>OU342741.1:438881497-440081497 GCA_910589775.1 Avena eriantha
GTTTGTTTAGAGGAACAGACATGCAATGATAGAGGTGGATCCATGTGTGGTTTGTTTAGAAGAACAGAGATGCAACGACTCTAGTTGTGGTTCATGAAAAGAACACACCTGCAACGACACTGCTGGATCCATGTGTCGTTCATGAAAAGAACAGACATGCAATGACACTAGGTGGATCCATGTGTGGTTTGTTGGAGGAACAGACATGCAATGACACTAGGTGGATCCATGTGTGGTTTGTTTAGAAGAACAGACATGCGATGACTCTAGTTGTGGTTCATGAGAAGAACACACATGCAATGACACTGGTGGATTCATGTGCGGTTTGTGAGAAGAAGAGACGTGCAATGACACTAGGTGGATGCATGGGTTGTTTGTTTAGAGGAACAGACATGCAATGACTCTATCTGTGGTTCATGAAAAGAACACACATGCAATGACATTGGTGGATCCATGTGTGGTTTGTGAGAACAACATACATGCAATGACACTGGCTGTGGTTCTTGAGAAGAACACACATGCAATGACACACACATGCAATGACACTGGTGGATCCATGTGTGGTTTGTTTAGAGGAACAGACATGCAATCACACTATGTGTGGTTGATGAAAAGAATAGATATGCAATGACACTGGTGGATCCATATGTGGTTTGTGGAAGGAACATACATGCAATGACTCTAGATGTGGTTCATGAAAAGAACAGACATGCAATAACACTGGTGGGTCTATGTGTGGTTCATGAGAAGAACACACATCCAATGACACTGGTGGGTAAATGTGTGGTTCAGAAAAGAACACACATGCAATGACACTGGGTGGATCCATGTGTGGTTTGTTTAGAGGAACATACATGCAATGACACTGGGTATGGTTCATGAGAACAACACACATGCATGCAATCACATTAGGTGGATCCTTGATCAATTTGTGGAAAGAACAGACATGCAATGACACTAGGTGTGGTTCATGAGAAGAACAGATGTGCAATCACACTAGGTGGATCCATGTGTGGTTTGTTTAGAAGAACAGACATGCAATGACTCTAGCTGTGGTTCATGAAAAGAACACACATGCAATGCCACTAGTGGATCCATGTGTGGTTTGTGAGAACAACATACATGCAATGACACTGGTTGTGGTTCATGAGAAGAACACACATGCAATGACACACACATGCAATGACACTGGTGGATCCATGTGTGGTTCATGATAAGAACAGACATGCAATGACACTAGATGGATCCATGTGTGGTTTGTTTAGAGGAACAGACATGCAATCACACTAGGTGTGGTTCATGAAAAGAACAGATATGGAATGACACTAGTGGATCCATATGTGGTTTGTGGAAGGAACATACATGCAATGGCTCTAGCTGTGGTTCATGAAAAGAACAGACATGCAATAACACTAGTGGATCCATCTGTGGTTCATGACAAGAACACACATCCAATGACACTGGTGGATCCACGTGTGGTTCATCAAAAGAACACACATGCAATGACACTGGGTGGATCCATGTGTGGTTTTTTTAGAGGAACAGACATGCAATGACACTAGGTGGATCCATGTGTGGTTTGTTTAGAGGAACATACATGGAATCACACCGAGTGCATCCATGTGTGGTTTGTTTAGAGGAACAAAGATGCAATGACACTGGTTGTGGTTCATGAGAAAAACACACATGCAATGACACTGGTGGATCCTTGTGTGGTTTGTGAGAACAACATACATGCAATGACACTAGTTGTGGTTCATGGGAAGAACACACATGCAATGACACTGGTGGATCCATGTGTGGTTCATGAGTAGAACAGACATGCAATGACACTAGGTGGATCTATGTGTGATTTGTTTAGAGGAATAGGCATGCAATCACACTGGGTGTGGTTCATGAAAACAATAGACATGCAATGACACTGATGGATCCATATGTGGTTTGTGGAAGGAATAGACATGCAATCACACTGGGTGGATCCATGTGTGGTTTGTTTAGAGGAACGAACATGCAATGATAGAGGTGGATCCATGTGTGGTTTGTTTAGAAGAACAGACATGTAACGACTCTAGTTGTGGTTCATGAAAAGAACACACATGCAACGACACTGCTGGATCCATGTGTGGTTCATGAAAAGAACAGACATGCAATGACACTAGGTGGATCCATGTGTGGTTTGTTTGGAGGAACAGACATGCAATGACACTAGGTGGATCCATGTGTGGTTTGTTTAGAAGAACAGACATGCGATGACTCTAGTTGTGGTTCATGAGAAGAACACACATGCAATGACACTGGTGGATCCATGTGCGGTTTGTGAGAAGAGCAGACGTGCAATGACACTGGGTGGATCCATGGGTGGTTTGTTTAGAGGAACAGACATGCAATGACTCTATCTGTGGTTCATGAAAAGAACACACATGCAATGACATTGGTGGATCCATGTGTGGTTTGTGAGAACAACATACATGCAATGACACTGGCTGTGGTTCATCAGAAGAACACACATGCAATGACACACACATGCAATGACACTGGTGGATCCATGTGTGGTTTGTTTAGAGGAACATACATGCAATCACACTATGTGTGGTTGATGAAAAGAACAGATATGCAATGACACTGGTGGATCCATATGTGGTTTGTGGAAGGAACATACATGCAATGACTCTAGATGTTGTTCATGAAAAGAACAGACATGCAATAACACTTGTGGATCTATGTGTGGTTCATGAGAAGAACACACATCCAATGACACTAGTGGATCCATGTGTGGTTCAGGAAAAGATCACACATGCAATGACACTGGGTGGATCCATGTGTGGTTTGTTTAGAGGAACATACATGCAATGACACTGGGTATGGTTCATGAGAACAACACACATGCATGCAATCACATTAGGTGGATCCTTGATCAATTTGTGGAAAGAACAGACATGCAATGACACTAGGTGTGGTTCATGAGAAGAAAAGATGTGCAATCACACTAGGTGGATCCATGTGTGGTTTGTTTAGAAGAACAGACATGCAATGACTCTAGCTGTGGTTCATGAAAAGAACACACATGCAATGCCACTAGTGGATCCATGTGTGGTTTGTGAGAACAACATACATGCAATGACACTGGTTGTGGTTCATGAGAAGAACACACATGCAATGACACACACATGCAATGACACTGGTGGATCCATGTGTGGTTCATGATAAGAACAGACATGCAATGACACTAGATGGATCCATGTGTGGTTTGTTTAGAGGAACAGACATGCAATCACACTAGGTGTGGTTCATGAAAAGAACAGATATGGAATGACACTGGTGGATCCATATGTGGTTTGTGGAAGGAACATACATGCAATGGCTCTAGCTGTGGTTCATGAAAAGAACAGACATGCAATAACACTAGTGGATCCATCTGTGGTTCATGACAAGAACACACATCCAATGACACTGGTGGATCCATGTGTGGTTCATCAAAAGAACACACATGCAATGACACTGGGTGGACCCATGTGTGGTTTTTTTAGAGGAACAGACATGCAATGGCACTAGGTGGATCCATGTGTGGTTTGTTTAGAGGAACATACATGGAATCACACCGAGTGCATCCATGTGTGGTTTGTTTGGAGGAACAAAGATGCAATGACACTGGGTGTGGTTCATGAGAAGAACACACATGCAATGACACTGGTGGATCCTTGTGTGGTTTGTGAGAAGAACATACATGCAATCACACTTGCTGTGGTTCATGAGAAGAACACACATGCAATGACACTGGTGGATCCATGTGTGGTTTCTTTAGAGGAACAGACATGCAATCACAGTGGGTGTGGTTCATGATGAGAACAGACATGCAGTGACACTGGTGGATCCATATGTGGTTTGTGGAAGGAATAGACATACAATGACTCTAGTTGTGGTTCATGAACAGAACAGACATGCAATCATACTAGGTGGATCCATGTGTGGTTCATGAAAAGAACAGACATGCAATGACACTGGGTGGATCCATGTGTGGTTTGTGAAAAGAACAAACATGCGATCATACTAGGTGGATCCATGTGTGGTTTGTTAGAGGAACAAACATTCAATCACACTAGGTGGATCCATGTGTGGTTTGTTTAGAAGAACACACATGCAATGACTCTAGTTGTGGTTCATGAGAAGAACACACATGCAATGACACTGGTGGATCCATGTGTGGTTTGTGAAAAGAATAGACATGCAATCACACTAGGTGGATCCTTGAACAATTTGTGGAAAGAACAGACATGCAATGACTCTGGCTGTGGTTCATGAGAAGAACACACATGCAATGAGAATGGTGGATCCATGTGTGGTTTGTCAAAAGAACAGACATGCAATGACACGAGTGAATCCATATGTGGTTTGTGGAAAGAACAGACATGCAATGCCATTGGTTGATCCATGTATTTCATTATACAAGGCACTCACTTTCCATTTTTAAACTACTCAGTTTTGCCCTTGGTTTTTTGATATTACTCAGTTTTGCCCCCCTCTCTCTATCTTTCGTAGAAGCCCAAACCTGTGCTCAATATATCTGCTACTCCCTGATTGGTTGTCACAGTTTTCACGCGGATCGTGCGCACCAACCGTTGATTATGTACGATCCAACGATGATCGTTGCACACGTCGTGCCCTTCATAGTACAGCGTGAGACAGCACAGACGTCTCCCTCAGCGAGACTTCTACAAGAAGGAACACGATGCCGTCCATGGAAAAAGTCATCGAGCGGTCATGTCATGTTTAATCAAGTCTGAATAGCCTACTACTGCTACTACTACGCCACAACACATGCGTCATCGAGTGCACGGTCGTCGATGGATAGCTGCACTTTATTGCCACTTGATTTTAATAAGATACATCCCATTTGTTTCGCACTGGCTCTCAATCTCACTTCCAACTAGGGCCCACCGTAAGAAGCTTGCACGCGCTAGCCGAAGGCCAAACAGCTGAGCTCGACGAGACCTAACGTCTCCGGCTGCATCTAGTCACTCGCAGCCATCAACACATCCCTTTACCCGATCTATCACAACCCCACAAATCTCGCTGTACATCCACCTACCTTCCCCTCTACATTTCCACTTTTAACTATCACCAATTTTAGGGTCGTGTCAAACATCGTACATAGAAATTGTGTGTGCGCCCTTTGCATGCGGCTCAATACAGAACTGCCATGCATGGCCCGGGAAAAAACGTGACGTACCGTGCGCGTGTCATGGTGCACGGTGCAGTAGACTGCGCGGCGCGTTGCATGGTGGTGCAACAAAACGTGTCTTGCTTCCATCCACCTTAACTATAGAGCCCCTCTCCGCACACCCACTCCCACTCTCACTCACTCTCCCCACGCAACCCTCTCCACCGTCCCATCAACATCCGCAAACTCCTGAGAGTACCCCGTCTGCGCTGGTGATGGTCGAGGAGGATAAGGTGGCCATCGTCACCTCTGAGGCCACCGGCGAGGAGACCCCCGTCTCCTCACCGGTCCCCCTCGACGCGTTGAAAACAACCGCCGTCCCTGTCCAGGCTCCAGTCGAGGCCCCCTCCGGTCACAAGTAGATCAAGCACTTCTTGGGCACCTACGATCCAGATAAGTACATCGCTCTGCTAAACCCCTACGACACCGGCATCGACGACCCATGGTCGGAGGTAACTAGGGTTTTCTCCCTCCCCTGGTTCTTCTACCGTTCCCATCGTTGGATGCTAGATCTTGGTTTATTAGGATTCGCTTGTTCGCATTTCAATTGCTCGGTATTCTTACATCATCTACTTCCCCATTTTCCTTTTCTTCCAATAGGTTTACGACAGCGACGTCTACAGCGATGACGAGTCCATCCACACCAAGACTCGTCAGATGCTGAGGAGGCTGCGGGCCGGCCAGTACGACGCCTTGTTCAGGGGTGGCTCCCGGCACTGCCCCTTCTTCAAGGGGATCGCCTTCAGCTGGGTGAGTCTCCCCGGCACCGACTTCAACTCCTTGCTGAAGCATGCAGAGGCTCCGAGCTCCGGCATCCATGAAGGTAGCGAGCGCGAGACCATGAACATCAACGCCTACATCGCTGAACACCAGGCTCTCGGCATTCACCTCCGAAACCTCCAGCGGGTGGCCATCAAAGACGGTCGCATGCTTCCAATCAGGCCCAAGGCCCCCAAGATCAAGGGACTGGGCAACAAGAAGTGGAGGAAGCGCCGGAGGGAGGAGGCGGAGGCGCAGGCGCTTGCAGGATGTGCCTGCAGCTGTGGCGGCTGCTGCTGCTAAGCAGCTTCTTTCTAGCTATATCCTATTTCTGGCTGAATGCATCGAACCTCGTTAAGCAACCTACTTTCTATCGCTATATCCTATTTAGCTGCGCACAACTATATCTACATTTGTTTTGTTTTCTAAATGAATGTATTCTGCCTAGTGTGATTTGCTGCTCTAGATTTGCTACCTGATCGGAGGCAAAAAGAGGTCCAAAAGGGAACGAATTATCAAAGTGAGAATCTTCTCTAGATTTGCTACCAATTTGGGCAACATGAAACATATCTGTTTAGCGAGAGAGGAAAAGGGCACTCTTTCAAACTGCCAGTTAACAAGCTACCATCTTTACAAGCTACAAGACACATACATAAACATAACACAATGAGGGTTAAATTTGTTTTACTAGTGTCACTTGAGGCGCTAGACACCTTGACAAGCTAACTGAGTTCCACAAAACAGAAACATAACACTGACAAGTAAAATTTAATTCACTTCTCATCAGACCACTTGAGGCGCTTGCCATCGTTCCTAGGCGACAAACTGCGACCATTCCAGGTACTCCACAGCTCACGAAATGCTTCATCCCACCTAGAATCTGACTTGGCTTCCCTATCTTCAGCGTCCTGCGGCACAATTAGCGGTGCATCACAAGCCTGATTTGTTGCCGCTAGAAGATGTTGCCTCTCTGTTTGCTGCTTCAGCTGTAGCCTCTCTGTCAGGATCTTCTGCTTCAGCTGCAAGCTCTCTTTCAGCTGCTTCTGAGCCTCTCTATCAGCTGCTTCAGATGCAGCCATTTTCTTTGCATATGCAGCTTCAAACTATTCTACATTTTCTACAAAGGGCTCCCCTAAGCTCGTCTTCCCTCTTGCAAATAGGGCAAAACACGAGGTAACGTAGAAAAAAATGGATCTTCTTGTACAGCTGGTAGGTCACGTAAGCATCTATGGCTGCATACTTTAGCTTTATATCAGACAACAACCACTCGTCCCAAAAATCGTGTCTATCCGTAGGGAAATCTTCCTTCATTTTGTCGTACGACTCATCGAGGATTCTAGTTGCGAGTGATGCCATTCCATCCTTCCTCGAGCCCCCTAGGATCTTGACAAGACTCTGAATATCGATCTAGTTGTGCGCATGAATTATAATTCCCTCTTGATAAAGTTTCGAAAAATCAGTTGTTTTCTCGACAGTGCAGAAAACAATTCCCTTTTCTACAAGGAAATGACGCAGCGCCAGACAATTCCAGTCAGTCTTGAAAGTATGTAGTTTGTCATCACCAAAGTTGGTAACTACAAATATTTTGTCAATGCAAGATCATCATCTGAATATAATTTTGAAAAGTTTAGTAAATGCAAGATCAAGACTCTCAACATTGTCTTGTCATAATTTAGTTGGTCCTAAATAAAATCCAGTAGTTGCAAGATGAGCAAGTGGATAAAGAACAAGAGGAGAAAACCCTAAAAGTGGTTAGCTACAGAGAGCAGATCTACAAATCGGGAGAGGTGGTAGACGAGGATGTGTTTCCACATGGCCAGTTGAACGACGGCGACTTCACTCCCTTCATATGGGTGCTCCGGGGTGTACTCGAGGTCCAATCCCACAAACTTGTCCTCGTTTATCCCAAGCCAACCCTCATACATCCCCAGGACACACACCACTGTCTCCTCCTTGTTGGTGTAGACAACGTCTATCTTCTTATTGTCATGGGTAGTGAAGCTTGTCTCTAGAGTGCGACGACCTTCCATGGCAGCAAGGAGAAGATGGGAAGAAGACAGATGACAGCAAGAAGAAGAGTGGTTTCTGTGAGGCAGGGGAATGGTGGAACCGTCAATGCGCTTTTAAGGTAGTGGTTAACAATAGGGACGGAAGTCCAAGGAGAGACGCGTGGTGGTGGCCGTTCTAGCTTCTCAGTAAACAAAAAATAATTATAACGCCGATACATGTGCCCTGTTTTGTCACTTCAATACACTGGGCAGGGGGTGGGCAGGGGGTGTTGTCCTATCCACTATGCCAACGCTGCAAGCCTACGTGACAGCTACGCGCCTAAGCGACGGGAGCGACATAACGGCGAGAACTGACAGGGGGGCCCAACTTGACGGCTGTTAGCTTGATTTTTTGTATTGAAACGAAAAGTTGAATTCGTTCCAAAAAGACCCCCTGAGTATTTGGCACACTAACTGTAGTCATCCCGGCTGATTTCAAGGAACTTGGGTACCGCGTAGCCTGGACACCCCAACTTTCGGGCCGCAAAATGATATTCTCGTGAGGGAGTGGGGACCACATGATTTTGGTATCATTTGAAACGGAGGGGTGCCAGAAATTTTCGTAGTGTTTGAAATGGACGGGCGCGAGGGAGTGGGGACCACGTGATTTTGGTATCGTTTGAAACGGAGGGGCACCAGAAATTTCGCAGTGTTTAAAATGGAGGGGCGCGAGGGAGTGGGGACCACGTGATTTTCGTATCGTTTGAAACGGAGGGGCGCCAGAAGTTTTGCAGTGTTTGAAATGGAGGGGCGCGAGGGAGTGGGGGTCACGTGATTTTAGCCGTCTAGCAATTTTATCTGTCCATCCCAAATCAATGGGCCATAGGGGATACCTTCCCTTCGAAGGCTCTAGCACGGACGCCTATGTAAGCAATAGATGGGTGTCCCAGAGTAGACTATAGGGGTAGATGTGTAGGTTACTATAGTAGCAGACCATTAATCGGGCTAGCTGGCACAATGTCATTTTGGCGCTCCACCAGTTCAAACTTTTACTTATGGTGTTCAGGAATGAATGCGTGCACCTCAAAAAAAAGGGTACTTACATGACTAGTAAATTATACGTGCTTCGCACGACTATTTTATTACGTGCACTCCAATAACTTACCTTATTAAAGCATAATAATATCCTGCATAATTTAGAACTTTGGTGCAATACTTGGTCGACTTAGAACTAAACATCTGTCGCGTATTTTAGAAGTACTCCCAAACATGTTTCTAGCTTACCAAGGTATCGTCTATTTTTTAATGGATGCAGTACTATGGATGGTTTTGCATGACAGTCCATATGCATAATTTTGATTTTGCATTGTTCACATTTGGCGTCCAGGAAGACAATGTACATATATCTCTCCATGAACAACGATTTGAGTCTACATTCAATGTTACGTGTAAGTTTCGTTATTTTTTCCCTACTTTCTAATTGTTACATTAAACTACCATCATTTCCAATGATGCATGAAACGATCAAAAAAGAGTTGTGAACTTTTTTTAGTATCTAAAAATATTTTCATTGTTAATAATTATTTTTTACCATTTTATAGAGCATTCCATAAAACGAAAAAATGTTTTCACCATCAGGGGAATTGTTTCCATTACATGACAAATTATGTTTTCATCACCAAGAACATATAGCATAAGAAATGAATTCCAACGCAATAACCATATGTAATGACCTGATGTGTATAAACCTTAGTGACCGTCTAATTTGTAATTAGAAGTGTCAAGGAGGGAGCATGCTAGATTCATTTATGGTGGCTAGGTGCAAAATTTTAATTTAATAAATGTACTACATTCTTGTGGACACTCACAAACATAATTGACCTCTTGTCTTAGTAGACTTGTGATAAAATGATTAGTTCGGAAATAAGTGACTTGGAATTATCTAGATTCATATGTATCACTAAAATACGTCTCTATACTCGTGAATATGATCTATATACTCGATCCATATACTCGTGAATCTAGAAAAATCTAAGTTTTGTGTTGAGGGATTACGTCAATATTACAAATTTGCAATGTTGTCATGATAAATAATGATATTTTCTACACTCTATAAACAAAACCACTTCTTTTCTTCTATCACAATTTTACATTTTTGTACTGAAGTATTTTTACTATAAAATAACGCACGGAATTAGTTACACGTTAGTGATTAAGTACTTCCGCTAATTTGTATTTACATACAGAGGTAATACTACACACCCAATTAATATCATAAGTAATTTCTCTTTCTCTTTTTCTAGAGGAGTTTTCTAGGTTGTCAGTTTGAAAATTCATTTGTCAGATAGGGAGAATTGAACACTTTAAATTATATAGCAAGTGATTAGATGGATGGACTGCATAGAGGCAGTCGAGTTGGTAAAATGCTCACATTTAATGGTAGTAGTCTTTTTGTTTGCTTCCAGACAATGAATGAAGCCACAATACAGATATGATTTAAGTGGTTGTATGCCACATGGGGCCCTCAAATCTAACTACACAATGAAAACAAGAGTACCTTTGAGCTGCCACCGAGGAGTAATGTCGAAGAGTCCGGCAACTTCATCGGCGCGAGTAGTGCACAGGAAAGCAAGGTGACGAATCCAAGCCCTCATAGCCGTCAGATCTATTGAGTTCTAGCTTGATGTGTGGCACATAGCAGCTCCAACATTTAAATCAACGGTTTGCATTACACCAAAGGTGCATTGGCGGGAAAAGACCCTGAAGCTGAGTGGAAAATCCAAATTTAAAAACTCGTGTAGTATATAGTGGTATAGATATATATATAGAGAGATTACATGTATGATATTATTAGGATACTGAGTTGCATGCATCGTGTAGTAATGAGTGGATTTTATTGGGTTGATCATTGTATTACACGTATTCTCTCTAAGTATATATGTTGATCATAGTCTAGTTACTGATTGCATGGATGTGAGCACAATTGATTGGGTGAAAAACCTTTTTTTTGTGTGGTCGAGGCCCACGTACGCTGATCACCCTCGCTAATCAATGCAGCTCACACATAAGTGTAGTTTTACGTAGTAGTAGTAGTAGTAGTAGTAGTAGTAGTAGTAGTAGTAGTAGTAGTAGTAGTAGTAGTAGTAGAAACATCATCCAGGGAGACAGAGTTCAGCGTCTAGTAATCTTGTCCGTCCAATCCGAAATCAATGGGTCAAAGCGGATACCTATCCTGTAAAGGCTCTGGCGGGATGGGCTACTCAAGGAATTGTTGGGGTAGCTGTGCTTGTGACCCAAAGTACTCCAGAGTCAAGAAAATAGCGGGGTGTCCCTAACACTGATGGTGCATTTTCTTTTCTAGACACTGGATCCGGATCCCTACACATCTGACAAAGTAGAAAGTATGACCAAATTTAAAGATTACTCATTGATGATTTAATTATTTTGATTTATCAGACATACTCTCCCTCCATTCTAATTTTTGTGAAAATGTCCTCCAACCTAATTAAAAAGGATGTCACATATTTGACTAAATTTGAATATATATGTACACTAAACAGTGACTACTATATGACAAGTATATCGTTACAAAAACTCCACAGAGTGCATTCGAGTGTCGGAGGTGCAAAACAGAGGAAATCTGCTTGCTTAAAGTCATTTCAATGAAACATAGTAAACGTGGAGGAAAATTGCCTCAATCCTACGCGAATGAGTGTAAAAAAGTGGATGTTGAAATTCCTATGGGATTGGGGTGTAGAAATGCAATCTATATGAATTTTGGAGGTACGATTCCTTTCATCCAAAGGGCTTCCTTATGAAAAAAATCCTATGGGTCGAATTCCGCCAAAATTCCTTTGAAAATCCTTCGATCCAAATTGGCACTTAAACAAGATGTGCATGCTAACGACAGACGAACACTTTCCAACAGGAGGTGATGCGGTCATAGATTTTCATCTTGAACCTGTCTGCGGTCACTTTGAACATAAGGCAGTCACCCTCCTTCAACTCATGGAAAGAAGCAAAGGTAGCCCACTCTTTGTCCAGGACGATCTGGTCTTTCTTGCGGTTGGCATGGACAACCCACTCGCATTCCTCACATGCTTGGACCACCACTAGTTGTGGGTAGGGGTGTCCCTTCAAGTAAGTCTTGAAGTAAGACATGATGATAAGCATATACAAGTCATGCTAGACTAACTGGATGTAGAAGTGCCTAGGACGATCCGCCATGGCATAGTGTCCAACCGACCTAGGCCGTCTTCTCGGTTTGGCAGAACTAGCGACCAACCTAATAGCACTTGCCCTTGCCAATGCCTCCACTCTCTTTCCTGGTAGCTTCAACTCCCTTGGTATGATGGGGCGAGCATCTTCATAGCCACATGGAGCTGGAGTAGTTCGGTCAAGAATGTAGTCTAAGTTTGGCATTACAAATGGGCCGTCCTACATGAAAATTACCATTGCCTCAGTCCTTTGGAATTACCAAAACACCACAATGCATTGTATAAATTGACTAAAGATCACAATGAGTCATTGCACCATCAAAATTACCTAAACAACACAAGGTATCAGGTAAATTAAATTTCCTAAACAGCACAATGCATCATCAGAATGACCTAACCTGATGGGTCCTCAAATTATCTTAACAGGCATAACATTTAATTAGATGGATTAAACAGGACAATGCATAATCTGAATGGCTAAAACAGCACAATGCATTATCTGGATAGACAAAACAGCATATATGCAGTGCATCATCAAAAATACCAAAACACCAAAAGGTATCATGTAATTAAATTTAATAAACAGTGTCTGCACAATCAAAATTACCTAAACTGATGGGTCATTGAAATAATCTGAACAGCTAGAAGGCATATCATTTAATCCTAAATAGCAGAACGCAGATCAAAATGGACGAAACAACACAGTGAGGAGACTAGACACAATGCATCATACAAAAAATACCAAAAAAGCACAACGCGTCATGGAAACAGCACAATGCATCATCTAAGTACCAAAATAGAACCATGCATCATCGTCATCAAGAATATTCCATAACTAAGCAAAACAGCACAAAAGACAAATATAGATACATTCGAATCTACACAGTCAAGTCAGTTATTTCTGGACGAAGGGAGTATAAAGAATAGCACAAAAGACAATTATCAAGAATATGACATACAACTAAGTAGTTCAACAAAGCACATGTAGTACATGTTGCAAAAGTCTGACTAGATGCACGTCGGATTTGGGTTAAAGCCCCAATCCTCCAGATCTAACCTCGTTGAAGTTGGGGGGCATGAACTTGCACAGGGGTCGATGGGTTGTGTAGATGAATCAAGCGCCACTAACGAAGAACCATCGACATACACCGAAGAAGCATAGACAATCGCCAATGAAGTGGGGCCACTGATAGGGGCTTCACCGCGTACACTCTGAAATTTGGCACATTGGGAATGAGAGTCCAACCTACAGACGAAAAGGACGAGTCCACCGCCGCACGATCATTCGGTCCCAAACGCACGTGGCACCGGAGGCTTGGACAACCGCTCAGCCGGCGACGAGGGTTTCAGCGCAACCGGCCGAAACCCTAAGGGTGACGGACGCCTCACCTTGGGCACGACCCACACACATGTGAAAGGCGAAGGACGCTTCAGAAAGGGCACTAAGGCCATCGAAATCGAACAAGCCACTTGTAGCTCTGAAGCAGAGCTTGATGAGGACCCCAGCTCAACCACAGACAAAGGTTTTGGTATTAGTTTCGTCGTGGCAACGTCTGGGTTAACGACTGAGAGTTGTGAGGTGAGTGCGGGGATGTGATAGCGAGAGAGGGAATGGTGGGGGAGGAGTGGGAGTGGGTAACCCTCTATCCGCTTTAGTAGTACCGTACTACAAAAAAACTACATTTCACATATCATCACTTTTTGACGAACTAGTTCATTTCTTTGAACCGACTAAAATAGTGGGTACCCTTTAGGTTTCAAACTTCCATCTGGTACCTTTTTTGCTAGTAGTAAGTAAAGTACAATACTTTGTATTACCCTCCATCCCAAAATATAAGGCGCCTAAGGATTAGTCAAAATTCAACATTTTTAATTTTGACCATGATTATACACAAAAAATATAAAAATTTATAGTACTAAATTAATATCAATAGATTCACCATAAAGTATATTTTCTTAATATGTCCATTCAATATTGTAGATGTAGATATATTTTTCTAAATATTTGGTCAAAGTTAGTAAGGTTTCACTTTTGACCAATCCTTAGACACCTTATATTTTGGGACGGAGGGAGTAGTATAAAACATTTTTTAGATAGAGGAAATTGCACGATCCACCATATTTTCATCGCACTTTTGCACAAAGCACTTGGTGGACGTCATTTTTGCATATTTTAACAATTTTTTTGGCCTAATATGCACAAATTTGGCCAGTTAGTCCTGTAATGACCGATTTAACCTCATTGGTAGCAAGACTGACAAGTGGTCCCCGAATGCCATTGCTCCCATTCACACACAAAGATTTGAATGATGCTAAAAACTGGATATTAACGATATTTATCACCCACAGTACTTTTTGGATGCATCTAGTTGGTATGTAAGAGACTTATTTCATATGAAACGTCAATGTTTACACAAAGGTACCAACATAACAGTCTGTCACACATTGAATTTGTAAAGGCTTTATTTGGTCATAATAAACTTTGTTTTTGAACATAACTTGTTTGTACATAAGATTTGACGTTTCATTCACATATCCAAATGTCCATCGAAGAGTTTATTTTAAAGTGTCGGACTAACGATATATGTCTGTTTATTACACCTCACACAAAAAAACACCCCGATTTATCATAAACTTTAAGAAGATTATTATTTTCCCGAGATTTATTTTCCTGAGAGCAAGCAGGGTGAATATGCCTCGGAATGCCATAAGCCCAGTTTCTAGACAAAGTTTATACATGTTTCAGTTATGATCACGAACTTTTTTGAGTTCTCAAGGTTTCCTAGCGAACTTCACATTATTAAACTAATTTAAGATGATTTATCAATGTTAGGTAAAATTTGAATTATGAGTAAGTAGTAGATTACTCTTAAAGTTATACAAGTATCTTTCGAAGGTACCCAAACCCAGACTGTCAATATATCAGAAACCAATGAATTTGTTGGATTCAACTTCTTGCTAAGCATTTGCATGTACAATAAAAAACATTGCACGGTGACCTCTAACTTGTCCTACTTGCTGTGAAAAATGATTATTATCAAGAGAGTTCTCATATAAAAAACAATGTAATTGAAAATATGGCTTGCGATGTATGAAAATATCCTTAGGCTTCAGGCCGAAAGACAAGCTAAATGGCCCTATATATGTACAACATACTTTATGGTAATATTCCCATATTTGGTAGATGAGTGCATCTTTGCATGGTGAACAATAATGCTACCAGTACCGGGAGTTTCCAAAATTTAGGAATAAAAAATCATTTTCAAATTTGAACTACAAGTAAACATGATAGAATGCTCTTAAAAAGTTACAAACATCCTTTGAGTCTTTATGGTACCGAGGAGGTCAATACTTCAAAAACCAATGAGAGTTCTGTAGGATTAAAATTCTTGCTACGAATATGCATGTTGACAATTGGATCCTCACTAGATATGAACAAAAATAATGAAAACCCTAAAAATGAAGCCTTCTTCACAGCATCCTCCTGTGTGTACTACTATTTACATTGAAAAATAATTAATAACCATGAGTCATCATAAATTACAAAAAATAGTTACACAATATATATGGCCCACGGTGTATGAACACTCTTGGGTTTCAAGCTGAACGACAAAGGTAACAACAATATGCATATCGTATTGTATTGTAATGTTCCCATATTTGGTAGATGTGTGCATCTTGGCAAGGTGAAAAATGGTGGCAACCACGGTTTCCAACTTATAGGAACAATAAAACTGAAATCGACAAGATTTTTTCTGTAAGCAAGTACAAAGAAAAATGGCTTAGAGTACCACAACAACAACCCTAGTTTTCAGACAAAGCATGGACCTTGATACACTTATGATTGATTAGCAAGTTTTATGAGTTCTCAAGCTTCCCAGCAAACTGTTTTCCTTGCTTAATTTTAGGATGCTTCGTGCTAAATGTATGAACATCGAGGTAATTTCACCTTTTTAGGTCCTTGATGTAAAATGTACTTCCACCGTCCGTGTAAAATTTAAACGTATTTAATATTATTAGTTGTCAATGAGAATGAACATTCTTGGAGTCTCAAGCCGAACGACCAAGGTCATGGCCATATCAACATCACACTTTATGCTGATGATGATCCCATATCCAAGATTTTGCATGCCACCAAATTTGGCCATATATTTTGAAAACAAACGAATAGGAAGTAGCGGTATGAAGAGTATAGCTCGATCAGGTGCTCTCTCTTAAGAATGAGTCAAACCCGACTATTTTATTTCTTTGCTTAATTTTGGGGTACTTCATGCTAAATGTAAGCATCTAGATGTAATTTCCCCCCTTTTAAGGTCCTTGATGTAAATTATACTCCCACCGTCCATGTAAAATTCAAACCTAAAAGCAAGTGGTAAAATTTTAAACATATTTAAGATTATTAGTTCTCGATGAGTATGAACATTCTTTTGTTTCAAGACGAACGACCAAGGTATTGGGAATATGCCCTAGAGGAAATCATGTATGATGTTATTTATAATGTATTCATAAATTTATTTTCCATGTATGAACTACTGATATGTATCATTGAATATGTGATTTGATTGTGGAACTATATATTCATGTTGTTTATACTAATTGTCCTTGGTCGTTGAGGTTGTGCTGGACACACAACTTAGACTAATGTGAAAGTCGGCTGATGTCTCGGTTCCACTTGTCATGGGCATAGAGATGTTATTCCGACTTACACTGATTCGGCTAAAGAGTTTAGCTAGTCGGACTGACCCATATTGAGATACAACGAATAAGTCGTCATTTGTATATCTCAATCAATGAAATCCTTAGACCTGAGGCTATTGCACAATCCGAGTTGAGGATCACCGACTTAGGTTATGTCTAACGTTGTTCCATCACTGGGCAGTTATAAAGGCGGAGTTCGGGTCGACTGAGAATCAAGCTGCATGATGTGAATAACCAAGATGGCATTTTACACCTCCATCTGGAGAGATATTCTCTGGGCCCTCTCGGAAGATATGATTCGAAAAGCATGTCCATGCATGACTCGGTTAACTGTTAACCGAGTCGATCGGATAAGAGTTAGTCGGATGAATCACTTATCTCGGATCGAGAAAGAGAGTCGAACTATTTAAGGGATGACGATTATTCGCCTATAGTTTGACTAGGTATATCGTGAGGCAAAAGGGACTCAGACGAAAGTCACATTGGAAGGTATGTCGTCATGACTCTTTGGTACTTGGGAGTCGGCACGTTCTGCTAGGAGCCGCTACCGACTGATCGGTCACGAGTAAGACTCGGATCGTGTCCAGGTAACCATGAGTCTGTTGGGTCACACACTTAAGAGCGGGAGCATATTTGGGTTGGACCCAAAAAGGAAACGGACTAAGTTAGTGAGTTGGACTCATAGTGACTAATATAGGCCTTTTAGTGAATGGGCCACAAGTGAGTAGAGCCCACTTTCACTCCCTATATAAGCTAGGGTGCAGGTGCTTAGAGCACATGGTTAGGTCACTCCATGTGTTGGAAACCCTAGCTCCAGTCCAGTCCTGTCGCCGCCGTACCGGACCTAGCAGTCCACCGCTGGCGCTCCTCCTTGTACGTGTGGATACTGGCGGAGGTGCTGTACGTTCAGCACTTCGACGATCGTAGATCGGATTGGATCGTGAGGACTGCATGGCATCAACTGACGCGCTTCATTAACAATCCGCACCTGTGCTTCTAGTGGTAAAACTCGTGGCCTATCACCTGAGCTAGATCTTGGAAGTACCGCATAGGGGAAAAGTTTTTGTTTATCTCTGTGTGGCCCAACACAAGGTCATGGACATATCTACATCATACTTTACGTTGATATTCATGATCCCATATCCAAGAATTTGCATGCCGCCAAATTTGGCCATATTTTCAAAATAAACGAAGAGGAAGTAGTATGAAGATTATGGCTCGATCAGCTTCTTTCACGAGAAGGAGCAAAACATGACTATTTTCCTACTTAATTTTAGGGTGCTTTTCATGCTAAATGAATGGACCTCATTGTAATTTTACCTTTTTTAAACGTATTTAAGACTATTTCTTGTCGATGAGTATGAAAATTCTTGTATTTCAATACAAATGACCAAGGTCATGGCCATATCTACATCATACTTTATGCTAATGATGATCACATATCCTAGAATTTTCATGTCGCCAAATTTGGCCATATTTTGAAAACAAACGAAGAGGAAGTAGTATGAAGAGTATGGCTCGATTAGCTTCTCTCTCGAGAAAGAACCAAACATGACTGTTTTCCCTACTTAATTTTAGAGTGCTTTGTGCTAAAAGTATGGACCTCGATGTAATTTTACCCCTTTTTAGGTCCTTGTTGTAAAATGTACTCCCACCGTCCATGTAAAATTCGAAGATAAAAGCAAGTGGTAAAACTTAAACGTATTTAGGCTTAGTTGTGAATGAGTATGAACAACCTTGGATTCGAAGCTGAACGACCAAGGTCATGGCCATATCAATCTACATCATACTTTATATCGTTGATTCATGATCCCATATCCAAGAATTTGCATGCCGCCAAATTGGGCCATATTTTGAAAACAAACGAAGAGGAAGTAGTATGAAGAGTATGGCTCGACTAGCTGCTCTGTCTCGAGAAGGAGTCGTACCCGAATGTTTTCCCTGCTTAATTTTAGGGTGCTTTGTGCTAAATGTATGGACCACGATGTAATTTTACCTTTTTTAAACGTATTTAAGATTATTAGTTGTCGATGAGTATGAACATTCCTGGATTTCAAGACGAATGACCAAGGTCATGGCCATATCTACATCATACTTTATGCTGATGATGATAACATATCCAAGAATTTTCATGCCGCCAAATTTGGCCATATTTTGAAAACAAACGAGGAGGAAGTAGTATGAAGAGTATGGCTCGATCAGCTTCTCTCTCAAGAAGGAGCCAAACATGATTGTTTTCCCTGCTAAATTTTAGGGTGCTTCATGCTAAAAGTATGGAACTCGATGTAATTTTACCCCTTTTTAGGTCCTTGCTGTAAAATGCACTCCGACCATCCGTGTAAAATTCGAAGATAAAAACATGTGGTAAAATTCAAACGTATTTAAGCTTAGTTGTGAATGAGTATGAACAATCTTGGATTTCAAGCCAAACAACCAAGGTCATGTCCATATCTACATCATACTTTATGTCGATGATTCTTGATCCCATATCTAGAAATTTGCATGCTGTCAAATTGGGCCATATTTGGAAAACAAACGAAGAGGGAGTAGTATGAAGAGTATGGCTCGATCAGCTTTTCTCTCGAGAAGGAGCAAAACATGAATTTTCCCTGCTTAATTTTAGGGTGCTTTGTGCTAAATGTATGGACCTCAATGTAATTTTACCTTTTTTAGGTCCTTGATGTAAAATGTACCTCCATCGTCCGTACGTGTAAAATTCGTACCTAAAAGCAAGTGGTAAAATTTAAACGTATTTAAGCTTATTAGTTGCCAATGAATATGAACATTCTTGCATTTCAAGCCGAACGACCAGGGTCATGGACATATCTACATCATACTATATGCTGATGATTCATGATCCCATATCGAAGAATTTGCATGCCGCCAAATTTGGCCATATATTTCGAAAACAAACAAAGAGAAAGTAGTATGAAGAGTATGGCTTGATCAGCTGCTCTCTCGAGAAGGAACCGCACTCAACTACTTCCATTGCTTAATTTTAGGGGGCTTCGTGCTAAATGTAAAGACCTTTATGTAATTTTTCATTTTTAGGTCCTTGATGTAAATTGTACTCCCACCGTTAGTGATGGTCCCATATTTGGGCGTAAAATGGGTGCGAATCATGGCATGGTAATAATGTTGCCACTCGGAGTTTCCAACCATGAGGAAAGGAAAAAAATCAATTTTCCAAGTGAGAGGAGTGTATTTTCTGTAAAGAAAGTAGGAAGAATATGTACTTATGTAGAAAACAAATAAAGAGAAAGAAGAGAAACTTTTGGCACAGAGGAAGCAGTTCAAGAGAGCAGCAAAGAGGAGTTGAAGGTGGTGCGATATGAGAGCAAAGCTGTGATGGCTTCCTGACACGAGGTACATGGTACAGTCACCTAGTAGTACTAGTAGTACGGAACTATTACTAGTAAATTTCAGGACCTTTACTATATAATGTATGCACGCAAAACAAATTGTGTTGTCTCTCTCCTTCAGTGCCTCATCACCATCCCCATACCCCGGCTAGGTGATCTCTCCCTCGTCCAAAACGTGGCATTGCGCACGTGTGTGGACCTGCCTTATCGTCGGCTCTGTGTCAATATCAGGCGTGCTGCGTAGAAGGAACCATTTTGGGGCTTGGCGACAAAAGGGACAATACTCATACTATTATTAGAGTCGGAGTTCAAACTTTCATAGTTTCGAAATTTTCACTTCCTTCCCAAACATCCGGAGGGAAGGTTATTCAAAAGATTCAAAAGATAGTGGTGCACAAGGGATTGTTTATACTGTCTGTAGTACGTCCCATCGCATTTGATGCACTTCATTATGATCTGACCAGCTTTACCACTACTCAGTAGTACTCCATTGTCGTTCCACTTCACACCCCGCAAAGAGGAAGCCACCAAGCACACCCGCACCACGCTGGATCGAAAGTACAGTAGGAGTAGTATGAAGGGTATGGCTCAGCCGCTCGCTCGAGAAGGACCCACACCCTATTGTTTTTCATTGCTTCATTTTAGCGCCCTTTGTGCTAAATGTATGGACCTCTATGCAATTTTCTATTTTTTGAGGTCTTCGATGTAAACTGTACTCCCGCCGACCTTCTCAAATTTAACTAATCGTAAGCGCGATATGTTACTCCTAAAATTTTCCAAAAATCTTTTGAAGCTAAGGAGGAATTCGGTACATCGAAAAACCACCGAAAGTTCTGAAAAATTCATGTTCTTGCTACGCATACGCATCCCAAAAAAGTTGATATGTTTTTCATATTTCCAAAAAATAATAAGAATTATAATATTTTTTTTGTGGCACATGTTACGTGTATCCGGAAAAATGCGTTATAAAAGTATAATACAAACAATATTAATTATTCTTTGGTTTTGATAATACTTTATGTTAATGAAATTAGGTCAAACATGAACTACAAGTAATAAATTGTAGGTTGTTTTGAAAGTTTTATGAAAAGGCTTTTGGAGGTACCCATCGAGCGGTTAATTAATATATTAGAAACCACATAGAGTTTTGACGAGTGGTTCGACTTCTAGCTAAGATTTTCATCATGAAAATTTTGAACACCTTTTGAAAACGATCACATGGAATTGGGAGAGATGGGAAATGATTTTTCTATTCTCTATGGGCAACCCACAACCTTGAGGTGCACCTTATTAGGCTTAAAGATACAAACTCTGTTTTCTCCACAATGTATATGGTGAACCTTAGCGCATGCCACATACTAGGCCTTAAGGTGTGCTTTTGTACACATTGCTAATGCCCTTATTAGGGAAAAAGCAAATAGTTGTCAACACCCAGATTTTTAATCCCAGATGCCTATTATGCCATACATCACAATCCCAGGATTACCATTTTTGCGAGACATAACTGATTGGATATCATAGTACATCATCCATTACAAACCATAATAAGGTCTTACACAAATAAAGGATCTCATTATCCAGTCTTAATACACACAAGCAACAGAATAATAAGAGTAGCGGTGGGCTCCATCTTCAGTGTCACAAGCAATGCTGACGATGGGAGATGATCCTAGTTGTCATAGTCGTCCTGCTGTCCTTCTTCCGGATAGTCCTCCTCATAGTCTGGCCACGGTAATAGCTAGGGACAAAGCCATGAGTACTCTTTAAGTACTCGCAAACTATCACTAACAAGTCAGGTAGTTCTAGTAGGAATGCTAAACTCTAAGTTTATTTGCAAAGCTAAATTTGAAACCTAGGCTGAGTTTAGAAACAAAGAAAGATAAAATAAAGTTCTAAATCACCTAAGTGGGAACTTAGTTTTTATAATCACAACCCTGTTGTGGTCAAGTCAAGTCACAATTCATTTCACAAGTCATTTCGAAAACATCTGACAACAGAACCGTATGGCCATTCCAACTGTCCATGACCGCAGACGCGGCTATTCGAATAGTTTGACACTCTGTAGAGGTGGTACACTTTCACCACAAAATTCGATACATCCGTAAGGGATAACCCTGAATCATCATACTTAGTATGTGCATAATCAATCATAGCCTTTCCTTTACACACTCTAGTATAAGCACCTCTCCTATGAGCTTGGGCTCCCAGCCATGGCCATCTACCATCCTGGGCACTGCATAGGTGTACAACATCAAGAGGTAGCCTCAGCTCAAACCTCTTCCGCGAGGGAACCCATACTAATGCATATAAACTTCTAGCTAAGCCTTACCCAATTCAGGTATTGTGGTTGTACGGTAAAATTGGAATCGTATCGCATCCGAACCCAACCATCATTTTTATAAAGGGCTAAGGCTCATGCCTCAACATTTTGATCATCATAAGTGTTTCTCAACACATGTCAAAACATCTAAATAGAATGACTCATCATTCCAAGGTTTTCATAAGCATTTTCACCAAGTATTCCCATCTAGAGTGATCAAGTTTTATGATTAGAACTAGCTACTAAGTTAAGAGTGTTCACTAAGGTGGGATGCTAATCTCAATCTCATGCCATAGAATGACATCTAGTATAGGCCAAGTTTTATACTCTTTATGCTATCTATACTACTTTCCAAAATCTCACCAAGCATTACTAAAAGTAGAAAGTAAATCTTGCAAGTAAAACTTGGGATGGGTATAAATCAAAAGGTATAACCAAAGCATGCCTAATGCATCTTGCTTAGGTTAGCTTGCATCTAGTTATGGCTTGCAAGTATTAGCTTGCCAATAATAGCTTGCCTTGATTGGTGCAGTGATTGAAATTCTCCTTGTCTTCTTCGGGGTAGAACTCCTCCTCCTCCTAGACTTGGTCGGTACTATCGTCTATAAATAAATACGAGATACACAATCACCAAGCAATACTTAACTAGTCTATTTAGCACACTAATGCACAGTTGATGATCTAGTATCATCACAATCATCACAAGATTTAAAGAACTAGTTTCATTTATTTTATTTGAAAAAAGTAATTTCTACTCATTGAAAATAAATTAAGATTTAATATTCTCCAATTAAAATATGTGATCATTTGGGCACATGTCATCACCACATATTCTAATACATGGTAATGTGATTTAAATGTTTGATCATATTTCAATAAGTTTAAGATTAGTATTTAAATGATTTGAAGTGACTAGAAATGCCCTAATAGCATTATTTTGGTACTAGTACAAAGTCACTACATGCAAACCTAAATATCATTACATATTCAGATAGGTATTGTCAAATGTGATTTTTGAGTGTTGGAATCAACTCAAAAGCTATTATGGTTGATGTTTGAAAAATGTTTGAATGTAGAAAAGTCTCTATCTTGTTATTTTTGCTATATGTGGTCTCTAACTCCAATTGATTTAAATCCAACGGGCTTGGATAGATATTTTAATTATATTTCTAAAAAAATTTGAATCATGAACTTTGGTTAAGTAAATCTCTGTGAGTTGATTATTAAACAAGTGGACGAAATCTAGTTTAAACCTAAATAGAAAAACATTTATTTGAATCTGTGGGCTAGCGCGAGAAAACTGACGGGCTGGCCCAGTGGCGCTCCACGGAACGGAGGGCTACTGATAGGGGGGTCCCGTATGTTAGCGACTAATTGTAACGCGAAGCAGTACGGGGCATTCTCAGTCATGCTATTAGAACAAGAATCTACGGCCATGGTTCATCGTTTCCGGTGAACAGCTCCGGCGAGAGAAAACCCTAACGCGGCATGGTGGGGGTACATGGGGGCTTACCAAGGCTCCAGCTAGACGTGGCAATGAGGGTGATTGAGCTGGTAGACGATGGTGGTTCTAGGTGTGGTCGCGGTGGCTCCTGGGACAGTCGCAATCAACGGCGCCTCTTCTCCTCTGCTGCGGCGAGCTCCGGCAAAATTCCGGCGAACTGCAGCTTGATTGGCTGCGGGGAGAAGTGTGGGGTGGTCAGTGGTGAGAGGGGAGTGGAATGGTGTGAGAAATTTGGACAGAGGAGGCCTCCTTTTATAGGCTCGACGGAAGGGCAGAGCGGCATGGTCAGGCGGCGGTGGCGACACGGCTACGGGCTGCTAGCGGCGTGGCTGCGAGCGGCGGTCGACGTAGTGCTCCCTGGCGGTCCTCTATGGCTTAAAGGCGCGGCTAGGGGCGGTGGCATTTGGTCGGGCGCGGCTGGTGCTCTGCGTGGCAGAAGCGGCGTTCGACGCGGCGCACAGTTGTTGCGGTTCAAGCGGCGGCGAACGGGCATGTCTGGGCGCCTCCTGGGGTCATGGCGAAGCGCTGCACGCAGGCTGCGATCGAGGCGCGGCATGTGCAAGCTTGTCGGCCGCGGCGCTCTGGCGCATGCTCGGCATGGCGTAGACGCGGTAGGTGCGGCTTGCTGGGGGTGGTCCACGACCTCGTAGCGCTTTGGGAAGGGACAAAGAGGGGCAGTGTGATCTCGCCTACCTCCTAGGCATGGAGGGAGAGAGCGGGGCGGTTTGCTGGGAGTGCACCATGGTCGGCTGGCAAGGACGTGCTCGGGCGGCTCGGCACTGCTGCAAGCGGCAAGGGGGAGTGGTGCATTGGCGCTGGTTGTGACTAGAGGGGACAAGGGGAGTGGATTGAGGCAATTTGGTGGACAATGCATTGATCAAAAACAGTAATTGTTAGACAGGTTTATCTGTGATCACCAAGTGTTTGATGAAATGGCCGAAAGAAAAAATATATTTGAATTTTGAAAAGATTTTTGGTGTGTGATCTAAACTTATGCTTGGTGATCTATGCTTGCTTGGGATTGTCAAGTGGAGGTGGTTTGGTGGGTTTTTGAGAAAGTGGGATCTTCTCATATGCATTGGATTCCATTTTCAAATGCCATTTAAAATTAGTGGCTAAGTGCTTTTGTAAGTTTGTAAAGTTGGCCTTGGTACACCTTTACTTGTTCTAGAAAGGGGTGAAAAGAGTTGAGAAAGTTTCTGTTTGAAATTGACTTCTAGGAACACCCAAAGTGGCCTACTGGATTAAAGTGGCCAAAATGACCATTTGCGTTATTTAATCTTATTTGATTTATTTTTCTTTGGATTTTGTTTGTAAATGGTCTAGATGATGTGGCATTCACCTTTAAACCATTTCATATCATTTAAAACAATCAAACATGGCATTTACACACAATTCTATACTAATGCAACAAACACATGCCTTCATAATTATTTTAATAATAAAAAGTTTTTGTTAACCCTAAATTGGGTGATTTTAACTTTGATAACCTTGATTTAAGATTTGGGATGTTACAAACCTTTCCTCCTTAAACAAAATCTCGTCCCGAGATTTAAGAAAAAACTAGGAACTAAAGAGATCTGGAAACTCAGTCCTAATGTAATCTTCTCGCTCCCAGGTAGCGTCTTCTTCGGTGTGGTTGCTCCATTGGATCTTGACAAATTTGATACTTCGGGTCCTAGTGGTTCTGAAGGCTTCTTCCAAGATACGCATGGGCACTTCACGATACGTCAGATTCTTGTTGATATCAATGGCTTGGTGATCAATGTTCTTGAAAACTTCGGTCTTCTCCGGCAATTCTAAGCATTTGCGAAGTAGCGAGATATGGAACACATTATGGATGGCTGACATCTCCTCTGGCAGTTCCAGTTGATACGATACTTCTCCTCGACGATTCAAAATCTTGAAGGATCCAATATATCTGGGGGCTAACTTTCCTTTCAGCTGAAAACATTGCATTCCTTTCAACAGCGAAACTTTGAGGTACACAAAATATTAGGTAGTATAGATATCATTTTGGGAGAAGTTGATCGTTGAAATGATAATAGATAGGGTAGAGGTAGAAACTATAAATTCTTTTTCGAAATCGGAATTATTAAAAGAAGTGGTAAATTCTATTTTGAAAAAAAATCAATTTAAAGTGGTATCCAAGCTAAACAGGCCTAAAAAATCAGAGCATAGAAAAAGGCTGGGCTAGATAATTAAATGAAAGGGTTTAGAAGAAAAATCTTTGCTAATTCGACATGGATTGTATTCTTTAATTATTTATTTATTTTTTATTACTTAATTTAAGAATTCAAAAAAAATATTCTAATGGATTTAATTCTTTTTCTTCCGATTCAAAATAGAAGAATAAAAGAATAAGTAGAAGACTCCGACATTGAAAGTCAGGTCTCTACATCTCTTGTCAGGATAACTCTTATGTCTGGATTGGGCGGTCTTGAGGTGCTCACGGACTTTGTGAACCTTCTCTTCGGCTTGTTATAGGATGTCGGGTCCAAAAATCTGACTCTCTCCTACTTGTGACCAATTCAAAGGGGTACGGCACTTTCTTCCATACAGAAATTCAAATGGGGTCATTTGCAAACTGGCTTGATAACTGTTGTTGTATGAGAATTCTGTGAAAGGAAGACAATCTTCCAATTTTGATCCATACTCTAACACACAAGCTCTCAACATATCTTCTAAGATCTGGTTGACTCTTTGAGTCTGTCCACCGGTCTGCGGGTGATAAGCTGTGCTAAAATTCAACTTGGTCCCTAATCCTTCTTGGACTTTCTGCCAAAATCTTGAGGTAAATTGGGTTCCTCGATCCGACACTATGGTCTTGGGGGTGGCATGCAAACTAACAATTCTAGCAATGTATAACTCTGCTAGCTTCGAACTCTGGTAGGTAGTCTTGACAGGTATAAAATGGGCTACCTTGGACAGTCTATCGACTATGACCCAGATTGAGTCATTTCCCTACTAGAAGTACGCAAACCGGTGATAAAGTCCATTCCGACGGAATCCCATTTCCATTCCGGAATCTGCAATGGTTGCAACAGTCTTGCGGTTCTCTGATGTTCCGCTTTGACTCTCTGACAGATATCACACTTGGTGATGTAGCTCCCGGTTCCTCTCTTCATCTTGTGCCACCAAAATTGCTCCTTTAAATCCGGATACATCTTTGTTTCTCCTGGGTGGATAGAATAAAGAGTATCATGATCTTCTTGCATGATAACTTGCTTCAGCTCTGAATCCGCTGGCACACAGATACGTCCCTTGTACCAAAAACTCCTTCTTCATCTTCGGTGCATCCAGGTACCTTTCCTGTACCAATACGGCGTTGTATTCCATCGATACTTGCATTTCCCTTCTGGGATTCCTTGATTTGGCTAATCAAAGTGGGTTGAAGTTAAATGCTAGCTAAAAATCCTTTGCTAACTAGCTCAGTTCTAAATTGCTCCAACTCTTCATGCAAACTTGGCTAGTTCTCTTTGATCATGGTGTTTAGCCTACGTGGCAATCTACTAAGAGCATCCACTACCACCTTGGCTTTGCCGGGGTGATAGTGAATGCCAAGATCATAATCCTTGATTACCTCTATCCATATCCTTTGCCTCATATTCAGCTCCTTCTAGGTGAAAATATACTTCAGACTCTTGTGATCCGAATAAATCTCACAGCGGTTACCCATCAGGTAATGACGCCATGTCTTCAATGCTAAAACTACGGCTGCTAGTTCAAGGTCATGGGTAGGGTAGTTTTGCTCATACTGCTTTAGTTAGCAGGACAAATATTCTATGACGTTACCTTCCTGCATCAACACACATCCGAGACCAATCTTGGATGCATCACAATAAACATTAAAAGGCTTCTTGATATCCGGCATAATCAAGATTGGGGCTGAAATTGATCTCTTCTCGAAATCTTGAAAACTTGCTTCACATTTGTCCATCCATTCAAACTTCTTCTCTTTCTTCAACAACTGGGTCATCAGTCTTGCGATGCTTGAAAATCCTTCAACGAACTTGCAGTAATATCCGGCTAATCCGACAAATGCGCGAACATGGGTTTGAGTGGTGGGGGCTTCCCATTCTTCAACATCTTTGATCTTGGCGGGGATCAACAATGACTCCTCCTACCGACACAATATGTTTGAGGAATCCTACTTCTTTCAGCCAGAACTAACATTTGCTAAACTTGGCATATAACTAATGATCTCTAAGGGTTTTAAGGATGATTCTCAGATGTTGCTCATGGTCTTCTTCTGACTTGGAATTGATAAGAATATCGTCGATAAAAACAACGACAAACTTATCCAGAAAGTTCATAAAAATATTATTCATGAGATTCATGAAATAAGCAGGGGCATTGTTTAATCCAAAAGACATGACCTTATACTCATACAATCCATATCTGGTGGTAAAGGCGGTCTTTGGAATATCCATTGCACGAATCTTGAGTTGTTGATAACCAGTCCTAAGATCAATCTTAGAGAACACTCTGGCACCAGTCAACTGATCAAACAGATCCTCTATCTTCGGCAGTGGGTACTTGTTCTTGATGGTGACATCATTCATCTTTCGGTAATCTGTGCACAAATGGTTACCTCCATCTTTCTTGTCGACAAATAGAATAGGTGATCTCCATGGCGACGCGCTTGGTTGAATTAAGCCTTTCTCCAGCATAGCATCAAGTTGCTTCTTCAGATCCACTAATTCTAATGGGTTCATGCTATAAGGTCTCTGAGCTATGGGTCCAGTTCCAGGAGTTAGTTCAATAATGAACTCAATATCCCGATCTGGGGGTATACCGGGCAATTCATCTAGGAATACGTCGGGGTATTCAAAGACTACTCTGACTTGGTCTATGGTGGGTAGGGCTAAACTCTTGTTGCATTTGAATTGATGGTGCAAGGTTTCAGATACATGCTCTACTGATACTCCAGATCTACTGGTCATGGTGATGGCTTTCTTGGCACAGTCGATCAATCCTTTATCTTTCGACATCCAATCCATTCCTAGTACTACTTCCAAAACTTTGGTTCCAAGTACTATTAGATTGGCATTAAAATCTATCCCATGTATTCTGATAGGTACAGCCTTGCAAATTTTTCTAGCTTTGGTGGTTGAACCAGGTATTTGAACTATCTTAACATGCTTGAAATTGGTTGGGTGAATCTTACTAGTGCATGCAAATTCTTTGGTAACAAACGAGTGCGATGCTCCAGAATCAAACAACACTCTTGCTAATACTGAGTTAATAGAAAACATACCCAGCACGACATCTGGCGCTTCTTGGGCTTCTTCAGCATTCATGTGGAATAGATGGCCGTTGCGGTTGAGCGAATTCCTTGGGGCAAATCTTCTTCTGGGCTGAACACAGCGTTGCTGCTGAGCTAGGGCATTCACATTGGTGGTGGCTGCAATCTTCTTGGGACACTCGTTGGAGTAGTGACACTTGACTCCACATTCAAAACAAGTAATCTGAGACTTGTCTTTGGCTACAACAGTCACGGTATTGCTTCTAGTCCTTGGGGCAGTACTGTTGTTGTTGTTGTTGGACTTGGGCGGTGCATGGTTGAAGTTGTTGGAGTTGCCGGGGTTGTTGTTGTGGTTTCCTACAGACTTCACAGTTCCTCCGCTACGATTGGGGTAGCTTGGGCGAGACATTGGGGGTCTATTGTTTCTTGGGGCATACCCTGCAGACGGTTTGGGGCGATACTTCTAGGTGTTGTGGGACCCAGTCTGATGCATCTTTCTGCGCTTGTGGTTGTCATTTGCTTGGTTGATCTTCCCTTCCATCTAGATGGCAGAGTCGACTAGCTCGTCGAGATCATCAAAAAAAATGTTGACTAACACCGTATGCATCTCATCATGCAGTCCGTTCAGGAATCTCTCCGTCTTCTTGGCTTCAGTGTTGATCTCATCCGGGGCATATCTTGCTAAGGACAAAAATCTGTCACGGTACTCAACTACCATCATCCTACCTTGCTTTAGTTCCCTGAACTCATCTCTCATTCTGGTGACTAAACCTTGCGGCACATGGGTGCGGCTAAACTTGGTCTTGAAAGCTTCCCACGTCATCACTTGATCATGGTTCATTGTACGGGTGCTGTTCCAGAAGGCTCTTGCATATCCTTCCAGATAATGGGTGGCAAACAGTACCTTCTCTTTGGCGTCAACCCCTACGACTTCTAGGTTGTTCTCCATGGTCTACAACCAATCATCAACATCCAACGGGTCTTCAGACTTGTTAAAGATAGGGGGATTGGTATTCTGAAAGTTCTTGAGTTTGGGTCCATGATGATCCTGATTTCCATGGCCTTGATTGTTGTGGGCCATCTGAGCGATCTGTTGTAGGGTGGCTAGATTGGATTGGCGCTCTGCTCTACTAGCTTTGCGGTCGGAAACTAGCATCTACAGAATCTGCAGCATCAGGTCGTGCGATGAGCTGCTCCCTCCTTGGTTTCCATGAGTCATCTGAAGGTTGAGATAGATAAGGGGGTGAGAGGGAAAATTCTAAGATTCATGGTTTTGTTTTCAAAGCTAAAACTTTGAGTTTAAACTCAGGTTTTGCAAACTAACTCCTTCTCATTCATTCATTCAATCAAGGCACACGATACAAACACACACACACCACAACATGAAAAAAACATATGGTTTTAAGAACCATTCTGTAAACTAAGATACAGTAGGACCGATACATCTAACTCCTACGATAGTGATCAAGTGCATCTACTCATCATCGATGAAGTCGGAGTTGTCATCATCGATGTAGAAGTCCATGGCATCATCCTCCAGGTAGTCATTGTCATCACTGAGGTATGAGTGAATATCTCCCTAGATGTCTTCACCTTCTTCCTCTTCTTCTTCTTTTGCTACAAGCTAAGATTCTTGTTCCTGGATGGTCTTCTCGAGGTCGGCCACCTTCTTTCGAAGACGAGCGATGGTGCGATCCTTCTTCTCGCGTTGCCGGTGAAGTGATTGACGATCCTTGACGAGCAGGGCGAAAGTTTGGGCCTTCTGGGCGGCAATGGGAAGATTGTGGTTGGCGTAGGCTCGCGCATTGTCCAATTCCTTCTATCAATCATACAGTAGGAAGTCAAGATTCTCCACTTGGCTCTTCATCTCCGGGTGACTTGGCATCTCTAATGGCATTCCCATAGAATCACACCTTGCATAGTGAGCAAAGTGAGTTCCCTAGATCAAGTTGACGTTCTGTCCGCAAAGACAGGTGAGAACTTCATGCATAGCCCTGGCTAGTCCATCTAGCCAGTTGTTCTCTCTCACGGTGAATTGAATCTTCTGGGAAAGGGGTGCTTCCATTTTGCCACGAAGATCTACAACTATCAGCCATTGTAAATCTCCTCCTGGAAAATCCTTGAGTTGGGCTCCAAAGAATTTCGGATGCAGGCGCTCAAGGTACTCAGATAGTGCATCCAGATCCCTCTCGAAGATCAATTGGCCTCCGTTGTCCAACTGGTAGAACTTGCAATACTAAACTTCCATCTATAAGAATTTAGGATGAGTAAGTTAGTGATGTGATCAAGTGTGTCAAATTTTTATGTAGTAATGTAAGAATTTTTGAGGAACATGAATTTTCTTGAAAGAATCTTGAGGGTAAGAGTGGAAATGGGTTTTCCTAAATACTCACTTCTTTGGTTTTGAAACTAAGTTTTTGTTCGGACGTCCATTCTAACTAGGGTATCCTATGGTCAGGATGGCTCTGATACCAACTTGTCAACACCCGGATTTTTAATCCGAGATGCCTGTTATGCCATACATCGCAATCCCAGGATTACCATTTTTGCGAGACATAACAGATTGGATATCACAGTACATCATACATTACAAACCATAATAAGGTCTTACACAAATAAAGGATCTCATGATCCAGTCTTAATACACACAAGCAGCGGAATAACAAGAGTAGTGGTGGGCTCCATCTTTAGTGTCACAAGAAATGCTGACGATGGGAGATGATCCTAGTTGTTGTAGTCGTCCTGTTGTCCTTCTTCCGGATAGTCCTCCTCATAGTCTGGCCACGGGAATAGCCAGGGACAAAGCCATGAGTACTCTTTAAGTACTCGCAACCTATCACTAACAAGTAAGGTAGTTCTAGTAGGAATGCTAAACTCTAAGTTTATTTGCAAAGCTAAATTTGAAACCTAAGCTGAGTTCAGAAACAAAGAAAGATAAAATAAAGTTCTAAATCACCTAAGTGGGAACTTAGTTTTTATAGTAACAACCCTGTTGTGGTCAAGTCAAGTCACAATTCATTTCACAAGTCATTTTGATAACATCTGACGACGGAACCGTATGGCCATTCCAACTATCCATGACCGCAGACGCGGCTATTCGAATAGTTTGACACTCTGTAGAGGTGGTACACTTTCACCACAAAATTCGATACATCCGTAAGGGATAACCCTGAATCATCATACTTAGTATGTGGATAATCAATCATAGCCTTTCCTTTACACACTCTAGTATAAGCACCTCTCCTATGAGCTTGGGCTCCCAGCCATGGCCATCTACCATCCTGGGCACTGCATAGGTGGACAACATCAAGAGGTAGCCTCAGCTCAAACCTCTTCCGCGAGGGAACCCATACTAATGCATATAAACTTCCAGCTAAGCCTTACCCAATTCAGGTATTGTGGTTGTACGGTAAAATTGGAATCGTATCGCATCCGAACCCAACCATCATTTTTATAAAGGGCTAAGGCTCATGCCTCAACATTTTGATCATCATAAGTGTTTCTCAACACATGTCAAAACATCTAAATAGAATGACTCATCATTCCAAGGTTTTCATAAGCATTTTCACCAAGTATACCCATCTAGAGTGATCAAGTTTTATGATTAGAACTAGCTACTAAGTTAAGAGTGTTCACTAAGGTGGGATGCTAATCTCAATCTCATGCCATAGAATGACATCTAGTATAGGCCAAGTTTTATACTCTTTATGCTATCTATAGTACTTTCCAAAATCTCACCAAGCATTACTAAAAGTAAAGAAACTTTGGTAAAGTAAAAAATAAAGCTTGCAAGTAAAACTTGGGATGGGTATAAATCAAAAGGTATAACCAAAGCATGCCTAATGCATCTTGCTTAGGTTAACTTGCATCTAGTGATGGCTTGCAAGTATTAGCTTGCCAATAATATCTTTCCTTGATTGGTGCGGTGATTGAAATTATCCTCATCTTCTTCGGGGTAGAACTCCTCCTGCTCGTAGTCTTGGTCGGTACTATCGTCTATAAATAAATACGGGATACACAATCACCAAGAAATACTTAACTAGTCTATTTAGCACACTAATGCACACACTTGATGATCTAGTATCATCACAATCATCACAAGATTTAAAGAACTAGTTTCATTTATTTTATTTGAGAAAAGTAATTTCTACTCATTGAAAATTAATTAAGATTTAATATTCTCCAATTAAAAAATGGAATCATGTGGACATATGTCATCACCACATATTCTAATACATGGGAATGTGATTTAAATGTTTTATCATATTTTAGTAAGTTTAAGATTAGTATTTAAATGATTTAAACTGACTAGAAATGCCCTAATAGAATTATTTTGGTACTAGTCCAAAGTCACTGCATGCAAACCTAAATATTATTACATATTCAGATAGGTATTGTCAAATGTGATTTTTATGAGTTGGAATCAACTCAAAATCTATTATGGTTGATTTTTGAAAAATGTTTGAATGCAGAAAAGTCTTTGTCTTGTTATTTTTGCTATATGTGATCTCTAACTCCAATTGATTTAAATCCAACAGGCTTGGATAGATATTTTAATTATATTTCTAACAAAATTTGAATCATGCCATTTGGTTAAGTGAATATCTCTAAGTTTATTTTTAAACAAGTGGACAGAATATAGTTTAAACCTAAATAGGAAAACATTTATTTGAATCTGTGGGTTAGCGTGGGAAAACTTACGGGCCGGCCCAGTGGCGCTCCGCAGCGCAGAGGGCTACTGACAGGGGGTCCCGTATGTCAGTGACTAATTCTAACGCAAAGCGGTACGGGGCAATCTCAGGCGTGCGATTAGAACAAGAATCTACGACCGTTGTTCATCATTTTCGGTGAATAGCTCCGGCGACAAAAAACCCTAACACGGCACAGTGGGGGTACATGGAGGCTTACCAGGGCTCCAGTTAGACGTGGCGATGGGGGCGATCGAGCTGGTGGACGACGGCGGTTCTAGGCGTGGTCGCGGTGGCTCCTAGGATAGTTGCAATCAACGGCGCCTCTTCTCCTCTACTGCGGTGAGCTTCGGCAAAATTCCGGCGAACTGCAGCTCTATTGGATCCGGGGAGAAGTGTGGGGTGGTTAGTGGTGAGAGGGGAGTGGAATGGTGTGAGAAATTTGGATGGAGGAGGCCTCCTTTTATAGGCTCGACGAAGGGGCAGAGCGGCATGGTCAGGCAGCGATGGAAGCGAGCGGCGGTCGACGTAGTCCTTCCTGGCGGTCCTCTACGGCTTAAAGGCGCGGCTAGGGGCGATGGAATTTGGTCAGGCGTAGCTGGTGCTCTACACGGTAGAAACGGCATTCGACGCATCGCTTGGTGGCTGCGGGTCAAGCGGCGGCGAACGGGCATGTCTGGGCGCCTCCTGGGGTCGTGGAGAAGCGGTGCGCGTGGGCTACGATCAAGGCGCGGCGTGTGCACGCTTGTCCGGCGTGGCGCTCTGGCGCGTGCTCGGCATGGCGCAGACGCAGTGGGCACGGCTTTCTGGGGGTGGTCCACGGCCTGGTAGCTCTTGGGGAAGGGACAAAGAGGGGCGGTGTGATCTCACCTACCTCCTAGGCACGGCGGGAGAGAGCAGGGCGGTCTGCTGGGAGTGCACCATGGTCAACTGGCAAGGAGGTGCTCGGGCGACTCGGCACTGCTGCAAGCGGCAAGGGGGAGTGGTGCATTGGCCCTAGTTGTGACTAGAGGGGACAAGGTGAGTGGATTGAGGCAATTTGGTGGACAATGCATTGATCAAAAACAGTAATTGTTAGACAGGTTTATCTGTGATCACCAAGTGTTTGATGAAATGGCCGAAAGAAAAAATATATTTGAATTTTGAAAAGATTTTTGGTGTGTGATCTAAACTTATGCTTGGTGATCTATGCTTGCTTGGGATTGTCAAGTGGAGGTGGTTTGGTGGGTTTTTGAGAAAGTGGGATCTTCTCATATGCATTGGATTCCATTTTCAAATGCCATTTAAAATTAGTGGCTAAGTGTTTTTGTAAGTTTGTAAAGTGGGCCTTGGTACACCTTTACTTGTTCTAGAAAGGGGTGAAAAGAGTTGAGAAAGTTTCTGTTTGAAATTGACTTCTAGGAACACCCAAAGTGGCCTAGTGGATTAAAATGGCCAAAACGACCATTTGCATTATTTAATCTTATTTGATTTCTTTTTCTTTGGATTTTGTTTGTAAATGGTCCAGATGATGTGGCATTCACCTTAAACCATTTCATATCATTTAGAATAATCAAACATGGCATTTACACATAATTCTATACTAATGCAACAAACGCATGCCTTCATAATTATTTTAATAATAAAAAGGTTTTGTTAACCCTAAATTGGGTGATTTGAACTTTGATAACCTTGATTTAAGATTTGGGATGTTACAATAGTACTCCCTCGATCCAAATTAGTGTTCTCACATTTGTCTAGATTCAGATGTATCTAGTCATGTTTTAGTGCTAGATACATCCGAATCTAGAAAAATATGAGAACATTAATTTTGATCGGAGGGAGTAGTATATTAGTACTAGTACACTAGTATAGTAGTACTCATTTCTTTGCTTAGACATATGCTCACCTCTGTCCATGTATTGTACATGCTGAGAGAATAAAACGTAGGCAGGGTAAAAGAGGGCAGCAGCGAAGAGGAGTTGAAGGCGGTTCAATGTCAAAGGAAAGTTATGATGGGTTCCTAACACGAGGTACTCCTGTGGCCACTCTACTAGTAGTAAATTTCAGGACCTATGCATGCAAAACAAATTGTTTCTTTTCTCTCTCCTTCGCTGCCTCTCACCATCCATCCTCCCTCTCTCCTACCCTTTCCCCTCGTGCACCGGCCCGGCTGATCTCTCACTGGTCCACAACGTGGTGCTGTGCACGCGTACCTTGGTACAGCGGCTCTATATCTCTGGCGTGTTCGGAAGCCGCGTTGGTGTGGAGTAGGGACGAGGATTACATAGGAAGGAAACCACTTTGGTCCTTGGCGGCAAAAAAAATTCAAACTTTTCTGGTTTTTGAAATTTTCACTTGCTTCCCAAACATCAGGAGGGAAGGTTACTCAAAAGATCGGCCATTCATGCACAAACCTCAAAACACACACTTCATTGCTCAGTTTCAGGGTACTTGTGCTAAATGCATGGACTTGGGTGCAATTTTCATTTTTATGAGGTCCTTGATGTAACTTGTACTTCCACCGACTGTGTTAACTCTCAAGAACCTCGCTCCTACAAGACCTACCACAGTTAAAAGACAATGCAACCGCCCCAATTATCAAACAAACTGGATGTCAACACCCGGATTTTTAATCCCAGATGCCTATCATGCCATACCTCGCAATCCCAGGATTACCATTTTTGCGAGACATAACAGATTGGATATCATAGTACATCATCCATTATAAACCATAATAAGGTCTTACACAAATAAGGATCTCATGATCCAGTCTTAGTACAATCAAGTAGCGGAATAAATAGCGTAGCGGTGGGGTCCATCTTCAGAGTCACACGCAATGCTGACGATGGAAGATAGTCCTAGTTATCATAGCCGTCCTGCTATCCTTCATCTTGGTAATCTCCTTCATAGTCTAGCCACGGGAATAGCCAGGGACAAAAGCCATGAGTATTCTTTAAGTACTCGCAAACTACCACTAACAAGTAAGGGAGTTCTAATAGGAATGCTAAGTTCTAAGTTTATTTGTAAAGTTAAGTTTGAAACCTAAGCTGAGTTCAGAAACAAAGAAAGATAAAATAAAGTTGAAAATCACCTAAGTGGGAACTTAGTTGTCATAGTCACAACTCTATTGTGGTCAAGTCATGTCACAATTCATTTCATAAGTTGTTTTGAAAACATCTGACAACGGAGCAGTATGGCCACTCCAACTGTCCATAACCGCGGACACGGCTATTCGAATAGTTTGACACTCTGCAGAGGTGGTACACTTTCACCACAAGATTCGATACATCTTTCAGGGATAACCCTGAATCATCATACTTAGTATGCAGATAATCAAACATAACATTTCCTTTACACACTCTAGTATAAGCATCTCTCCTATGAGTATGGCCTCCCAGCCATGACCATCTGTCATCCTGGGCACTGCATAGGTGGACAACATTGATAGGTAGCCTCAACTCTGACCTCTCCCGCGAGGGAACTCATACTAATGCATATAAACTTCCGGCTAAGCCTTACCCAATTCAGGTATTGTGGTTGTACGGTAAAATTGGAATGGTATCGCATCTGAACCCAACCATCAGTTCTTGTAAAAGGGCTAAGGCTCATGCCTTAACATTTTTGTGGGGCCCCTAGATTAATCCTCCGAAAATCCCTATTATGCATACAACCACGATCAGCAATATGGCAATATGTCCCTAGACTTCTTCTTAGAATACCCAATAATATACAACAATAACCATCTTCTTCTGCTCTCCGATATAATCGCAACTATCGTTGATAGGGAACACATGCAAACAAACAAAAGGGCACAATCAATACAAGGCATACAATCACCAATACCACTCAGCAAACAAGCAATTTAATAATCTTCAATTAAGGTTCAATATTTTTACACCCCTTAGGGGTTATTGTCGAGGAACTACCAAAGAGGGGGTTGTGGGACCAAGGACATATTCTGTATGGTAACATTGTGTAAAAATGATACCTACAGGTAGATGTTGATAAAATGAAACCAACAAAAGTGGTTTCACTAATTTATCACTTTTCTTTAAATAGTTATGATTTTCCTAGTGAATTAACTTCTAGTTTTAGGGGATAAATCACCAGAAAAGTTCTGGAGCTCCAAACATTATTTCCTTGGTTGGTTAGGTAGGAATTGATGTACTTGATCACTTAGAGTTGGAATGAGGTCAAAATATATAACAGAATGCCCTCAGGAAATTCCAATAGGCAGTTCTATAGACAACTTGTCTTTTTCACCAGATTAAATATACAGGGACTTTTGATATGAGGCAAGGGCGCAATGGGTAGGTATTGAAAATACCTTCCAGTACCAATTGGATATACTAATTTTGGCGTTGCAGAGCTATTGTAGTGATTTATCTAGTGAAACAACCATAAGAAGAATGCTTTAATTCATTAAAATTACTTAGAGTCTCCATAAAATTTGATCTCCTGCATTTTGGTAGACCTTAGTGTACCACATCACAGGGAGTTGGAATTGGGTCAATACCTCTGTTGGTTTGGCCTAGAGAAAATCCTAAAGTCAGATACTACTAGTTTTTGTTATTTTTACTATAGACAGACTACTGTTCACCTAGCCATGAGGCTTATGCTAATTGATGGGTATAGAAATTGCCTTCCAGGAGAACTTGGATTCATCTCAAATGGATATGTAAAACCCTCTAGGGAAATTATTTAGTGCAAAAGACAACTTTTAATAGATTAATTGCCCAAAAATGATGAAAATTATACTAGGCACAAGACCAGTTCTGCATGTTGCATAAAACATGAAGGAACCCATAGAAATTTGGATCTGGACAAAATATTGAGATTTCCATTTTTATTTGGATTTAATCCTAGCAGGTAGTTTTTGGAATTAATAGATGTGCTAAAACGAAAAAGAAAACAGCTGTAGTGGGCCGGATCTGCCAGGGAGTTGGGCGGCGTAGGAGGAACTCGACCCACCCAGCGAGGCTAGCGCGCGGGAGGGGAATTTCAAAACCGCCAGGGCGGGCTCCACCTGTCAGCCGGAGCGAGGCCCCGAACAAGTAAGGAGGGACGTGGGTCGTCCGATTAGAGGGCGATGGATGGCCCTGGCTCGTCCTCTTCCTCTCGACGACACGGCAGAGCGGAAACCCTAGCAGAGGGGAGCGGGGCGCGGGGAGGCTCACTGGGGGCTCACCGGTGGCCGTGGAGGAGCCAGGGGACGCGGTCGACGACGGCGACCTCGGGGAGGGGCGGCATGGCCAGTTTCCGCGTCGGGGAGGAGCTCGCGCGAGGACGCCCGAGAGCAAACTCGTCGGAGATCGACGCTGGTGGTCGGTGGAGGCCGTCCTGAGCAAGAGGAAGGTATGGTTAGGTTCAGAATTCCCTAGGGGTCTCAGAAATCTTGCATGCATGGGGAGAGGAGCAAGAGGGATTGTGTTATGCTCATATATGGAGTGATGGCCAAAAAGGCCATTATCTCCTTCCTCTGGGCAGAGCAGGGCAGGGGAGGAGGAGTGGAGCTAGGGGGTGGTGAGGGGAAGGGAGAGGAAGCAAATGAGGGGGCAGGGGCATGTTGTGAGGGCCTCTGTCCTATTTATACCAAGGTAGGAGCTCTAGAGGAAAAATGTCCATTTTGGACATGGAGGAGGGGGTGCTGGCAGGGGATTGGTCGAGGGAGGAGGTGGAGGGGGTGTGGTGGGTCTCTGAGTCGGACAGGGAGATATGGAGAGAGTGGTGGAGGCTGCTGCAATTAATTGGTCCCACTTGTTTGTCTCTCTCTTTCTGCCAAGCACATGGGACAAGGGAGAGGGGTTGCTACAGTGGTGTCGACCTAGGGTGTGTCCTGGTGCTGAGGAGGGGTACTAAGCAAGTTTCCATGGGGTTGGGGTGGTTTTTGGATCAATGCTTGATTGATTTGGCAAACTTGGTCAAATGGAGGCTTGTGAAGGGAGTTTAAAATTTTGTGTTGAACATGGTGGGGAGATGGTACAGTAAGGTAGATGGGGTCAAGGCATGACCCTGGGAATTAATTTGGATTTTTTAGAAGATTCTAGATGCACTTTATATCAATTGTTCAAATAGTGCAGAGATGGTTTTTATTAAACTATTTGGTATTTTTGAATTGGACAGGTGGAGTATTTGTTGTGAGATGGTCCCAAATGTGAATACACACTTAGGGGAATTTTCCCAAGATTTATTGGAAGATAAAAGTGTTTAAAGCAATTATTATTCCAATTCAGCCATTTAAGAAAATGGGCAAAAAGAAATAATAAAGCTCTTCAAAAATATTTATTTTTGAAGTGGGAAGGTAGGGTATGATGTATGGACCTCAATTGAGCCAAGAGTTGGGAAGTGTTTTGGCAAAAACCAAACTTTCCTTTATGGAAGAAGTTTTGGAGGTCTTGTCTAATAAAGAGATTAATTAGATTTGGAGCCATAATAATTATGGATAATATTTGATAAATCTTGGTGATCAAGGTAGATGATGTAGACAAGGTGGAGCAAGCATTTTCAACCTTGGGATTGGAGAATCCAAGTTGATTTTGGTGAAAACTAGAGATTTAAGGATCTTGGGTAAGATTGTTTTCATGCCACCAAAACCTTGCTGGATCTTGTGGGATGGGATATATGTATGGATAGACCAAGTGATGTAGATTACAATGGTGTAGGGTTTTGAGCTTGATCCTGCTTGAGCTCACCAAGACAGGCTTTCAAACTTTGAATAAAATAAGCCTGCCAAAACAGATTATCAACTAGCCTTCAAAACCTTGTGGGTTTAAGAAGCACAAAGATCCACTTGGAACAAGTGAAGTATATATTGATATACCTATATGATTAGAACACAACCATGCAAAGAGTTGGTCCATAGAAGGTTGGATGGTGGTGTGAGCTTCTGTCAAAGTAGGCATGTTGACTAGATTTGCAGGAATAGTTATTTTCTTGCCTACAAATCCATCAAGAATAAGTAGGTTTGAGGATGATCTAACCAAGGGAAAGAGTGGTCCTTGGTATTACTTAGGATGGTTAACAAGATGGTTCAGATTCATTTTCAAAAATGCACAAGGGTTGAGAAGGGGAGGCATTCAAAAAGGTGATGTTGGAAATAGTTTTCCAGACTTGGCCAAATTTGGCAGATTAAGGGTTTTTGACTAGAGCATGAGAGGGGATGTTTTTGAGGGGTTGCAAGGTACCCAGTCATCATCAAGTGGATGATGTTGAAGTGTATATTGAGTAGAAAGGATCCATGCTTGATATTGGTCTTCATTGACTTGGAAACTTCTAGAAGGGATATCTTCAGAATTGATCTGGTTAAGGGTTTTAGATGATCACCTAGTATCTAGAGATTAGATCTTGCTTTGTATTCTTGTTTAGGGTGTGGTGATTTGGAAACCTCTTAATCCTAGTGATGAGCTCCGAGAGTAGCTCATACTATCTCCTAAGCAGACAAATCAAGCAGCAGATCAAGGCAATTCATCAGACAGCAGATCAAGGCAACTCATCTTAGAAACTAAGCAAACCTACTACTAGGGTTACCATCAAGCTTAGCTTGAGGTAAGGATAGGTATTTTGAAAAGGTTGTGGTTTGGATAGGATGAGAGTCCTTGGTATCTCTACCAAGAGTAGAATTCAAAAGCTTTAAAAAAGGTTTTGGGAAACCTAGAGATAAGAATGGTTCAAGGTTCCGTCTATAAACATAAGGAGATTATAATAGGTTACTCTCCCTAGTTTAGGGAAACCGAAGCTACTAAAATAGTTGGTTTGAAAAGGCTTCTTGGCTCAGGTTTTGAAATGCCAGAACATTTGAGAATTATGGAAATTAAGCCAAGACAATTTTGGGAAGTAGCTTTTGTCAGCTGGTGTTGAGGTAAGGAGTATATCTTCTAACACACATTCATAAGCATAAACATTGTTAAACAACAAACAACCCTTCATCACTAAACAAGAAAAAGTTTTTGTTCCCCCTAATTTTTGCATTCTGAACAACTAATCAGGGTTGCTGAAATTGTGTTACAGACCTTTCCCCCTTAAAAGAATCTCGTCCCGAGATTCAGGAGAGTAGGGTTAGGGGATTTTGAGTTGAGTTGATACCAGGTGTCCTACGCGTCCTACCTTATGGACTCCATCTTGGAAAGTGGCCACTCCATCGATGAAGTTGAGCTTCAGTCTTCCGGGATGCATGGAGAGTTGAGCAGAGTCTAGCCTTGATTACGAGGAATGATCTTATATTCCTTCAGGGCTCGATACCTCGAAGGCTTGAGCTAGGCAGACTACCTCGATTCTGAACTTCACGGAGTACTCGTCGGAGGATAGAATCTACGATTGGGAGTACCTTGCTCTAAGGATTCACAGCTCTTTCGTAGGATCGTAGCGTATCCTAATTAACGATTTTAGGGTCGGGACTCCTGAGTTTGCTTCAGCGAAGGGTTACCCTATTTTTGTGGGATAGATGTAGTCTTTCCCCCTTAGGATTAAACTAGGGTATATTGGAGAGTTGACATAGTCCTTCCTTCTTGCAGTCATTGAATGGGGTTTCTGGGGATTGTCGTCCATCTTTCTTCTGGAGTAGAGACCTTCGGAAGTCTTCCGGGAATTATGACTTACTGGGCTTATATACTACTATTATTCATACATAGCCTACGGAAGCCATCGGAGACTTACATCCTCTAAGCGATTGGAACCGAGGGGTTGGCGATGTTGTGGTCCTTCCGGTATGTCAGCAGCTGAAATAGCACAGGGACTTCATAGGATCTTTAGTTAGTTTCTCCTCTGATAACTCCTGAGTTGTTGTTTGGCAAAAGGACGTTGGATCCTGAGATCTCTTCTGAAGTATCTTCTGGTAGACAGTCTCCTAGAGATTGAGTGGAAAGGCGTAGTCTTTCCATCTTAGAGCTTCACTAAGGTTCATCAAGAAGGGTCTGGATCTTCTATCTTGGAAGGCTGACTTGTTGTTAGCGGAAGGTTATATCTTACCTGAATCTTGAGGTGAGATCTTTAAGCGATGCCCTACTTTATCAAACTTGGCAGGATAGTTTCCTAACGCAGCCTTTAACAGGGTAGCTCAAGGTAAATTAGCATATACTAATCATCTTGACTCCTCTGAGACTTGATTGGGCATTACAACATAATACATAGACCGCCATCCAACTGCATCTATGACTAATAATCCACCTTCAGGTTATCATCCGAACCCCCTCTAGTATTAAGTTGCAAGCAACAGATTATTGCTTTACGAATTGCGTGTAAAGTAAACAATATGATTGTTCTATGAACAAAGGATTGTTGTTTTCTCCCTATTAGCAATAGCACATCTAGTACCTTAGAGATTTCTGTCACCTCCCCAGATTACCAAAGGAATGAACCCACTACCGAGCATAAATACTAACTCTTGGAGTTGCTAGCATCTACTTGGCCAAGATAGCTACTAACAACGGAAAGCATGCAAGATCTCAAATAACAAAGACATGATAGAATCAATAATCAATCTGAAATAGCATCTCAATATCCATCGGATCCCCGCAAACACAACATGTATGAATTACAAATAGATGATCTTGATCATGAACGGAGCTCACAAGATCTAAACATGAAAGCACAAAGGAGGAGAAACCAGCCATCTAGCTACTACATGGATCCGTAGTCCAAGGATGAACTACTCACGCATCACACCGGAGGCTTGCATGGTGATGAAGAAGGCCTCCAGGGGGAACTCCCCTCTCCGGCAGGGTGCCGGGAAGAGCTTCAGATCCCTCCCGATCAAGGTATGGAGATGACGGCGGCTACAGACTCTTTCATGGATTTTTGATTGGGTACTTAGGGTTTTCGTCCCGAGGGTAATATATAGGCGGAAGGAGAGGCCGAGGGGGTGCCGGGAGCCACCACACCACCCCCTGGTGTGGGCCCAGCCTTGCCGCGCGGCTAGGTGGTGTGGCCGGACCCTGGCCCTTCTCCATCTCGTATTCTGGCACTTGATCCCTTCCGGAAAAATAGGAACTTTGGCTTTTGTCCCGTCCAATTCCGAGAATATTCATTTTCTGACTTTCCTGGAACCAAAAATAGCAGAAAACAGGCAGCTAGCACTGTGGCTCTTGTTAATAGGTTAGTCCAAGAAATCATATGAAAAGTACTCCAAAGTTGGAACAAAACACAAGAAAGTGGATAAAACCAAGAATGGAACATCAAAAATTATAGATACATTTGCAATGTATCAACATCCCCAAGCTTAACTCCTGCTCGTCCTCGAGTAGGTAAGTGATAAAAAGAAAGAATAATTTTTGAGGTGACATGCACCATCAAAGACTTGATCAAAGTATTTGCAAAACATTCAAAGCTGGGATCATAGTACTTCATCATAACATGAAAGACAAAGTTCTACCAATAAGCAAAGAAACTATGATGCAACATGAAAAGGCATAAACAAAAGATTCATGAATAACAATGCTTTGCAAGACGTTTGTTTGTTTCACATAAAGAAAACATAGCATAATAGTATTCAGCTTGTCCCTCATAGAGTAGCAAATATAAAAGCATAGGACACCTTCAAACTTCATAAGAGTGACTAGATACAATAGTTTAAAACAAGCAATAACAAGTTATGCATCAATCAACTAGTCTTGGGACAATGCACATAGAACTAAGAATGGCAACTATGCTCTCAAAGTAGGTGCATAAAGATAGAAGGTGGAGACTCAATATAATGGTGGAAGAAAGGCCATTTGTAAAAGGAAGTAGGGATTCAAGTCTCATAAAGAGCTTCCAAAAATTATAGTACTTATAGCTTTTAGCTCTCATTGCCCCTATCATAAGCATCTTGAAGTGATTAAGGTTAAAGTGAACAAACTATGGTGTACATGCTTGACGAAGTATAAGTCAGAAATCTCATGTCCCTTGTATACGAGGGCCGCTCATCATGCTACTCAAGTTTAGTCACCGGTAAGTTCTTGTCATCGTAAGTACATGTGTATCATAGAGAACCGCCAACGGGGTACCCCTTGCCCGATGATACGGAAGGATCCCCATATCAAAATGACAAGGCAAGCAGACAACGAGCATCTCAGCATTCTTCTTATTTACCATGGGAATATGGTGCTTTTTTCTCTCTTTCCTCTTTTCATAGTATCTCTTTTTTTTCTTTTCTCTTTTTTTCTCAATATATGACTCTTTCTTTTATAAGAAGAATGCTTCATAGACAGCTCATTATGGTTACGTTGCAGGTTTCCACCATGTCAGCATGGATTAGACCAGCGGCCCAGGCGTTTCTCTAACACATATACATAACTCCATGGACTTACAAGCTCCCCTTTCATTTCACACCGACAACATCCATATACAAAAGATCATGATATCATCTAGGTACAAGTACCAAGTGCAATGTTGAAAGCGTTCCCCATGAAAGCATTGTTCTGCTAATTCCCAACAAATAAGTGCAAGCATATACAACATAAAAGACACAATGGTTCAAGTTTATTAAGGGCAAGTAAAGTAAAGTGTGCCATCAAGTTCGTGAGAGCTTTAATCACTAGTTTTCTCATAACAAGTGGAAGGTAAACAAAAGCATGGATATACTTGGAATAGCATAAGCTAGTAGGTAGGTATGGTGGACTCTTTGGAATAACTTGGTTTAGGGAGTTGGATGGATGAGTGGAACTCATACTTGTTGTGGAGGCTAGCAAAAGACTGGGAGCGACAAACTAAGAGAGCAATAATGGCCATAATCATGCAGAGCGACAAAACATCATTGATCAAATCATAAAGTGTACTACAAGTTAAAAACTAAAGGATCATAAAGGATATGGTGACTTGAGATAGTCATAACATGGTGCGAGAATGCGCGAAGTCAACCCAAATAAAGCATCAAAGGAGAATACCACTATACTATGCTTTAATATGCTAAAACAACGCATGATTCATCCAAGGCACATTAAGCAATCTCAATTGTTTATAACAAGTCATGCTACATCAAATAATACTAAGCATAAAGCCAAAACAATATCAAGCATGGCATGACAAAGCATAGGCCACAGTCAAAAACGAGCTCTTTTTACCACATAAGTATGAACTTTCCTACTCTTTTCCAAACCAAACCAAACTATTTGCAAACCAATGTATGAAAGAGGGGGTCAAACCAATTTATTCAGAAAACTAAGAAAACAAAAGCAAACGAAAAACCATAACGAAAACGAAAAAGAAGACGCTCCAAAAAAACACAACTGTGCATGAAACAATAAAAATGAAGCGTTTGGAAGAAACCTAGAATTTTTATTGATGAAGAAGGCGATGCCTTGGGCATCCCCAAGCTTTGACGCTTGTACTTCTTGGATATTTCTTGGGGTGACACGCGTGGCATCCCCCAGCTTGAGATTTATTCCATCCTTCATCTCATTACTCATTCCTTCCATACACCTGAAATTTTTCCTTCATACAAAACTTCACACAATCTCATTAGCAACATTAGTGCACTTAAGATAAATAAGTCTCAAGGTTCAGTTCTAACACCAAATAAACTTCCATTAGAAAACTAGATACTGTAGCACTTCCCTCATAAAGCTCAATTCCCCAAAGGAACTCAAGAAGGAACCAACAAGAAGCAAATGCAGAAAATGGCAGAAATCTGTCAAAACAGACCAGCAGGTAAAGACGAATTTTGTCGAAGACCGTCTGTTGCTCAAATCAAAACGTGTTGAACTAACTAAAGTTAGATAACAACCTGGGTCAGAAGCACAAAAAATTATAGCTCAATCCTACATACAGATCTCTCTAAGGAATGTTTACGGTGAAGCACAAAAATCTGTTTCGGGACAGCAACTTTCCCAATCATTACTTCACTCTCATTAGAGGTTACTCTTGGCACAAAAAGCAAATAAAAAGGATAAGGAGAGGTTATTACAGAGGTAATAACTTCCTAGACTCATCTAAAACTATTGGGTTATCTCCCAACAAGTACTTTTCTTTAACGCCTTTAAGTTAGGCATAAGAAGCAAAGAAAGAATCAAGTGTTCTCAAATGAAGAAGCATTAAGATCAATACCAGAAATATTTTCAACAAGGCAAGGTATATCATCGAAGTAAGTTCTAGAGGATCCTTTCTCAATGCTCTTGGGTTCACTATTCTCATCAAAAGGGTTTGCAGGAACAATCCAATCAAGATTCTTTTCTATGGCATCATTTATTGCTACTAGTTTAAAGGGTATCGGTATCTTAGGTTTCTCCCCATTAGGTTCGGTTTTTTTCATATTTTCTCGTGTACCAACAACATATACACATGAGCCTAGCATATTGAAACGTTCAAAAACTTTTCTATCTTCCTTGGCAACATCATAGAACTCCTTAAACAAAGTTTCTAGAATAAAATCCCTCTTTTCGGGGTCCTCAATTTCTTTAAGCTTAAGAAACATTACTTGCATTAAGGGGTTGAGGTTAACAAACCTAGCTTCTAACATGTGAATTAAAGAAGTTGCAGCAATCTCAAAATTTGGAGCAAGTTCTATAAGGGATCTATCCTCAGTATCTTCATGTTTGCTAACATGATTAAAGAATTCTTCAATATTATCTTTCCCAATTATAGAACCACTGCCAATTGAAAGGTCTTTCAAGGTGAAAGTAGGGATCAACATGGTGAGCTAAGGAAGGGGTGACAACTAAAGGAGACTTAATTTTTTTGTGTTCTTGAATAAGAAAGCAAACAAGTAAAACTAATTTTTGTGTTTTTTTTAAGAACAAAACAAGCAAAAAAGAAACTAAGCAAAACAAAAACAACAAAGTAAAGAGATTGGTTATGAGGGACTCCCCTTGTGAAGATGTCCTTGACTCCCCGGCAACGGCGCCAGAAAAATGCTTGATGGCTCAATGCATGGCGCCCAAAAAAATGCTTGATGGCGGTGTTGATGTAGAGCTCGTTGGGAACCCCAAGAGGAAGGTATGATGAGCACAACAGCAAGTTTCCCTCAGTTATGAAACCAAGGTTTAATTGAACCAGTAGGAGCAAGGAAACACCCCAAATGTGTTACTAGCTAAGCTTTGGCAGGGCGCACTACCGATGCTAGCAGCAACATGGAGACCTGCACAACACAACCACAGAACTTTGTCCCCAACTTGCGATGAGGTTGTCAATCTCACCGTGTTTTGCGGAAAACAAAGGATTAAATGTATCGAATGGAAAGAAGTAAAAGTTTGCGGAAAGTAAACACAAAGCTGTAAAAGATTGTAGATTGTATGTAAAGAAAAAGGACCAGGATTCATAGTTCACTAGAGGTGGCTCTCCTTAGATAGATAACATGTTGGGTGAACAAATTACAACGGGGCAATTGACAAACACCGAGAAAGCAATACAAGCATATACTAATCATCTTGACTCCTATGAGACTTGATTGGGCATTACAACATAATACATAGACCGCCACCCAACTGCATCTATGACTAATAATCCACCTTCAGGTTATCATCCGACCCCCCTCCAGTATTAAGTTGCAAGCAACAGATTATTGCTTTACGAACTGTGTGTAAAGTAAACAATATGATTGTTGTTTTCTCCCTATTAGCAATAGCACATCTAGTACCTTAGAGATTTCTGTCACTTCCCCAGATTACTAGAGGAATGAACCCACTACCGAGCATAAATACTAACTCTTGGAGTTGCTAGCATCTACTTGGCCAAGATAGCTACTAACAACGGAAAGCATGCAAGATCTCAAATAACAAAGACATGATAGAATCAATAATCAATCTGAAATAGCATCTCAATATCCATCGGATCCCCACAAACACAACATGTATGAATTACAAATAGATGATCTTGATCATGAAGGGAGCTCACAAGATCTAAACATGAAAGCACAAAGGAGGAGAAACCAGCCATCTAGCTACTACATGGATCCGTAGTCCAAGGATGAACTACTCACGCATCACACCGGAGGCTTGCATGGTGATGAAGAAGGCCTCCAGGGTGAACTCCCCTCTCCGGCAGGGTGTCGGGAAGAGCTTCAGATCCCTCCCGATCTAGGTATGGATATGACGGCGGCTACAGACTCTTTCGTGGATTTTTGATCGGGTACTTAGGGCTTTCGTCCCGAGGGAAATATATAGGCGGAAGGAGAGGTCGGGGGTGCCGGGAGCCACCACACCACCCCTGGCGCGGGCCCAGCCTGGCCACGCGGCCAGGTGGTGTGGCTGGCCCCTGGCCCTTCTCCGTCTCGTATTCTGACACTTGATCCCTTCCAGAAAAATAGGCACTTTGGCTTTTGTCCCGTCCAATTCCGAGAATATTCATTTTCTGACTTTCCTGGAACCAAAAAACAGCAGAAAACAGGCAGCTGACACTGTGGCTCTTGTTAATAGGTTAGTACAAGAGTAGGTTTTTCATGGTTGCTGGTATCCTCTACCTTGAACTCTCGAAGTCCCACGACCGTGTCCGCAGCCTCCGCCATGTCCTCCTCGTCCTCTAGACCCGAAAGTAGCAGTAACCACTACCGTTTCCGCGTTAGGTTTTTCTTCCGAGGTGTTCTTGCGCTTTTGAGCTTGTTGCTTTGGTTGTTTTGCCAACTATGGCACAGCCAAGGCTGTAATCCCTCTGCGTCATCGTCCGCATCTGCATACTTGCTCGCTGTTTCTATCATCTCTCCCAAATCAGTGACTTTGTCACACTTCAAGCGATGACGTAGTAAACCAATTGGGAGACCTGCAATGAAAGCTTCAATCGCAGTTTGGTCATTTACTCCTTCACAAGAGTTCTTGGTGTCGATCCATCGTCCGAGGTAATCCCGGCAAGTTTCTCCAGCTTTCTAGGTGCAATGATGTAGGTATCCGACCGTACAGGGCCACCGGTATGTACGTTCGAAATTCTGAAAGAACGTACTTTGCATGTCATACCAATTGTGGATGGTGTTCTCCAGAAGTTCATTGAGCCATGATCGTGCCGTCTTCCGTAACATGAGTGGGAGATATCGGGTTGCGACCAGGCTGTTTCCGCCTTTGGCGATGCAGCAAGCTTGGAAGAAATCCTGTAGCCAAGTATCTGGCCGAGCTATGCCGTCATAGGCTTGGATATGTCTTGAGATAGCAAATCCTTCCAGGAATTTTGTAGCTCTTATGCGTGGTCCGAAGCACTTTGGGCCCACGTATATATCATCATTTTCATAGCGCCGCGCCTCTATTGGAGTTGATCATGTGCCTTGCGTCATTTGGGGATAGAGATCGTCCTGAGTGTCGGCTGTGGCTGCTGTGCCTTGGAGCCGGACTTCGGCTTCTGCCACCACCACGACGGCCTCCTTGGCCTCCTTGGGAGTCGTTGTGATGGGTACTTGGCGGAGAGGGTGGAGCAGCTGGGTTATTTCCGGCTGATCGTCGGCCTCCATCCGGAGCGTCATTATTCCGGTTCCGGGGAGGGTCTTCATTATAACGAGCCCCCTGCCGGCTTGTCTTGGCATGGTGTTCGTCGTTCCTTGATCCGTCATCTGGACGGCTTGCATGTCTAGGAGGTGGCATTCTTTGTCGGTCCTCCTCCCGACATTTCTCTTTGTCATCATCCTTGTGGTCTTTCGACTCTCGCCAGGGCGGGTTCCTCAGATTCTGTGTAGCAATTGCCTCTTGCTCCACAACTGGGTTAATGTTACACCAATCATGAGCAGCTTTGTGGTGCTGTTCCGAGAATCTGGTTCTTGAGTGATTGTCTTCCCGACGGTCAGAACGGTGGTGCTGTTCCAGAACGCGTTGGGGTCTTACATCGGCCCATGCCGGATCTGTGCGACATTGGTCAGAATCTGAGACCAGTTTTTGACTTCTGGATAGGGCGACCTTTTGCTGCTCCATCCCTTTGTTGAGTAGTTTGATTCCCAACCGGATCTGCTCCGGGCCTGGATTAGCTAATAGGATTTCCTGAGCCCCAACGGTGTTCTGTACTGGCGTTGGATACACCCAATCCCCGTTGCTGTCGCGTCGAGGCATCCCAAGTTCTCCTCTGAAAAGGACTTTATGAATCTGCGAAAATTGGTTGTCATTAGTATGACGTTTCCTGGTCTTCTGATGTTGCCTGGAGTTGTATTTTTCCGCAGATGCCATGCGTTTCTTTTCCTCCTCAATGTTTTTGGCTTCATTGAGGAGTACTTGACGACGCGCTTCTAGGTCATGTGCCCTCTCGTCCAGCACTTCAGCAGTAAGTTCTGCAGCTGTAGGAATAGGTGTGGTTAATGCAGCATCGATGAGTTTACGTGCACCTTCAGTGATCACGTGCCCATCCACCGATTCTTATTTTTTGGGCTTGTCTGGGATAAGCGCTCCATCCGAGTCTTCCTCGTATTCCTCGGCAATCACCTCCTCTATCGGAGGGTCTTTTGCTGGGGTCTTGTTCTTCTTGTTCTTCTTCTTTGCCTTCTTGGCAGCGCCGGTAGTAAAGACGGCTTTGGGTCCGTTTCTCAGAGTCAAGCTCTGATCGGTACTTTCGGACATCTGGACCTCGGGCTTATCTCTGATTTCCATATCGTCCTGCACTTTGGGAGAGTGTTCCCCGGATCCTTCATCCATGGCTTCTCTTTCCTCTGCAGCTTTGGAGTTATTCTCCTCTTCATATGTGGCATCCCGCTAAAATCACTACTAGAAAATCGTGTTGTTTTTCTGCATCGCATCGTCATGACCGCAGGCTCATGTCATCATGCCACATTGCATTTGAGCATCGTCATCATCATGCCTCTGTTGTCTGAAACTATTTTCGAAAAACCCTATTTCTGTTTTCTAAATACCTAGCCTTTATTCAAATACAAAACCCGGGCCTCCGGAATATTTTGGTTTGTCTAAATACGGTTTGCAAAAGCCCCGTTTTAAGTAATAAAATATTTATATTATTTTTAGGGGGCAGCCGAACCAGGCCCAAACCGGCCCAGCCGGCCACCCCCAATAAAAACCAAACAACCTACCCTAAGTCAAACCCTTCCTAACAGGCTACCATAACCCCACTAGCATCTCCCCACCCGCCGCCACTTTCTCTCTCTCTCTCTCTCTCACCCGCCTGGCCCGACTCCCTCTCCAACTCCCACCCAGCCACCTCCTAAACCGCCAACCAGGTCCTCCTGGGCACGTCCCCCCACTCCACCAACCGCCAACCTCACTCCCTCCACTCGCGATGCGCCACCTCATCCCCATGGCCAATCCCCACACTCCACACACCCCACCAACTACCGCTCACGCGCGCAGCACCCCGCCGCCCCTGCACGCGTCCCACCTCCACCTGGTCTCCACCTGGGCGCGCCCCCCATCGCGCCCACCTGCACGCCACCGCTCCACCCCGCCTTGGCCCCACCACGTTCCCCACTCCCACCAACCACCCCACTCTCGTCCATCCTCGCCTGTGCACGAGGCCGCAACCGTCGCCGCTCTCTGCTTCTTCGCGCCGTCGGCCGATCCCCTCCCCCTCGCCCCAACCCCACGAGCCCACCGCCTCGCCCGGCGCCCGCCTCCAGTCCGCCGGCCGAGCTCGTCCTTCGCACCGCCTCCTCTCCTACGGTTGACCATCGTCGCCGCCTCTCCCATCGACCATCGCCTCCCCCTGCTCGTCGCCCTCTGCCAGGCTAGCGCCGCCGGTCGTGCCAGCGTGTCAGCGCGTGCCCCTCCCCACCGATATGCTTCCCCTCCACCTCGCCCCCTTGCAAATCGGCGCCATCCCGAGCTCCACCGCCGTGGCCCCTCCTCGAGCCTGTCCTCGACCTCGTTGCTGGCCACCCCCGCCTCATTCCGCACCACCCTCGTCCACACGAGACCGACCTCCTCTAGGGCGTACTTCCTCCCTCGCCACGGGCGCGTGCCGTCGACCCTGGCTCGGCGTCGCAACGCCGCCGCCGGCCCCGAGCTCGCCCAGCGCGCCGCCGCGGGCCACCGTCCTCGCCGCAGACGGCCGCCCCGTTGCAGAACTCCTCCGGCTGCCTCCACCTCATTTACACCGACGCTGCCAGGGGCGCCCTTGTCGCCTCTACCATCCGCCCATCCCCTGCCCGCGTCCTGGAGTGCCGCCGCCCTTGCGATGTCCTCCAACCCCGCGCCGTTGTGCTTTTTCCTAAGAGGCCGCATGCGTGCCCACCGCCTGCGACCATTGTTTCCGGCCGATGCTTCGAGTTGGCCGCGAGCTCCTCTTGGGCGTACTTCCTCCCTCGCCATGGGCATGTGCCGTCGACCCTGGCTCTGCATCGCAACGCCGCCACCGGCCCCGAGCTCGCCCACCGCGTCGCCACGGGCCACCGTCCTCGCCGCAGACGGCCGCCCCGCTGCGGAACTACTCCGGCCGCCTCCACCTCCTCTGCACCGATGCTGCTAGGGGCGCCCTTGTCCCCTCTGCCATCCGCCCGTCCCCTGCCCGCGTCCTAGAGCATCGCCACCCTCGCGACGTCGTCCAACCCCGTGCCTCTGTGCTTTTTCCTAGGAGGCCGCATGCGTGCCCACCGCCTGCGACCACCGTTTTCGGCTGATGCTTCGAGTTGGCCGCGAGCTCCTCTGCGTGTGGCCTCTTGCATAACTCCTGGTCGACGTGTAGTGCGTTGATACGCGTCGTGGTGGTACGGTAGCTGTGGGAGGCTCCTCCATCTGTTACCGGAAGGCCACCAGAGTAGCATCCGAAGATCACCTGCGTCGAACTCAATTACTGCACCATCGATCGAGCCGAAACCTCAAGATCTCCGACATGGCGTAGCTGGACAAACCTCGAAGACCGAACCCCTCGGAACGCCAAGTTCCCGCATGTACCCCGAAGACTCGAACCTGAAGATCGTCGCCACAGATCGACAAGGACTTCTACATGGGACGACAAGTACTTCGTCATGGATCCGTAGACCGCCAAGATCACAGATGCGACAAGTACTCCTTCCCGGATCCGTAGACCGCCAAGATCGCCACCGGAATGCCAAGTTCTTCTTCCCGAATGCCAAGACCGACCCGATATGCGGACCAGACAAGATCTGCGCGACAACAAGATCGACACCGACCAGGGCGAATCTGAGGCGCCCCGACGCCAAACCAAGTCCTTCTTCCCGGAACGCCAAGCTCTCCTTCCGTTGTCCGACACCGATCCCATCGAACCGTTCTCCCCTGTCGAACCCCGAACCCCCCGGAGCCCAAGATCTTCCAAACCCAGATGTGTGACCCTAAGCCTCTATTTTTATAATGTGACATTATCATCTGTCCATATTAAATTGTTCATGCATGCATACTTGTCTGTGGGTTTTGGGGGCAGTATAGTCGATTCACCTAAAATAAATATGGAGTCCATCTGTGGGATATCTTCGTCTTATTCCGTACTCCATTTAAATTGGTGTAGCGAACCGATGCCATGTTTCACCATGTTAATACAACATTTAATTTGCTGGGATTCTAAATAACTTGAACCTATTAATTAAATGTCAGGACCCCGGTTCCGCTTAATATTGCCTAATTGCATCGCATCTGTGCCATGCCATGCATCATATCATAAGCATGCTGGATCTTCTGATGTAGTATTAAATATTGCATCCGGTGTTTCTTCTAGTGTTTGCTTCTTCGCGGATTAGGCCGATGAGTTGATGCGAGTATCGACAAGTTCTCTGGATATGATCCTTCGGCAGTGTTTCCCAGGCGAGCATCTCTTCCCCTTCTACCTATTTTGCATTTATATTCTTTATTTCCTCCTGTGGATCTATTACTATCCGTGTCACGATGATTTAGTGTTCCGTACCAGTTATACCCCGTGCAGCCTCTATATTGCCTTGGACACCTCCTATTACCTGTGTTTGGTAGATAGCTGGCCTTGCGAGTCGTAGTTGCTTGCTCAGGTGCGATCTCGTGTTGTCAAGTACCCCAGTTGTTGGAATGCTGGCAGATGTTTATGGTGGAGATGATCATGACTTTAATTACAACTACTAAAATGCTAGATATAACTAATGTAGAGGCATCGGTGGGCAATAGATGTTATTTGGTTCTTCCATGCTCAATTGTGTCCTGTAGGACCCCGAGTACTTGATACCTATTCCTTGACTATTCGCACTATCCACATCTGGGAGGCCTTATGGACCCCCCTGAGCCAGAGCTTGATTCATTTCTATTTCTTGGGGCCACAAAGTAGTTTGGGGTTGTATTACTATCTTGTACTTATGCCATGTTACTGCTTTATTTTAGATTGTGCGTGGAGCACCTGTACTGTTTTGGATGCGGAGTGTTTTCGCGGTATCGACAAGCCCAGTCACACTTTTGGGTTCCTAGTCGTTTACAGCCATTGACGCAAACCCTAGGTCTGTTCCGGAGCTGGCCAACTTCGTTGCGGGTAGCTTAGTGGGGTGGCCCCATGAAATATTTTATGAATCCTGTGATCGCTTTGTCGTGAAAGCCTCGTTTTCAAGGTGATTTGGATCTTTGAATTGTATATCTGTATTCTTGTGTCGCTGAGTCGCTGTTGTATATATATCTGTTTTGTGGGTCCCATCGAGGACTGTTGTATAATGGTATTACTTCGTTTTCCACCCGCACGAAAGTGCCTGGTGGGCGTCCTTGAATCATTTCTATGCGGGTTTGGCGGAAAGGGCTAAAACTTGCATAGGGCCGATTTGAGGGTGTTACAGAGTGGTATCAGAGCTCAGCAGTTACGATACCCCACTGGTCCAGCCTGTAGGATAACCTAGCTAACAGCCGAAATAGAGTGTTAAAACTATTTTGCAAACACGGTTGGATAGATCTAATTAGGTCTGCTTTTTTCTCCTTACCCCTCTGCTATTCTCCTCTTACCTCTGTGTGTTTTGATTCTACTCTCTTATCTTTCTTCGAGTCCAGGATTCTCGTGGTTCGGTTTTCCGTCGTACCTTTAGGGTTTCGCTCCCTCCTTTGGTAACGGTGCTTCTACATCCGGTCTTGGTGCTATCTGAGGAATCCTTCATCTGTTGGATTTCTCTCAGTTCCTTGTTTGTGCCTTCCGGTGTTTTCCGACGCGACGACATCATCTATGCCAGATCTGATGCAGAGTCTGCCTCACTCCTTTGTTTCTGAACCTCGCTTGTCGAGATCTTCAGTCTAATTCCGAGAGTTGGTTGCATAATTCACCTATTCGTGTGCAGAGTAATGGTTTGGGTGCGCGATGGACTGATCACCATCCGACTACTCTTGTCATTCTCTTTTGTACATCGAATCGGTGGATCCAGCAATTTTACTCCGTCCCCGGAAGTTAGAGGTGGCTTTATCTTCTGATACCTCTACCTTTGCCTTTGTCCCCGGAGTGTTCTCTCAACGATCACGGACAACGACCTCTTGTTAGTGGTGTCGCGAGGATCTACACAAAGCGAGAAGATTCAGATCGCCGACCTTGTTCCCGGTACCATGAGGCGGATCTCGAGGGCGAGATCCCTTGTTAGTGGTGTCGAATTGTGGCATCCCGCTAAAATCACTACTAGAAAATCGTGTTGTTTTTGTGCATTGCATCGTCATGGCAGCATGCTCATGTCATCATGCCACATTGCATTTGAGCATCGTCATCATCATGCATCTGTTGCCTGAAACTATTTTCGAAAAACCATATTTCTGTTTTCGAAATACCTAGCCTTTATTCAAATACAAAACCCGGGCCTCCGGAATATTTTGGTTTGTCTAAATACGGTTTGCAAAAGCCCTGTTTTAAATAATAAAATATTTATATTATTTTTAGGGGGCAGCCGAACCAGGCCCAAACCGGCCCAGCCGGCCACCCCCAATAAAAACCAAACAACTTACCCTAAGTCAAACCCTTCCTAACCGGCTACCCTAACCCCACTAGCATCTTCCCACCCGCCGCCACTTTCTCCCTCTCTCTCTCTCTCTCACTCACCCGCCTGGCCCGACTCCCTCTCCAACTCCCACCCAGCCACCTCCTAAACCGCTGACCAGGTCCTCCTGGGCGCGTCCCCCCACTCCACCAACCGCCAACCTCACTCCCTCCACTCGCGATGCGCCACCTCATCCCCCTGGCCAATCCCCACACTCCACACACACCACCAACTACCGCTCACGCGCGCAGCACCCCGCCGCCCCTGCACGCGTCCCACCTCCACCTGGTCTCCACCTGGGCGCGCCCCCCATTGCGCCCACCTACACGCCACTGCTCCCTCCTGCCTTTGCCCCACCACGTGGCCCACTCCCACCAACCACCCCGCTCCCGTCCGTCCTCGCCTGTGCACGAGGCCGCGACCGTCGCCGCTCTCTGCTTCTGCACGCCGTCGGTCGATCCTCTCCCCCTCGCGCCAACCCCATGAGGCCACCGCCTCGCCCGGCGCCCGCCTCCAGTCCGCCGGCCGAGCTCGTCCTTCGCACAGCCTCCTCTCCCGCGGTTGACTGTCGTCGCCGCCTCTCCCGTCGACCATCGCCTCCCCCTGCTCGCCGCCCTCCGCCAGGCTAGCGCCGCCAGTCGTGCCAGCGTGTCAGCGCGTGCCCCTCCCCACCGATATGCTTCCCCTCCACCTCGCCCCCTTGCAAATCGGCGCCATCCCGAGCTCCACTGCCGTGGCCCCTCCTCGAGCCTATCCTCGACCTCGTTGCTGGCCACCCCCGCCTCCTTCCGCACCACCACCGTCCGCACGAGACCGAACTCCTCTAGGGCGTACTTCCTCCCTCGCCACGGGCGCGTGCCGTCGACCCTGGCTCTACGTCGCAACGCCGCCGCCGGCCTCGAGCTCGCCCAGCACACCGCCGCGGGCCACCGTCCTCGCCGCAGATGGCCGCCCCGTTGCGGAACTCCTCCGGCTGCCTCCACCTCATTTACACTGACGCTGCTAGGGGCGCCCTTATCGCCTCTACCATCCGCCCATCCCCTGCCCGCGTCCTAGAGCGCCGCCGCCCTCGCGACGTCCTCCAACCCCGCGCCACTGTGCTTTTTCCTAGGAGGCCGCATGCGTGCCCACCGCCTGCGACCATTGTTTCCGGCCGATGCTTCGAGTTTGCCGCGAGCTCCTCTACGTGTGGCCTCTTGCAGAACTCCTGGTCGACATGTAGTGCGTTGATACGCATCGTGGTGGTATGGTAGTTGTGGGAGGCTCCTCGATCTGTTACCCGGAAGGCCACCAGAGTACCATCCGAAGATCACCTGCGTCGAACTCAAGTACTGCACCATCGATCGAGCCGAAACCTTAAGATCTCTGACATGGCGTAGATGGACAAACCTCGAAGACCGAGCCCCTCAGAATGCCAAGTTCCCGCATGTACCCCGAAGACCCAAAACCGAAGATCGTCGCCATAGATCGACAAGGACTTCTACATGGGACGACAAGTACTTCGTCATGGATCCAACTGAAGCAACCCCGAAGACCACAGATGTGACAAGTACTCCTTCCTGGATCCGAAGACCACCAAGATCGCCACCGGAATGCCAAGTTCTTCTTCCCGAATGCCAAGACCGACCCGATATGCGGACCCAACAAGATCTGCGCGACGACAAGATCGACACCGACCAGGGCGAATCCGAGGCGCCCCGACGCCAAACCAAGTCCTTCTTCCCGGAACGCCAAGCTCTCCTTCTGTTGTCCGAGACCGATCCCGTCGAACCGTTCTCCCCCGCCGAACCCCGAACCCCCCGGAGCCCAAGATTCCGAACCCAGATGTGTGACCCTAAGCCTCTATTTTTATAATGTGACATTATCATCTATCGCATATTAAATTGTTCATGCATGCATACCTGTCTGTGGGTTTTGGGGGCATTATAGTCGATTCACCTAAATTAAATATGGAGACCATCTGCGGGATATCTTCGTCTTATTCCGGACTCCATTTAAATTGGTGTAGCGAACCGATGCCATGTTTCACCCTGTTAATACAACATTTAATTTAATGGGCTTCTAAATAACTTGAACCTATTAATTAAATGTCGGGACCCCGGTTCCGCTTAATATTGCCTAATTGCATCGCATCTGTGCCATGCCATGCATCATATCATAAGCATGCCGGATCTTCTGCTGTAGTATTAAATATTGCATCCGGTGTTTCTTCTAGTGTTTGCTTCTTTGCGGATTAGGCCGATGAGTTGATGCGAGTATCGACAAGTTCTCTGGATATGATCCTGCGGCAGTGTTTCCCAACCGAGCATCTCTTCCCCTTCTACCTATTTTGTATTTATAGTCTTTATTTCCTCCTGTGGATCTATTGCTATCCGTGTCGCGATGCTTTAGTGTTCCATACCAGTTATACCCCGTGCAGCCTCTATATTGCCTTGGACACCTCCTATTACCTGTGTTTGGTAGATAGCTAGCCTTGCGAGTCGTAGTTGCTTGCTCAGGTGCGATCTCGTGTTGTCAAGTACCCCAATTGTTGGAATGCTTGCAGATGTTTATGGTGGAGATGATCATGACTTTAATTACAACTACTAAAATGCTAGATATAACTAATGCAGAGGCATCGGTGGGCAATAGATGTTATTTGGTTCTTCCACACTCACTTGTGTCCCATAGGACCCCGACTACTTCGTACCTGTTCCTTGACTATTCGCACTATCCACATCCGGGAGGCCTTATGGACCCTCCTGAGCCAGAGCTTGATTCATTTCTATTTCTTGGGGACACAAAGTAGTTTGGGGTTTTATTACTATCCTATACTTATGCCATGTTACTGCTTTATTTAAGATTGTGCGTGGAGCACCTGTACTATTTTGGATGCGGAGTGTTTTCGCGGTATCGACAAGCCCAGTCACACTTTCGGGTTCCCAGTCGTTTACAGCCATTGACGCAAACCCTGGGTCTGTTCCGGAGCCGGCCAACTTTGTTGCGGGTAGCTTAGTGGGGTGGCCCCCTGAAATATTTTATGAATCCTGTGATCGCTTTGTCGTGAAAGCCTCGTTGGGTTTTGAGTTGGCTTTTCTGAGGTTGATCGAGTGTGTGTTGCTATTTGTGCACCCCTGCAGGGTAAAAATTTCTGAAAGCCGTGTCTGAGGTTATGGACGACTTGGAGCACAGTATCTCGATCATAGACAAGCATAACTAAAGTAGTGCGATAAATTTGACTTAATAGGTGACTAGTAATCAGATTCAACTATAACGGAATGGATATTAAAAATGCCAACAACTGGTGGATCTGTGGTGACCTGTGTCATACTATACCTGCCTAGTAAGTATTGCAACTCCAATGGAATGTGATAAAAGTGCCAATAACTGCTGGGTTTTGGGATTCCTCAGGACGATTATATCTGATTAGTAAATGTTCCAACTACAACGGAATGTTAACTAAAACTGCTCACTACTTATGCTTTCAGGATGACTCATACTATCTATATCTGACTAGTAAGAGCTTCAACTATAATGGAATGAATAAAACTCCCAACTGTGTAAGTTCCTTGGTCCGACTTCCTCGTTTGGTCTCGAGGGGGAATGCCAGGATGGGTATGTTTGGTGTTACTATCAGGTTGGATCCGGATAGGTCTTTCTTACCCCTCTCTAATAGCCGACAGTTGTGTCGAGTCTCTATATGTTGTTTAGTGCCGCTGCACTGCCGCTTCAGTCCACCATACCTGTGTAGGCGAGAGCTGCCGAATTCTAGCCTCGCCGTGTACTGGTCTCAGTACTGACGCTCCTCTTTTTCCTTTGCCCTTTGTCGGCACCCCTTTTGTTTTAGCAGGTTTGCGATCGACATCGTTAGCAGGGTTACCCTTCCAGGTTGACCTACGCAGGGTTATGGACGCCATTGGTTATTCTTCAGGGCTCTTAGCCCCATTTGCATATTGTCCATAGTCGGACGCTCTATCGTTTTCAAGGTGATTTGGATCTTTGAATTGTATATCTGTATTCTTGACTCGCTGAGTCGCTGTTGTATATATATCTGTTCTGTGGGTCCCATCGAGGACTGTTGTATAATGGTATTACTTCGTTTTCCACCCGCACGAAAGTGCCTGGTGGGCGTCCTTGAATCATTTCTATGCGGGTTTGGCGGAAAGGGCTAAAACTTGCATAGTGCCGATTTGAGGGTGTTACATCATATTCTGCGGAAAACTTTCGGAAATCTGCTGACGTCATCGATTCATCCGAGGATGCGGGTACGTTGGTGTTTGTTCCAATCGCCTCCAGCACAGAGTCGGTGTTGTCTCCAGCATCAGCAGTGCTGGATCCGGATCCCACATATCCGACAAAGTGTGATGTGCCCCTCCTGAGATAGCTTCGGTCTTCATAGTAGGCTTCGTCGAAACGTTTGATGGTCTCGAGAATTGCATCTATGCCTCACTTTTGCATTATCATGCGTCTTAGTGTGTACCTCAGGAAAGGCCTGTCTGTCCCAGCATCGTCAGAGCCGGAACGGGCGTTGTTGTTGTTGTTCTCCTCCTGGATTTCGACCTTAGCGGGTGCGTCGATTTGGGATTCGGTCTCTCCAGGGAGATCCACTCCAGATTCGACTTGGACCGCTAGGTCTGCTTCAGGCTCGGATTTCTCCACTATCTCCCCAACTGGTGCGGGCTGGGTGGGATTAGGGTTTTCTGAGATCCGGAACTCTGCCGCCTCCGCGGACAAAGGGGACCCAGAAATTTCCTCTGCCTCTATCATCACCGCTGGGGTGGTTGGGACAGGTTCAGCAAATCTAATGTAAACATCGATCTCGCCAAAAGACATGATGGTGTAGGCAGTCACAACCTCCCTAGCCGGAATCCAGGTCTCGTCGAGAACGATGAGAGGGACGTCGCTGGCGTAGAGGATGTGACCGACAGTGATAGTCTCGCCGATTCCGATTCTTGCAGATTCCGCTCGGAACGCAGATCCGAAGCTCACTTACCCCACGGTGGGCGCCAACAATCGTCGGATTGATGACAAGTACGCCATGAGGGGGTCCTCGAGGTGTCTGGAAGAGAGGCATGTGAGACGTACGGTGTTCCGGGACGGTGAGCAGACAAGTTTACCCAGGTTCGAATCCGCCGGCTTTGGACGGATCCTACTCCTGCTAGCAATCCAGTTATACGGCAGAGCCGGAATATGGCTTACAAGGGTTCGCCTGTGCGAGTTGATATGGTAGACTATTGAGGGTCCCTAAAGGCTCTCCCTAGGATGGCTTATATAGATATCTGGCCTAGGGTTTACAGGAGAGATCTATCCGGCTGCGACTAAGAGTCGGTTACAGAGTACATCTTGAACTACAAGTAACACTATGGGCCTATGTCGGTAAGTCTTCTGGGCCTTCCCTTAGCTGGATTGGACTCCGCCTCTTCTCCCTGACTGGGTCGCCTGTGAAGCAAAGCTCTACCCCGAAGTGGGCCACTCTGGTCAGTGAGGAACTGTGAGGATACCAAGAAAGTATATCCCCAACAATTGTGGTGTTTGTTGGATCCATCAAGTGCTCAAGGTGACAGTGTGGGGTTATCTAGATGGGTAAAGTGAACTTTGAGGAGAGCTGTTATAGCCCTACAAACGATTAGAGTGTCCAACCGGAGAGTAGTTAAGAGTAGTATCATAAAGAGAAGATATTTATATGAGAGTGTTCACTAGTGAAAGTATGATCCCTAGGCCTTGTTTCTAAGCATTGATACACCATTTGCAATTAGATCTGTTACATGTTTGCTTGCTTCCTTCTTTATTTCAGTTTGCCTTTAGTCTTTTCCCACGTCAACCACACGCCAGCAAGTTATTTTCTATCATTGTTACCACTTATAATTATCTATACCACTTGTATTTCACTATCTCTTTGCTGAACTAGTGCACCTATACACCTAATAAGTGTATTGGGTGTGTTGGGGACACAAGAGACTTCTTGTATCTTGATTGCAAGGTTGCTTGAGAGGGGATACCTTTGACCACTTCCTCCCTGAGTTCGATAAACCTTGGGTAATCCACTTAAGGGAAAACTTGCTGCTGTTCTACAAACCTCTGCACTTGGAGGCCCAACAACTGTCTACAAGAATAGAAGTGCGTAGACATCAAGCTATTTTCTGGCGCCATTGCCGGGAAGGTAAGGTAAAAGGTACTCACATCCTCCGGTGTGAGTGCTCGAAGTTATTTCCTTTAGATTCTGCAATTATATCTTTTTGTTTCTTGTTTTCACTAGTTAGGCTTAATGGAAAACAACAACAAAATTAGAGAGCTTTATAGTATTTATCTTGAGTTAGGACATGAAGTGTTTGAAGAGAAAATTGAAAAACCTATGGAACTTTATTTGCATGCTAATAGCAATGTTGTTAGTATGAATTCTTTGGACACCATTATTGCTAATGCTATGGAAAAGTCTAAGCTTGGGGAAGCTAGTTTTTATGGAAATGATCTTTTTAGTTCCCCAGCTTTGGAAGATAGCTATTCTATTGTTTATGATGATACCAAACCTCCAATATATGATGATTATAATGATGAATATGATATTTTCAGTCCACCTACTATTGAGGAGAAAATTAATGATTACAATATGCCTCCTATATTTGATGATTATGGTGATGAGAATAATAATGATAGCTATTTTGTTGAATTTGCTCCCACTACAATTAATAAGAATGACTATGCTTATAGGGAGAGTATTAATTCATTTATGCATGTGGCTCATGATAAGAATGTTTTATGTGATAGTTATATTGTTAATTTTATTCATGATGCTACTGAAAGTGATTACGAGAGAGGGAAACATGGTTGTATGCATCTCAATAATATTAAGTTTCCCCTCTTTATGTTGAAAGTCTTGAATTTGCACTTGTTTTGCTTTACTATGCTTGTTGCTTTGTGCTTTCATGACTTGTTTATTTACAAGATTCCTATGCATAGGAAGTGGGTTAGAATTAAATGTGTTTTGAATTTGCTTCTTGATGCTCTCTTTTACTCCAATTCATATTTCTTATGTGAGCATCCTCTCAAACTATCATGCCTAACTTAAAGGCGTTAAAGAAAAGTACTTATTGGGAGATAACCCAAAAGTTTTCGATGAGTCTTGGAAGTTATTACCTCTGTAATAACCGCTCATTATCCTTTTTATTTGCTTTTTGTGCCAAGAGTAACCTCTAATGAGAGAGAAGTAATGATTGGGAAAGTTGCTGTCCCGAAACAGATTTCTGTGCTTCACCGTAAAAATTCGTGTAAACTTGTTGTACGTCCTTTTGAGGCGTCAATTTTTGTGCTTCTGCCCCAGGTTGTTATCTATCTTTCGTTAGTTCAACACTTTTATATTTTTGCAATAGAAGGTCTTCGAAAAAATTCGTCTTTACCTGCTGGTCTGTTTTGACAGATTTCTGTCATTATTTTCATTTGCTTCTCGTTGGTTCCTTTTTGAGTTCTTTTGGGGAATTGAGCTTTTTGAGGGAAGTGCTACCGTAGCTTGTGGTTTAATGGAAGTTTTATTGGTGTTGGAACTGAATCAAAAGACCTATTATCTTGAGTGCACTAATGTTGCTAATAAAGATTGTGTAAAGTTTTGTATGAAGGAAAATTTTCAGGTGTATGGAAGGAATCAGTAACGAGATGAAGGATGGACTAAAGCTCAAGCTTGGGGATGTCATGCGTGTCACCTCAAGAAATATCCAAGAAGTACAAGCGTCAAAGCTTGGGGATGCCCAAGGCATCCCCTTCTTCATAAATAAAAATCTCAGGTTTCTTCCAAACACTTCATTTTTATTGTTTCATGCACAGTTGTGCTGTTCTTTGAGCGTCTTCTTTTTCGTTTTTGTTTTGGTTTTTCGTTTGCTTGGTTTGCTTAGTTTGCTGAATAAATTGGTTGGACCCCCTCTTTCATACATTGGTTTTCAAATAGTTTGGTTTGGATTGGAAAAGAGTAGGAAAAGTTCATGCTTAAGTGGTAAAGAGAGCTTGTTTTTGACTGTGGCCTATGCTTTGCCATGCCATGCTCGATATTTTTTTGGCTTTATGCTTAGTATTCTTAGTTGTAGCATGACTTGTTATAAACAGTTGAGATTGCTTAATGTGCCTTGGAAGAATCATGCGTTGTTTTAGCATATTAAAGCATAGTATTGTGGTATTCTCCTTTGATGCTTTATTTGGGTTGACTTGGCACATGCTCACACCATGTTATGACTATCCCAAGTCACCATAGCCTTGATGATACTTTATTTTTCGACTTGTAGTATCACTTTATGCTTTGATTAATGATTTTTTGTCGCTCTGCATGATTATGGCCATTATTGCTCTCTTAGTTGGTCGCTCCCAGTCTTTTGCTAGCCTCCACAACCAAGTATGAGTTCCACTCATGCACCCAACTCCCTAAACCAAGTCATTCCAAAGAGTCCACCATACCTACCCACTAGCATATGCTATTCCAAGTATATTCATGTTTTTATCTACCTTCTGAATTAAACTTGTTATGAGAAAACTAGTGATTAAAGCTCTCATGAACTTGATGGCACACTTTACTTTTATTGCCCTTAATAAACTTGAACCATTGTGTCATCTATCTTGTATATGCTTGCACTTGTTTGTTGGGGATTAGCAGAACCATGTTGTCATGGGGAACGCTTTCAACATTGCACTTGTACTTTGTACCTAGTTGATATCATGATCTTTTGTCTATCGATGTCGTTGGTGTGAAATGAAAGGGGAGCTTGTAAGTCCATGGAGTTATGTATATGTGTTAGAGAAACGCCTAGGCTGCTGGTCAAATCCATGCTGACATGGTGGAAACCTGCAGGGTAACCATAATAAGTTGTCTATGAAGCATTCTTCTTATAAAAAAAGAGAGTCAGATATTGAGAAAAAAGAGAAAAATAAAAAAAAGAGATATGAGAAAAGAAGAAAGAGAGAAAAAAAGCACCATTTTCCCATGGTAAATAAGATGATTGTTGAAATGCTCGTTGTCTGCTTGCCTTGTCATTTTGATATGGGGATTCTTCCGTATCATCAGGCAAGGGGTACCCCGTTGGCGGTTCTCTATGATACACATGTACTTACGATGACAAGAACTTACCGGTGACTAAACTTGAGTAGCATGAGGAGCGGCCCTCGTATTCAAGGGACATGAGATTTCCAACTTATACTTTGTCAAGCATATACTCCATAGTTTGTTCACTTTAACCTTAATCACTTCAAGATGCTTATGATAGGGGCAATGAGAGCTGAAAGCAATTAAGTACCATAATTTTTGGAATCTCTTTATGAAACTTGAATCCCCGCTTCCTTCTATGAAGGCCTTTCTTTTACTTTTATGTTGAGTCTCCACCTTCTATCTTTATGCACCTACTTTGAGAGCATAGTGGTCATTCTTAGTTCTATGTGCATTGTCCCAAGACTCCTTTATTGATGCATAGCTTTGATATTGCTTGTTTTAAACTATTTGTATCTAGTCACTCTTATGAACTTTGAAGGTGTCCTATGCATTTATGTTTGCTACTCTATGAGAGACAAGCTGAATGCCACTATGCTATGTTTTCTTTATGTGAAACGAACAAACGTCTTGCAAAGAATTGTTATTCATGAATCTTTTGTTTGTGCCTTTTCATGTTGCAACATAGTTGCTTTGCCTTATTGCTAGAACTTTGTCTTTCATGTTATGATTGAAGTATTATGATCCCATCTATCATTGTTTTACAAATAGATCAAGTTTATGATGGTACATGTCACCTCAAAAAGTATTCTTTCTTTTTATCACTTACCTACTCAAGGACGAGCAGGAGTTAAGCTTGGGGATGTTGATACGTTGCTAACGTATCCATAATTTTTGATGTTCCATGCTTGGTTTTATCTACTTTCTTATGTTTTGTCCATGCTTTGGAGTACTTTTCATATGATTTCTTGGACTAACCTATTAACAAGAGCCATAGTGCCAGTTGCCTATTTTCTGCTGTTTTTTGTTCCAGAAAGTCAGAAAATGAATATTCTCGGAATTGGACCGGACAAAAACCAAAGTCGTTATTTTCTCGGAAGATTCACGGAGCCAGAACGAGAGATGAAGGGGGGCCACAGGGTGGCCAACCACCCCTAGGCGCGGGTCCTCCCAGGGCGCGCCAGGGCATGGTGTGGGCCCCCTGCCTGGCCACCAACCTCGCCCCTTCGCCTATATATTCCTCCCGATACAGAAACCCTAAATCGTCAAGCCTCCAGCCACGAAAAGTTCTGCAGCGCCGCCGCCACCGAAGGGGAGATTCAGGGGACAGAAAGTCTCTGTTCCGGCACCCTGCCGGGACAGGGAAGTGCCCCCGGAACCATCTCCATCGATCTCCACCGCCATCTCCATCGCCATTGCTGATTCCCATGATGAGGAGGGAGTAGTTCTCTCTCGAGGCTAAGGGTTCTATCGGTAGCTATGTGTTCATCTCTCTCTCTATGCATGACCTTATTGAGATCATGAGCTTGTAATCTATAGATCTACCTTGCTACTCAAGTGCTTTAATAGATCTCTGCTCTCCCCATGTGTGCGAAGTTGACAGTGTGCACACCATGGTGGCACTTAGGCTAGAGATTACAAATACTTGTTATGAGTTATATTTGGAGTTGGATGTCTTTATGAAATTGTGGTGTTTGTTGGGTCCATCTAGTGCTCAAGGTGACAGTGTGGGGGTTATCTAGATGGGTAAAGCGAACTTTGAGGAGTGCTGTTATAGCCCTACCAATGATTATAGTGTCCAACCGGAGAGTAGTTAAGAGTAGTATCATAAAGAGAAAATATTTATATGAGAGTGTTAACTAGTGAAAGTATGATCCCTAGGCCTCCTTTCTAAGCATTGATACACCGTTTGCAATTAGATATGTTACATGTTTGCTTGCTTTCTTCTTTATTTCAGTTTGACTTTAGTCTTTTCCCACGTCAACCACACGCCAGCAAGCTATTTTCTATCACCGTTACCACTTATAATTATCTATACCACTTGTATTTCACTATCTCTTCGCCGGACTAGTGTACCTATACACATGACAAGTGTATTGGGTGTGTTGGGGACACAAGAGACTTCTTGTACCTTGATTACAGGGTTGCTTGAGAGGGGATACCTTTGACCACTTTCTCCCTGAGTTCGATAAACCTAGGGTAATCCACTTAAGGGAAAACTTGCTACTGTTCTACAAACCTCTGCACTTGGAGGCCCAACAACTGTCTACAAGAATAGAAGTGCGTAGACATCAGCCACCATGTACCTCCTTAATAACCAGCCTCTGGCTGGGGATCCGCGGGCTGCCATGCACCGATCTACGATCGCAGGCTTGGGGCTAGTCGAAGCTGCACTCATCAAGGATCCGACGCCAGAGCCAAAAAAGAGCAAGGCTCTGGCCAAATGCTACTCCTCTCCCTCGTCCTGCGATGATAACCACGACTTGTCTCGACGTCACCGCTCACGGCAACGTGACCACGACTACAACACGCGTGATGACATCAAGCAGCGCAAGGTCGACAATATGCGTGCAAGGTGAGCTCGTTCGACTGATTCGGAGGACGATGAAATAGAGCTCTGTGGTGCCAGATGCTTTAGTAGAGCCATCAGGCAGAAGCGAATGCCTAAGGGATTCAAACTCCTATCGGAGAACCCGAAATTCAACGGCCTCCACGACCCGAAAGTCTGGTTGTAAGATCACATCTCCTCCGTTAGGCTACTCGGCGGAAGCTCGAGCACGGCGCTACAATGCCTCTAGCTATAGCTACACGACGCCGCTCGAGCATGGCTTAATAACCTCCCGCGCGGATCCCTTCACATCTAGGAAGAGCTGGTCTATAGCTTCGTGCGAAACTTCAAGGGCACTTACAAAAGGCCAGCATTAATCGAAGAGTTAAGAGGCTGTCACCAAAGGTCTGGCGAGTCACTGCGCTCATACATCCAGAGATGGTCCATCATCAAGAATTCTATAGAAGACATCTCCGAGGATCGCACAATCGACGCATTCAACGGCGGCGTGCGCCACAGAGAGCTCAGGGAGGAGCTGGGCTGCCCGAAGCCCAAGACAATCGACCACCTAATGGAGATCACGAATAGATGGGCCGATGGAGAAGACTCGATGAAAAACCATGCCTACTCCGATGATGACGATGACCTCGGGCATAGACGCAATCGCCGAGGGAAACATCGAATGCGCGGTTACGAGGACCGTGAAGAGGTCGACATGGTCGCGGCTGGCTACACCGACAAACGTGACAACAACTGCAATAGCGGATACCGTAGTCGTGGATACCATGACAACAGAAAAACCACGCAAGTGTGGCAGTGTCGCACTCGCGATGAGGCACCTGCAACATCCATCTAGGACAAACTATCCGGACCGTGCAACGTGCACTTCTACATCGACAAACACGACGGCAAGAAAATGTCCAGCCACCTCCTAAAGGACTGCCGCGAATTCCTTAAGCTCCACAAAGGCCTGGCCTAGATGAATCGCGACGCGATTAACCAAGACTATGGAGCTGCCCTGGGCACTGTGGCACATGGAGCTCCTCCACCACCGCCAGGTCCGGTACCACCTACGGCTGCACCAGTCCAGAATCATGGAGGCGAACCATACCCCCAACCACTTGGGAATATGGGAATGATCCAGAAGGGTCGTCCCTCAAATCGAGTGCAGAAATCGAGCACTCTCCAAGTCAATCTGGCGATGAACTCTCCTACCTCCACCACTGAGTACCTTAGTGGCAGCGAGTCTTGCATCACCTTTGACAAGAGCGATCACCCGCGTCAAGTACCTCGCCCAGGCCACTGTCCCCTGGAGCTCGAGGCACAAATTGGAGCCTTCGAGATGAGTCACATCTTCATGGATGGCGGAAGCGGCATCAACCTCATGTTCGCGAGTACCTTGCGAGCAATGAGGATCCCTCTGACATGTCTGGAAGTTTCAGACATGACGTTCCACGACATCGTTCCAGGGAAGGGCGTGTACCCCTTGGGCAAGATCAACCTTGACGTCATCTTCAGCACGCCGCAAAACTTTTGGCGAGAGCACATCGACTTTGAAGTTGTCGACTGGCCTTCACAGTACCACTGCATCCTCAGGTGTGTCACGTTCGCAAGGTTCATGGCGGTACCACACTGCGCCTACCTGCAGATGAAGATGCCGGGCCCAAACAGCGTCATCACAATCAATGGAAGCTTCGAGAGGTCTAATAGCTGCGATAGGGAATTCAACAGAACCAAGAGAAAAAGCGGTCGGTATGGAAATCAACAGACTCCTCGACGCAAAATTCATACGTGAGATCAAGGAAAGCACCTGGATTGAAAATCCGGTGCTTGTGCCTAAAAAGGACACGGATATCCTGCGGATGTGCGTGGACTTCACCTCCTTGAACAAGCACTACCTGAAGGATCACTTCTCATTGCCATGGATCGATCAAATAATCAACTCCATTGTGGGATGCAATCGCCTCTGCTTTCTCGATGCCTACTCATGCTAATGAAGGAGGAAGATTAGGAGAAAATGGCGTTCACAACACCCTTTGGTGTGTTCTGCTACAACACGATGCCCTTCGGGCTAAAAAATGCAGGAGCCACCTATCAGCGGTGTATGCAGGCCTGCCTCAAGAACCAACTTGGTCGCAATATCCAAGTCTACATTGACGACATCGTCGTCAAAACCAAAGAGGAAGCCGTGTTACTCGACGATCTCCGTGAGACCTTCGATAACCTTGATCTCTATCGGATCAAGCTCAATCCAGACAAACGCGCCTTCAGCGTACCATCTGGGCAACTGCTCGGGTATTTCATCTCCGCGAGAGGGATCGAAGCAAACCCGAAGAAAATAAAGGCCATACTGGCCATGGAGAAGCCGAAGAACGTAAAACGCGTCCAACAGCTGGCTGGGTGAATCGCGGCGCTCAGCTGATTCATCAGTCAAATGGGCGAAAAGGCACTGCCTTTCTATCAACTTCTCCGTAAAGCTGACAAGTTCGAGTGGACAGACGAGGCACAAGAAGCATTCAAAGACCTCAAGCGTCTACTGTCCACCTCGCCAATATTGGTGACGCCTCGCGAAAAGGAGCCACTATTGCTATATATCTCCGCCACCAACTAGGTGGTCAGCACCATGCTTGTGGTGGAGCGAGCCGAAGAAAATAAAGTCCACGGGGTACAACACCCAGTCTACTACCTCAGTGAGGTACTCACACCAAAAAAATAGCGGTACCCACACTACCAGAAGCTAGCCTATGGCGTCTTCATGACCGCCAGGCGACTGCTCCACTACTTCTAGGAGCACCCAATCATAGTGGTGAACGACGCCCCGCTCGGGCACATACTCAATAATCCTGACGCCACCGGACAAGTCGCGCTCTGGGGCATAGAACTGTCTCCACGAGACTTTACGTACGAGAAGCGCGACGTGATCAAATCACAAGTTCTCCTGGACTTCCTCATGCACTAGATGGAGAACCAGCTCCCCGACAAGCCAAACATGTCGTACCTATGGACAATGCACTTCGACGGATCCAAGCGCAAGGAAGGAGCTGGCGCAGGTGTCATACGGACATCGCCCCAAGGGGACAAGATGACGTACATTCTGCGAATGCAGTTCACAGCCGCCAACAATGAAGCCGAATATGAAGCATTGATCCACGGGATGTGAATGGCAAAAGCCTGTGGCGCCAAGCGACTCGTCATCTATGGTGACTCCAAGTTAGTGGTCAACCAAACAATGAATGAGTGCAACGCTCTGAGTGACAACATGATCGCCTACCGCGACATCTATGACACACTCGAACGGGACTTTGACGACTGCGAGCTGCGACGCGTCGGCCGTGAAAGCAACAAGGAGGTGGACATACTCGCCAACATTGGTTCCACCTGCGCCCAAGTGCCACCTGGTGTATTTCTAGAGCGTATTTCTAGAGCACTCCATCAAGCAAAAGGCTACAGAGCCTAAAGCTAGTACAACAAAGGACTCGGGGGCTACACCACCGAGCGAGCCCATGGCACTCAACAACATGGAGCCTGACACAGGACTCGAAGGCCCCATGGAGGTCATGATGATCGAGCCATCCTAGACACAGCCATACATCACATACCTGCTCAGCAAAAGGTTGTCAGATGACATGACTGATGCGTGTCATATAACGCGATGATCTAAGGCATTCACCCTCATCAACGACGAATTATACAAGCACAGTATCACAGTAGTCCTTCAGTGATGCGTCTCCAATGGGGATGGAAGAGCCATCCTCCTAGACATAAATGAAGGCACTTGCGGGCACCATGCCGGCAGTCGCGCCCTCGTCGCCCAAGCTCTACGAGATGGATTCTACTGGCCAACAGCCATGTGCTATGCCAAGGACATCATCCAGCACTGCAACGCCTGCCAGCGATTTGGAGACAAACCGCACACGCCTGGCGCGAAGCTCAGACCAATACATGTGGCTTGGCCTTTCGCACAATGGGGACTCGACATGGTCGGCAAGCTCCAGAGATCCTCACGAGGAGAGTACGTCTACCTCCGAGCCGCGGTCAACAAATTCACCAAGTGGATTGAGGCCATGCCGGTGACAAACCAATCGGGAACCAACGCTGTCAAATTATTTGAGTCCATTGTCTTCCGCTTCGGGGTGCCACATAACATCATCACGGACAATGGGACAAACTTCACCTCCAAAGGGTTCTAGGAATTCTACAAAAACCTGGGAATAAACATTAGCTACGCCTCGGTGTCCCACCCTCAGACCAATGGTCAAGTCAAAAAGGCCAACAGCCTCGTCTGCAACGGTATAAAGAGAAGGCTCCTCCAGCCACTCGAACAAGCTGTCGGGTGCTGGCTAGACAAGCTGCAATCAGTACTTTGGAGCCTGCGCACAACTCCAAATAGCGCCATAGGCTACACTCCGTTCTTCATGGTCCACGGTGCTGAGGCAGTACTACCCGCAGAAGTGCACTACAAAGCCCCACGGGTGGTTGCATACATCGAGAAAGAATCAACCCTCGCACTCGAAGACTCCGTCGACCTCCTCGATGAGGCACGCGAGATTGCAGCGGAGAGATCCATGAACTACCATCAGAACCTCCGCAACTACCACAACAGAAGGCTACGCCCCAGATCCTTCGTCGAAGGAGACCTGTTCCTACGACTGAAGCAGCAAGGGCACCTCAAATTCAAGTCCCCTTGGGAAGGACCATACATGATTACCAAAGTAATCGCAGGTGGCGCCTATTGCCTTAAAGACTTAGAGAGCGGACTCGCATACTCCAACCCCTGGAACGTCACGCAGCTGCGCCGTTTCTACCCTTAGATGTTTTTACTTTACAAATAAGGGTATTCAGCTAGGCTACTTAGCCACACATTGTACCTTGTGATATTCTGAAAATAAATAAAGCTAAGTGCCCCAAACCCTGTGTCTTTCTGTTTTACTTGCAATTATATCACTCGGGGGATGCGCCACCCTTTACACTTCATTCTATGAACAACGCAGTATCCTGAGTAGCTGGCGCACTACCAATCGAACCCTTGGTAAAACCAACCCAGCTGCAACGCATCTGACAGGTGGCAAGGTGCTGAGATAAATACACGTCAGGCTAATGAAAAGGAACTGCAAAATACAATACATTCGAAAAAATATATGCAAGCTAGCAAGCTCTCTACATTAACGAGTATCAAACACACCTAGCACAATTATATGAACTTTTACAACACTTGTACATCTCTATGCAGGACTATCTTACACTACTGCCGCAAAAGGAGCACATTTGTTTGCTCTTCGAAGAATTCGACAATATCTTCAGTTGGCCGGTCAACCACCTGATAGTGCGGCACCATATTCCAAGTCATCCCTTCTGGCGGCAGCGTTGGTCTAGTGGCGACAGCCGCAACGTCCACATCTAGCCGGTGCAGTCGAACAAGCGACAAGGCAGCCTTAGCACCTGAGACCAGCTATTGGCGCATGCATTCGCGGACCGCGCTGATATCCTGGAACTTCACCAGAAGAGCCAACAGGCTTGGGGGCACAACATCCAGCGGAAACATCCTCTAATAAATATACTTCAGGCACAACTACACTTTCTTCAGATACTGGAGTACTCATGAGGCACGATCCTGCAACGTCGCCAACGTGACTGCATGATCGTGGTCCACCCATAAGAACCCACTAGCCTGCAGCTGCTCCTGGGTTAAGTCATTCATTCGAATGGCAACTCGGTCCCTCTCATCCTGCGGGTGACAAGCGCTAACAACTACAAAAACAAGACCAAAGCATAAGACAGGGCAACGTCGTGAATGGCTAAAGGAAAGGATAAGAAGATAGAGAGCTGACATTTAAATTGCTCGTTCAACTACGCAACCTCATCCAGGAGATATTTCTCATGAGCGGTGTCCTTCGACTTCCACACGTCCGTGTTACCATGGACAATGGGCAACTCCCGCTCCAATTGCTTTATACGGTCGCGAAGTAGTGAAGGCAGTGACAGCTCCTCCACCTTTGAACACGGTTGCGCCGCAGTTTCATCAGTGGGAGGAGAGTCAGGAGGACCGCTCGAAGGACCCTATTACAGCCAAGCAAGAGGCAAATGAGACCAATCATACATCGATAAAAAAGGGCGGAGTGCATTCAAATTCGGCAAAAGTATCAATAGGGGTACCCCCACAAAACATGGTTCAGCAAAAAGGAAAGCTAAACAATTACAAATGGTAGCTAAGGCACGATCTGCTTCTTCGACTTGGACTTCGACTTCAGGGGCTTCCTTGAATCCGTGGCAGTCTTTGACGCCATAGACTTTCCGGTGGTAGCCCCAGACGCCACAGCCTTCGCCGCCTTTGCTCGCTGTAGCTCCGTAGAGTATTTTGCGATTATATCGATGAGCTGGTGCCCATACTTACTAAAACTACTAGTGAAGTGAGCAAATACTACCTGCTAGACATCCGCGTCGATAGGCATCGCCTCAGAGATCGCTCTGGGGTCTAGCTCCACACCATGGGCTTGCGCCATCGCGAGTGCCATGGTAGCGCCGACAGACCGCTGTGAGTTCTTGAAGTCCATTGGGATGCCTTCAGCGAAGGATTCCACCAGGCTATCAAGGTTGTCGATTAAGCCGGCCTTGGGAACCATATCCTCTTGGAGATGGCTCAGCACACCCTTGGATTTCCCAAGCGTGTCCTGGAGGGAGGCGCTACGGTCTTCGACCGCAGCCATGGTGCTAGACAAGGCATCCGCGTGGATCAAGGCCTGGGCGTCGAAGCTCACGCCGGTAGCATCTAAAAAACACACGTATCAGCGCAGCAACACGAATACGAGAACATGAGAAAATACAAGTGACGAGGGGTGATACGTCCATTTTGCATCACTATTCTATGTCTTAATTCACTATTATTCATTGATATATTTCGTATTGAGAGGTGATACTTATGTCATTTCATCTGTTTTTGCATGGTTGATGACTTTTGGAGCATGGACCGCTGCAGTCAGGATTTTGATGGAAAAGGTGCTGTTTGGAGGCAAAATTCGCAAAGATCAGAAAATCCGAGAAAATATACGGAAAATCCTATTTTTCCAGAAGACTAAGGATGCCAGAAGATAGAGTGGAGATGGGCCACAGGGGGCCCACACCACCCCATGGTGCGGGCAGCCCTAGGCCACTCCAGGAGGTGGTGTGGCCACCCTGGCCCACTCCAGCCTCTCCCCTCTAGCGTATATCATCCTCCCGAAACCCTAAGTCTCGGGGAGCAACCACAGAAAGATTCCGCCGCCTCTGCAGGGCAGAAAACACCGAGAGAGAAAGATCTCTCCAACAGGCAGATTTCTGCCGGGGGAATTCCTTCTCGGAGAGGGAAGATCGTCGCCATCAACACCACCATCAAGCTGGACTTCATCGGGATCATCATCATCATCACAACCATCATCACCATCAGCACCCTCATCACCATGTCCATATTGCTGTAACAATTGGTTGAATCTTGCTATAGTTCATAGGGGAAACTTTCCTGGTGTTGATTACTCTTTGTAGTTGATGCTATTGAGTGAACCATTGAATTATTGTTTATGTTCAGATTGTTATACATCATTATTCCATCTCTGATCATGATCCATATGATGTCTTGTGAGTAGTTCGTTTTGTTCTTGAGGACATGGGAGAAGTCATGTTGTTAGTACTGGAGTTGTGTTGAGAAAGATTCAATAGATTGTTATGTAAGTTGTGGTGTACTTCCTCTAGTGGAGTCATGTGAACGTCGACTACATGACACTTCACCTATATGGGCCTAGGGGAATGCATTATGTATATGGCTACTAATCGTAGGGGTTGCCGGAGTGACAGAAACCTGAACCTCCATTAGGAAACCATTGCACAAGGGACGTAAGGGTCTTAGAGTTCAAAGTTGTGGTTAGGTTTTCTACCTTAATTACTTTCTTGTACTTACGGATGTTTGCAAGGGGTATAATCACAAGTATGTATTAGTCTTGGATGGGGTGGTACATTAGCACAGGTTCACCCACACAACACTTAGCAAGCTAGAGAAGATTAATCAACTATATGAAGCGAAAGCACTTGGCAGTCTTCCCATGTGTCCTCGAGAACGTTTGGTCATCTTAAGTAATACAACCGGCTTGTACTTTGCTGCATAAAGGATTGGGCCACTTGCTGCATTTATTCCTACTGTCTTTTATTTACTTGTACTTTGTTTACTTGCTTTATCAAAAACCCCTAAAAATCTGTTTGCTAAGTATTTGCAGAGAATTCCTGATCCATACCACTAGCCAGCACCTTCTGCTCCTCGTTGGGTTCGACACTCTTACTTATCGAAAATACTGTGATACACCCCCTATACTTGTGGGTCATCAAGACTATTTTCTGGCGCCGTTGTCAGGGAGTGAAGCGCTATTGGAGAGTGGAACTGGTAAAGGAAACTTCTACAGTGAGTATTGTTTACTTCTACTAGTTGCTTTATTTTCGTTATGAATAATTCGCTGAGTTTCTTATTTGGTAATGCTACTACCACTGCTAAGGTAGTAGATAAGCCACCACCTGCTGAGAATGACGTTTTCAAAATACCTACAAGAATTATTGATCGTGTTATGGATAACTACTATGTTGGGGATGGAACTGTCCATCCCGGTGATCATTTGCTCTTTATACACGAATTATGCGGGTTGTTCAAGTGTGTAGGTATTACTACAGATCAAGTTAAGAAGAAGTTATTCTCATTATCACTGAAAGGAAGAGCTGAGGACTGGTATAAGCTGCTGAAGAATGGCCAAGCTCTGGAATGGGAGGAAATAGTGCCTCTCTTCTATTCAAAGTTTTATCCTCCTAGTGAGATTCATAAAGATCGGAATCAAATATACAACTTTTGGCCTCTTGATGGAGAGAGTACAGCTCAAGCTTGGGGAGATTGAAGTTACTAATGCTCAAATGTCCCATTCATGAGCTTCCCAACAATATTATTATCAACAACTTTTATGCAAGGCTCCCTCTACATGATAAGGATTTATTGGACGCTTCTTGTGCTGGATCATTCACTCGTATGGAAGAAGAAGCTAATGGGATCTTTTGGACCGTATTCAAGACAATGCTGAAGCATGGGAGAATGACAAAGGTAGAAAGTCAGGTATAAAATATGATTATGAATGCATTGAATCTTTTATGGAAACTGATGACTTTCAAAATATAAAAAATGCTTATGGTCTAGACTCTCAAGCTATTGCTTCTTATTTCAAGGCTTTTGCTTCCTACATTGAAGTGCCTAAAAAGAAGTGGAATAAGTATCATGAACCTTATAAAGATATTGCTAAGAGTGTTCCTGCAAGAAATACTGAAGTTTATACTGCTAATCATGTTTTACCTAAACCTTACATTGAGAAAATGTCTTTCCCAGTTAAGGTAAAGGAACATTTTATGATAGCTAGTATGGTTAATGAAAGTACAATCAAAGCTGTTGAACCTGATAAACAAAAGGGTGATGAACCTATGATAGCAAGTGTGAAAGACTTTGTCACTAAATATGAGAAAGAGGGACACCCTATCCTTTGTAAGGATACCTCTAATATTGTTTCACATAGTAATATTATGAGAGCTAGTATTCCTGTGTTTACTGTTAGAATAAATGATCATTGCTATGATGGTCCTTCTGATAGCTATATTGTTAAGTTTATGCATGATACCGAAAGTTACTATGAGAAAGGGAAAAGTGTTCTTATGCATCTCAATAATATCAAGTTTCCTCGTTTTATGCTGAAAGTTTTTATGTTGCACTTCTTTTGCCTTCTTATGCAAGTAGCCTCTGGTTTCAACAACTTGTTTGTTTATAAAATTCCCTTGCATAGGAAGTGGGTTAGACCTAAATGTGTGTGTGTGTGTTTTTGCTTCTTAATGCTCTCTTTCACTTCAATTCATATCCCTATGAGAGCTTCTTCAAAATTAGCATGCCCATCTTAATGGCTATAAAGAAAGAGATTTATGGGAGACAACACAATTTGTTTTTTTCTTTCAGTTTGTTTTTGTTTCTTTGAGTCTTTGAAGTTATTACTTTGGTAATAACCACTCATTATCCGTTTTGTTTGGTTTGTGTCAAGATCAACCTCTAATGAGAGAGAAGTAAGATTTGGGGAAGTTGTTGTCCCGAAACAGATTTTTGTGCTTCACCGTAAAATTCGTGAGAGATATCTGTATGTCGGATTGAGCTGTAATTGTTTGTGCTTATGCCCCAGGTTTTTATTTAACTTTCGTTAGTTTTGTACTTTTTGATTTGAGCAACAGAAGATTTTCGAAAAAAATTATCTTTACCTGCTGGTCTGTTTTGACAGATTTTGCCACTCTTGCATTTGCTTCTTTATTCGATTTCCTTTTTGAATTATTTTTAGGTTTTCAAAAGGAGTTGCTACAATAGCTTATGTTTTGATGGTTTTCAGTTGAAGTTGGACTCGAAAGGTTTTATCACTTCATATATACTAATGTTGCTAATGAGAAATGTGTGGAGTTTTGTGTGAAAGAAATTTCCAGGTAGTGGAGATAATGGTGTAATAAGGAAGAGAAGGGTTGTATGACCCAAGTAATAAGTGTATGAAGATGAAGATATTGATGTTAATCAAGTAGTGACTCCAGAAGAATCTACTAGATACCAAATTCAGAGACCTGCAGAGTCTGTTTTCAAATAGGTAATAGTTCTGGTAAGAAAAGTTCCACGAAAACACAATCCAACTATATTTTTGCAGTTTTCAGTCAATAAGGAAAGCTACGAAGTGAAAAAGGGATGGAAATAGAGCCAGGGTGTCTCACACCACCCTCTGGCGTGGGCCCACCCCTGGCCGCACCACCAGGTGGTGAGTCCACCCCGGACTCCACCTCCGACTTGTTTTCTCCCAGTACCTTCCTCTTGTTATGAAACTTCGTAATATATAACCCCCCGGATCTTCCGAGGTTCGTATATCGTGTTTTCGTCGTGTTTTTGTTTCGATCTGTTTCTGCCAGGACATACTCTTTGAAAGTTTAGAAGCACAATGGTGTCTGCCAAGGATAAAGGGAAGGAGCCTATGGAGGAAGACCTCCAAGACCCCGGGAAGGAGAAGTAGATAAAGAGTGAAGGTGAAGAGGAGCAAGGCTAACATCCGCACACCGGCACTACCATTGCAAGCATTGGAGTGGTGAAAAAACCTGCCAGGGTTAGAAGGACTGCGCGGATGCAGAATGGGGGGAAAGCTCCTCATCACAGTTTGGCTCAACGGTTACTTCCTCCACACACCAAGAATCCCTTCCATACCTTTATCCATAACCATGCAGGAAAAGAAGACTTCAATAGGGAAGAATGGAAAAAGAATCACAAGAGCTGGGAATCCACAAACTGAAATGATTATGAGCCGTACTGAGCACAACCCGGAGTTGATTCGTACTCTCACCTTCGAGATTGAAGACTTGGGGAAACTAATCAAAGAGCTCATCGAGAGGATACCACCACCGCCAAAGGAGTAATTCGTCATCAGGTTTGGAATCCCCTTGGTTTGTTCCAAGCTTGGGGGAGTGCCGCGGTATCACATCACTATCTTCTATCTTTTTACCTTATTAGTAGAGTCATATCATGAATAGAGGAGTTATTATGTAGGATGGTTTGCATTATGGAAGTGTTCCCTCTCTCGTTAGATATGTATCCCTTGGTGTGAGTTGCCGTTATGGATTATTAATAAGAAGTTCTATCATTCACTCCTTTTCATAGCTTATATTGGTTTTCAATTCGTGGTTATATGATTGATCTTGTTGTTAGTATTGGTATCACTTTGGGATCATTGAGTTGATCAAGTTGGTTTTGGCAAACCTGGCTCGGTCAGTAGCAACACCTTTTTGAGAGTTGAATGAAAAAGATAAAGTACTCTAGAGAAAAAATAATTTCATCATCTTTCTTTCTTGATTTGCTCATAAGTTTAGTATTCTCTAGTTAAGATCTTTTGTGCTTCCGAGGAAGATTGCATGTTTGTTTTTATCACTTGTATGTTTGGTTGTTTCCTTCAACTCTTATACTTTCTACCCAGCCTTGCTAGCCAAAAACCTATACTGAGAGGGAATTATTCTCGTGCGTCCACCTCTTTAAAACCAAAACCTTTGCCATTTGTGTCCACCATACCTACCTAGTAGCATTATTGCTATTCCAAGTAAATTCTTGTTTTATCTACCTCCCAAATTAAACTTGTTATGTGAAAATTAGTGATTAAAGCTCTCACGAACTTGATGGCACACTTTACTTTCTTGCCTTTAATAAACTTGAACCATTGTGCCCATCTATGTTGCGTATATGCTTGCGTTTTGTAAGTTGTGAATTAGCAGAACCATGCTGTGATGGGGAATGCTTTCAACATTGAACTGGTACTTTGTACCTAGTTGATATCATGTTCTTTTGTCTATGGATGTCGTCGGTGTGAAATGAAAGGCGAGCTTGTAAGTCCATGGCGTTATGCATGTGTGTTAGAGAAACGCCTGGGCCGCTGGTCTAATCCATGCTGACATGGTGGAAACCTGCAGCATAACCATAACGAGTATCTATGAAGCATTCTTCTTATAAAAAAGAGATAGAGATTGAGAAAAAGAGAAAAGAGAAAAAAAGAGATATTATGAAAAGAGGAAAGAGAGAAAAAAGCACCATATTCCCATGGTAAATAAGAAGATTGATGAGATACTTGTTGTCTGCTTGCCTTGTCATTTTGATATGGGGATTCTTCCGTATCATTGGGCAAGGGGTACCCCGTTGGCGGTTCTCTATGATACACATATCCTTATGATGACAAGAACTTACCGGTGACTAAACTTGAGTAGCATGAGGAGCGGCCCTCTATTCAAGGGACATGAAATTCTCAACTTACAACTTGTCAATGCATATCCTCATATTTGATCACTTTAACCTTAATCACCTAAAGATGCCTATGATAGGGGCAATGAGAGTTGAAAGCTACTAAGTATCATAATTTTTGGGAGCTCTTTATGAGACTTGCAATCCCTGCTTCCCTCTTTGAAGGGCCTTTCTTTTACTTTGAAGTTGAGTCAGTAAACCTACTCTCTTCTATCTCAGCAAGTATTTTGAGTTGTTGTGTTTCATTCATTCATATGATGATTTATTCAATCATGTCTTATGTTCCTTGTTTTGCACATTGCTCCTATCTTGAGGTTTACTACTTTGAAAGCTATCATTAGTCCTAGGAAGGTCGGTACATTAGCACAGGTTCACCCACACAACACTTAGCAAGCTAAAGAAGATGAATCAACTATATGAAGCGAAAGCACTTGATAGTCTTCCCATGTGTCCTCGAGAACGTTTGGTCATCTTAAGTAATATAACCGGCTTGTCCTTTGCTGCATAAAGGATTGGGCCACTTGCTGCATTTATTCCTACTGTCTTTTATTTACTTGTACTTTGTTTACTTGCTTTATAAAAAACCCCTAAAAATCTGTTTACTAAGTATTTGCAGAGAATTCCTGATCCATACCACTAGCCAGCACGTTCTGCTCCTCGTTGGGTTCGACACTTTTACTTATCGAAAATACTGCGATACACCCCCTATACTTGTGGGTCATCAAGGGGCAACCTCGGCAATTCCCATGATGATGGACTTGGGTTTTCGCAGAAAAGAGAATGCTGGGGATTTCGTCGGATGTCAGGAAAACAATGAAGACAAAGTCGCTTGAATATTGGGGAAACACTCTATTACAAGTTGTCTACAAGATTTTGGTACCCTCACTTGGGCTTCTCCCGCCCTATATATAATAGGCCGGGTCTCAAAGCTGTATGCGGATAGGTTTCATACACGCGCGATTACAATACCAACATAATGTCGGTTCATGATTTCTTTCCTAATACAATAAGAAGTTTCTGTCGGTTGTGTCCTTGGGCTTTTATCTGGAATCTCTATGGGCCATAGGCCTTTTACCCAATGCAGGGTAGCAAATAATGAGCATCCGAGTAATCATACCCATGTTAGTAGCCCCCGGGATTCTACCTGAATCCGTAGTTTTCAGGTTGAGTATCAGAGTTTTCTTTCTTATTTCTTTTATTCTATTTGATTTTGTTTTTTGTAGGGATTGTGGTACAATGAGTCTGATGCTTCCGACGGATCGGGAATCAGTTAATTTCTCCTGGGCAAAAACAAGGTTGACGTACATCAAACTCAAGTCCCCAGGCTTGAATCCGGAATTTTGTTGCTCGCGTAATCCAGATCGAGCCGCTGAGGTCTTACCGAATACTGAATTCCAGTTTTCTATTTTTTATCGGGTACCAAACGCATCTGTCAGGATTTTGCATCATATTGTTGATACGTATTTTTACTGATAGAGCGCATTCTTGTGCGATTACCAGGCCACACAGGACGAATCCTGGGGTCTTACCTTTATGTTTCTAAACATGGCATTCGGATTTTCTCTCGCCATTGAGCGTGATCTGAGGTTTTTGGCTTTTTTGGCATTTGGCCTGCTGGCTCGCCAATATTTCTGATTTATATTAGATAATTTTATTATTTTTATACTATCTCCTGGTGGGAGTACCTCCTTTTTGAGGATACACTAATGTAAAACTCAAAAAAAAATTGCAGTTTTTCAATGCACTTTATACACAATGGTATTTCTATCGGGTGCGCATTAGTGCTCCCGATGGGAGTAGCCCCGAGGCTATGTTCGGATGCCTGTATCTGGACATAGGCTCATAATTGTTGTTTAACTCGGTGAAAAGCATTGATCTTGAAAGCAAAGATTAATATACAAATAACTTCTCTTCATATACAAGGAAAAAAAAATTGGTCCATTATTATTTGAGTGGATGGTTATTTTAGCCTTTTCTCATGGACATCTTGTCTTTTTAAGCCGAACTATACTCTTATCTTTTTGCAAATAATCTTATGCGTAAAAGCATTGTAGCTGTGCTATGTTCCATGGATTTGAGTAATTTACTCATGTCTTCTTATCTTGCAGTCGATATGCTCCTCCGGGAATAACTTCTATGACGATGTATGGTCCTTCCCATGGCGATTCTAGCTTCTCGTGGCCATCTTGCTTGAGGCAAAGAACTAGATCCCCTACTGCGAAGGACATAGGCTGAAATCTTCTGCTATGGTAATTGCGCAGGTTTTGCTGGTACATAGTTGCTCTTTGGAGGGCTTCGTCTCGAGCTTCATCAAGCGCATCCACATCATCTTCAAGTGCTTCTCTTGATTCCTCTTCATTATATGCGGCTAATTGATACGTTGCAAACGTATCTATAATTTTTTATGTTCCACGCTTGTTTAGTATCTACTTTCTGATGTTTTGTCCACACTTTGGATTATTTTTATACACTTTCTGAGACTAACCTATTAACAAGATGCCATAGTGCCAGTTGCCTTTTTTTGCTGTTTTTGGTTCCGGGAAGTCAGAAAATGAATATTCTCGGAATTGGACCAGACAAAAGCCAAAGTCGTTATTTTCCCGGAAGACTCACGGAGCCAGAAGGAGATACGAAGGGGGGCCACAGGGTGGCCACACCACCCGTGGGCACGGGCCCCCCTGGCCACGCCAGGGCATGGTGTGGCCCCCCTGGCCGGCCACCGACCTCACCCCTTCGCCTATAAAATCCTCCCGATGCAAAAACCCTAAGGAGTCTATCAGATATCCAAAAAAAGTTCCGCAGTGCCGCCACCATCGAAGAGGAGATTTGGGGGACAGAAAGTCTCTGTTCCAGTACCCTGCCAGGACGGGGAAGTGCCCCCGGAGCCATCTCCATCGTTCTCTACCACCATCTCCATCGCCATTGCTGATTTCCATGATGATGAGGGAGTAGTTCTTCCTCGAGGATAAGGGTTCTACCGGTAGCTATGTGTTCATCTCTCTCTCTCTATGCATGATCATATTGTGATCATGAGCTTTGTAATCAAGTAGATCAACTTTGCTACTCAAGTACTTTAATAGATCTCTGCTCTCCCCATGTGTGTGAAAGTGACAGCGTGCACACCATGGTGGCACTTAGGCTACATATTACAAATACTTGTTATGAGTTATATTTGGAGTTGGATGTCTTTATGAAATTGTGGTGTTTGTTGGATCCATCTAGTGCTCAAGGTGATAGTGTGGGTTTATGTAGATGGGTAAAGCGAACTTTGAGGAGTGTTGTTATAGCCCTACCAACGATTAAAGTGTCCAACCGGAGAGTAGTTAAGAGTAGTATCATAAAGAGAAGATATTTATATGAGAGTGTTCACTAGTGAAAGTATGATCCCTAGGCCTTGTTTCTAAGCATTGATACACCATTTGCAATTAGATCTGTTACATGTTTGCTTGCTTCCTTCTTTATTTTAGTTTTCCTTTAGTCTTTTCCCACGTCAACCACACGCCAGCAAGCTATTTTCTATCATTGTTACCACTTATAATTATCTATACCACTTGTATTTCACTATCTCTTCGCTGAACTAGTGCACCTATACACCTAACAAGTGTATTGGGTGTGTTGGGGACACAAGAGACTTCTTGTATCTTGATTGCAAGGTTGCTTGAGAGGGGATACCTTTGACCACTTCCTCCCTGAGTTCGATAAACCTTGGGTAATCCACTTAAGGGAAAACTTGCTGCTATTCTACAAACCTCTGCACTTGGAGGCCCAACAACTGTCTACAAGAATAGAAGTGTGTAGACATCACTACTCTTGGTGATTCATGTGATACTTCAACTAGAAGCACGGCTTCCGCATCGTGGACCAAAAAGAAAGGCGTCTCTTGTGTTGAATTATTTGGAGTTGTACGTAAAATCCATAACACAGATGGTAATTCATCCACCCATGCTCCTTTTGCTCTGTCAAGTGGTGCCAGTAGTCTCTTTTTTAAGTCCAGCGGTAACCAGTCAGTTGGGTTTTTCAACTTGTCCATTTGTTTGCGGGTGAGCTATCGAAGCATAGCTTATTTTGATGCCCATCCCTTGGTAGTACTCCTTGAACTCATTGGAAGTGAAGTTGGTCCCATTATCCATGATGATGTTGTTCGGTACGCCAAACTGAAACACTATGGATGTGATAAAATTCACAGCCGAAGTTCCATCTTGGGTGGTGGCTGGCATTGCTTCAATACATTTAGTGAATTTGTCGACTGCTACTAGCAGAAAAACGTGTCCTCCTAGCAATGATTTGTGAAATTTTCCCACCATGTCGAGTCCCCACTACGCAAAAGGCCAAGCCAAGGGTATGGGATTCAGCTCAGCGGCTGGTGCTCTAGGCTTTGTTGCAGATCGTTGGCATGCTTCACATGTTCTTACAATGTCTTTTGCATCTTGTATTGTAGTTAGCCAATAAAATCCTGCCCTGAATGCTTTTGCAGCAATTGCTCGGCTACTAGCATGGTGACCACAGATGCCTTCATGTATATCTTTCAGTATAACTTTTCCTTCTTCGGGTGTTACGCAACGTTGCAACACACCCGAAATACTTCTTTTGTAGTTCTCCTTTAATTATCCTGAAAGCCTTTGATCGTCGGGTGATTCTTCGAGCTTCTATCGCATCCTCCGGTAGTTCTCCCTTAACCATATATGCTATATACGGCTGCATCCAAGCTGGTTCAATTAGCATGACTTGTTTGATTTCTTGTTCTTTTTCTTCGATATCCTCTTCTATGTTCTTGGTTTCTGAAGTAGCCCCCGGCTCTTTTTGTGGATGCTTCTTTTTCCATGTCTTTGGTGCTATGACTTCTGAGACTCTTTTCGCCTTGATTGACTGCTCCACTATCTCCTCCCAAAAACTCCTGGTGGTATTGGTAAACACAATGATCCGATGTTTGCTAGATTGTCGGCTTCCTCATTGCTTGCTCTTCCTATATGTGATACTTCACACCCATCAAATTGAGCCTCCATGATGCCATATAAGTCACGATAAGCGACCATATTTTTGCTGATAGCGTCACATTTGTTCATTGCCTGCTGTGCCACAAGGTTGGAATCTCCGAAGATTTTGAGGTGAGTTGCACCGCAGGCTTTGGCCATTCGCATGCCATGCAACATGGCCTCGTATTCCGCTTCATTATTGGATGCGTTTGTAAAGCTCATCCGAAGAATATACCGCATTTTGTCGCCTTGAGGTGATATTAGTACGACTCCTCCTCCTGCTCCCTCTGTTATTTTTGATCCATCAAAGTACATTGTCCATGTGCTAGAAAGGTCTAGTGGACCCGCACATTCAATTTTGTCCACTCTTTGATGAAATCTGGCAGAACTTGTGACTTAATTGCTTTGCGCTTCTCATAAGTGATACCTCGAGGGGATAACTCGATGCCCCATAGATAAACACGCCCAGTTGCTTCTAGATTGTTGAGGATGCTTGACAAAGGTTCCTCGTTGACCACTATGATTGGGTGCTCCGAAAAATAGTGGCGTAGCTTTCGCACTGTCATAAATACTCTGTATGCTAGTTTCTGATAGTGTGGGTACCTTTGTTTAGATGGCGATAAAACCTCACTCAGGAAGTATACTGGCCTCTGCACACCGTGCATCTTTCCTTCTTCGGGTCGTTCTACAACCAGGACTGTGCTGACCACCTAATGTGTTGCAGAAATATAAAGGAGTAAAGGTTCTTTCTCTTTTGGTGACACGACGACAGGGGATGTCGAAAGTGTCCTTTTAAGATCTTCAAAGGTGAGCTGAGCTTCTTCCGTCCACTCGAATTTTTCTGTTTTTCTCATGAGGGCATAAAATGGCAGTGCTTTTTCTCCTATTCTTGCAATAAAACGACTCAGCGCTGCCACTCATCCTGCCAATTGCTGTACACCACGCAGATTTGTTGGCTTCTTCATTGTGAGGATAGCTTGTATTTTTTTCGGGGTTAGCCTAGATCCCTCTGACTGATACCAAATATCCGAGGAGCTGTCCTGCCGAAACTCCAAAGGAACACTTCTTCGGGTTTAGTTTGATACTGAACCTGTCGAGATTTCTGAATGTTTCTTCTAAGTCCTTGATCAGCGTTGATCCTTGACCTGTGGTAACTATGACATCATCAATATACACTTTCACATTTGTACCTATTTGGCTTCCTAGGCACTTTTGCATCATCTGCTGATATATTGCTCCTACGTTCTTGAGGCCAAACGACATTCTTGTGTAGCTAAAAACGCTATAAGGCGTGATAAACGTTGTTTTCTCCTGGTCTTCCTCCTTCATCCTGATCTGGTGGTATCCTGAATAAGCATCCAAGAAAGAAAGACGTTCACATCCCATAGTTGCATCGATGATTTGGTCGATTCGCAGCAATGTGAAGTGATCTTTTGGGCAATGTTTGTTCAGTGCAGTAAAGTCGATTCACATCCGAAGTTCCGTAGTGTTTTTCTTTGGGACACAAACTGGGTTTGCAAGCCACTCTGATTTTGTCAATTCTTTGATAAAGTTGGCATCGGTTAGGTGATGGAGCTCCTTTCCAATGGCCTTGTGTTTTGGTTCTGTGAAGCGTCGAAGCGGTTGTTTTACTGGCTTTGCCTTTGGATCTAAATTTAGTGCGTGCTCAGTGAGTTTCCTGGGGATTCCTGACAGTTCAGAAGGTAGCCATGCAAAAATCTTCCAGTGCTCACGGAGGAACTCGATGAGCGCGCTTTCCTATGTGGGATCAAGGTTGGAAGCCACAAATGTTGTTTTCGTCTGGTCAGTGGGGTGGATCTGTACTTATTTTGTGTCTTTTACCGTGTCAAAAGCCTGATCGGGATTGACACGTGCTACCTCCAGAGGTTATTCGTTTGCCGAACATTTTAGTTGCTCGAATTCTGTTGCCATCCCGAAAGATTCAGAAATTTTGTTGAACTCTCGATCACAACTATCCGCCCGTGTGAAGCTTCCTTGCACCCTGATAATTCCCTTTGGTCCTAGCATTTTCATTACTAAATATGCGTAATGTGGTACTGCCATGAAACATGCAAAGGCTAGTCGTCCCAGGATTGCATGGTATTGTGATGGCCAATCCATGACTTCGAAATCGAGTTTTTCTCGTCTGAAATTTAATTTGGAACCAAAAACAACGTCAAGGAATACTTTGCCTAAAGGAATTTCGGCTTTGCCTGGTACTATTTTGTGGAAAGAGGTTTCTATTGGAGCGAGATTATCTAGAGGATAGCCTATTGTCCGCAATGTTTTTGCGTAGATTAAATTTATACTACTCCCTACATCCATGAAGACCTTGCTCATGTCGAATCCGCCAATTTGTGCTTCTACTATCAGGGCTGAATGTCCTGGTCATGGGATACAGAGTGGGTGATCTGCTCTACTGAATTTAATTTCTTGCTCTGACCAATGGAGATACTCGGGTGTGGCTGATATTGATGTTTTTGCCATATTTATTTGTCTTGTGATGAGCTTCTGAATTCTGTTGGGCGGACGCCCTTTCTAAATCATCAACATTGTTCCCTTTGATCTGGGGTATTCGTTGTTTTGACCGTTTGAATTTTGCGATGGTGCAACTGGTAGTGGTGCACCGATAGCTAGTGCACCAGGCGTGGATGTGTACCCTCGGTTTGCTGCTTCGGCTGCCTTTGCGTTGCATAACTCGTGCATCTTCAAGAATGTTCGGCAGTCTTTCATCAGGTGATTGGATTATCGCCTACCTGCTGAGTCGACGTAAAAATGCATATTCTAGGGTCCTTCCAACATTTGCATCGCAGACATAGGTGGGTCTCGTGCTCTTGGCTGATATCGCTGTGCGGATTGGCTTCCTCTGACGTCGTCTCTATTCTGGCGGTATCCGCCATTATTGTCGTTGCTTCTGTTGTTACCTTCACCCGAAAAACCTGCTGCGACGTAACTTGGTCCCTGTTCCCATCGTTGCTTCTTCTTCATTGACGCGTTTATCCCTATCTTCCTCGGGTGACCACGCGCGTTTATTATATAGCGCATCTTCTCCGTCAGCCCAGCGGTTTGCTATTTCCATCAACTGTGATACTGTTTTTGGTTTTGTCCTACCCAGCTCTTCTATGAATTCCCGGCGACGTAAGCCGTCGTTGAAGGCGTCAATGGCTCTCTCTTCCGATATGGATTCAGCTGACTTTTTGATAATATTCAATCTCAGTATGAATGCTCTTTTTGACTCTCCGGATTTTTGTTTGCACGCACGCAACTATTCCAAGGATGTTCGTCGCTTGAATGTGGAATGAAAATGTCCGATGAACTTATCTTCCAGATCGTTCCAACTACGAATTAAACCTTTGGGTAGCTGCCTTAACCATGACCTTGCGACACCGGTGAGGTGTAATTGTAAACTTTGCATCGCCATAGTTGTGAATCCGCCTTGTAGTTTTACGGTGGCTAGATAATCTGCTAGCCAAGCTTCGGGGTTCCTGGAACCCGTCGTATTTTTGTCGATCATGTCGAAGTTTAAAATCTTTCGGTACTGAGGCTTTTTGAATCCTGTGCGTGAAACAACTGGCCCCGCATAATTCATGGTCGTCTTCGTCATCTCCATCTTGATATCGTCAGATGCGGTTTTCATCTCTGGGTCCAGTGCTCCTATGTTGGGTGTTGTTGTTCCTTGTGTTTCTTCGTGGCTCGGATCCTACGAGGTGTGCCGGGTGTGGTGATTGTGATCGCCAGGTGTGTCCTGCTTGTCGAGGACTGTTTTGACGGCGTGGGGTCCTTTGTGTGAGTCCTTGTTATGCTTCCGCAAGTGAGGCTCCTACCATGCCGAGGTTCATCAGAGCGGAGCGGTGGAGGGCCGTGCGCGGATCGTCGGGTGCAGGTTGAGTGGTGATCAGGTATGTTTGCACGGCCACACTGGCTGCCTAAGCTATTTTTGCCTTGATGTTTCCTGCTTGATCAATCGACATGAATGATAAATCGAGGTCTCAGATGATTCCACTTCGGTCTGCTTCAGGGATATTCTGTAATCGAGATGTCGCTCTTCTTTGTGGTGCTGCTCCTGTCACACTCCTTGACCCGCGTGTAGAGCTTAATTGGGCCCGTCGTAAACTCGATTCATCGGCTAGCCTTTTTCTTTCATCAAGCTGTCTTTGCATTCGGAGTAGATATCTCTTCTTATGGTGGAGCAAATATTGGTACGCCAGTAGATCCTCATGTGAAGCATCTGCCATCATTGGTACTGCTCCGAAATTGCCTCCCTTGCTTTTTGCCATGCCGACGCTGGTAGCCGAAGTCCTGGTCTCTCCTCTGTGTGTGGTTCTCCACCTCCTCCTCGAATTATGCAATTATCTATTGTTTCTCCGCCGTTTCCATGTTCTCCTCCGTTGTTGTGCTCTCCTTTGTTGTCGTGGTTTCCTGCATGGTCATCTGATAAAATATCATCAGGGTTTATGATGGGATTACCGTTTTTGTCGTGTGGCGTTGAGGTATCTCCGTTGATCATGTACACTTGGTGCGTGTTATATGTGGCCTGATGGTGTCGCCTTTTGCTTCTGCGGGTGCGTTGGTAGTACTCCAAGATTGCAGTTCTGGATAAATTTTCGCCATCCTTTCTTCAAAGTCGATGTTCTCACTGCTTTCTTCGGGTTTTGAGTGTGTTGGGTTTTCTCCGTGTGGTGAGATTGATTTACCACCTCCTTTTCCTGCTTCGATCTGAGCTGCGATATCTGTGGGGGGTCCAACGAGCGGTGCTGGTACTGTTACAGGCGTGTCTTTTCCCACCGATGGTTCTGATGCGATCAGAGCCAAAGGGTGTGATTCCTGCATGTTGTCTCCTTTGAAGTGGATGCTTCTGATGATTAGATCGGATCCGCCGTTGAAATTGGTGGGTACTACTACAAGGGTGGGTGGGTGTGGATCTGCTTTCGTCGAGTTGACGCTTGGTGGAGAGTGTTCTGCCGAATCCGTGTTTCCAGCGTTCAAGTTTCCCACAGACGGCGCCAATTGACGAGGGGCAACCTCGGAAATGCCCATGAAGATGGACTTGGGTTTTTGCGGAAAAGAGAACACTGGGGATTTCGTTGGATGTTAGGAAAATAATGAAGACAAAGTCGCCTGAATATTGGGGAAACACTCTGTTACAAGTTGTCTACTAGATTTCGGTACCCTCGCTTGGGCTTCTCCCGCCCTATATATAATAGGATGGGTCTCAAAGCTGTATGTGGTTAGGTTTCATACACGCGTGATTACAATACCAACATAATGTTGGTTCATGATTTCTTTCCTAATACAATAAGAAGTTTCTGTTGGTTGCTTCCTTGGGCTTTTATCTGGAATCTCTATGGGCCGTAGGCCTTTTACCCAATGCAGGGTAGCGAATAATGAGCATCCGAGTAATCATACCCATGTCAACAAGAGAAGGAGAATAATACCTGAGAGCACTTTCGCGATGGAGAAAAGCTGTTTTGTGAACGACTTCTCCCTCTCAGAGGTGGAAGCACACAGATCTTCCTCGCGCTTTTGTGACTCCTCCAGAGCCGCGACTGCCTCGGCATGTTTCTTCTCTGCTGTAACAAGTCACTTCTCAAGGGAAGTGACACGACGGGGAAGTTCATTATGCTCACCTACAAAGGACAGAGCACGACAACACATAAGTTTGCAAACCTCTACACCAGCAGAGCGAAGAGACAAAATTCAATACAAACCTTCGACTGCGTGATGGCGGTTGTCCACCATAGCATGCTGTCGACCCAAGGACATAATCTGTTCGGCAAGGTGAGCATAATTCTTCAAAATAGGCTACACCAAAAGAAAAACAAGCTTCAGCAAAAAATGAACGAAAGTGTGAATGTCAATTAAAATCAGACTGCTATCAGAATAAAGACTTACATGCTCCTCCAGGGACTCCGAAGGTTCCTATCGAGTGGGCATCCGTGCAACCATCGGGTGCCACCTAGTGTGGTGTGGGAACTCGAAGAGTTGGCGTCAGAGTGGGTCGCCATGGGAGGAGAAGGAGATCGTACCACCACCTCCTTGTTCTTAGAGTCTGGAACTCCGAATTCTTTAACAAATTGGCAGTCATCGGAGGACAACGGCGTCGTTTGACTATAAAACATGACCAGCACCACTTCAGAAGAGAAACTCCAAGGAAAACAAGATGAAATCGTAAATACAAAAACTTACCCGTCAAATTTGTCGAGGTCGAAGGAATCTCCCAACGACTCCTTCGGCAACCTCAGCTTCTTCTGAGAGGGAGGAGCCATGGCGCGTACATGTACGATGGGGATTGGATCCTCTGCAGTAGCATGGGAACCCTCCGGTGTCGACGGTGAGGAAGCATCCGAATCCGTGCTATGGGAGCTCTTGTGAGTCCCGTGATCACTGGACTTGGGGGCTTCCTGCTCCTCCTCAATAGGGAGGGTGGAGCCTGACTCGTCCTCTTCATCCACCTCGCGAGGAATAATTCCTTTAGGCCGAGGAGGCAAGTTGGAAGCCACCGCCCAGTCCTGACAGCAGAAGAAAACATCAGTATATAACACAAAACACCTACATGCAATCGAGAAAACAAGAAACTTCGAAGATAAATCCACCTCGGGCGGAGGATTGCTAGCGTAGAACAGAGGCACGAGTGAGTCACCCGGGAGAGCCTCCTTGGTGGTGTACTTAGTCAGCAGTCGAAACCTCCTATCTACCTCGCCATAAGATATGCTCTCTGCAGAGATACGGGTGACATCACCAGTACTAGTCCAGCGGAACATCAGGTGTACCCTGGCCTAAAGAGGCTACACACGGCGGCGCATCCAAGTGCGAATGAGCTCTACGCCTCCTACTTCTTTGCCTATGCGCTTTTCGAGGTTGCAGACACGCTGATAGAGGGCCTCTGTCTCTTCAACTTCAGCATGCATCACAACGTTCTTCCACAACCTCCTTCGTTTGCAGGGCTCCACTAGATCGAAGGGTGCAAGTCCGAAATGCTCTCCATCAGCTTTCTAATCGCGGATGTAGAACCACTTCTCCCTCCATCCTTGGACAGAAGTTGTGAGCTTGATGGAGAAGTAGGTGATGTTGGAATAGACGTGGATCCCGCAACCTCCTATGTCGTAGACTACAGAACCCGACACCGATTGACATTTGAGATTGAAGAGCTTCTTGAAATGGCCGAAGTGTGGCTTGATTCCGAGCTAGCACTCGCAAAGAGTGATGAAACATGCGATGTGGAGGATAGAATTTGGGGTCAGCTGGTGAAGCTGGATCCCATAGAAGCAAAGGAGACCCCTAACAAACGGATGTAGGGGAGAGAAAGACCACGAATGATGAACGCATGGAACATCACTCAAAAACCCGTAGGAGGACTGGGGATTACCTCGTCACCGAGAATGCGTGAGTCGTCCTCCGCGGCAGAAAGCGTCCCATCTTGGCACTGGGTGAACAACTCCGACGGCTTGATGACGGACGGGCACCATGAACCATTGGTGACGCGGGTCCCTGCGCCCTTCTTCTTCCTAGCTCCGGCGGCGCTGGTGCCCGCGGCGGCGGCACCCTTCTTCTTGGTCGCGAAGGCAATAGCCGTAGATCCAGCGGTGGAACCTCCCTTCTTCTTGCCCATCTTGCGCTGGCGATGTGAGCGCAGGGAGTAACTGGGGAAGGTACGGAGTTGGTCTAGTGCCACGGAGACGATGCGAGCAATAGAGTATCAAGAACAACAATGGCGGAGGAGCGCAAGCAAGAAGAGATATGTGGGGGAAATTACCGCACGGCGAGCCTCTACTTAACCTCCCTATAGATGCCATCCAACGGCCAGGAGAAAATCGGTAAGACGTGTGGCACACATCGACATCGACGCGTGGCCAGGGTAAACCACAAACCGTTGTGCCACTCCACCCATTACGCACGAGAATCAAGGAGGCACACTTAAAACAGAAGATTACGCACGCCTGGTCAATTCCAAGTTAGATAGTGGGACCCACTACTTGTCATGTCCCATCAAAGCCGCTCATCCGGGCAACTGAGGTCATCTCATCGTCAGCACTGACATCATCAACTCCAGCAGGAGAACATTTTGACTACTTTAGTCCTTACTCGAGTCTTCGACTCAACCAAGAACTCGGGGGCTACTCCTAACAGGAGCGCTGGCCGCGCACCCGAAGAATTTTATGAAGATATCCAAGCATCATGAAAACCCTTCACTCGAATCTACGATTCAATTGTGGACTTCGGGTTACTCCCATAGGGAGCGTCAAAAGCATATTCGACTAAAACAAGAAAAAGACGATAGCAGTCGCACTCAATTATAGTCCCCACTCGAGTCTATGACTCGAGTAGGCACTCAGGGGCTACTCCCATAGGGAGCGCTGGCCATGCACCCTATGATTTTTCTTATACATTACACTGTGTTGATAACATCCACACTCGAATACTATGGCGACTCCGCCTCATATTTTCCCTGCAAAGAGATTGCGTCTCTTGGGTCACCCGAATCGTCTCCGCGATGACAAAATTCGGATGCCACGCTTACAGTGTGAAGATAAGACCTGAATAAGGCCTGGCAACGCATCTGCTGCATTCTACCAGAAATAATCCGTACCTGCAGGTATGATGAATAAGCCTTAACGGACACGTCGAGTGCTCACATTTACACACTGGGATTCAACTCCTGTAAGACCTCCACAGCCTGAGTCAAGTTACACCAGCACTTTTCCGAATTCGAGTCCGGGGACTCGAATTAGAGTAGATTGTGTTGTTTTTCCCTAAGGCAGTTAACGGATACCGATACATCAGATAAATCAGGCATGTATATCAACAATCCCTATGACACAGAACAAAACACTCGAAAATATGCTCAGATACGCACTTGAAAGACTTCATAAAGTCTCCACTCGAATCTGTGATTCCACTAGACACTCGAGGGCTACTGGCGTGGGCATACCTTGCAGCTACTCGAGTTTGGTATATACGGACTGATCTGGCAGATAGCCCATGATGTTACCAGGGCCCAATCTAGGGTTCGAGTGACCTACGGAGACTCCGACTACTTGCAACACAAGGCAAATCCTAAAGATAGAAAGTTAAAATGGGCAAACCCTAACTTGTAACCGAATCGACCTGCTACCTGAGACCTAGCCTACCTATATAAAGGCTAGGAGGGGGCGGCGAGGAGGATGATCACAACCCTAGTTTCCACAACCTCGCCAGATTGCATCTGCGCACCCCTGTAACTTTCGATTCCTTCAATAATTCCAAGAGCAGACAAGCAGGAGTAGGGACCTCTACGAGGCCTGAACCTGGGTAAACCTTGCGTCCCTGTGTGCTTGTTTGCTAGCCGATTGATGCCTCTAGCGCTCCCTCCTTCTCCAAAACCCAAGTCCATAACAATGGGCATTGATGAGTCCAACCCTCTTCACTACTAGTTAAACTAATAGCATGTGCCACATCCGATCTTGTACATAGCATGGCATACATTATAGAGCCTATAGCCGAAGCATAGGGGATTTTATCTATTATCTCTCTTTCTTCCGCGGTAGCTAGACTTTGAGTCTTACTCAATGTCTTGCCTTGCAACATTGGTAAGAACCCCTTCTTACTTCCGTCCATTTTAAACTTCTTTAAAATTTTATCAAGGTATGTACTTTGTGATAGCCCTATCAGGCGCCTTGATCTATCTCTATAGAAATTTATGCCTAATATGTATGACGCTTCACCTAGGTCCTTCATCAAAAATTTGCTATTTAGATAACTTTTAACACTTTTTAAAAGATCTATATCATTTCCAATCAATAATATGTCATCCACATATAATATTAGAAATGACACATTGCTCCCACTCACTTTCTTGTAAATACAAGACTCTCCATAAGTTTGGATAAATCCAAACTCTTTGATCACCTCATCAAAGCGGAGATTCCAACTCCGGGATGCTTGCTTTAGTCCATAGATGGATCACTGAAGCTTGCACACTGTGTCAGCATCCTTAGGATTAACAAAACCCTTCGGTTGTATCATATACAACTCTTATTCAATGTTACCATTGAGGAATGCAGTTTTGACATCCATCTTCCATATCTCATAATTGAAATAAGCAGCAATAGCTAACACAATCCTAACCGACTTTAGCATCACTACGGGAGAGAATGTCTCATCGTAGTTAACCCCTTGAATTTGTCGAAACCCCTTTGCGACAAGTCGAGCTTTATAGATGGTTACATTACCATCAACATCAGTTTTTCTTTTGAAAATCCATTTATTCTCAACGGCCTTTTGGTCGTGAGGTAAGTCCACCAAGGTCCAAACCTGGTTTTTTTACATGGATTTCATCTCACATTTCATGGCTTCTAGCCATTTGTTGGAATCCGGGCTCATCATCGCTTCTTCATACATCGTTGGGTTATCTATTTCATCAACCATGAAATTCATAACAAGATTTCTGTATAGTTCAGGAGCTGCACGTGTCCTGCTTGACCTGCGAGGTTCGGTAGTGTCCTCTTTCGGAGTTTCATGATCATTATCATTAGTTCCCTCTTCATTCGGTGAAGTCAACTCCGGAACAATTTTCGGCGCTGCGCTACTCGCCATTGTATGAAGAGAAGGTTCAATAACCTCTTCGAGTTCTACCTTCCGACTACACACACCATTCACAAGAAACTCTTTCTCTAGAAAGGATACATTCTTGGTAACGAAAACCTTGCCCTCGGATCTGTGATAGAAGGAATGCCCAATAGTTTCCTTAGGGTATCCTATGAAGACGCATTTTTCCGCTTTGGGTTCGAGTTTATCTGGTTGAAGTTTGTTCACACAAACATCGCAACCCGAAACTTTAAGAAATGACAGCTTAGGTTTGTTTCCAAACCACAATTCATACAGTGTCTTTTCAACGGATTTAGATGGTGCTCGATTTAAAGTGAATGCAGCAGTTTCCAGTGCATAGCCCCAAAATGACAGAGTCAGAGACATCATAGATCGAACCATATCTAATAAAGTACGATTACCACATTCTGACACACCATTACGCTGTGGTGTTCCGGCAGGTGTGAGTTGTGAAATTATTCCACACTCTTTCATATGCGTGCAAAAGTCGTAACTCATATACTCACCTCCACGGTCAGGTCGTAGAAATTTGATCTTTCTATTACGATGAGTTTCCACTTCATTCTGAAATTCCTTGAACTTTTCAAAGGTTTAAGATTTGTGTTTCATCAAATAGATATACCTGTATCTACTCAAATCATCCGTGAAAGTAACAAAATAACGATAACCACCATGCACCGACACACTCATTGGACCACATACATCAGTATGTATGATTTCCAATAAATCTATCGCCCATTCCATTGAACCGGAAAACGGCGTTCTAGTCATCTTGCCCATAAGGCATGGCTCACATGTATCAAATGATTCAAAGTCAAGTGATTCCAAAAGTCCATCATAATGGAGTTTGTTCATGCGTTTAACACCAATATGACCTAGACGTCAGTTCCACATATATGCAGATATATCGTCATCAAGTTTAATCCTTTTAGCATCAACATTATGAATACGTGTAACACTATTATTGAGATCCAACCGAAATAAACCATTCATCACAGGTGCATGACCATAAAAGATATCATTCATATAAATCGAACAACCATTGTTTTCGGATTTAAATGAATAACCACATCGCATTAAACAAGATCTGGATATAATGTTCATGCTCAGTGCATGCACCAAATAACAATTATTTAAGTTTATAACTAAACCGGACGGTAGGTGGAGAGGCAGCGTTCCTACGGCGATCACATCAACTCTTGATCCATTGACGACATGCATCTTAACCTCACCCCTTGCTAGTGGTCGCTTGTTCCGCAACCCCTGATTCGAGTTACATATATTAGCAACCGATCTAGTATCAAATACCCAGGTGCTACTATGAGTACTAGTCAAGTACACATCAATAACATGTATATCATATATACCTTTGTTTGCCTTGCCGGCCTTTACTAAAGCCACATATTCAGGACAGTTCTGTTTCCAGTGACCATACTCTTTGCAATGAAAGCATTCAGAATCAGGCTGAGGGCCTACCTTGGTCTTTTCCTTAGGTACAACAAACGATTTGCCATCCTTCTCGAAATTACCTTTAGGTTCACCTCTTTCCTTGGAGATGGCGATTTTATCAACCATCAACTCACAATGCCTTTCTTTATGTCTACTTAGGTGGCCAATAGTATGGTAGCAAGTTCAGTGAGCTATCCAATCACACCACTTATCTTGTAATTCAGTACAAACTCTTTGTAGCTGGGTGGGAGTGACTGCACGACTCTATCCATCGCAAGATCTACTGGGATACCATGTCCTAGTGTCTTAAGACGTTGAACATAGCCCATCATCATCATGATGTGATAGTTCATAGAGTTGTGTTCCTTCATGTTTACGCTAAATAACTCGCTAGAGATCTTATATCTCTCAGCACGGATTTGGCTCTCAAACATAGTTTTGAGTTCCTTCACCATAGCATCAACACTGCTGAGTTCAAAGCGTCTTTGGAGTTCAAGTTCCATTGACATAAGGATTGTGTATTTACAAGAGTTTAGTCATCATGCTTTGTGTCATACACACTGTGTTCATCTAGAGATGCAGTACTTGTAGGAGTGTCACCTATCAGACCATCTAGCACATATTGTTTCTGTGCAGCAGTGAGGAAAGACCTCAGGTTCAAGAACCAGTTGGTAAAGTTGCTACCATTTGCCGCAAGTTTCTCTTTCTCCATGAACACATTGAAATTAAAAGCAGGTGGTGCCATCTACAACATAATTTGTAAAGTTTAGACTAAGTTTATGATAGATCGAGTTCAACTAATACAAATTACAAATGAACTCCCACTCAAAAACAACACCCCTCGTGTTTTTTTGGTGATTACATGAACCAAATCCACTACACCAAGTCCGATCATCACGTGAGTCAGTGTAGTTTCAAAGGCGAGCATCAATATGGGCATCATATCGACTATATGACTCATGCATAACCTTTCAGTCTGTGTTCCGAGGCCATGTCTGTACATGCTAGGCTCACCAAGTAAGAACCTTAGTACCCGCGTGTGTAAAACTGTCTTACACCCGAAATATGATCGTGGATTCAAGTACACCCGATTATCACATGATGTCTTGAAGCGGCGAAACATAAATGGTTTGTACTTAAGGAAGAACACATTTTTATCTTGATATCTAAATGAGGGATCATCTTATAATGCTACTAAAAATGCCAAACTAGCAATATAAGATGCAAACATCATATGCGTAAAGTGGAACGATATGGTCCATGCATTTGATCACCATCATGTGCATCGTGGTACGATCTCTATCATTCCTTTATGTGTGAGGCCAAGGTCTATGGAACTTACACGTCAGGTGTGTTGTAAGGGTATCTACTATACATCAACTTACAGAATTACCATATCATGACACTAGCCTAGCAACTATCTAAACTAGACACCTCTAATTTATCCATTGCAAGTTTTACGTGGCTTAGGGCTTTCGGAGATAGAACCGGTCTTAATCTACGAACATGGAACCACAACGATGATAACTCAGTTATTAGCAACTTGTTGTAAATCAGATATTGACTATAGTAGGAGAGACAGAAACTAGCTAGCCACTTATGCAAAACTAGTTGCATGTAAGTCGTGGAACCGGTCTCATGTGCGAGGACATGTAAAGTTGGTATGGACCGCTTCATCCCACTATGCCACCAATATCCAAAATACATGAAAGAAGAAATAACATGAACATCATCACCCAGATGTAAACATATGTGTACTACCCATGCAAAGCACCTACACATAGATCAGGCTCTAATACCACTGTTGGGTTCACAACATAGAAAACAAAAAATTTCCTACGATGGGAACTATATGCCAAGATCTATCTATTAGATACGAGCAACGGGTGGATATACATCCATAGAGAACTTACCATCAAAGACAACAAAGCTTTGTTAATGAGTTGGAACTCGTGGATGATGTAGTTGTACGCTTGCCGATCTCAAGATCGTGTGGAAGTCCTAGCGCCGCAAATCAGCAGCGCATCCGTCCTCGCACACACGTTCATGCCACCGAACAACCTCTACCTCCTCGCTCCAGTGAATCAGCGGAAGCAGCAACTCCTTCTAGACGAAATGCCACCGAGAACATGTATCTCGCTAATCCGAGACCATGGGGAATATATTTAGAGGGGGAGAGAGATCCTTCACGAGGAGGTGTACTTTGTGAGGGAGGAGAGGGGGGCCTTCTATAGGAGAGGGGGGCTCCTCCCCTCCCATGGTCGGAGCCTATGGGGGGTGCTCCCACCTCTACCTCATTCATGTGGTGGAAGCTCCACTCACATAAACATGCCTCCACTCACACATCCACTTACATGCATTAAATTTCCACCAAATTTAATGCAACTCTCATTTAATAAAAATCTTTTATTTATTGTATTCAGAATATTGTTAATTACTTTCATTAACAAACATTCATATAAAACCCCCTTCAATATTTCAATATCACATGCAGAACCAATTTCAGCAATTTCACCCTAAACAATACCGGTGTCCATTGAAATAATTCCAGCGCTTTGCAATTCTTTCGTCTGAAACATATATGCTCCAAATGGTGTTTGGTAACCCTTAAGTGTGTCACCCTACGGTTCATGAATAATGCAGACATGACCGAGACTCCTCTCAGATCAATAATCAGAAGCGGGACCTGGAGATCCATTCTGACTCCGGCACATTCAATGGTGATTTCTGTGATCGTGAGAACGTTTAACGCTAGTAACTTAATCCCTTTGTCTCATGATATATTACATGTCCAAGATTCGATCATCGGTATCCAAATACCTAGTTTGATCTCGTGACCGATATGCACTCTTTTCTCATTCCCGTGATATAACATTCTAGTGATCACATCACTTGCTTGCAAGCTATTCTCAATGTGATATCACCGAAAGGGACCAGGGTATATCTATCCGTCATCGGGATGGACAAATCCCAGTCTTGATCCATGAGCCTCTACATAACACCTTCGTAACACTGAACCCACCTTTATAGTCACCCTTTTACGGTGTGATGTTTGATGTTATCAAGATACTCTTCCGGTGTTAGCGATTAACATGATCTCATGGTCTAAGGACTAGGATTACTTTGTATGATGTTATAGCAATATAAACTCAGTGACTTTGATCGTAATGTTATACTTCGGATGAATGTTCATCACATCACTTCACAAATGTTGTGACCTCGTTATTAACGACATCCAATGTCCATGATCAGGAAACTTTGATCATCTTGTTAATCAACGAGCTAGTTTAAAGAGAGGCATAACTAGGAACTTTCCATTTGTTTATTAAACACATATGTATTAACGTTTCTGTATTAATACAATCGTATACTTGGAATATACATAATAACAACTTTATTATTGACTCTCAGGGCATATTCCCTTCAGTCTCCCACTTGCACTAGAGACAATAATCTAGTTACATAGTGATAAAACTAACACCCATGGAGTTCTGGTGTTGATCATGTTTTGCCCTAGGGAGAACTTTAGTCAATGGATCTGCAACATTGAGATCCATGTGTACTTTACAAATCTTTATATCTCAATCCTTGACATGCTCTCGGATGGAGTGAAACCGGCGCTTAATATGCTTGGAATTCTTGTGAGACTGTGGTTCCTTGGCGTTGGATGTGGCTCCATTGTTGTCACAATAGATAACCATTGGGTACAACACACTAGGAACCACACCTAGTTCGATAATGAACTCCTTCATCCAAACTTCTTCCTGCGTCGCTTCTATAGCAAAACCATATTCCACCCACGTCGATGGTCTAGTTCTTTCATCTCATCCATATGCCTATGCCAGTCACACTCTCTAGTAGCTCTTGCAATCTGCCACAACTTGTTTTTGAAAATGTCACCTCTCCACCCATTTCTAGCAAAGTTTTGGTGTAGATGCCTCACACAAAATCTGTGTTGTGCATCAGGCCATAATGCATTGACTGCATTGATCAAGCCCTATATACACAATTATGATGTCAAGCAATTGATATATAAAAAAATTTGTCAAACTTGATATCGTGGTATTGTCGACGAGTACGCCATGGAGGGGTCCTCACAGTGCGTGTTTAGAGACGTGGGGTAAGGCGGAGAGTTGGCGGGTACGAGGTAACACAGCTTACCCAGGTTCAAGTGCCACAACGGTGGTGGAACTCTACTCCTGCTATAAATCACTATAATGGCAATACGCCGAGTTACAGAGATAGATTCGTTGTGCGAGGTATTGCGCATTGTACGCTGCAATTAGAGAAGTTGTCTGCCCTAAAGGCTCCCACAGGCCGGCTTATAAAGGCGCCAAGACCTAGGGTTTAAAGGGAAAGGTCCTTGTCGGACAAGGTAAAGAGTCCTACACCTACATGAACTAGTCTTCCGTGTCTTATACTCCAAGGCTCCGAGTATGTCGGTGACTCCTGCGTAGCCTTCCTTTATCCGGCATGGGCCTCCCTTCAGGATCCGTCTAACTGGGCCGCCTAGCAGGCCATAGGCCTTGCTACCAACTATGCGCCACCCGGGTTAGGCGGATTGGTGACATGCTATGAGGATACCCATATAGCATATCCCCAATAGTAGCCCCCAGAGGACTTTGAAATCTTGCGCCGTCTTGCTCGTTGATCTCCGTATATCCCGTCTAAGTGATGACGGCAATTCATCAAGCAATATCTCAAAGGTCTCCCAAAGAACCCCGCAATCCTCTCCGGCTTCACAATGTAGCTGGAGATTCCTTGAGTCTTCGTTTCCAGAGTCGGACAATATCTGTCTTTGATGGAATCTTCGGATGTGACCCTTCACTGCAACTGTCAGGAGGATGACGTAGGGTACAGCCTACGCTACCTCGAAACTCACAGAAGGAAAGAATTAATCATTTAGCTATTTTCACGCACGCGAAATCCGAAACGGCAGAGCGGCAAAAGACGGAGGATGTGGCGAAATTACCGCGCATGTTCTCTTCCATGTCGGCAACATTCCATCCATTAGAAATTTTTGCAGGAATCTTGACGCGAGGCTTATATATTTCCACCGCAGTCAATCTATTTATTTTTACCCGCATTCGTTTTTCCAGTCTTCGTCTTCCTCCAGCCGCGTGACCGTTTGAGCTCCTCTGCGAAAACCCTAACCAGAGCCCTTTCTTCCTCCACACTCTCCTCATCGCAATGGCCTCCAGCAGCTCTGCTCCTGCCACAGCAGCGATTCCCGAGGCTATGACGAAGCCATTCTAGGGAGTTATCATTCCACCGGAGGGGGTGGTCGTCCCCGACTCCGCCGTGACGGAGTCCGCCGGCGATGATCAAGAACGAGTGGCGCCCGAAGCCGCTGAAGAGGAAAGTGACTCCCATAAGGGGGTGTGGAGAGGTTCTGATATCTCTGCCAAAGATCTCCAAGAGCTGATCAACAAGGGCTATCTCCCTGCAGCGGAGAAGTTCGTCTGGTGGGGGGCACCGGCCGGCGAGGTGGTCCCTTCTCCCCAAGCCGGAGAGAAAGTGTACCTCAAATCTCAGCTGGTACGTGGCGTAAACCTGCCAGTCTTCGACTTTTTCCTGGATGTCCTTCGACACTTCCGGGTACTTCCCCACAACCTCTCTCCCAACAACATCCTAGTCCTTAGCAACTTTGTAGCTTTGTGCGAAGGATATCTAGGAATCAAACCTAGATTAGATTTGTTTGTATGTTGCTTCACCATCAAGAGAGAGTCTGTAGAGTCCAAGGGTGAACTGCGTATCTATGGAACCATTAGCTTCAAGATCCGACCTAGCCGGCATTTCCCCGACATCGTGGGGCATGAGTCTTGCAAGAACTGGCAGCGCACGTATTTCTACAGGCCAGATATCCCTCTGCTAGACCGTCTTGATACTTACCCCGACTTTGTTAATGGAGCCGCCACTGAAGTGCCTGCATGGCGTACGCCAGCCTCTCTTCCCTCCGATGACGAAGCCAATCGCGCCGTAAGGTGGATCGAATGGCTCGTAGACGGAAGTCTAACGGGCTTGGATCTTGCCATGTGCCGGTACATTAGGCGGATCCAGCCTCTGCAGCAGCGCGTCCAGCTGATGTGCAAATATAGCCAAGACATGAGGGATACCATGCAAATTTCGCAGGATAAGTTCTCTACTGACTCGATCAAGCTCTGGCTAAAGGACATCGTCAGAGCGAGGGACAAGAAGCATGGCTTCAAGATCACTTTTGACATGTTCGATTGCGGCAAGTGCCCAGAGGTAGCTTCTGTTTCCTTTGTTGCTCGTTATATACTCTAAGGTTTTTCTGACTTGAAGTTGTGCATCTAACATCGCCATGTATCCCAGCTGGCGACCTTGGCGGCAAATCAAATGGCCTCCCAGGTCTATGATCCTAAGTTGAAGGATATCCATGTGGTGTCCGACAACGAGGCCTCCAAGGATCAACCAGCTCCGGCAGCGCGAAAGCGAAAGAGCTCCACCTCTAACGCTGCTGCCGAGGCCAAGAAGAAGAAGAAAACGGAGAGTGGAGTCTCCAAACAATCCACTTCCACCCTAGAGGCGAAGAAGAAGAAGAAGAAGTCCACCGGCATTCCCCTTACCAAGGCTCCTGCCGTGGAGTAAGTACTTTCATTCTCCGACTTGTGCTTTTCAGCCCATACCTTTTTCAACCCTTGTACTTAAACCTTGTACGTTTTAGGAGGAAAGTCGGTGTTAGTTTGAAGTGATCCTGCAAAGATGTTGGAGGGTCAAAAAACATTCATGACATGTTGACCAAGGGTCCGTCCGCCAAGCCCTCTCCCGCCACCACACCCCCTACTTCTACCGCCATTCCCTCTGCTGGCCCCGTTGGGCCGTCATCTCCCGTCATCCCTGAGACCTCCACCATGGAGATAGATATCAACCCAAACCTTGATGTCTCAGGCTCTATCGAGGCAGACGTTGCTCCTAGTGGCCAGGCGACATAGGGGAGCACCTCTTCTAAAGTGGCTGAAGCTCTGGCTAAGGATGCCACCGAGAAGGGGAAGGAAGTGGAAGAGGTGGACATGGAAGATGCGATGAGGCGGGAGCCCCCGCGCCATCTACTGCTTTGAAGGTCCAGGAGGCAGCTAGGGCTTCATCCATGCCTCTAGCTTCGACTTCTCCATTGGCTGTGACTCCTCCGATGTTGAGCCTAGATGATCTCATGAAGCAGGCCGACACAATCTATAAGAATGCTCAGACCTTTCACGATTCCTACGCTCATCTGGCCAACAATCTCAGAATCATTGCCATCATAAGTTTTCTGAACTTCACTTGCTTTACTTTGTGTAATATGTCCCACTGTAGCCCCCGAGCTCTTAGGCGGATAAGTCAATAGTTATTGGCATGAGTGCTCCAGAGAACTAAGTGTAGAACTTGTCCGTGTATCCCCCGAGCATTTAGTTGAAACTGCAAAGTTCCGACTAGATGCTCTTAGAGAAACTAGCTTACTTTAAAATCGTGTATTGTAGCCCCCGAGCGTTTAGTTGAAACTGAATAGTTCCAACTAGATGCACTAGAGAAACTAAGAATGCTTATATCATGTGCAGAATGAGAATAGCTGCCAATGAGAGGTTTGCTGCTATTCGGAAGGAGCTGGATCTTGAACATGGTAAAACCAAATTCCTGAAGGAACGGATCAAAAATAGCTAGAGTCTATTTCCATCAATAGCTCTTTGCTTTTCTCATTGAATTATCCCTTCTGTCTTCTAATAGCACTTCGTGATTTCCGTCTTACAGAAGCCATTTCCAAGGCCAGGAGCATTGTCGAGCAATCCAAGCATATCCAGGAGCTCGATGATGAAAATAAAATTCTAAAGAAGGACCTGGCCGAAGCCATCAAGGGGCATGATGCAGCGATGAAAGCTATGCAAGAGTTTGTTGATGCCGAGATGCAGCGCCTGAAGGACGAACTTGCGCAACTCAAGGAACAAAACCAAGCCGCCAAAGAGCAAAATGCTAGGAACCTTGAGGCATTGAAGAGAGTCTAGAAGGAGCACGGTGTCTTGGTAGAGACATGCCAGCAAGCGGAAATGAGCGTCTTCAGTAACCTTTCTCTGTCTTGGTCTTTTTCTGTAAGTTGGACAACCATTTGACTTGTTTGTACTCATGGTCTTTGTATGCTTGTGCAAACCACAGCTCCCATTGGCTTAGAAAACTTGGGTGAGGGTGCTCCAAGTCCAAAGGAACGCATGATTCTTGCCGGCAACTTCATTGGCACCTGCATCGCCCAAGCCAAGGAGATAGCTCAACCTCTGGGCATCAATATCAAGGCAGCGGACTCACCGGCCAAGTACACAGAAATCCTGCACTAAGCCCCCGAGAAAATCAAAGACTGGAAAGCCTCATGTGTCCGGGCTAGTGCTAGGATGACACTGTCCTTGGTCAAGGCTCATTATGACAATGCCGACATCGACTTGGTGACCTCCGGCATGCCCAAGCTGGACGAGGAAGGACAAGAGATCGACAACAATGCTATTTGGAACTCTCTTGTCGGCTTCGATACCAGGGTTGCCAAGATGGTCAAGGCTGATGTCTTCGTGCCTACTGAGATCCTGGATGACAACATGGCCTGTTCCGAGTCTAGCCCTTCTCCTTCAGAGTTTGACGAGCTCTCCCGGCCTGGCTCTCCTAACGATGCCACCATGAAGCCCCCTATAGCAAAGCCATGAAAAACAATGTATGTATTAAATGTATCTCTGGAGAATGTGTATGCGGAAAAACTTATGTTTGTCTAAGGCGGAAAACTTGTACTTAAGCTTCCTGCAACTTATCTGTTTCCAGCATATGTATATATTATTTAAGCAAGTGCTGGCTTATCCATTATTCTGGTTCATATGCTTGACCTTTCGTGAGACGGAAGACTCTCAGCACAGAACTATGCTCTCTGGTGATGATGCTTAATAGCACCGTCTAGAACCTAAGAACAAAATCACCGGCTTTGAGTGCTGAAAAGTTACTACTCCGGAATCCACATAAAAACGTCAGAACACGTATAGACTAGAAAACTTAAGCTAACGCCCATAGGCAGAATTTTCACAAGGGAAAATGCAATCTTGCGCATAAAGGGTTTATATGATCCAAAAATGAACAACTAAAGGAGGTAAAAGACTCAGAGAATATGAGTGAACCAAATGCTTTGTTTCATTGATCATATAAGAAACTTATTACATAACATAAATGTGCTAAGTGTAAAAGGGACATAGCTATGCTATGTTCCATGGACGATCTATCTCCGGGTAATCATCATCGGAGTCACGTTGCTTGCGCTTGCAATTTTTTGGCCTATCTTTTAACTCGCGAATATCGATGAGGTAATAGGAACCATTGAGCAATGCTTTGCTTATGACGAATGGTCCTTCCCAAGGCGCGGATAATTTGTGTGATTTTTCCTGCTTGAATCTAAGCACTAGATCCCCTTCCTTAAACGAGCGATGATTTACATGGCGACTATGGTAGCCGCGAAGCTTCTGCTGGTAGACGGTAGATCTCTGGCATGCCAGCATGTGCTCTTCTTCGAGTAGGTCCAAAAATAGCCGTATGGATTCTTCAGCGTCAGCTTCCTTGTAGGCAGAAACTCTTGGTGCATCGTGGAGGATGTCGGATGGTAGAACTGCTTCTGCTCCATAAATCATGAAGAAAGGAGTCGAGCCGGTAGATCTGTTAGGTGTTGTTCGTAAACTCCACAAAACAGATGGTACTTCCTCCGCCCAGGCTCCTGATGCTCTATGTAGCGGTGCCTCCAAGCGTGGCTTGATTCCGTGCAGAATTAGTCCATTGGCCCTTTCAACTTGCCCATTTGACTGTGGATGTGCCACAGAAGCTAGGTCAAGGCGGATTCCTTTCTCATGACAGTACTCCTCAACTTCTCCGAGAGATAAATTTTTGCCATTGTCGGTGATGATGCTATGTGGGAGACCAAATCTCACCACTAGATCTCGGACAAACTTTGGGGTTGTTACCCCATTAAGCTTTCTAATGGGTTTAGCTTCAATCCATTTTGTGAATTTATCCACTACTACTAGCAAGTGTGTGAATCCACAAGGTGATGTCTGCAAAGGTCCCACCATGTCTAGCCCCCAGACTGCAAATGGACAAGTTATTGGTATTGTTCGCAATTCTTCAGCTGGAGCATTTGGTTGTCTTGCATAAAACTGACACCCAAGGCATGTTTGTACCAACTTGGCGGCGTCCTCCTTGGCAGGTATCCAGTAGAATCCTTGTCAGAAGGCCTTGGCCACCAACGATCGGGAAGCTACGTGATGCCCGTAATCTCCGAGATGTATTTCTCTAAGGATTTCAATACCTTGCTGCTGGGAGACGCACCGTAGGAAGACTCCTATGGTGCTTCTTTTGTATAGCTGGCCGTCAGTGGTGACATAACCTTTTGCTCTGCGTACTATTTGCCGGCTTTCGACTTCGTCAGCAGGCAAAGTTCTGTCTTGTAGATAATCCATGAACGGCTTCATCCAAGCCAGAGAGGTCACTGTTACTGCATTAACAAATGAATCCACTCTATCCGGGTTGTCAGGGTCCGCACCTTTCACGGACGGAGTCCGTAAATGCTCCATGAAAACATCTGGCGGAATTGGTCGACGGGCTGATCCAAGCTTTGACAGCAGATCTGCCGCCTCATTATCCTCCCTTTTGACGTACTTGACTTCGTAGCCGTTGAAGCACTTGGCTATTTCATCTACTTTGTCTCGATATGCCGCCATCATAGGGTTCCGCGCATTCCAGGTGCCAGCTACTTGCTGGGCAACCAAGTCGGAATCTCCACATCAAACTATGCGCTTGATGCCAATATCCTTGGCTACGCGAAGTCCGTGAATGAGGGACTCGTACTCCGCCATGTTATTTGTAGCGTTGAAGTGGATCTGCAGGAAGTATTGCAACTTCTCTCTTGTTGGTGATTGTAATAATACACCAGCCCCCGAGCCATTGAGTAACTTGGATCCATCAAAGTGCATGACCCAATACTCTGGTTCTGGCACAAGAGTGTCTTCCGACAGCTCTGTCCAATCTGCAAGAAAATCCACCAATGCTTGTGACTTGATAGCATTGTGTCGCTTGTAGGTGATGTCGAAGGCAGCAAGTTCAATGCCCCACTTTTCCACTCTCCCTGTAGCGTCGCTGTTGTTGATGATGTTGGACAATGGAGCTTTGCTCACTACTGTGATGGGGTGCTCCTAGAAATAATGCCTTAGCTTACGCGAAGCAAGAAAAACTCCATAAGCTATCTTCTAGTAGTGCGGGTAATGCTGCTTGGATTCCGTCAAGACCTCGCTCATATAATAAACGGGTCGATGAACTCCATATCCGTGCGTTGGTTCCTTGCACTCCACCATGATGACGCTGCTGATTACTCGGTTGGTCGCCACCATGTATACCAACATAGGCTCCCTTGGCACCGGTGCTGCAAGTATAGGTGGGGAGGAGAGTATTCTCTTCAACTCCTAAAGTGCTGTGTTAGCCTCGTCCGTCCATGTGAATTTGTCCGCCTTCTTGAGCAACTTGTACAGCGGCATAACCTTCTCACCAAGTCGGCTGATGAACCGGCTTACTGCTGCAATGCAGCCTGTGAGCCTTTGTATGTCCTTCAGGCATGTCGGGTGTTTGATGTCGAGGATGGCCTTGATTTTCCCTGGGTTCACCTCAATTCCGCAGTGTGAAACGATGAAGCCCAATAGTTTGCCGGATGGTACCCCGAAGACACACTTCTTTGGGTTCAGCATCATGTTGTATTTCCGGAGATTGTCAAAGGTTTCCTTCAAGTCATTGATAAGGTCATTTGATTTCTTTGACATTACCGTGATGTCGTCCACGTAAGCGTGTACGTTGCAACCTATTTCGTCATGTAGGCAATGTTGCATCGTCCGCTGGTACGTAGCGCCAGCGTTTTTCAACCCAAAGGGCATCATGACACAGCAATATGTGTCGTAGGGTGTGGTAAACAAAGTGGCCAATTGGTCCGACTTTCGCATCCGGATCTGGTGGTATCCTGAATAGGCATCGAGAAAACACAGAAGTTCCAAGCAAGCCGTCGAGTCAATGACTTGGTCAATGCGAGGCAAAGCAAACGGATCCTTCGGACATGCTTTGTTCAAGCCGGTGTAATCAACGCACATTCTTAATTCATTGGTTCCCTTTTTGGGGACAACTACATGATTTGCCACCCATCGGGTGTGAATAACTTCTCGGATAAAGCCAGCCTTAAGTAACCTAGCTATTTATTTGCCTATTGCCCTTCGTCTTTCATCACCAAAGCATCGTAGAGGGTGTTTCACCAGTTTGGCATTAGGATCAATATTCAAGTTGTGCTCGGCAAGTTCCCTAGGTACACCTTTCATGTCGGCAGGTTACCAGGCAAAGATGTCTCTATTCTCATGGAGGAACTCGACGAGCGCGCTTTCCTATTTGGGATCCAGGTCCGTGCCAATGGCGATGGTCTTGGAGGAATCACCTTCGACAAGCTCCACCTGCTTGGTCTTGATGGCGGCCTTGAAGGCGGGTTCGGCAGCAGTGATCTGCTTCTTTGAAGCCGGTATCTCCGAGGCATCGACCAGGTTATGGATCTCCTTGAACTCCTCACCGTAGAGGACTTCTTCGGTGAAGGCGGCTTCGCTGAGCTCGCACTCACGTGCCTTGGTGAAGCTTCCGTCAATGGTGATGACGCCATTTGGTCCAGAAATCTTGAGTTTGTTCTAGACAAAGCATGTCCTTGCGAAGAAGGAGTGGAAGATGCCGCGTCCGAAGATGACGTGGTACACGCTCTTGAAAGGCACCACTTCAAAGGTCATGCGTTCTTAGCAGTAATTGTTTACATCGCCAAAAGCGACCGGAAGGGTGATGCAGCCCAGGGAATTTGCTTGTCGGCTAGGGACAAACCCATGGAACACGGTGTTGCTCTTCCTTAGCTGGGTCTCCGTCAAGTTTATCTTATAGTGTATCCAGGTACATGATGTTGATGTTGCTTCCACTGTTCACGAGGCACTTGGTGAACTCTGTGCCGTCAATCAAAGGGTTGATGACCATGGCATATTGGTTCTCTGTTGGGATAAGTTCTGGATGATCCTTCCTATCCCAAGTAATTGGAACTTCCAACCACATGACGTACTGGGGAACTAGAAGGAGGGTAGCCATCAGTATCCTCAAAGAGGTTTTCTGGGCCCGGACGGTTGGGGTACCAAGGAAGGTGTGGTAACATGGAGCCTTCTTTTCGAAGGGATTTTTCCCTTTATCCTCTCCCTTGTCGGAAGATTTTGGGTCCATGTCCTTGTCCATATCACTTGATTCCTTGGGTTCTTCGTGCTTCTTCTTCCCCTTGCCCTTTCCACAGGGTCTGTTCTTCCGACTTCGCTTGTAGCCGGACTCGGGGTCCTCCTTGAGATCATTGACAAACTTGCACTAGTGATTGGTGTGGGTGGATTTGCCATTGGCATCGAGATGGACGAAACACTGCATATCGTGGTACTCTTCGTACGTTTGGGGAACACGGGGCACTGAGGGTGTAGTGTCACTCCTCTGCTGGCCATTGCTAGTTCCTCGGCCATGTCCACGCTGTCTGTCATTGCCTCTGCCAGTGAATGTTGCGGTGACCATGCCGGCTACTTTCTTCTCTTCGGGCAAATTCTTCCGCTTGTTATTGTTGTTTTTCTTGGTCTAGGTAGGGATTGCTATTGCCGGCAACGATCCACGTGCGTCGTCATCAGTAGCGGCGAACACGCTAGCCATGGCGATCATTGCATGGAGGTTGAGGTCATTGTTGTCTTGCCTGCGCTTCAACGTATGCCGGAGCAAAGTACCCTTCTCCAGTCCATCAATGAAGGCGACCATAGCGGTCTGTTCATGCACCCCTACGCAGGATTTTTTTCATATCCAGCCAGCGAGAGAGGTAGGCACAGGAGGTTTCATCCTTTTCTTGCACACACCACTATAGGTCTCCAATAGTGCAGGGACGTTTGTACGTACCCTCGAAGTTCTTGGTGAATGCTTCATGCATGTCCAACCAATTGCATATTAATTTCTCCGGTAAGTCGTCGATCCATTGTCGGGCAGTGCCTGTCAGCATGAGTGGGAGGTACTTGACGGCGACGTTGGGGTTTCCCCCTGCGATGTGAATCGCTTTGCTGTAGTCCTGCAACCACGTTGCTGGCCTGGAAGTGCTGTTGTAGGGCTTGATAGTCTTATCTATCCGGAGGCCCTTGGGGTAGGTTGTGGCCCGTATGACTGGTCCAAAACACCGTGGCCCAAGGTATGGGAGCTCCCGAGCTTCGTGTAACTTGTCCAGTCGCAATCTTGCGTCATATGGCTCTGGCTACTTCCCTTTTCCGTCATGGGGAGGAGAGTTGTGGCATGATTTGTGAGATCCTCCATGACCTCCGCCATGATGGATACTAGGTGGAGATGGTGGCGGTGGAGGCGGTGGGTTAGCTCTCTTGCTATGCCCCTCCTGCGACTCCTCACGCCTGTCGCGGTTGCTTGTCGGACATGGCGGTTCCTTGTGGGACCTGCTCCTGTGTCTGTTGTGGCCGTTGCGCTCTCCGGCATGCCGAGGTTGTTCGCCCTGATCGCGTATAACGATACCGGGCAGTGACCGCCTTGGAGGTGGCATGCTTGTGCGGTGGCGCGGCGCTGGTTCCTCGTGATGTCGAGATGGTGGTGGAGGTGGCGAGCGGTGGGGACGAGCCTTTTCTCCATGGTCGGAGGATATGGGGATAGCGTCAATCCTGTTGCGTGCCTCGCTCCATCTTCGCTCTGTAGAGATTGTGCGTGATCCTTCGTCACAGGGAGATTTTGGCCTTCTGTGGATGTTCAGGGTTGACTGGCACAACTCCGAGTTGGACTCAAGCCTCTGCAAGGCGGCCTTTTCCTGTTGCTTGCATGCCTTAGCGACGAGGTCGTACACCTGAGCAACTGCTTTTGGCGACCTGTCCTGCTCCAGGAGGGTCTTGGCGACGGCGACGTTGAGAGCGGGAGTTGGCATGACTTGCCTCCCCTCTGAATCTATGTAAGGGGTGGCCTTTGTTGGCTTAGACTCGTCAAATCCCAAGCCTCTTCGAACGCCGGGATCTTGCACGACGTGAGCTGGTACCTTCTTTGCATTATGCTTCAACATCAATTGCTTATATTCGGCCTCCATAGCTCTTGCCGCCTTGATGGATTGCTATGCCTTAGCCATGTCTTCATCCAGCTTAGCGCCTTGCTCCACGATGCACTTGGCCTCTGCCAAGATTTCCGCACGCTTCTCATCAAGCTCTGTAACGCTCCAGAGATGGGCGACGGTGATTGGCTCGACGAGGAGTGCGCCGTAGATTGCTTTGTCGGCGGGGGTGGCTAGTGGGTTGCCAGCTGCTGACGTTGACGGTGGCACTGGTGGTTGATTCGATTGTCGGGCCATGTTGGGGGGCGTGGTAAGTTCCTTCGCTAGAGGCTAGCGGGTAACCGGAGGAGGCGCGGCCTTGGCTGGAGCCGGGGGCTCGGCGGCCTTTTTAGTTGCTGCTGCTTGGTGACCGCTGGCGTGGGCAGAGCTCTCTCACATTCCCGTTCCTGCTCGTCTTCTTCCATCATGCTCCCAATGGCGACTAGCACCTGGTGGGAAGTGTTGGTGTTCTCGGCGCGCTCCTCCTTCTCGATCTCCGTCATAACAACATCGTATTCCTCCGAGTTAACGTCCGAGCCACTCGCATCCATATTGATGTCGGCGTATAGTGCATCGAGGACGGAGTCGGAGTTCGCTTCGGTGTTGGCGATGGAAGATGTTGAGGGTGATGGAGGCGAGTCGTTGTTGTCTTTACCTCCTACGACTTCGATGGTGATCGCCGCCTTTGCTTCTTCATTGGCGTCCATGTATTCGTTGATGATGGCAACCATCTCACCAAGGGTGAGAGGGCCCGCAGCCTGCCACCTTTATATCCTACACATGGGCGGTTTGGGTGGGCCTTGAATTTTCTTGATTCGAACCACCATACTCCAAGGAGAGGTATGGCCCAGATCCTTCCGCAAACGTATCCTGCTCATGGGCGGTCCGTGCGGGGCTTGACGATTTTCTGACTTCCTGGGAGCTAGGACCCGAGTCAGTTTCGTCGATGAAGATGTGGATGTCTCTGAAGGGGATGACGGAGCAGCGCGTGGGGTTCGTCTTCGCCGGCACCTAGAACTCATCTGGAGGGACGATCGGGACGTTGCCGGAGAAGAGATCGCGACCGATGGCTACGGTGTCGCTGATTCTCACGAAGAGATGTGACCTCGCCCGGTGTAGAGCTTGAAGCGTCTCTTGCCCCACAGTGGGCTCCAACTGTCGTGGTATTGCCGACGAGTACGCCATGGAGGGGTCCTAACAGTGTGTGTTTAGAGACGTGGGGTAAGGCGGAGAGTTGGCGGGTACGAGGTAACACACCTTACCCAGGTTCAAGTCCCATTGCTGGAAGTACTAGAATTTAGGGACAACAGAAATCATGTGCATTATGTCAATATCACGGTCTATAATTCTGAGTCCTGATCCAAGATCTTGTCCAGGGAGCAGCCAGTATAAAGAGTACCTCTCTGGTTGACTATAGCCTAGCTGCTCCATAAAATCAGTGAGCCACAGAGGTGACCATGTATCTGCTTCACAGCCATCAAACCTAGCAATTTTGCCATCAACATAGCTCTTGGAAGGCCCAAATCCGCAAAAAACCCAACATAATTGACTTCTACTGTGAACTCCTCTTCAAGTGTTCCTAATTAATAGACATTTCATCAATTTATATCCGATTCGAACTACTAATCTGATGGTTCTACACAAAGGGGATCTAGGGTTACTTACCGTAGCACGCGGGAGGATCGCCAGGTCGCCGCATCTTCGACCCCTTCCTCACGGGCTCCATCCTCGTGGGCCCCGTCGCCAAGGTGGGCTCCGTCGGTTCGTCACCTCCGGTCATCACCGGAGAAGCACCGTCGCGGCCTTGTCGCCTCCACTATCGCGGGAGATAAAGGAGAGGGATGAGGAGAGGGGGCGTCGACTATACGAGAGAGGATAACAAGGGAATCTATGAATTTTTCACATCCAGCGGTTGAGCCTCGTGGGCCCTACAGCCAGTGTGCCCATGACGTGGCATCGGTCAGCGCGGGGCAGGCCCATTTAGGACCGTGCGTGTCTCACTTATGAAACATTTAGGACCTAGGTGTTCTATTTCAAAGATTAGGGACCAAACTAACGTAACTCGCAAACATTTAGGACCGCTGGTGCGGTTTTCTCTTAATTATATCTATTCCCAACATTTAATTAACCAACTGTAATTAAAGCCACGATCATCTCCACCATTAAGCATGTGCCAACCCCTAATATTAGTGGAACATCGACGACGCAAAGCAACACCTGAGCAATCAACCTCGACTTGCAAGGCCGACTATCTACCAAACAACAGGTAATAGGAGGTGTCCAAGACAATATAGGATGGAGGGGATATCAATGGTACAAAAACTAAAGCATTGCAACAGAGACTACAATAGATCAATAGGAGGAAGTAAAGATTATAAATAGAAAATAGATAGAAAGGGAGAGAATGCTCGCTTGGAAAATATTGCCGAAGATACATTATCCAAAGAACTTTTCGAAGCTCATATCTCATCATCCTATCCGGGAAGAAGCAAAACATTAAAAAGAACAAGCGATGCAATAATTATAACTAATACGAAAGATCTGACATGATCATGATATGATGTATGACATGGCAAGTTAATGATGCAAATCATGTTAAAAAGCACATTGGTGATACAACATTAGTGAGCCATTAACAAGAAATAATTATTTTACAATTTTATTCATCATGTTTTCCTTGCGTAAATAGTTTTGATTTTACAGGTTCTCTATGATGCATGGTGCAATTGTAGGTACGGAATTTTCGTCACGCTGATTGATTTAGACATATTATTTGTCACATGCCGATTAACAAATTTAAAGTTATAAATTATGCAAGGTTTAAGTAAAATTTTAAGGATTTAAAAAGAATTTCGAATTTTAATTACCCATAAATAAATACAGATGTTCTATTATTATTCTCCACATTTTTGATCAATTTCATATATGATACATTTTATTTTGAATTGCAGATAATTATATATGATTTATTTTTAATTAGAACATTTTCTGAAATTTTATTTAAGTATAGAAGAATCTAGAACTTTTTTTACTACTAGGAAGGAGCTAGCCGGTATTATGACAAGTGGGTCCGGAGTTGCTGACTGGAGAAGAGTCCGATGTGTCACTGGAAGACGTCCGATAGAAGACAGATAAAACGATCCAACTTCAACTATCGATGGAGATCTATTCTAGGCATCGCTTTGATCTTCGTTTGCTGTGTTGGATACATGGCTTCAACACGAAGAGATCCACACAAACATTGGCTATGGAGAACTACGGAGGAGGTCACAATCTTGTCGGGAACAGAGTGTGCAACACGCGGCTGTGGACAGAACTTTCGTCAGGTAAACAATAGTGAGTTTTGCCTGAATTTCGAGGATGATTGCGAGAGATTTAGACCGCCGTTTTGGTTGAGGCTTAAACTGTCGTGGATCTGGATGTACGGTTATCAACAAACATGGAATATATTCGCTGGAGGTACACTGCGCTGGCCAGGAGATAGCGATGAACAGAGGAGGAAAATACGCGGAAAAACTGACGAAACTGCACTGTTAAATTAACAGCGATGCAGTGATATTTGACGAACTTCGTTGGCAGATTTCGGAAGCTTCGGACCCTCGTTTTGGGTGAGGTTTGCAGCGTTATGAAGTTGGAGAAGCCAAGATGATGTTAAGATGAAGAGATGCGCCGGAACCTTGCTGGAGCATATGGTGAAGAGCGAGGAACAGAGGGGGTTAGAGCTGCAGCTGCGCGCGCGGCGCGGGCGGCCCAGTTGTTGATGGGGGGCGGCTCCGCGGGAGGACCGTGACGGAGATGAGCTGCAGGTGGTTGGCGCCATCGTGGTGGGGCGGTAGAGCACGCTGGCGGGGGTCGGCAAGGTCGTCCACAACGAGGGACAGGAGAGGACGGCGCACAGCGGCGAGATATAGCGGATGAGCTCGTCGGGAGCTGCACGAGGACGTGCTACTGGGTGGTCGTGCAGAGTGTGGGGTGGAAGATCATGTGCGTGTATTCACAACAGGTAGAGGCAATTAAATAGAAAATTGGTTTTTATTACAGAAAAGAGAAAAATTGCTAGATCAATCGGGACACCATGAAACAAAAATGCAGCTATTGTCTGCATCATGTGGACTCATGTGTGCATGATTTAGCCAACCGGCCCCATCCCCATTTAATCCCATTAGGCCTTGTTTGGTACTAGAGTTTTTTGAGGTTAGTGGGGATAATCGCCACCAAACCCCAAATCCCCACTTAATTCTAAAAATACATTTGGTACTACAGTATTGGGCGAGTTTAATCCCCGCTTATCCTCACTTTTCCTTAAAGTTTAGGCTTGTTTGGTACTAGAGTTTTTGTGGGGATTAGTAGGGATAATCCCCTAAAGTATTGGGTGAAACCTTTACCTTCACCCAATCCCCATAAAACCCCACCCACAATCCACTAGTTAGAGGTAGAATATTGGGGATTAAGAAAAATACACTAAAATTTGAGGAAAAGTGAGGATAAGCGGGGACTAAACTCGCCCAATACTCTAGTACCAAATGTATTTTTAGAATTAAGTGGGGATTTGGGGTTTGGTGGGGATTATCCCCACTAACCCCACAAAAAACTCTAGTACCAGACAAGGCCTTAGTGTATTTTTCTCAATCCCTAATACTCTATCTCTAACTAGTGGATTGTGGGTGGGGTTTTATGGGGATTGGATGAGGTTTCACCCAATACTCTAGGGGATTATCCCTACTAATCCCCACAAAAACGCTAGTACCAAACAAGACCTTATAGATTTTTAGCTAACGAAAGTAGAAAGGCCAGGCTAAACAAAGCAAATAGGAGGCCCAAACATCGAAGGAAAAATGCCCACGTCTCAGAGCACAAGGAAGTAGCGGAGGTAACGGTTCGTTCTTCATCGCCTATAGGGTAGAAAAACTCTCGAGCTCCTCTAATGGCGGCAATGGACGAATTCGCCCTGCTGCATATTTCTTCCCTACCGGGAGCCCCCCTTGGATTCGGGGGCCCGGGGCGGCCGCCCCTCCAGACCACCCTCAGGTCCGGCCCTGCATGGTGTGCTGGCGCTCGGTACCTCGGCCTTCACACACGCGCGCAGACGCGACCGGAGGCCACGATCATGTGATGCACGAGACATGTAAAGGGACTGGATCGGAGGAGTATCTCACCCTGGGGCCTGGTGGCGAAGAAGAACAGAGCAACGGCGATCGGGACGTCGTGGGGGAAGAAGTAGACGTGCTCAGCTACCGGTGACGAGGACGAAGACCTTGGCGGCGTTCTAAGCGAGGCGGGAAGCGGCCGGCGGAGCTCCGTACGCGGGAGACGAGCAGGGGCTTGGGTGGTGAGGTCAGGGGGAGCGGCCGCGGTCGGCGGCAACGACCTGGGGCGGGGCTTATTGGTTTGCGGACCGAAAGTTCCTGAGCGAGGGTATCACGGTACTCAAATTGCATGTAGTTGTCGCGTTTCGTAAAGTTGGCCTATCAACTACTGAGAGGGGCCATTTCGAGATAAACTCATCTCACCCTTACCAAATTCATACATTCCGTTAAACTGCCCCGTAAAGTAGACGGTCGGGATCCACATGTCGGTCATCTGTCCGTGACGCGAGCGCTAACACGGTAACCTTTTAGACAAATCGAGGAACTAAATGGCTTGGATGCGTTGACCAATTTCACAAATTCATTCCCTCCTTTCCCCTAGCACCGGCGGCGTCGAAATAAACCCTTCAGGCAGAACGATCGCTTCGGACATTTGACTTCTGGCGTCAAGTTGTTGCGCCTAGTTGCTACGCTTATTCGCTGATCCCGAGCTCCAATGGTGCATACCGTAGCCACCGTTGCGAGGCTCTAGCTCTAGCCCACCTCCGGAGGATGGCAGATCCTAGTACCCAAGAAGAAGTTTTGGCTACATGCGGGTGAGCTACCCTTCTCTTTGCTATTCGCACTAACTATAACTATTAGCTGGCTACTGAATCTAAAACTATTTGTTAGTCCAACGCTGACAAACATATTTTGTCCACAGTTTTCTGTCAAGTGGGATCTCCACGGACCACCCTTACCTGGTTACGGTAGCCCTCTTTAGGTACGACTCTAAATCAGTAAGGGTGAAGGGCAAGTGGTATGGACACCATTGCATCACGATAGAAGAAGCGCCCGTGCAGATCTGCACTATTCCTGGTATGGTTGCTGCTCTGCATAATCATGATGAAATATGGCTGAAGCAGACTGCAAAGTTCAGCTTCATGGATGAACGAGCCATCATGGTTCCTCTAACGTGTGACAGTCAGCTAATTGAAAAGGTATGCTTCGGCTTGCATGTTTGAGCTGTGTTTTTCCATAGAAACAACGCTTTATTTAAACGTAAACATCAGTACAAATAGTCCCTCGGAGGAAGTCCGGAACAGAATGGAAAATAAAACTAGAGTTTACAGAAACATAAGACTTCGCTAAACGATGTGCCACTTCATTGAGCTCCCGCTTCACATGCCTGAAAGTCACTGAAGCAAAATCCTTCACCAAGTGTTTGATACCCGAAGCAATGATTTCAACGGGAGATCTATCCATCAACGAGGAATTCAGACGGGATACCAAGGAGAGACAGTCAGTTTCAAAAATGACATTGTATAGGTTCTCCTCTCGGGCAAGCTCCACTGCTCTTCGCAGAGTAGTCGCCTCAGCAAGTTCAGGCTCCATTCTACCCTTCAGGCGATGGCGACAAGCCACCAAGAACCTCCCACAGTGATCACGGGCAATGGCCCCTGCACCAATACACCCCTCCTCTTGAAAAATCGCAGCGTCAGAATTAACAAGAACCGAACCCGGCGGCGGTGGTGTCCATGAGGAGATCGACGAACTGGGCACACACCTTTGAGCTGAGTTGGTAATGTACAAATTTTGCTTGATGAAATCCACATAGGCCACAGTCTTGCCCGTAGTACGGTTTGGATTAGGCTGGACATCCAAATTTCTTACCTCATTACGAGCTTCCCAGATAAAATAGAATGCCACGGACAGCGTTGTTGCCTGAAGTTCAGATGCTCTTTCCAGAAATTCAAAAAGCCAAATTTTAGTAGACGAGAACCCCATCCATTTGAGGTTGAGAGGAATCACTTTCTTCACCTCCCGCCAAACAGTCCGAACAAACTGACAGAATAACATTGCATGTTTAATGATCTCAGTTCTGTGGCAGAATACACACTCACTGGTACGCGGAATCTGCCGTCTACATAATTGCAAGCCGCTCCGAAGACAGTCGTGAGCGAAACGCCAAAGGTGTATGTTCATTTTTCCTGGAGCTATCACCTTCCACACTGTCTTCCAATGCTTCTCCGAAGCAGTCCAATTCGACGGTAAGCCTCTATTCAAACGACTGAGGCCGGCAAAGAATTTATTTGAAGGAGACATATTATACGCGGATCGTACTGTAAATGTCCCATGTCTCGTAAACGGCGAGCACGCAAAGTCCTCACCTGCATGCCGCAAAATCTGAATCTGCATAATAGCTACAGCCACGTTTGTTTCAAAGAAAGCCCTGACGTTTTCCTCGTTCCACTGACCTATCTCTTCGCCAATCAAACAGTGCATAGTAGCTGTAGCTGGGATCGGCGAGATTGGCTTCAGTAACACCGGAGGATAGTTTGGAATCCAGTTATCCTGCAAAATCTTCACCGATCTCCCATTACCGATGCCCCATCGGACACCTTGGGCCCACAGTTCTCGTCCATGAAGGATACTTCGCCAAGTATACGAAGAAGACCGTGGCTTAGTCGCCGACCAAAAATCAGTTTTCAGGAAGTACCTCCCCTTTAGAACTCAAGCACATAGTGAGGTAGGATTAGTCAACAACCGACACCCTTGCTTAGCAAGCATGACCTGATTAAAGAGAGGGAGATCGCGAAATCCCATTCCTCCCAGTACCTTCAATGTAGTTAACCAATCCCACGACCTCCAGTGCATCTTTTTCCTCCCTTTCTCAATACCCCACCAGATATTTGCAATCAACTTTCTCATTTCTTCACAAGTGGCAAGAGGTAGTTTGAAACAACTCATGACAAAATTTGGTATAGCTTGGATCATTGTCTTAAGCCAAGTCTCATTTCCAGCTCGCGACAATGGGCGCCCAGACATGCTCATGACATACTTCCAAATTTTATCATAAAGAAACTTGAATGTGGCTATAGGTGATCTCCCAACCGAAGTTGGCATCCCGAGGTAAAACTCATTAAGGGCTTCTCTTTATACCTCCAACCGCAATTTCACCTGATTCTTCACTTGATCATCACAATGACAACCAAAGAAAACCGTCGACTTCTCCAGGTTTATTTTCTGGCCCGAGCCCTCACAATAAACTTTCAGAGTATTTTTTAGAGCATCCACACTCCATATCACTCCTTGCGAAGAAAATGCTGTCATCGGCAAAAAGTAGATGGGATATAGAGGGACCGAGTGGACCATTCTTAACACCATAGAGCTCACCCCAGTCCTCCTTTTTTTGCAACAAACATGACAGCCCTTTCCTACAGAGAAGAAATAAGTAAGGAATAATTGGATCTCCTTGACGGATCCCTCTAGATGGAACAACCGGTTCGGTTAGATCACCATTCACCCGGACTGCATACCGAACACAAGTAACACACCTCATCACCGATTCTATCCAAGTAGGGTCAAAACCTAGCTTGCAAAGACATCCATACAGATAATTCCATTCGACCCTATCATATGCTTTCATCATATAAATCTTCAAAGCAAAGAACGGCCGCTTGGAAACTTTCTTGCGAATTGTATGCAAGCATTCAAAAGCAAATAAGGCATTATCCGTGATTAACCTGCCTGGAACAAAGGCAATCTACTGCTCCGAAATCACCAAAGGTAAGATCACATTTACCCTATTTGCCAACACCTTAGAGGCAATTTTGTAGAGAACATTGCACAAGCTGATGGGTCTAAAGTTTTTGAGGTGCTTTGGCTTGGCAACTTTTGGAATCAACACAATAATTGAATCACAAAAACCCTCTGGAATATATCCTCCACACAGAAAGCACCTCAATGCGTTGCAAATTTCAGTTTTGAAGAAGTCCCAATGAGTTTGATAAAACAACGCCGGAAAACCATCCGGTCTAGGGGAATTTGTAGGTCCCATCTGTAAGAGGGCAGCCCCAATCTCCTCATCCATGTAAGGTTTGCACAAGTCCGAGTTCATGTCATCAGTCACCTTCACTGGAATGGCATCAAGTACTGCATCCACCGAGTCGCATGGTTCAAAAGAAAAAAGGGATTCATAAAACTCCTTAACCATACCTTTAATCTCCACCGGTGCCTCACATTTAGAGCCACCTTCTCATTGCAAAGAAGAGATTTTATTTGCACGTTTTCGAGCAGAATCCCTGGCAATGGAAGAAGGCTATATTGCGATCCCCTTCCCGAAACCAATCAACCCGCGACCTCTGTCGCGCCATAATCTCCTCACATTCAAAGAGATCACATAACCTTCTTTCGATATCCCTCTCTTCATTCACAGAGGATTCAGATACTGCTTGTCCTGTTAAATGGAAAAGTTTATGTTCAAGACGTCTGATCTGATGCTGGACCGACCCGAAAGTGGCCCGGCTCTAGTTCTTCAGGGTGGGAGCCATACGGATCAAAGTGGCCCAGGTGGAGTGGAGAGAGTGGGGGCCCTCACTACTATCGGCCCAAGCAGCCTCCAGTACCTCTTTGTAGTCAGGTGCCCGCCGCCACATTGCCTCATACCTGAAAGAGTGAGATACAGGCCTTGATCCACCCCTCTGAGCATCCTTTGACAAGGTGATCATGATTGCATAATGGTCAGAGGTAGTAGTAACCAGATTGTCCACAGAACAGTCTTCAAAGAGCTGGGAAAAGGAACTATTTGCCATTGCTCTATCTAGTAGCACCTTGACATGAGCAGCACTGTCCTGCTTATTCGACCATGTGAACTTTGGACCCTCAAAACCAAGATCCACAAAGTTGCAATCTTGAAGACATTCTTGGAACACTGCAATCTGCGACATTGTACGATCGCGGGGACCAATGTGTTCCTCTAGACTTAGGACCTCGTTGAAATCCCCACAGCCAGTCCAGGATGGACACATAGCTCGTAGGAGTCCCCAAAACTCATGCTGAAGCTCACGTTTGGGTTCTCCATACACAAAGGTAGAACACCACTTAACCCCCCCATCCACTGAAATATGAGTATCAATGCATCGTTTATTAAAACCTCGGATGGTGATAGTTACATATGACAACCAAAATAGGCCTAAGCCACCACTCAAGCCCTCACAACTAACAGCAAAACATGTAGAGTAGCCAAGCGACCACATGAAACTCCGGACTCTGGACTCCCTCATCTTCGTTTCAGAAAGGAAGAGGAGGGCGGGATGATGAACTCGCACTAACCAGCGCAGCTCGCAAACTGTCGCGTCCGTCCCCAAGCCACGATCGTTCCAACATATGATATTCATTGCGTGCGGCGGGGCTGCTGAACAGCTCCCGCTAGATCCACCGATCCAGTTGCCACCTCAGTACACATCTTTTTGTTCAAGTCAGAGCTAAGATCAGTTTCCTCCTCCAACACAGCCTGCTCCGACTCCTTAACCAGCAGATTAGTGCCTGCATGCACAACCAACGCCAGGGGGCCAACCTTGTCTACCTTCTCCGGAGAAGCTTTGACACGGTAGACAGGCTCGTTTTTACGCTTCTGCCACACACATGCATTGATGTGAGAAGGCGACATGCACACAAAAGCAAACTTGATCATCAGTTTTATTTCTTCCAATGACGAGTGTGTTGGGTTTGCAACATAGAAAACAAAAAATTTCCTATGATGGGAACTATTATATGCCAAGATCTATCTATTAGATACAAGCAACGGGTGGATATACATCCATAGAGAACATACCCTCGAAGAAAACAAAGCTTTGTTAATGAGATGGAACTCGTGGATGATGTAGTCGTACACTTGTCGATCTCAAGATCATGATGAAGTCCAGCAAGTCCAGCAGGTCCAGCTCCATCACGTCCATCAGATCCAGCTCCAGCAAGTCCAGCACCACCAAGTCCAGCACCGCAAAGCTGCGGTGCATCCGTGATCTCACACATGTCCGGTACCCCAACAACCTCCATCTCTCGCTCTAGCAAAGCAGCGGAAGCAGCAAGTCCTTTCTAGATAAAGCCATCGAGAACATGTATCTCGCTAATCCAAGACTATGGGGAATAACTAGAGGGAGAGAGAGATCCTTCACGAGGAGGTGTACTTTGTGAGGAGGAGAGGGGGCCTTTTATAGGGAAGAGGGGGGCAGCCAAGGCCATGGCGTGGCAGCCATCGTGGTGCCCCCATGTCGTGGTGGTGTCACGGTAGATGCCATGGATAGGCTAAAGGTGGGGCCAATATGCACTAAAGGAATCTAGGGAGGGATAGTGTGGTGATTCCACACACAGATGCTTTGTATTATCCAAGTCCACTGAGGTTACAGATGCTCCTTGAGCTGTATTGGGGAGAGGAGGAAGAAGAAGCTCTCTTACTCTCACCACTACTTTCACTCAATCAACAAACTACTCGCCCGCCAGCCCCTTCTACAGAGGCCCTAGCGCTCCTTATAAAGGGGAGGCTAGGTTGCCAGTTAGGGCATATGTGGAGGCATGTTCCTGGGAATATGCCTCTCTCAAAAAAGCAAATCGACCGGGTCTCCTTTTTCCCTTTGTAGGCCATTCAGAGGCTACGTAACCCTCTGTGGCACTAGCGTCAGCCGACATAGGCTACATCACCCTTGTCGGCTTTGCTCACGCTCCAGCACACAGAGACCACCTTTTGACCAGCGGGATACCTTCCTTCTCTTACAAGCCTGGTATGACCCGGCTCAAGCCTGATTGATCCGGCCCCGTGGGTACCTGCAGACAAGTTATAAAGAACCTACCTACATACGATATACATCGGCCAGGGCGCGGTTAGGCGGACATCCTCCGGTCCGGGTTACTCCGTAAGTCGGCCTGCCTTGAGGTGTCCCGGCCAGCTCTCGGTTTGACCTTGCCATACCTCGGCTAACTCGGCCTCTATACCCCGGCGTGACCCTACCCGGGGGTATCCCCCCAACATTAGTCCCTGAAGCTGGTGCGGTTTTAGCAACTTCAGCTGCTAAGGCCACGGCAGTTTCAATTTACCAAGCTTTTTGTTGCCCTTTCCGAGTTACCTAGTGGTTCGGATCTCGTAGCCCAGCTTTTCCCTTGGCACATTCCGAGTTATTACTCGTTGGCCGGGTCACTCTTCAGTTTTCCGTGTTATCCTTCCTTCTCTCATACACTTCCCCACGTCCTACATGGAGGGTAATCATCATCTTTCCTCATTTTAAGGGCATGCGCCAGTTACTGCACTTATTGTCAGGATTACTGCTGCAAATGTCGTGTCGTGGCTACCTCCTCGTTAACTGCATCACCACGTCACGTCGTGGGATCCCCTGCTCCCTACGGCCCTTCTGTGGCTTGCTTCTGATTGGCTGACCCGGCAGATACACGGGCACACCGTGTGGCTTCGAGGCACTGCCCAATCCCACTATCCATCGCTAGGGCGCGGTTAAATAGGGGAGAGGGCGCGCCCCTTGGGTGTTTTCCCCTTTCTCGCGCCTCTCTGCCTATCTGCTCCTTCTTCTTCCTTGAGATAGCGCCACAGGCACCGCTTCTGCTTAGCGCTGCCACTGCCGCACCGTGCTTCTTTGCACCAGCCTCGCTGCCGCTCCCGCGCTGCTTCAACGCCACAGGGCCACGTCAATCTAAACCACTGTCCCCCACCTCCGATTGGGCCGGTGAGGACAGCGACTTGGAGATGACAGAGGAGGAGCTTACCGTTGTCGAGGAAGAAGAGATGGAGGAGGAAGGCGAGGCTCAGGGGCGTGGTGCCTAGGCCGGCTCTTGGGTGTGCCAAGATGATCTTGATTGGCTCTACCGTACCCTCCACATCCCCGAAGGTGTAATTTCCCGCCTTGCCTCCGAGGAAATCGCGCCCTCACCCAATCCGGGAGAGTTCGTCGTCTTCCTCTCCCACTTCCAGCGCGGCTTCAGCCTGCCAATGAGTGATTTCTTTCATGATGTTACCAACACATACGAGCTCCAACCTCATCATCTTCCGGCAAACGGCATTACTTCCCTCTCCTCCTTTGCATCCGCCGTAGAAGGGTACCTCGGCTTGTGGCCAACTAAAGAGCTTTGGATCCGATTCTTTGGTCTCCGGAAGAACGTTATCCCGGATAAGACAGCTGCCCCTGCTGACAAACTGCTCACCCAGTGCGGTGCTGCTTCCATCTCTCCTCGCAAGAATACCTTCTTTCCCCAGGTTACCGGCCTCGAGTCCTGCAAGGGCTGGGCTCGGACCTTCTTCTATGTGAGGAACAGTTCGGACGAAGATTTGATCCGGCTGCGCCCCTTCGCGATGGGCCCTCCTAATCCGGCTCTGTGGAACCGGATTCCCAAGAAGCCCACTAACTTGGTGAATCAGGTTAATAAGCGGTTCAAGGAACTGAAAGAGCTAGGGCTGCACAACGAGGATGTGATGATCACATTCGTTCGCAGCAGGATTTCCCCCTGCAGAAGCGCACACACAAACTCTGCCATATGAGCTGGCGACTTGACCCCAACCGGACCTCCTCCTTCGAGCTGAACAACACCGAGATCTTCCGTTGGGTTAAGGCTATCTTTACGACCGATAAAGATTTCAACGCGGATTGGGAGTGGGGGTGGGAGCACTACTGCCGGGACAAGCCTCCTCCCGCGGTAAATTTTATTACCCAATCCTTCTCTGAGTTACACCCTATGTCGGAGCATGTTGTTTATTTAATCCTCTTGCATTTTCCCTTTAGTTGTTTCTCCAGCAGACCATTGAAGATGGCACCGAGCCTTCCCTCAAATGGGGGAAGGATCGGCTTGTCTCAGACAAGAAGGAGCCGGATCAGGAAATGTTCTTGCCTGCCCCGGACGCATCCAAGCGAACCTCTGGTAACTTCTTTTCCTATGAGGATGATTCCGATATTGAGGTGTTCGAGGTATTTGACCCGGTGCCCATTTCTTATGCATTTCTGGCTTCAGCTAACCCGGCTGGGCAGATCCACGAGGACCCCCCTCTTAATACGAGTGAGCCGGTCCCAGCCGTGTCTAAGAAGCGGGCCGCCACTTCAGCTGCTTCTTCCGAGCCTCCCAAAACAACCAAAAGGCGGAAGAAGTCCGCTGGCAAGGTCGCCAGCAAGCCTCCTACTAAGGCCATAGTTCGGAGAGCTCGAAAGCCAAGGGAGCCTCCGACTTCTGATGAGTGAGTTTCTTTTGCCTTGTCCAATTTTCCGCGTCATGCTTCTTTGTCTCCATGCCTCTCTCTCTGTTATATAATTTGTTATTTGTTGTTTAATTCGGCAGGGTTGCCATCGAGGTTCCCCAGAGCGGCTCCAGCATTGCTTTGTCTTTCCGGCTCACCCCATCTCCCCCTCGTGACGATGACACCCGCCCGCTGAGCCCAGTTTAGGAAAGCTCGGTGGTTGCACCGGATCTTAGCCCATCTCGTCCAGAGGAGGGAAACCTCGGTGCAGGGGGAAGTGGTGCGGCCGAGGACACGCTAAGGCCGGATGCTCCCAGCTCTTCATCGGCTCAGCCGCAACCCGTCGTTTCAGAGGTATCAGCAGCAGCAACACCAACATCAGCAACAGCAACAACACCATCAGTAGCACAAACACCAGCGCCAGTACCCCCAGTAGCACCAGCAGCAGCACAAGCACCAACGCCAGTACCACCAGCACCACCAGCATCGGCGGCAGGACCAACACCAACTCCTTCTGCCTTGTCCGAGTCCTCCAAGACTCGGCGAGAAGACCCAATGAGCACTAAGGCTGCGCCCAAGTCTAAATCCGCAGCTCAAGCCTCAGCCTCCCAAAAGCAGTCCAAGGACGGCAGTCAGGCAAAGAAAGGTTCTGCTGCCACCAAAGCATCATCCATCGAGGCTGGATAGCGCACCCTTGCGTCCATGCTTCCTAAGAGAGATGCCTCCTCCGGGTCAGCTGGCAGCAAGCAACTTGTACTGCATACCATCCCCGCTGCCGCCCTAGTTGCGAGGAGAGAGGCCCACGCCAAAGGCTTGGTTGCGCCCCACATGCTAAGTGGAGAGAGCTATCCTCCGGCTCTGATTGAATACGTCAATAATTGGAACAATGCGGAGTTCGTCAATCCGAACAATGATCTCCCAGAGTAGTTTGGGCCCGCTGAGTTCAACGCATAGATGAACACGTCAGCCAAGGCTATTAACATTGCTGGCCAGATGATGGAGGTACGCTACCTTGTCTTTTCCTCAATATGCACAAGTGCTTAGAGATATATCCATTAGTCCCCGAGCCTCTGGAGGAGTAACTTGTTACTCGGCCGGATGCTCCTTAGAGAACTAGCGTAGCTCCTTAGTAGCTTCGAATATGCGCACACCCAAAGCCGGGTTAAGTTCCACTTGGCCCGGATTTGGTACACTTCGAATATGCACACACCTAGAGCCGGGTTAAGTTCCACTTGGCTCGGGTTTTGTACAATTTTAATTGTTGGGTCCGCAGCATAGAAAACAAAAAATTTCCTACGATTAGAACTATACGCCAAGATCTATCTACTAGGTACAGAGCAATGGGTGGACATACATCCCTCGAGAACTTACCCTCGAAGACAACGAGTTTTGTTAACGAGTAGGAACTCGTGGTTGACGTAGTCATACACTTGCTGATCTCAAGATCATGAGGAAGTCCGAGCGTCGCAACTCATCAGCGCATCCGTACTCGTACACACGTTCAAGCCACCGGACAACCTCCACCTCCTCGCTCTAGCGATCCAGCAGAAGCAGCAACTCCTTCTAGATGAAATGTCACCGGGAACATGTATCTCGCTAATCCGAGACCATGGGGGAATAATTCTAGAGGGGGAGAGAGATCCTTCACAAGGAGGTGTGAGGAAGAAGGAGGAAGAGGGTGGCCTTTTATAGGAGGAGGGTGGGTGCCCCTCCTTCATGGCCGGCGCATGGGGGGTGACTCCTCACCTCCCCCATTCATGTGGTGGTAACCCCTCCACATTAAAATGCCTCTTCACATTCCCCTTTAAAGTCCCTACTTTAAATGCATTAAAATTCTCCAAGTTTAATGCTCTCTCATTTAATAAAACTCTTTTATTAAATTTATTCAGAATTTTGTTAATTACTTTAATTAAAAAATATTCATATATAACCCCTTGCAATATTTCAATATCACATGCAGAACCACTTTCTGCAATTTCACCCAAAACAATTTCCGGTTTCTATCGAAACAATTCCTGCGCTTTGCAATTCTTTCGTCTGAAACATATGTGCTCCAAAATGGTGTCCGGTAACTCTTAAGTGTGTCACCCTATGGTTCTCGAATAATGCAGACATGATCGAGACCCCTCTCCGATCAATAATCAGCAGCGGGACCTGGAGATCCGTACTGACTCCTACACATTCAACAATGACTTCTGTTCACGAGAACCTTTAATTCTAGTAACTAAATCCCTTTGTCTTGCGATATATTACATGTCTGACATTCGATCATCGGTATCTCCATACCTAGTTTGATCTCGTTACCGACATGCATTCTTTTCTCGTTCCCATGATATAACATTCTAGTGATCACATCACTTGCTTGCAAGCTATCTTAATGTGATATCACCGAGAGGGCCCAGAGTATATCTATCCATCATCGGGATTGACAAATTCCACTCTTGATCCATGAGCCTCAACATAACACCTTCGTAGTACTGAACCCACCTTTATAGTCACCCTGTTACGGTGTGATGTTTGGTGTTATCAAGATACTCTTCTGGTGTTAGCAATTAACATGATCTCATGGTCTAAGGACTAAGATTACTTCGTATGATGTTATAGCAATATAAACATAATGACTTTGATCGTAATGCTATACTTCGGATGAATGTTCCTCACATCATTCCACCAATGTTGTGACCTCGTTATTAACAACATCCAATGTCCATGATCAGGAAACCTTGATCATCTTGTTAATCAACGAGCTAGTCTATAAGAGAGGCATAACTAGGAACCCTTTTTGTTTATTAAACACACATGTATTGACGTTTCTGATCAATACAATTATAGCATGCAAAATAAACATTTATCATAAACATGAAATAAGATAATAACCACTTTATTATTACATGTCGGGCATATTCCCTTCAATCTCCCACTTGCACTAGAGTCAATAATCTAGTTTGAAAAACTTTGCGTATTGAACACCTATGGCTTTCTGGTATTGCATATACGCGATTGAGTGGTTAACATAATCTCCGAATCTGACAGCTTCAGGTCCGTGTGTATTTGCATGTCTTTGTGTCTCTACGCATCACTCATTCTCAAATGATATGGCATTGTATAAATTTCGTCCTTTGGTGAGACCTTTAGTTCATTCGGGTTAAAATATGGTGATATTATGGTCAAACAATAAATCTTCATAGTATTAGCCCACTTTGAACCACCTAGTTTGATAACAAACTACTTAACACAAATGCCCTCCTTTGCTTCTACTATAGCAGTTATATACTTAGCCTTTTGTTGTAGTATCCGTCACAATGTCTCAACTTTGGAACTCATCCAAATCCATCATGGAACATCCTTTCCATTACATTGTGCCACCCATAGTCTAAATTGAGATCAATTTAATTTGTATCTTGTGGCAAAAATAGTATCAATGTAACACTTTACAATGAACTACCTTTAACTATTTGTCACTTATACATGATATATTCTTAGTTCTTCCAAAGCTCATAAGAATATCTTTACTATCGTCCAATGATCATCTTATGAATCATTCTGGTATGTGCTCATAACATTTAGAGCATAGGACATTTTGGATATATACATATCATGGTATAATCTATCAAAATCTTCATGTGATTTTACTCACCAAGTGTTGAAATACTCGAATCTTGATACAATTCTTTCCAAGTAGCAAGAACCTTTCTTGTTGTTTCCATATAGAACCCTTTCAATATCTCATATATGTATGTCTGGCACAACCATATTAGCGCCCTAATCTATCCATATAGATATTGATGCCAAATATTCTGGGTTTACCAAAGTCTTTCATTGAAATCTTATTTTAATGAAATTCTTAACTTGTGTCAATACAAGATACATCATTTCCAATCAACAATATGTCCTCTACATAATGTATTAGAAATATGTCTCAGCGCTCCCACTTAATTTCTTGCAAATGCAAGCATCTTCATCATCTCCGATGAATTTAAACTCTTTTAACAGTTTCATCATGGTGAAGATTCCAACTCCGCTATGCTTACTTCAACTATTGAAGTTTGCATGCCCTTTTAGCACCCTTTGAATTAACAAAACCCTTTGGACCGTGTCTTGTACACGTCCTAGGTAACCATTCTATTAGAAGAACATTGTTTTGTTTGTTCAACTACCATACATCAAATTATATGTAGTGGTTGCTACATTAATCCGTCAAGACTAAATACCGCTATGAAAGATCAAATGTTGTCATAGTCAACTCCTTGAACATTGTCGTAAACTTCTTTCCGACATGTCGACTATTTCATAGATGTTAAACATCCATGTCTTATTTCTTTATAGATCCAAACACGACCGATAGGCTTCACGCCTTTCCGGAGGGTCTTCCAAGTTCAGAAACTTGATTTCTCGTGTATGGATACTATCACGGATTCTATGACTTCTAGTCATTTTATGGAGCCAGGGCCCATCATTGCTTCTTTGCATTTAGTTGGTTCATCATTGTCAAAACAATAACGACTTGTTTATCAAATCACACTATTTGATTCTTACCGACCCACACGGTTCAATAGGAACTCTAATCTCCGAGATCACACCCTTTGTAATCACGGGAGCCATGAGCATTGTGGCCGCCACCGGGACACTTTCCGGCGTTGCGCTACTTAGCACATATAGCTAAGGTTCAACAACCTTATCAAAGTCCTATTGTCCTCCCACTTAACTTTTCGCGAAAATTCCTTCTCAAGAAACTTGACGTTCCATGTAGCAAACTCTTTTGTCCTCGGTGTTATGGAGAAATTCCCAAAAAATTCTTTGGGATAACCTACAAATACGTGCTTATCCGACTTTGGTTGTAAACATTTTACTTATGCTTAGCATACCAAAATTTAAGGAAAGACAATTCGGGTTTTATCCCAAACCATAACTTATATGGTGTCATTTCAACGGACCACGATGGTGCTCTTTTTAGTGTAAAAGCGGTAGTCTCTAAAGCTTCAATCCTTAAAACATAATGGCAGTTTTATAAATGACACCTTTGATCTTACCATGTCAAACATGGTTTGATTTCATCTCTCGAATATGCCATACTCCTATGGTTTATCGGGAAACACAAATCATGGAACAATTCCTCAAATCTTAGGTGTTTTGCTAAACCTGTAACTCAAATATATTCCTTTATGATCAAATCATAAACTCTTTTATTTTCTTTTTACAATGATTTTCCACTTCATCTTGAAAGTCTTTGAACAATTTTCAAATGTTTCATACTTCTTCCTTATTAAGTAAATATACAGATATATTCACTTAAATTTCTGGAGAAAGCAGATGAAGCAAAAGGATCCATCGCATATGGCTACACATAATGGACTATATACAACAACATGCATAATATCCAATAAGTTAGTCATTTGTTCCTCTTTAACCTATGGACGGACTTTCAATTATCTCGAGGAAAGTTTCACAAGCGTCAATTGATCAAAATCAAGGACTCCAAAAAATTCCATGAACAAGGAGTTTCTTCATGTTTTCTTTCCAATATAATTTAAACAGCGATGTCACTTCATAAGTGATCTTCCAATCATTTGTCTTACGACATTTTAGCAATAATGTTTATGGATGTGATTACTCCAACTAGACTTGTAAAAGTTCATCCATCCTTTATGGAATACGGTAATTATTTGAACAACCATTGTTCTCGTAATACCGGAACAAAATAACAATTATTAAAACAAATCTTGAAGGCTAGGTTTGACAACAACGAAAAGCACAATAACACTTTATTTGTTTTCGATGAACATCATCACTTATTCTCTTGCTAGTTACCTAGGCCATTGTAGTTCATGAATTGCGTTGTCCTGTATGACACTTCATACCAACCAATTCGGTATCCAATACCGGTATCCAATACCTAAGAACCACATTATTTAACAAGCAAGGAATACAGCCATAACGTGTATATCTTCGATATACCTAAGTTGGACATTTCCAACTTTTTCTCTTCTACCAAATATTTTATAGATTCTCTTTCAGCAATTACTTTTCCTTTTAAAAGAATCTATCAATATCAATAGTGGTGTCATTCACATGACACATAGTACAAAGCGTATATAGTCAAATACTAATACCTTTGGACTTGCACTTTGAAGTGGATCACCATCATCAAATGTTTTTGTATTCTTTCAAAAATCCGTTCTTTAGTAATCTATTAGTGTAGTAAATTTTTTACTTACATCTTCTATTCATCCTTATCATGACAACTTTCATGATCAAGCTACTATAGCCTGTAAGGAAGAATCGCGAGTATAATGTTAGTTCCCAAAAAGCTTTTGGGAGATCCGGATGCCTAGCATCTCCATCCTTCACAAATTATTATACAATATGAGAACATGTATTTTGCTAAATTATACTCTATCATAATGCAACCAAAAACATTGTTTCAGATATCACAATATCTTTCACACATGATGGTTTCTGAAACAATTTTCAGCTCCTATATAATCTTGATATTAAAACAACTTTTGAATATCAATAATCATGGAGGCAAACATGATACTTTAGATACTAACATTGGAATTCTTACTCTTGATTTAATACTACTTATTAAATTTCATGGAGTAAATAGAGTTTGCTGAAAGTTTGCAATAGGACTTATAAACTTTAAATTGACATTCAAAACAATACGATACCAGTTCGTAAAGTAAATATCCAGAATTCTATAGTTCTATTATCTCAATTAAAATTAAGCATAAGGTAGTGAACATATGCCAATGACTACAACAAATTATGCAAATTCACTTCGATTTACTTTTTGACAAAATTTAGTTCGACTAATCCAAATTAGAAATGAACTCCCACTCAAAAACGACATCCCTCGTGCCCTTTTGGTGATTACATGAACCAAATCCACTACACCAAGTCCGATCATCACGTGAGTTGATGTAGCTTCAAAGGCAAGCATCTATATGGGCATCATATGAACTATATGACTCATGCTTAACATTTCGGTCCGTGTTCCAAGACCATGTCTATACATGCTAGGCTCGCCAAGTAAGAACCTTAGTACTCACATGTGTAGAACTGTCTTACACCCGTTTGTATGAAAGCGTAGAGTCGAGTACACCCGATCATCACGTGATGTCTCGAAACATAATCCAAATAACGGTGCATACTTAAGGAAGAACACATTTTTATCTTGATATCTAAATGAGGGATCATCTTACAATTCTATAGAAAGCGCCAAACTAGCAGTATAAGATGCTAACATCTAATGTGTAAAGTGAGATGATACGGTCCATGCATTTGATCTCTATCATTTGCATCATGGTATGATCTCTATCATTCCTTTGTGTGTAAGGCCAAGGTCTATGGAACTTACACGTTGAGTGTGTTGTAAGAGTATCTATCATACATCTACTTACAACAATACCATATCAAGACACTAGCCTAGCAACGATCTAAACTAGACGCCTCTAATTTATCAATTGCAAGTTTTACGTGGCTTAGGGCTTTCGGAGATAGAACCGTTCTTACCTACGAACATGAACCAGAATGAGCATAACCAAGTTATTAGCAACTCGTTTTAAATTAGATATTGACTATAGTAGGAGAGACAGACACCCGCCAGCCACTTATGCAAAACAAGTTGCATGTCAGTCATGGAACCGGTCTCATGTACGATGACATGTAAGGTTGGTCCGGGCTGCTTCATCCCACTATGCCACCAATATCCAAAATACATGAAAGAAGCAATAACATGATCATCATCGCCCACATATAAACATATGTGTACTACCCGTGCAAAGCACCTATGCATAGATCAGGCTCTGATACCACCTTCCGGTCCGCAGCATAGAAAACAAAAAATTTCCTACGATGAGAACTATACGCCAAGATCTATCTACTAGGAATAAAGCAACGGGTGGACATACATCCATCGAGAACTTACCCTCGAAGACAACGAGTTTTGTTAACGAGTAGGAACTCGTGGTTGATGTAGTCATACACTTGCCGATCTCAAGATCGTGAGGAAGTCCGAGCGCCGCAACTCAGCAGCGCATCCGTACTCGCACACACGTTCAAGCCACCGGACAACCTCCACCTCCTCGCTCTAGCGATCCAGCAGAAGCAGCAACTCCTTCTAGACGAAATGCCACCGGGAACATGTATCTCGCTAATCCGAGACCATGGGAGAATAATTCTAGAGAGGGAGAGAGATCCTTCACAAGGAGGTGTGAGGAAGAAGGAGGAAGAGGGTGGCCTTTTATAGGAGGAGGGTGGGTGCCCCTCCTTCATGGCCGGCGCATGGGGGGTGACTCCTCACCTCCCCCATTCATGTGGTGGTAAGCCCTCCACATTAAAATGCCTCTTCACATTCCCCTTTAAAGTCCCTAGTTTAAATGCATTAAAATTCTCCAAGTTTAATGCTCTCTCATTTAATAAAACTCTTCTATTAAATTTATTCAGAATTTTGTTAATTACTTTAATTAACAAAAATTCACATATAAGCCCTTGCAATATTTCAATATCACATGCATAACCACTTTCTGCAATTTCACCCGAAACAATTTCTGGTTTCTATCGAAACAATTCCCGCGCTTTGCAATTCTTTCGTGTGAAAAATATGTGCTCCAAAATGGTGTCCGGTAACTCTTAAGTGTGTCACCCTACGGTTCACGAATAATGCAGACATGATCGAGACACCTCTCCGATCAACAATCAGCAGCGGGACCTGGAGATCCGTACTGACTCCTACACATTCAACGATGTCTTCTGTGATCGTGAGAACCTTTAACGCTAGTAACTAAATCCCTTTGTCTCGCGATATATTACATGTCTGAGATTTGATCGTCGGTATCTCCATACCTAGTTTGATCTCGTTACCGACATGCATTCTTTTCTCGTTCCCGTGATATAACATTCTAGTGATCACATCACTTGCTTGCAAGCTATCTTAATGTGATATCACCGAGAGGGCCCAGAGTATATCTATCCGTCATCGGGATTGACAAATTCCACTCTTGATCCATGAGCCTCAACATAACACCTTCGTAGTACTGAACCCACCTTTATAGTCACCCTGTTACGGTGTGACGTTTGGTGTTATCAAGATACTCTTCTGGTGTTAGCAATTAACATGATCTCATGGTCTAAGGACTAAGATTACTTCGTATGATGTTATAGCAATATAAACATAATGACTTTGATCGTAATGCTATACTTCGGATGAATGTTCCTCACATCATTCCACCAATGTTGTGACCTCGTTATTAACAACATCCAATGTCCATGATCAGGAAACCTAGAGACGGGTTAAGTTCCACTTGGCCCGGGTTTTATACACTTCGAATATGCATATAGGTCAGCTAACATTGCTCTTTTCAGATCACTACCAATCACCGGACTGCTGAGTTTCAGCACCTCTTGGACTCATACAAAGGGCTGCGCTCGAAACATGCTGCGCTTCTTGCTGCGTGCGAGAAAAAGGGTAAGTTTTCTCTTTCACTTTCCCCCCATGCTTCTTTGCCTTTTCTTGCCAAACTAATCTGTGATTCAGATTGCACAGCCGAAGTGGAGGCCGAAAATACCATCATGAGAAAACATTTGGACGAGATAAAAGGTAATTTGCTTTGGTTAACCCTTTTTCCGTGCTCTGTTTCCTTTCTCCTTGACTCGGCAGATATTTATACCTCGGCTCTACCGGGTCAACAAACCGTTGTAGCATCCCTTGAAGATAGTGTGCCCGTGCCTGATATGATGCTGCATTTTCTCGAACAAGCAGGGCAACATCAGGCCGAGCTCAAGAAGAAGGATGACGATCTTGCCAAACTCTGAGCCAAGGATGATGAACTTGCCAAGCTTAAGGCTGAGATGAAAAAACTCAAAGAGCTCCACCGGACTGAGATGGACAAGGCTGGCCAAGACTTCACCGAAGAGCGAGAACGTCTTAGCCTCCAACTTGCAAAGGATCAAGAGTTGCTCAAGGAGGCCGACGTTAAGCTTAAGTCGGCTAGTGACGAACTTGAGAAGCTCCGGAAGAGGCGTGCTGATTGCACCGTAGAGCTGACCCGGATCCATAGTCATATCTCCTGTCAGCTCTTTTCCTTCCGCCGACATGTATTTCTCCGGGTTAAACTCCTTTACTTACTTCACTTGTTTTGTTTTCAGGCAAATTCCCAGCGAGTGATGCCATTGCGGCTACTGCTGTTGCCAAGTTCCGCCGGCAAAGGGGTACCCCAACTGGTCCTGGCTCTGAAACCATTCCTTATGACATGGAGGACCTATTGGTCAGCCTATCCTCCCGAATTGAAATTGTGAAGAACTATGGTTCGGGTACCCTGGATTTGGCCATCCGGTTCTTCCGGGCACTTTGGCCTGGTGAGGATCCTCCGGAGGGATCCACTGCTTTGATCAACAGGTTGATGGATTGCGAGACCTAGCTCGACCTCTGGAGGGAACCAGCCGCACATGCCGGAGCCGATATTGTCCTCTACTTCGTGCTCACTTGGTATGAAAAGCTGGATTGAATGTTCTTGAGCGCTTGCGCACCGGGTCCAGGTGGTCGAATGATCCGGATTGGGTTGCCCGACGCAAGGATTGTGCCCACAACCTTATCCAGTTTGCCCCTGTCCATCAATGGAACGAAGGACCAAGCTTCCTCGGCGTCGTTGACGACGAATACGTCGAAGATGGTTCGGACGACGAGGAAGAGGACGAAGCCTCTAATCTCGAAGAGAATGAAGATGACGACGAGGCTAAGGCTGATCCAAACACCGAGGCTGAAGCCGCAGCTCCACCTGCTGGCACCGAGTTACCCCCTCCTGCTACTGCTCCTTGAGCACCAAAAACACTTTCAAAGTTATCAGATCCCCGGTATGCCGGGTGCAAATGTATCAATCATACTGATTATATTTTGCTACTAAGTTATTCACGCTGGATTAACTTGGGCGTAGTCCCCGAGTTTCATTTTCTTGTTTCTTCAATTTCATGGCTCAGCTCGCGTCTACCTTGATTCGGTTTTGTGACTTACGAGTCCGAGTTTCAAAAATTGACTTAACAATACTTGGAAACTTTAGGATTAGCTCAAAATAATCCAACATAGTAAAGATAAAGTAAACATAGGGTTAGTCCGAACAATAAGCGTCGGCTCGATTACATTCTTTTCCTTAGTCGTTTTTCGTGTGCTACACAATTCCAAACTTGTTCTCTTGCTTGCCATGAAGCCAATTCTTGTTGGACAGCAGCAAGTTGAAGAGTTGAGTTTTTGGTGCTCACACACTACTAATCCGGCTTAGGCAGAAAGAACTTAAGCCAGCCAACATAACAATAAATAGTAAACATAAGGAACAACAAACATTACTAAGGCAGTCCTCGAGTTACTGCTCGAGGTGCCAAGATTTCATTGATAAACTCACTGCCGGCATGCATACCGACATATAAGAGACTCGGATACAGACACTTTTTTGTTAAGTGTAGAACGGACGAAGTAGTGCTACATTCCATGGACGCTTAGATTCCTCGTCGGACCTGTCCGCCTTGTTCTTCTCCTGTGGTTGTGCGTCAATGAGATAATAAGAGTCATTGTGCAATGCTTTGTTGACAATGAATGGTCCTTCCCATGGGGGGTAACTTATGCATGCCAGCAGTACGTTGTACTAGCCGGAGTACTAGATCACCTTCCCGGAAGACTCGGGGGTTCACTTTTCGGCTATGATAGCGTCGGAGATTTTGCTGATATATGGCGGATCTGGACAATGCCAATTCTCTTGCTTCTTCCAGCAGATCAATATCATTTTGCAGGGCTTCTCGCACTTCGGCTTCTGTGTATTGGGTGACCCTAGGCCAATCATGCTCTATGTCGGCTGGTAATACAGCTTCTGCCCCATATACCAGAAAAAATGGCGAATAGCCTGTTGATCGATTCGGAGTTGTTCTTAAACTCCACAGTACCGCTGGTAGTTCTTCTATCCAGCACCCCGCTGATCTTTGCAGCGGCTCCATGAGCCGGGGTTTTATCCCGGATAATACTAATCCGTTGGATCTTTCCACTTGTCCGTTCGATGCGGGGTGGGCTACTGTGGCAACGTCCAGCCGGATCTTCTTATCCCAGCAGAATCGTGCAAATGCTCCCCTAGTAAAATTGGTGCCGTTATCTATTATAACACTGTGAGGATAGCCATATCTCAGAATGATATCTTTGAGGAATGACACTGATGTAGCTCCATCACATTTTCTTATTGGCTTCACTTCAATCCATTTTGTAAACTTGTCAACCATAACTAAGATATGGGTCATGTTTCGATTAGCCGGCTTAAATGGGACAACCATATCCAAACACCATACTGCAAATGGCCAGGTAATCGGTATGGTCTTGAGCTCCGACATTGGCATGTGTGTCTTGGTAGCACAACTCTGACAACCATTGCATTTTCTTACTAGATCCTCTGCTTGCTCCAAGGCACTTGGCCAGTAAAATCCATGTTGGAAAGCTTTTTCCACTAAGGTTCTGGATGAGGCGTGATGCCCACATTCCCCTTGATGTATATCTCGAAGGATGTCAAGCCCTTCTTCCAGGTCAACACATTGTTGCAGGACATTCGTGACACTCCTCTTGTATAGCTCGGCATTGATAATTGTGTATGCCTTTGCCCTCCTCTGAATTTGCCTTGAGAACACTTCTTCATTGGGCAAAGTTCCATCCTTCAGGAACTAGAATATGGGCAGTGCCCAAGCTGGTACAGCTCGCACCAGAAACACATCCTCGTCAATTTCCATTGGATCCGCCAACATAACCTCTGCTGGGTCACGCTGCGCAGTCCCCGGGTTTGCCGAAGCAGTCCCCGGGTTTCCTGAACCACTTCCCACATCAATGTCCATGGGCACAGCTTCAGACTCCAGATTGGCCGGGATATAGATTGACTCGGATTCTGGGGATGGCCAGATAGATGGCTTTCTGAGGTGCTCTAGTGATACACACGGTGGGATCGCTTGTCGAGTTGATCCGAGCTTCGACAGTATCCTGATATTTTCTGCACATGAAATCTGTAAAACACCATGTTTGCATCCAAAGCATCCCATTGCCCTGAGACTTGTTGAACTACCAAATCTGAGTCACCGAAGCACTGGATCCGATGTATCCCAATTTCTTTTGCTACTTTGAGTCCATGCACAAGTGCTTCATACTCGGCAACATTATTTGATGTTGTGAAGTGGATCTGCAGCACATACTTCAGTTGGTCTTTCTTGGGAGAGGTAAACACAACTCCGGCGCCTAACCCGGTTTTCGTCTTTGATCCGTCAAAATGCATTCTCCAGTAATTCGGATCTGGCAATGGTGGCTCATATTGCATTTTGGCCCAATCTATGAAAAAAGTCGGCCATAGCCTGAGACTTGATCGCATCTCTCCTGTCGTATTGTGGAGCGTAAGGGGCTAGCTCAATTGCCCATTTTGCGATCCGTCCGCTTGCATCCTTGTTGCTCATTATTTCAGATATGGGGGCTTCACATATCACTTTGATGGGGTGCTCTTCAAAATAGTGCTTCGGCTTCTTAGCTGCCATATACACACCATATGCCATCTTCTGATAGTGAGGGTAGTTTTGCTTTGACGCTGATAATACCTTGATCAGGTATTAGACTGGCCTTTGCACCGACTTACCCTCTTCGTCGCGCTCTACCACTATTACTGCACTTACAACTCGGTTGGTTGCGGCTATGTAGAGCAACATTGGCTCTTTTGATAGTGGAGAGGCTAACACCGGTGCAGTGGCTAACATTTTCTTTAACTCAATGAAGGCTTCATTGGCCTGCAGCGTCCATATGAACTTGTCCGATTTTTTCATCAGCTGATAGAGAGACAATGTTCTTTCTCCCAACCGACATACAAACCGACTCAAGGATGCCAGGCAACCTGTGAACTTCTAGACATCGTTAAGGCACTTCGGCAATTCCATTCGCTCTATTGCTCGGATTTTAGTTGGGTTAGCTTCGATACCTCGGTTGGAGACACTAAATCCGAGTAATTTTCCAGCCAAGACACCGAAGGTACACTTCTCCGGGTTAAGCTTCATTCGGAACCTCCTTAGGTTCGCGAATGTTTGCCGGATATCATCAAGGAGCATTTTGCTTTCCTTAGTCTTTATAACCACATCATCAACATACACTTGCACATTTTGACCGATTTGGTCATGTAAGCATTTGTGCATACATCTTTGATACGTTGCCCCTACATTACGTAAACCAAAAGGCATAGTGTGATAGCAATAAGCCCCGTACGGGGTGATAAACGTAGTCTTTATTTGATCATCCGGGTTTAGAGGTATCTGGTGGAAACCAGAATACGCATCTATGAATGACAACCGTTCACACCCAGCAGTAGAGTCTATGACCTGATCTATCCTAGGCAGCGGGAATGGATCTTTTGGGCATGCCTTATTCAGGTTTGTGTAATCAATGCACATACGCGAAACCACTGCTACATTCAGATCATGTTTCTTCTTTTCCACAAGCACCGGATTAGATAGCCAATCCGGGTAAAGCACTTCCATGATGAACCCGGCTGCGAGGAGCAGAGCTATCTCATCTCCAATGACTTTTCTCCTATCTTCGGCGAAGCGGCGGAGAGGTTGCTTCACCGGCTTTGCTCCGGGTCTCACATTCAAAGAGTGCTCGGCCAATTCCCTCGAAACACCTTGCAAGTCCTGTGTGGATCAAGCAAAGATATTCTGATTCTCATGGAGGAAATTGACGAGCTCGCTTTCCTATTTCTCAGTTAACCCGGCACCAATTGTTACGGTGCGCTCTGGGAACAGATCATCAACGGGAACTTTCTTTGTATCCTTTGTTGCTTGAAATGAGACACTTCCGTGCGGGTTACTCAGCGCCAGCATATATTGCTGCGCGGACTGAGCCAATGCCGCTACTTCCTGGATCTTTCTCTTTTCTTATGCAATCACGAGTTATTCGGCCAGGTTAGACCCGGCTGCCACACACTCAATGGAACATCGGAAATCCCCAGCTATGGTAATTACTCCATTTGACCCAGTCAACTTCATCTTCAGGTAACTGATGTGAGTACTTGCCATGAATTTGTTCAGGGCCGGCCTGCCGAGTAACGCGTGATATGTGCTTTCTAAGTTCACAACCTCAAACTCCAAGTTCTCAGTTCGGCAGTTATCTCTTGTGTCGAATAACGTGTCAACCCGGACTTTGCCAATGGGTTCACAGGAGATACCAGGCACAATGCCATGGAAAGTTGTCCTTGTAGCTTGGAGCATGTTCTCCGAGATACCAAACTTGCGCATTGTATCCATGTACATGATATTGATGCTGCTGCCATTGTCAATCAGCACCTTGGAGAACCTCACATTGATGCTTGGCCTGATGAATGTTGGGTCTATCACTAATGCATAAGAACCAGGACTCGGCATGAGCCTGGGATGGTCCTTGATACTCCAGGTAATTTCCTGATCAGACCAAGGCATATACCTCGTCACTGCCGGCATAACCGCATTCACTTCCATATGTCGGTGTTGCAAGCTCTTTCTATCCGTTTCCTTAGTGGTAAACACACAGTAACTCTGGTGATGCTCCCTGTACTCACTTCTCCTCTCATTGCCTATGTACCCTTGATCTGGATGATGCTGATTCTCCACCTGATGTACAGCAACCCTTCTCTCATGGCTCTCATACCTTGGCAGAGGTGGTGACAACATTAGCTGTTGTGTATTTGCTCTGGAGAGTAGTTGCTGCCGAGGTAACTCTTGCCTTGGTTGATTGTTCCGAGGTGCCTGAGCATTCCCCAAACCACTTTGCTCTATCTTCCTCATCCACTCACATTGCCGAGTTGTATGACCCACCGGGTTACTCGGATTTGGCGTGTGAAACTTGCACGGCTGATCCAGCATTGCCTCATATGTATACCTCGGCCTGTCTTTCTTTTCTTGCCACTGTCTCTTTGGCTCCGGCGTCCAAGTTTTCTTGCCATCATTTCTTGGAGTCCACTGTTGCCCTCCAGTTTTCTAACATTGATTACTCCCTGCTCCGGGTTGATCTTGGTTTACAGCAGCAACTTGTTGCGAACTGGTACCTGTAATCCGGTCTATCATCTCTTCTCTTACTCCGGTAGTCATTTTGCTAGGATGATCCGGCTCCATCTCGCTGGTAGTACTCCTCTTGATTCGGTTGACATAAGCCGGGGTTGAGTCGGATCACCTAAAGCATATGAATCAGCAATCCGGATTGTTTCTGCCAACGTAGTTGGCATATCCCTTTGTAACCTTTGCCACAGCATGCTTGCGTATCTACACCCTTGTGCAAACCAAGCTATGGACTGTGACTCAATCACGCCTTCACATGAGTTTCGCACATTACACCAGCGAGTTAGGAACTCCCGGTATGTCTCGTTTGGTCTCTGCTTGCACATTAATAGGGTATGTGGCCTATTCGGCCGTTGATATGTGCTTGAGAAGTTACTGACGAACATTTCCTCAAAATCCAGCCAGCAGTTGATACTACCGGGTGGTAAATTGTTTAACCATACCCTCACTGGCCCCTCCAACATCTGCGGTACGTATCTCACTACCCATCTCAAATTTCCTGTAGCAATTTTTACTGCTGTTGCGTAGTTAATCAACCAATCCTCTAGTTTAGTGTTGCCGTCATATGTTTTCGTGCCTCTGGGCAACTGGAAGTTAGGTACCGGAGGCTCTTTCATGATCCGGGGCCCAAAGCATGCTGGACCCGGAGGACCTTGCCCCTCAATTAGCTCCGACCTGTAGAGCCGATCCAGCTTCAGCCTAGCGTCATCTGGTAGAAAATTCTTGCTTCCCAACCTTGACCCTATCACATGATGATCCAGCCTATGGTATCCTACATTCGCCATTTCCGAATCACCGTCGTTGTATCTGTCTTGCTCTCGTTGAGCATAGTTCTACCGCATACTTTGGCCGGCACTTTGCTCTTGCCACAAAAGGTTCTCTGATTCCTCGAATCTAGTCTCACCCTCTTTGTTCATTTCACTGATGAGGTTTTTCCCTTTTACTTTTACAGCATCTACCTTATTTGCTCTTGCGTACTCGCGCAGCGTCATGTTCAACGACTGCTGAGCCGCGGCTATCTTTTTCGTGCCCTCTAATATTTTCTGCCTTATTTCCTCTAACTCGGCTTGTGCATGTGCTGGATCTACCACAGCTGCTACGGGGCTTGCCAAGTTATCTATTGCCTGCTGCAGCACATTCTCTGGCCTCTCTAGCGGAGGACCTCTACTTTTCCTAGGTGCCTTAGGTGTTACCTCTGGATCTAGTCCTGGGTCTTTGCTTGCGCCAGCGTCAGGCGCTGTCATCATCACCTCAGCGTGGGCAGGGGAGTGAGTGATACGCGCACCGTGAGCTGCGCTAAGGGGTGGCTCGCCTCCCTCGACGATGTGCTGCGGGTGAACGCAAGACACATCGACGCCAACGTAGATCTTGTGGGCGCCAAGCTTGATGAAGAGGCCATTGCACGATGGAGGTCGCCTGCCAAAGCTACCAGCATTGTTGCTGACGTAGTCCCGCGCTCCAAAGCGCTGAACGAGCCCAGAGACGATGCGCTTGCCGTTGCCAATGATGCTTCCCGTCCGGATCTTCACTCGTGCTAGCGTCGCTAGCCCCAAGGTAGGCGCCAACTGTTCTGGTGGTGTCATGGCAGATGCCATAGATAGGCTAAAGGTGGGGCCAATTATTACGTCCATTTTGCATCACTATTCTATGTCATAATTCACTGTTATTCATTGATATATTTCGTATTGAGAGGTGATACTTATGTTATTTCATCTGTTTTTGCATGGTTGATGACTTTTGGAACATAGACCGCTGTAGTCAGGATTCTGATGGAAAAGGTGATGTTTAGAGGCAAAATTCGTGAAGATCAGAAAATCCAGGAAAATATACGGAAAATCCTATTTTTCTAGAAGACGAAGGAAGCCAGAAGGGGGGCTGGAGATGGGCCACAGGGGGCCCACACCACCCCCTGGCGCGGGCCAGCCTAGGCCACGCCACCAGGTGGTATGGCCGCCCTGGTCCACCCCTGGCACTCCCCTCTAGCGTATATTATCCTCCCGAAACCCTAAGACTCGGGGAGCGACCACAGAAAGATTCCACTGCCTCTGCGGGGCGGAAAACACCGAGAGAGAAAGATCTCTCCGGCAGACTGATTTCTGCCGGGGGAATTCCTTCCCGGAGAGGGGAGATCATCGCCATCAACACCACCATCAAGCCGAACTTCATCGGGATCATCATCATCATCACCACCACCATCATCAGCAGCAGCACCCTCATCACCATCTCCATATTGCTGTAACGATTGAGTTGAATCTTGCATAGTTTATAGGGGAAACTTTCCCGGTGTTGATTACTGTTTGTAGTTGATGCTATTGAGTGAACCATTGAATTATTGTTTATGTTCAGATTGTTATACATCATTATTCCATCTCTGATCATGATCCATATGATGTCTTGTGAGTAGTTCGTTTCGTTCTTGAGGACATGGGAGAAGTCATGTTGTTAGTAGTGGAGTTGTGTTGAGAAAGATTCAATAGTTTGATATTTAAGTTGTGGTGTACTTCTTCTAGTGGTGTCATCTGAACGTCGACTACATGACACTTCACCTATATGGGCCTAGGGGAATGCATTGTGTATTTGGATACTAATCGTAGGGGTTGCCGAAGTGACAGAAACCTGAACCCCCGTTAGGAAACCATTGCACAAGGGACATAAGGGTCTTAGAGTTTAAAGTTGTGGTTAGGTTTCTACCTTAATTACTTTCTTGTACTTACGGATGTTTGCAAGGGGTATAATCACAAGTATGTATTAGTCCTAGGAAGGTCGGTACATTAGCACAGGTTCACCCACAGAACACTTAGCAAGCTAAAGAAGATTAATCAACTATATGAAGCGAAAGCACTTGACAGTCTTCCCATGTGTCCTCGAGAATGTTTGGTGATCTTAAGTAATACAACCGGCTTGTCCTTTGCTGCATAAAGGATTGGGCCACTTGCTGCGTTTATTCCTACTGTCTTTTATTTACTCGTACTTTGTTTACTTGCTTTATCAAAAACCCCTAAAAATCCGTTTGCTAAGTATTTGCAGAGAATTCCTGATCCATACCACTAGCCAGCACCTTCTGCTCCTCATTGGGTTCGACACTCTTACTTATCGAAAATACTACGATACACCCTCTATACTCGTGGGTCATCAAGACTATTTTCTGGTGCCGTTGTCGGCGAGTGAAGCGCTATTGGAGAGTGGAACTGGTAAAGGAAACTTCTATTGTGAGTATTGTTTATTTATGTTAGTTGCTTTATTTTTGTTATGGATAATTCGCTGAGTTTCTTATTTGGTAATTCTACTACCATTGCTAAGGTAGTAGATGAACCACCACCTGCTGAGAATGATGCTTTTAAAATACCTACAAGAATTATTGATCGTGTTATGGATAACTACTATGTTGGGGATGGAATAGTCCATCCCGGTGATCATTTACTCTTTATACACGAATTATGCGGGTTGTTGAAGTGTGCAGGTATTACTACAGATCAAGTTAAGAAGAAGTTATTCTCACTATCGCTGAAAGAAAGAGCTGAGGAATGGTATAAGCTATTGAAGAATGGTCAAGCTCTGGAATGGGAGGAAATACTACCTCTCTTTTATTCAAAGTTTTATCCTCCTAGTGAGATTCATAAAGACCGGAATCAAATATACAACTTTTGGCCTCTTGATGGAGAGAGTACAGCTCAAGCTTGGGGGAGACTGAAGTTACTAATGCTCAAATTTCCCATTCATGAGCTCCCCAACAATATTATTATCAATAACTTCTATACAAGGCTCCCTCTACATGACAAGGATTTATTGGATGCTTCTTCTACTGGATCATTCACTCGTATGGAAGAAGAAGCTAAATGGGATCTTATGGACCATATTCAAGACAATGTTGAAGCTTGGGAGAATGACAAAGGTAGAAAGTTAGGTATAAATTATGATTATGATGCATTGAATCTTTTATGGGAACTGATGACGTTCAAAATATTAAAAATGCTTATGGTCTAGACTCTCAAGCTATTGCTTCTTATTTTAAGGCTTTTGCTTCCTACATTGAAGTGCCTAAAACGAAGTGGAATAAGTATCATGAACCTTATAAAGATATTGCTAAGAGTGTTCCTTCAAGAAATACTAAAGTTTATACTGCTAATCATGTTTTACCTAAACCTTACATTGAGAAAATGCCTTTCCCAGTTAAGATAAAGGAACATTCTATGATATCTAGTATGGTTAATGAAAGTACAAGTAAAGCTGTTGAACCTGATAAACATATAAATGATGAACCTATAATAGCAAATGTGAAAGACTTTGTCACTAAATATGTAAAAGAGGGACACACTATCCTTTGTAAGGATACCTCTAATATTCTTTCACAAAGTAGTAGTATGAGAGCTAGTATTGTTGTGTTTTCTGTTAGAATAAGTGATCATTGCTACGATGGTCCTTGTGATAGTTATATCGTTAAGTTTATGCATGATACTGAAAGTTATTATGAGAGAGGAAAAAGTGTTCTTATGCATCTCAATAATATCATGTTTCCTCGTTTTATGCTGAAATTTTTTATGTTGCACTTTTTTGCCTTCTTATGCAAGTAGCCTCTGGTTTCAACAACTTGTTTGTTTACAAAATTCGCTTGCACAGGAAGTGGTTTAGACTTAAACTTGTGTATTTTTGCTTCTTAATGCTCTCTTTCGCTTCAATTCATATTCCTATGTGGGCATCATCAAAATTATCATGCCCATCTTAATGGCTATAAAGAAAGAGCTTTATGGGAGACAACCCAATCTATTTTTGCTTTCAGTTTGTTTTTGTTTCTTTGAGTCTTGGAAGTTATTACTTCGGTAATAACCGCTCCTTATCCATTTTTTTGGTTTTTGTGTCAAGATCAACCTCTAATGAGAGAGAAGTAAGATTTGGGGAAGTTGATGTCCCGAAACAGATTTTTGTGCTTCACCGTAAAAATTCGTGAGAGATCTATGTATATCGGATTCAGCTGTAATTTTTTATGCTTCTGCCCCAGGTTGTTATTTAACTTTCGTTAGTTTTGCACTTTTTGATTTGAGCAACAGAAGAGTTTCGAAAAAATTGATCTTTACCTACTGGTCTGTTTTGACAGATTTTGCCACTCTTGCATTTGCTTCTTTATTCGATTTCCTTTTTGAATTCTTTTTGGGTCTTCGAAAGGAGTTTCTACAGTACCTTATGTTTTGATGGTTTTCAGTTGAAGTTGAACTCAAAAGGTTTTATCACTTCATATATATTAATGTGCTAATGAGAACTGTGTGAAGTTTTGTGTGAAAGAAATTTCCAGATAGTGGAGTTAATGGTGTAATAAGGAAGAGAAAGGTTTTATGACTCAAGTAATAAGAGTATGAAGATGAAGATATTGATGATATTCAAGTGATGACTCCAGAAGAATCTACTAGATACCAAATTCAGAGACCTGCAGAGTCTGATTTCAAATTAGTGACAGTTCTAGTAAGAAAAGTTCCGCGAAAATACTATCCAACTATATTTTTGCAGTTTTTAGTCAATAAGGAAAGTTACGAAGCGAAAAAGGGACGGAAATGGAGCCAGGGTGGCCCACACCACCCTGTGGCGCGGGCCCTCCCCTGGCCGCGCCACCAGGTGGTGAGTCCACCCCAGACTCCGCCTCCAACTCGTTTTCTCCCAGTACCTTCCTTTTGATGTGAAACTTCGTAATATATAATCCCCCGGATCTCCCGAGGTTCGTATATCGTGTTTTCGTCGTGTTTTTGTTTCGATCTATTTCTGCCAGGACATACTCTCTGAAAGTTTAGAAGCACCATGGTGTCCGCCAAGGATAAAGGGAAGGAGCCTATGGAGGAAGACCTCCAAGACCCCGGTAAGGAGAAGGAGATCAAGAGTGAAGGTGAAGAGGAGGCAAAGCACACAGACACTACCATTGCGAGCATTGGAGTGGTGGCAAACACCGCCAGGACTATTGGAGGGAAGCCTCCTCATCACCGTTCAGATCCCTGGTCACTTCCTCCATGCACCAATAATCCTTTCCATACCCTTATCCATGAGCATCAATACTAGAATATGCCCAAGGGGAAATTACCCTCCAATTGGGATTTGCCTCGTTCTAGCCATGCAGGAAAGAAGACTTCAAGGAGGGAGAGTGAGGAAAGAATAGCAAGAGCTGGAATTCTCAACCCGACATGATCATGAGCCGCATTGAGCAAAACTCACAGCTGATTCGTAATCTCACCTTTGAGATTGAGGACTTGGGGAAATTTATCAGAGAGCTCATCGAGAGGATATCACCACCACCAAAGGAGTAATTTGTCATCAGGTTTGGCATCCCCTTGGTTTGTTCCAAGCTTGGGGGAGTGTCGCGGTATCACATCACTATCTTCTATCTTTTTACCTTTTTAGTAGAGTCATATCATGACTAGAGGAGTTATTATGTAGGATGGTTTGCATTATGGAAGTGTCCCCTCTCTCGTTAGATATGTATCCCTTGGTGTGAGTTGCCGTTATGGAATATTAATGAGAAGTTCTATCATTCACTCTTTTGCATAGCTTATATTAGTTTTCAATTCGTGGTTATATGATTGATCTTGTTGTTAGTATTGGTATCACTTTGGGATCATCGAGTTAATTTAGTTGGTTTTGGCAAACCTGGCTCGGTCAGTAGCAACACTATTTTTGAGAGTTGAGTGAAAAGATAAAAGTACTCTAAAGAAAAATAATTTCATCATCTTTCTTTCTTGATTTGCTCATAAGTCTAGTATTCTCTAGTTAAGATCTTTTGTGCTTCCAGGGAAGATAGCATATTTGCCTTTATTGCTTGTATGTTTGTTTGTTTCCTTCAACACTTATACTTGCTACCCAGCCTTGCTAGCCAAAAACCTGTACTGAGAGAGAATTCTTCTCGTGCATCCACTCCTTTAAACCAAAACCTTTGCCATTTGTGTCCACCATACCTACCTAGTAGCATTATTGCTATTCCAAGTAAATTCTTGTTTTATCTACCTCCCAAATTAAACTTGTTATGTGAAAAGTAGTGATTAAAGCTCTCACGAACTTGATGGCACACTTTACTTTCTTGCATTTAATAAACTTGAACCATTGTGCTCACCTATGTTGCGTATATGCTTGCGCTTTGTAAGTTGTGAATTAGCAGAACCATGCTGTCATGGGGAACGTTTTCAACATTGCACTGGTACTTAGTACCAAGTTGATATCATGTTCTTTTGTCTATGGATGTCGTCGGTGTGAAATGAAAGGGGAGCTTGTAACTCCATGGATTTATGCATGTGTGTTACAGAAAAGCCTAGGCCCCTGGTCTAATCCATGCTGACATGGTGGAAACCTGCAGCGTAACCATAATGAGTATCTATGAAGCATTCTTCTTATAAAAAAAGAGATAGAGATTGAGAAAAAGAGAAAAGAAAAAAAAATATTATGAAAAGAGGAAAGAGAGAAAAAAGCACCATATTCCCATGGTAAATAAGAAGATTGCCGAGATGCTTGTTGTCTGCTTGCCTTGTCATTTTGATATGGGGATTATTCCGTATCATCGAGCAAGAGGTACCCCGTTGGCGGTTCTCTATGATACACATATGCTTACGATGACAAGAACTTACCAGTGACTAAACTTGAGTAGCATGAGGAGTGGCCCTCGTATTCAAGGGACATGAGATTCTCAACTTACAACTTGTCAATGCATATCCTCATATTTGATCACTTTAACCTTAATCACCTAAAGATGCCTATGATAGGGGCAATGAGAGCTGAAAGCTAGTAAGTATCATAATTTTTGGGAGCTCTTTATGAGACTTGCAATCCCTGCTTCCCTCTTTGAAGGGACTTTTCTTTTACTTTGTAGTTGAGTCAGTAAACCTATTCCCTTCTATCTCAGCAAGTATTTTGAGTTGTTGTGTTTCATTCATTCATATGATGATTTATTCAATCATGTCTTATGTTCCTTTTCTTGCACATTGCTCTTATCTTGATGTTTACTACTTTGAAAGCTATCATTGAAACCCAGCTATTTGTGAACTCCAGCAAATAATCAACTATTCTTCGACCAAGAGCTAAGTTTGCCCTTACCAATTATGATTCACTTTATGTATCTTTATTGTTTTTCCTTTACTCATTACAAGTTGAGTTATATAATAGTGAGTCGTCTTCTATTATGATCTATGTATTTGATGAATGTGATGCTTCTTGTCCGTATTCCTTTATCGACTCTTCACTCCATAAACCTGAGGCCATGTTTATTGAGCTCAGTTTCTCTTGGGGACAAGCGAAGTCTAAGCTTGGGGGGAGTTGATACGTCCATTTTGCATCACTATTCTATGTCATAATTCACTGTTATTCATTGATATATTTCATATTGAGAGGTGATACTTTTGTTGTTTCATCTGTTTTTGCATGGTTGATGACTTTTGGAGCATGGACCGCTGCAGTCAGGATTCTGATGGAAAAGGTGTTTTTTGGAGGCAAAATTCGCGAAGATCAGAAAATCCGGGAAAATATACGGAAAATCCTATTTTTCCAGAAGACGAAGGAAGCCGGAAGGGGGGCTGGAGATGGGCCACAGGGGGGCCACACCACCCCCTGGCGCGGGCCAGCCTAGGCCGCGCCACCAGGTGGTGTGGCCGCCCTGGTCCACCCCTGGCACTCCCCTCTGGCGTATATTATCCTCCCAAAACCCTAAGACTCGGGGAGCAACCACAGAAAGATTCTGCCGCCTCTGCGGGGCGGAAAACACCAAGAGAGAAAGATCTCTCCGGCAGACAGATTTCTGCCGGGGGATTTCCTTCTCGGAGAGGGGAGATCGTCGCCATCAACACCACCATCAAGCCGGACTTCATCGGGATCATCATCATCATCACCACCATCATCATCATAAGCACCCTCATCACCATCTCCATATTGCTGTAACAATTGAGTTGAATCTTGCATAGTTCATAAGGGAAACTTTCCTGGTGTTGATTACTCTTTATAGTTGATGCTATTGAGTGAACCATTAAATTATTGTTCATGTTCAGATTGTTATACATCATTATTCCATCTCTGATCATGATCCATATGATGTCTTGTGAGTAGTTCGTTTTGTTCTTGAGGACATTGGAGAAGTCATGTTGTTAGTAGTGGAGTTGTGTTGAGAAAGATTAAATAGTTTGATATTTAAGTTGTGGTGTACTTCTTCTAGTGGTGTCGTGTGAATGTGGACTACATGACACTTCACCTATATGGGCCCAGGGGAATGCATTGTGTATTTGGATACTAATCGTAGGGGTTGCCGGAGTGACAGAAACCTGAACCCATGTTAGGAAACCATTGCACAAGGGACGTAAGGGTCTTAGAGTTTAAAGCTGTGGTTAGGTTTCTACCTGAATTACTTTCTTGTACTTACGGATGTTTGCAAGAGGTATAATCACAAGTATGTATTAGTCCTAGGAAGGTCGGTACATTAGCACAGGTTCACCCACACAACACTTAGCAAGCTAAAGAAGATGAATCAACTATATGAAGCGAAAGCACTTGACAGTCTTCCCATGTGTCCTCGAGAACGTTTGGTCATCTTAAGTAATACAACCGGCTTGTCCTTTGCTGCATAAAGGATTGGGCCACTTGCTGCATTTATTCCTACTGTCTTTTATTTACTCGTACTTTGTTTACTTGCTTTATCAAAAAACCCTAAAAATCCGTTTGCTAAGTATTTGCAGAGAATTCCTGATCCATACCACTAGCCAGCACCTTCTGCTCATCGTTGGGTTCGACAGTCTTACTTATCGAAAATACTGCGATACACCCCCTATACTTGTGGGTCATCACCAATATGCACTAAAGGAATCCAGGGAGGGATAGTGTGGTGATTCCACACACAGATGCTTTGTATTCTCCAAGTCCACTGAGTTTACAGATGCTCCTTCAGCTGTATTAGGGAGAGGATGAAGAAGAAGCTCTCTTACTCTCACCACTACTTTCAGTCAATCAACAAACTACTCGCCCGCCAGCCCCTTCTATAGAGGCCCTAGCGCTCCTTATAAAGGGGAGGCTAGGTTGCCAGTTAGGGCATACGTGGAGGCATATTCCTGTGAATATGCCTCTCCCAAAATAGCAAACCGACCAGGTCTCCTTTTCCCTTCGTAAGCCAAGCAGAGGCTATGTAACCCTCTGTTGCGCCAGCGTCAGCCGACATAGGCTACGTCACCCTTGTCGGCCACACCCAGCTGGTCCCTCTCTCTGTCTGCTTCGCTCACGCTCCAGCGCATAGATACCACCTTTTGACCAGCGGGATACCTTCCTTCTCTTACAAGCCTGGTATGACCCGGCTCAAGCCTGATTGATCCGGACCCGTGGGTACCTGCGGACAAGTAATAAAGAACCTACCGACATACGATATACATCGGCCAGGGCGCGGTTAGGCAGACATCCTCCGGTCCGGGTTACTCCGTAAGTCGGCCTGCCTTGAGGTGACCCGGCCAGCTCTCGCTTTGACCTTGCCATACCTCGGCTAACTCGGCCTCTATATCCTGGCGTGACCCTACCCGGGGGTATCCCCCCAACACGCCACCTCTTCCATCATTTATGTGGTGGATGCTCCACTCACATAAATATGCCTCCACTCACACTTCCACTCACATGCATTAAATTTCCACCAAATTCAATGCAAGCTCTCATTAAATAAAACTATTTTATTTATTTTATTCGGAATTTTGTTAATTACTTTAATTAACAAACATTCACATAAAACCCCCTGCAACATTTCAATATCATATGTAGAACCAGTTTCTGCAATTTTACCCAGAACAATTCTGGTTTCTATCGAAATGATTCCAGCGCTTTCTTAAATCTTTATCTGAAACATAATTGCTCCAAATGGTGTCGATATTCCTTAAGTGTGTCACCCTACGGTTCGCGAATAATGCAGACATGATCGAGACCCCTCTCCGATCAATAATCAACAGCAGTACCTGGAGTACTGACTCCCAAATATTTAACGATGACTATAACATCCCAAATCTTTAATCAAGGTTATTAAGATCCAAATCACCCAATTTATGGTTAACAAAACCTTTTTGCCATTTAAATAATTAAGAATGCATACGTGTGTTGCATTAATATAGAATGGTTTAGAATTGCCATGCTTGTTTGTTCTAATGGTTTTAAAATGATTCAAAGATGAATGCCACATCATCTAGATCATTCCCAAGCAAAATCCAAAGAAAAAGAAATCAATTGGAATTAATAAACGCAAATGGTCACTTTTGCCATTTTAATCCACTAGGTCACTTTAGGTGTTCCTAGAAGTCAAATTCAAACATAAACAATTCTAACTCTTTGCACCCCTTGCTAGTACAAGTAATGATCTACCAACGCCCACTTTGAATTCATACAAAAACATTTAAACACTAATTTTAAATGGCATTTGAAAATGGAATTCAAGTCATATGCATAGATCACACCTTTTCAAAAACCACTCAAATGATTTCACCTTGACCTTTCCAAGCAGGCATAGAATATCAAGCTTAAGTAGAGAATACTCAAAAAAATTGAATCCAAAATTCAAAACTTTTCTGCTTGCGGCCATTCTATCGAACACATGGCAGGCACTGAACCAGAACTAGAGTAGCTGCACTGCTTCCACAGTGATCATCGACCAATTTGGTCTCCCACTTAATCCCCTATCCTCCTAGAATCTACCCCAGCCCAGACCAGCTCCCCCTTCACCGCTAGCAGTAGTGGCGCGCCGCCCAAATATGGGCCTCGCCGGCCAAACGCAGGCAACACGCCAGCACCATGCAGCGCCAATCTAGCACGCCCCTAGCTCCGCCAAACCATACCGCGACCCCCTGTCCACCACACGAACGCAGCCAACCCCTGGACCACCGTAGAAAGCTTGTGCCCACCGCCTCTGTACCGTGCCCAGCTCATGCCAGAGCACCGTCCCCGACAGGCCCGCACCAGCCGCGCCTTGCCTTCAGCTCGCGTGTGCTGCTCCTCCATAACCCCAGCACACCCGCAGACACACCCTCTTCCCGCCGCGCGACCAGCAGCCGTCGTGAATCGCGTCGAGCACCGCCTCTGTCGTGCAGAGCGCCAGCCTTTCCCGACCACCTGCCACCGCCCCTAGCATCGACATCAAGTCGTAGAGGATCGCCAAGAGGCAAGCCACCGTCTGCCTACACCGCCCATGCCTCTAGCGCCATGTACCGTCGTCACCGACGAGCTCACCGTCGCCTGCACGGTCCCCTTGTCGAGCCTATATAAGGAGCCCTCCCGAGCACCATTTCCTCACACCACTCAGCTCCCCTCTCTCTCAGAAACACCTCACCCCATCGCTGGGGCCGCTCGAGTAGCCGTTCACCAGAATTACGCTGGAGTTCGCCGTAGCAGAGAAGAAAGGGGCCCGACGATTTCGTCCACCCCAGGAGCTGCCGTGACCTTGCACGAGTCCGTCGTCGTCTCCTCGTTCGATCGCCCCCGTCGCCACACTAGCTAGAGCCCTAGTAGGCCCCCACTGCACCCCCACCGAGCCGCTAGGGTTCCGTCTCATCGGCGACCTATCCGTCATCGACGACGAGCCACAGCCGTCGATCGTAGTTCTAATCGTGCGGTCCACATCGCCCCGTACCGCTTCGCGTTAGAAGAGCCACTGACAAGCGGGACCCCCCTGTCAGCTGTCCTCCGCACCGTGGAGTGAAACTGGGCCGGCCTGTTAGTGTTCCCGCGCTGGCCATAGAATTCAAATTTCGATTTTTCTATTTAGACTTAATCTAGATTCTGTCCACTAGTTTAAAAATCATTTCAGAGAGTTCTACTTAACCAAATGGCATGATTCCAATTTTGTTGGAAAGATAATTTAAATATCTATCCAAGCCCGTTGGATTTAAATCAATTAGAGTTATAAATCACATATAGCAAAAATAACAAGACAGAGATTTTTCTACATTCAAACATTTTTCAAAAATCAACCATAATAGCTTTTGAGTTGATTCCAACTCTCAAAAATCACATTTGAAAATACCTATCTTAATACGTAATAATATTTAGGTTTGCATGCAATGACTTTGGACTAGTACTAAAATAATGCTATATAGGCATTCTAGTCACCTTAAATCATTTAAATATTGATCTTAGACTTTATAAAATGTAATCCAACATTTAAATCACATTCCCATGTATTAGAATATGTGGTGATGACATGTGTCCATATGATCCCATATTTTAATTGGAGAATATTAAATCTTAATTAATTTCATTGAGTAGGAATTACTTTTCTCAAATCAAATAAATGAAACTAGTTCATTAAAATCTTGTGATGAATGTGATGATACTAGATCAACAAGTATGTGTCTTAGTATGCTAAATAGACTAGTTAAGTATTGTTTGGTGATTGTGTATTCCCGTATGTATTTATAAACGAAAGTATCGACCAAGTCTACGAGGAGGAGGAGTTCTACCCCGAAGAAGAAGAGGAGAATTTCAACCACTTCACCAATCAAGGCAAGCTAACACTTGCAAGTTTCCTAACTATGCAAGCTATTATTGGCAAGCTAAAACTTGCAAGCCATCACTAGATGCAATATAACCTAAGCAATATGCATTAGGCATGCTTTGGTTATACCTTTTGATTTATACCTACCCCAAGTTTTCTTACAAGCTTTACTTTCTTTTACTTTACCAAAGTTCCTTACTTGTTTTTAGATAGCATAAAGAGTATAAAACTTGGCCTATTTAGTTAGACTTAGATGGCATTCTATGGCATGAGATTGAGATTAGCATCCCACATTAGTGAACACTCTTAACTTAGTGATTAGAGCTAAACCAAAAACTTGATCACTTTAGATGGGAATACTTGGTGAAAATGACTTGTGAAAACTTTGGAATGATGAGTCATTCTATTTTGATGTTTTGACATGTGTTGAGAAACACAAATGGTTGATGATGATGAAAATGTTGAAGCATGAGCCTTAGCCCTTTTATAAAAACTGATGGTTGGGTTTGGATGCGATACCATTCCAATTTTACCGTACAACCACAATACCTAAATTGGGTAAGGCTTAGCCAGAAGTTTATATGCATTAGTATTAGTTCCCTTGCGGGAGAGGTTTGAGCTGAGGCTACCTCTGAATGTTGGCCACCTATGAAGTGCCCGGGATGGCAGATGTCCATGGCTGGGAGGCCAAGCTCATAGGAGAGGTGCTTATACTAGAGTGTGTAAAGGAAGGTTATGTTTGATTATTTGCATACTAAGTATGATGATTCAGGGTAATCCCTAATAGATGTATCGAATTTTGTGGTGAAAGTGTACCACCTCTGCAGAGTGTCAAACTATTCGAATAGCCGAGTCCGCAGTTATGGACAGTTGGAGTGGCCATACTGTTCCGTTGTCAGATGTTTTCAAAATGACTTATGAAATGAATTGTGATATTACTTGACCACAACAGAGTTGTGACTATGACAACTAAGTTCCCACTTAGGTGATTTAGAACTTTATTTTATCTTTCTTTGTTTCTGAACTCAGCTTAGGTTTCAAACATAACTTTACAAATAAACTTAGAACTTAGCATTACTATTAGAACTACCTTACTTGTTAGTGATAGTTTGCGAGTACTTAAAGAGTACTCATGGCTTTTGTCCCTGGCTATTCCTGTGGCCAGACTATGAGGAGGACTATCCGGAAGAAGGACAGCAGGAAGGCTACGACAACTAGGATCATCTCCCATCGTCAGCATTGCCTGTGACACTGAAGATGGACCCCACCGCTGCGCTATTTATTCTGCTACTTGTTTGTACTAAGACTGGATCATGAGATCCTTATTTGTGTAAGACCTTATTATGGTTTGTAATGGATGATGTACTGTGATATCCAATCTGTTATGTCTCGCAAAAATGGTAATCCTGGGATTGCGATGTATGGCATAACAGGCATCTGGGATTAAAAATCCGGGTATTGACAAGTTGGTATCAAAGCCATCTGACCATAGGAGACCCTAGTTAGAATGGACATCCGAACAAAAAACTTAGTTTCAAAAACAAAGAAGTGGGTATTTATGAAAACATATTTCCTCTCTTACCCTTGGGATTCTTTCTCTCAAAAAGATCCACGTTCCTCAAAAATTCTTACATTACTACATAAAATTTTGACACACTTGATCACTTCACTAACTTACTCATCCTAAATTCTTATAGATGGAAGTTCAGTACTGCAAGTTCTACCAGTTGGGCAACGGAGGCCAACTGATTTTCGAGAGAGATCTTGATGCACTGTCTGAGTACTTGGAGCGCCCACATCCGGAATTCTTTCGAGCTCAACTCAATGGTCCTCTAGGAGGAGATTTACAATGGTTAATAGTTGCTGATCTTCGAGGAAAGATAGAGGCACCACTTTCTGAGAATTTTCAATTCATCGTGAGAGAGAACAACTAGCTAGATGAATTAGCCAGGGCAATGCATGAAGCTCTTGCTCGTCTTTGCGCACAGAATGTCAACTTGATCCACGGAACCCGGTTTGCTCACTATGCAAGATGTGATTCTATGGGAATGCCTCTGGAGATTCCAAGTCACCCGGAGTTGAAGCGCCAAGAGGAGAACCGTGACTTCCTGCTGTATGATAGACAGAAGGAATTGGACAATGCTCGAGAGTTTGCCAGCCACAACCTTGCCATTGCCGCCCAGAAGGCCTAGACTTTCTCACTGCTCATCAAGGATCGTCAGTCACTTCGCCGTCAACGCGCAAAGAAGGATTGCACCATCAACCGTCTTCGCAAGAAGGTGGCCGACCTCGAGAAGACCATCAAGGAGAAACAAGCTCATCTTGCAAAAGAAGAAGAAGAGGAGGAAGGTGAAGACATCCAGGGGGATATTCACTCATACCTCAGCAATGATGATGACTACCTGGAGGATGATGCCATGGACTTCTACACCGACGATGATGACTCCGACTTTATCGATGATGAGTAGATGCACTAGAGCACTATCGTAGGAGTGAGAAGTATCGGTCCCATTGTATCTTAGCTTACAGAATGGTTCTTAAAACCATCTGTTTTCCTTTTGTTGTGGTGTGTGTGTGTTTGTATCGTGTGCCTTGCTTGAATGAATGAAAAGAAGTTAGTTGCAAAACCTGAGTCAAACTCAAAGTTTTAGCTTTGAAACCAAAACCATAAACCTTAGAACTTTCCCTATTACCACATTATCTATCTCAATCTTCAGATGACTCGTGGAAACCAAGGAGGGAGCAGCTCATCACAGGACCCAATGCTGCAAATTTTGCAGACGCTCATCACAGACCGCAAAGCTAGTAGGGCAGAGCACCAAGCAAATCTAGCCACACTGCAGTAGATCGCCCAGATGGCTCACAACAATCAGGGCCATGGAAATCAAGATCATCATGGATCCAAACTCAAAAACTTCCAGAATACCAATTCCCCAATCTTTAGCAAGTCTGAAGACTCGCTGGATGCTGATGATTAGTTACAGACCATGGAGAACAACTTAGAAGTCGCCGGAGTGGATGCCAACGAGAAAGTTTTGTTTGCCACCCACTATCTGGCAGGAGATGCAAGAGCATGGTGGAACAGCACCCGCACGATGAACCACGGTCAAGTGATGATGTGGGAAGCCTTCAAAGTCAAGTTCAGCCGCACCCATGTGCCGCAGGGTCTAGTCACCAGAATGAGAGATGAATTCAGAGAACTAAAGCAAGGCAGAATGACTGTAGTGGAGTACCATGACAGATTCTTGTCCCTCGCCAGGTATGCACCTGATGAGATCAACATGGTGGCCAAGAAGAAGGAGAGGTTCCTGAACGGGCTGCATGATGAGATGCAAACAGTACTCGTCAACATCCGTTTCGAGGATCTCGAAGAGCTAGTCGACTCTGCCATTCAGATGGAAGGGAAGATCAATCAAGCGAACGACAACTGCAAACGTTGGATGATGCACCAAGCTGGATCCAATAGTCACCAGAAGTATCGTCCCAACCCGTCTACCGGATATGCCCTGTGGAACAATCGACCCCCAATGTCTCGCCCAAGCTACCCCAACCGCAGTGGAGGAAATGTGAAGTCTGGAGGAAACAACAACAATCACCCTGGCAACTCCAGCAATTTCAACCGTGCACCACCTAAGGCCAACAACAACAACAACAACAACACTGTACGAACTAGAAGCAATGTCGTGCCTGTGGCAGCAAAAGACAAGTCTCAGATTACTTGTTTTTAGTGTGGAGTGAAGGGTCACTACTCAAATGAGTGTCCCAAGAAGATTGCCGCCACTGCCAATGTGAATGCCCCAGCTCAACAGCAGCGCCGTGTGCAGCCCAGAAGAAGATTCGCCCCAGGGAATCCTCACAACCGCAATGGCTGTCTCTTCCACATGAATGCCGAAGAAGCCCAAGAAGCGCCAGATGTCGTGCTGGGTATGTTTTCTGTCAACTCAGTTTTAGCAAGAGAGTTGTTTGATTCTGGAGCATCACACTCGTTTGTCACTGAAGAATTTGCATGCACTAGTAAGATTCACCCAACCAACTTGAAGCATATTATGATAGTTCAAATACCCGGTTCGACCACAAAAGCTAGAAAAGTTTGCAAAGTTGTACCTATCAGAATACATGGGATAGATTTTTATGCCAATCTAATAGTACATGGAACCAAAGGTTTGGAGGTAGTACTAGGAATGGATTGGATGTCGAAGCATAAAGGATTGATAGACTTTGCCAAGAAAGCCATCACCATGACCAGTAGCTCTGGAGTATTAGTAGAGCATATATCTGAAACCTTGCCCCGTCAATTCATGTGCAACAAGAGTCTATCCCTACCCACCATAGACCAAGTCAGAGTAGTCTGTGAAAACCCTAACGTATTCCTAGATGAATTTCCTGGTATGCCCCCGGATCGGGATATTGAGTTCATTATTGAACCGATTCCTGGAACTGGACCCATAGCTCAAAGACCCTATAGTATGAACCCCTCAGAGTTAGTGGAGTTGAAGAAGCAACTGGATGCTATGTTGGAAATAGGCTTGATTCAACCAAGCGCATCGCCATGGAGATCGCCCGTGTTGTTCGTCGACAAGAAAGATGGAGGCAACTGTTTGTGCACAGATTACAGGAAGTTGAATGATGTCACAATCAAGAACAAGTACCCTTTGCCCAAGATAGAGGATCTGTTTGATCAGTTGACTGGTGCGAGAGTGTTCTCTAAGATTGATCTTAGGACTGGTTATCACCCACTTAAGATTCGTGCAACGGATATTCCAAAGACCGCCTTTACCACCAGATATGGATTATATGAGTATATGGCCATGTCTTTTGGATTAACCAATGCCCCTGCTTATTTCCTGAATCTCATGAATAAGATCTTTATGAATTTTCTGGATAAATTTGTCGTTGTGTTTATCGACGATATTGTTATCTACTCCAAGTCAGAAGAAGACCATGAGCAACATCTGAGAATCATCCTTTAAACCCTTAGAGAGCATCAGTTGTATGCCAAGTTCATACAATGTGAGTTTTGGCTAAAAGAAGTAGGATTTCTTGGACATATTGTGTCTGCCGGAGGAGTCGCTGTTGATCCCGCCAAGATCAAAGATGTCGAAGAATGGGAAGCCCCAACCACTCAAACCCAAGTCCGTGCATTTCTCGGATTAGCAGGATATTACCGCAAGTTCGTAGAAGGATTTTCGAGCATCGCAAGACCCATGGCCCAATTGTTGAAGAAGGGCAAGAAGTTTGAATAGACCAACAAATGTGAAGCAAGTTTCCAAGAGCACAAGAAGAGATTGATTTCAGCCCCAATATTGATCATGCCAGATATCAAGAAGCCGTTTGATGTGTATTGTGATGCATCCAAGATTGGTCTCGGATGTGTATTGATGCAAGAAGGCAAAGTCATCGCATATTTGTCCAGACAACTGAAGCAGCATGAGCGGAACTACCCTACCCATGATCTTGAACTAGCAGCTGTAGTTTTAGCATTGAAGACATGGCGTCATTATCTTATGGGTAATCGCTATGAGATTTACTCAGATCACAAGAGCTTGAAGTATATTTTCACTCAGAAGGAGCTAAATATGAGGCAAATGAGATGGATAGAGTTAATCAAGGATTATGACCTTGACATTCACTATCACCTCGGCAAAGCCAATGTGGTAGCAGATGCTCTTAGTAGACAGCCGTGTAGGTTAAACACCATGATCAAGGAGAAGCAACCAAGTTTGCATGAGGAGTTGGGGCAGTTCAGAACTGAGCTAGTTAGAAAAGGATTTTTAGCTAGCATTAAACTTCAACCCACTTTGATTAGCCAAATCAAGGAAGCCTAGAAGGGAAATGCAAGTATCGACAGAATCAAGCGTCGTATTGGTACAGGAAAGGTACCTTGATTCACCAAAGATGAAGAAGGAGTTATGTGGTACAAAGGATGTATCTGTGTGCCATCAGATTCGGAGCTGAAGCAAGTTATCATGCAAGAAGCTCATGATACTCTTTATTCTATCCACCCCGGAGGAACGAAGATGTATCAGGATTTGAAGGAGCAATTTTGGTGGCACAAGATGAAGAGAGAAATCGGAAGCTACATCGCCAAGTGTGATATCTGTCAGAGAGTCAAAGCGGAACATTAGAGACCCGCGGGACTGTTGCAACCAATGCAAATTCCAGAATGGAAATGCGATTCTGTTGGAATGGACTTTATCACCGGTTTGCCTACTTCTAGTAGGGGAAATGACTCAATCTGGGACATTGTTGATCGATTGTCCAAGGTAGCTCATTTTATACCTGTCAAGACAACCTACCAGAGTTCGAAGCTAGCAGAGTTGTACATTGCTAGAATCGTAAGTTTGCATGGAACCCCCAAGACCATAGTATCGGATCGAGGAACCCAGTTTACCTCGAGATTTTGGCAGAAAGTCCAAGAAGGATTAGGAACCAAGTTGAATTTCAGCACAGCTTATCACCCACAGACCGATGGACAGACTGGAAGAGTCAACCAAATCCTAGAGGATATGTTGAGAGCTTGTGTGTTAGAGTACGGATCAAAATGGGAAGATTGTTTTCCTTTTCTAGAATTCTCATATAACAACAGTTATCAAGCCAGTTTGCAAATGGCCCCATTTGAGTTCTTATATGGAAGAAAGTGTCGTACCCCTTCGAATTGGTCGCAAGTAGGAGAGAGTTAGATCTTCGGACCCGACATCCTACGGGAAGTCGAAGAGAAGGTTCACAAAGTCCGTGAGCACCTCAAGACCGCTCAATCTAGACAGAAGAGTTATGCTGACAATAGAAGGAGAGACCTGACTTTCAATGTCAGAGATTTTGTGTATCTCGAAGTTTCGCCATTGAAGGGAACGCAACGTTTTAGTCTGAAAGGAAAGTTAGCCCCCAGATATATCGGACCATTCAAGATTATGAATCGTTGAGGAGAATTATCATATCAACTGGAACTGCCAGAGGAGATGTCTGCTATCCACAATGTGTTCCATATCTCGTTACTTCACAAATGCCTAGAAGTGCTGGAGAAGACCGAAGTTTTCAAGAACATCGATCACCGAGCCGTTGATATCAACAAGGATCTGACATATCGTGAAGTTCCCATCTGTATATTGGAGGAAGCTTACAGAACCACCAGAACCCGGATTATCAAGTTTCTAAAGATCCAATGGAGCAACCGTACCAAAGAAGAAGCCGCTTGGGAGCGAGAAGATTGCATTAGGACTGATTTTCCAGATCTCTTTAGTTCCTAGTTTTCTTTCTTAAATCTCGGGACGAGATTTTATTTAAGGGGGGAAGGTTTGTAACATCCCAAATCTTTAATCAAGGTTATTAAGATCCAAATCACCCAATTTAGGGTTAAAAAAACATTTTCCCATTTAAATAATTAAGAATGCATATGTGTGTTGCATTAATATAGAATGGTTTAGAATTGCCATGTTTGTTTGTTCTAATGGTTGTAAAATGATTCAAAGATGAATGCCACATCATCTAGATCATTCCCAAGAAAAATCCAAAGAAAAAGAAATCAATTGGAATTAATAAAGGCAAATGGTCACTTTTGCCATCTTAATCCACTAGGTCACTTTAGGTGTTCCTAGAAGTCAAATTCAAACAGAAACAATTATAACTCTTTGCACCCCTTGCTAGTACAAGTAATGATCTACCAAGGCCCACTTTGAATTCTTACAAAAACATTTAAACACTAATTTTAAATGGCATTTGAAAATGGAATTCAAGTCATATGCATAGATCACACCTTTTCAAAAACCACTCAAATGATTTCCCCTTGACCTTTCCAAGCAGGCATAGAATCTCACTTAATCCCCTGTCCCCCTCACATCTACCCCAGCCTAGGCCAGCTCCCCCTTCACCGCTAGCAGTAGTGGTGTGCCGCCCAAGTATGGTCGTCGCTGGCCAAACGTGGGCAACGCGCCAGTGACCACGCAACGCCAATCCAGCACGCCCCTAGCTCCGACAAATCCTACCACGACCCCGATCCACCCCACGGACGCAGCCAGCCCCTTGACCACCGTAGACAGCTCGCGCCCACCGCCTCTGCACCGTGCCCAGCTCACGCCAGAGCACCGTCCCCGACAGGCCTGCACCAGCCGCGCCTTGCCTTCAGCTTGCGTGAGACACTCTGCCATAACCCTAGCACACCCCCAGACACGCCCTCTTCCCGCCGTGCGACCAGCAGCCGTCGTGAACCGCATCGAGCACCGCCTCTGCTGCTCAGAGCGCCAGCCTTTCCCGACCACCTGCCACCACCCCTAGCATCGCCATCAAGTCATAGAGGACTGCCAGGAGGCAAGCCACCGTTTGCCTACACCGCCCATGCCTCTAGCGCCCTGTACCGCCGTCACCGACGAGCTCACCGTCGCCCACGCGGTCCCCTCATAGAGCCTATATAAGGAGCCCTCCCCATCACCATTTCCTCACACCACTCAGCTCCCCTCTCTCTCAGAACCACCTCACCCCATCGACGGAGCCGCTCGAGCAACCGTTCACCGGAATTGCGTCGGAGTTCGCCGTAGCAGAGAAGAAAGGGGCCCGGCGATTTCGTCCACCCCAGGAGCTGTCGTGACCTCGCCCGAGTCCGCCGTCGTCTCCTTGTTCGATCGCCCCCATCGCCACACTAGCTGGAGCCCTAGTAGGCCCCCACTGCACCCCCACCGAGCCGCTAGGGTTCCGTCTCGCCGGCGACCTGTCCGTCGTCGACGACGAGCCACATCTATCAATCGTAGTTCTAATCGTGCGGTCCACATCGCCCCGTACCGCTTCGCATTAGAAGAGCCGCTGACATGTGGGACCACCCTGTCAAATGTCCTCTGCGCCGCGGAGTGAAACTAGGCCGGCCTATTAGTGTTCCCGCGCTGGCCCTAGAATTCAAATTTAGATTTTTCTATTTAGACTTAATCTAGATTCTGTCCACTAGTTTAAAAATCATTTTAGAGAGTTCTACTTAACCAAATGACATGATTCCAATTTTTTTTGGAAAGATAATTTAAATCTCTATCCAAGCCCGTTGGATTTAAATCAATTAGAGTTATAGATCACATATAGCAAAAATAACAAGATAGAGACTTTTCTACATTCAAACATTTTTCAAAAATCAACCATAATAGCTTTTGAGTTGATTCCAACTCTCAAAAATCACATTTGACAATAACTATCTGAATATGTAATAATATTTAGGTTTGCATGCAGTGACTTCGGACTAGTACCAAAATAATGCTATATAGGCATTCTAGTCACCTTAAATCATTTAAATATTATCTTAGAGTTTATAAAATGTAATCCAACATTTAAATCACATTCCCATGTATTAGAATATGTGGTGATGACATGTGTCCATATGATCCCATATTTTAATTGGAGAATATTAAATCTTAATTAATTTCAATGAGTAGAAATTACTTTTCTCAAATCAAATAAATGAAACTAGTTCATTAAAATCTTGTGATGAATGTGATGATACTAGATGAGCAAGTATGTGCCTTAGTGTGCTAAATAGACTAGTTTAGTATTGTTTGTTGATTGTGTATTCCCGTATGTATTTATAGACGATAGTATCGACCAAGTCTACGAGGAGGAGGAGTTCTACCCCGAAGAAGAAGAGGATAATTTCAACCACTGCACCAATCAAGGCAAGCTAACTCTTTCAAGTTTCCTAACTATGCAAGCTATTATTGGCAAGCTAAAACTTGCAAGCCATCACTAGATGCAATATAACCTAAGTAAGATGCATTAGGCATGCTTTGGTTATACCTTTTGATTTATACCTACCCCAAGTTTTCTTACAAGCTTTACTTTCTTTTACTTTACCAAAGTTCCTTACTTGTTTTTAGATAGCATAAAGAGTATAAAACTTGGCCTATTCAGTTAGACTTAGATGGCATTCTATGGCATGAGATTGAGATTAGCATCCCACATTAGTGAACACTCTTAACTTAGTGATTACAGATAAACCAAAAACTTGATCACTTTAGATGGGAATACTTGGTGAAAATGACTTGTGAAAACCTTGGAATGATGAGTCATTCTAATGAGATGTTTTGACATGTGTTGAGAAACACAAATGGTTGATGATGATGAAAATATTGAGGCATGAGCCTTAGCCCTTTTGTAAAAACTGGTGGTTGGGTTCGGATGCGATACCATTCAATTTTACCATACAACCACAATACCTGAATTGGGTAAGGCTTAGCCGGAAGTTTATATGCATTAGTATTAGTTCCCTCATGGGAGAGGTTTGAGCTGAGGCTACCTCTCAATGTTGTCCACCTATGAAGTGCCCAGGATGGCAGATGGCCATGGCTGGGAGGCCAAGCTCATAGGAGAGGTGCTTATACTAGAGTTTGTAAATGAAAGGTTATGTTTGATTATCTGCATAGTAAGTATGATGATTCAGGGTTATCCCTGATAGATGTATCAAATTTTGTGGTGAAAGTGTACCACCTCTAAAGAGTGTCAAACTATTCGAATAGCCGCGTCCACGGTTATGGATAGTTGGAGTGGCCATACTGTTCCGTTGTCAGATGTTTTAAAAATGACTTATGAAATGAATTGTGACATGAGTTGACCACAAAAGAGTTGTGACTATAACAACTAAGTTCCCACTTAGGTGATTTAGAACTTTACTTTATCTTTCTTTGTTTCTGAACTCAGCTTAAGTTTCAAACTTAACTTTACAAATAAAACTTAGAACTTAGCATTACTATTAGAACTACCTTACTTGTTAGTGATAGTTTGCGATTACTTAAAGAGTACTCATGGCTTTTGTCCCTGGCTATTCCCGTGGCCAGACTATGAGGAGGACTATCCGGAAGAAGGACAGTAGGAAGGCTACGACAACTAGGATCATCTCCCATCATCAGCATTGCCTGTGACATTGAAGATGGACCCCACCGCTATGCTATTTATTCCGCTACTTGTTTGTACTAAGACTGGATCATGAGATCCTTATTTGTGTAAGACCTTATTATGGTTTGTAATGGATGATGTACTGTGATATCCAATCTGTTATGTCTCGCAAAATTGGTAATCCTAGGATTGTGATGTATGGCATAACAAGCATCTGGGATTAAAAATCCGGATGTTGACAATGACTCTTGTGATCATGTGAACCTTTAACGTCGTAACTAAAACCCTTTGTCTTGCGATATATTACATGTCCGATATTCGATCATCGGTATCTCAATACCTAGTTTGATCTTGTTACCGACATACACTCTTTTCTTGTTCCTGTGATATAGCATTCTAGTGATCACATCACTTGCTTGCAAGCTATTTCAATATGATATCACCGAGAGGACCTCGAGTATATCAATCTGTCATCGGGATGGACAAATCGCACTCTTGATCCATGAGCCTCTATATAACACCTTTGTAGCATTGAATCCACATTTATAGTCACCCTTTTACGGTGTGACGTTTGATGTTATCAAGATACTCTTCTGGTGTTAGTGATTAACATGATCTCATGGTCTAAGGACTAGGATTACTTTGTATGATGTTGTAGCAATATAAACATAATGACTTTGATCGTAATGCTATACCTCGGATGAATGTTCATCACATCATTCCACCAATGCTATGACCTTGTTATTAACAACATACAATGTCCATGATCAGGAAACCTTGATCATATTATTAATCAAGGAGCTAGTTTATATGAGAGGCATTAGTAGGAACTTTGTATTTTGTTTATTAAACACATATGTATTAACGTTTCCAATTAATACAATTATAGCATGCAAAATAAACATTTATCATAAACATGGAATAATATAATAACCAAATTATTATTGCCTGTCGGGCATATTCCCTTCAGAGTGTTCGGAGAAAAGGGCAAACTGAATCTGTCACTTTTAAATGCTGCCGAATATGTCCAAGTGCCGCTGAATGTGAACTAGGAATCTGTCGATATTTTTCTTTCTTATTATGTACTGCTAAATATTTCAAATGCTACTGAACCTGTCAAAAGTTTTGTTTGGTACTTGTTCAGATCGACCAGCTGAGTGCAAAATATGGTCTCGCTTTCCTTTTGAATCAGCTCTTGCTACATCTATTGAATTTCAATGTCCGCATTGCTGAATCTGTCAATTCTTTTGGTAACTGTTTGTGTACTACCAACCAGTCACTTTGACTATTGTGTTGACTCTGTCAAGTGCTGCTGAATATCAACCTGAAATCTGTCTGATATTTTCATGGTCTTATTCTGTACTACTGAATCTTTCAAATGCTACTGATTCTTTCAAATGCACTGTCATTACTATTAGTATAATATTTTGTAGAACAAACTGTGATGTACTGGTACTTGTTTAGATGAAGTGCATCAGATTATCTTGCTTTTCTTTTGAAACTTAACATTGTCACAATTATCTACATTAGTCTTAGGCAGTTTGGGTTGCATATGGGCGGTCACACATGCATTGACGTAAGGAGGAGGTATTCACACAGAAGTAGACTTGATCATCAGTTTTGCTTGCTCCGATGGTCTCTTCGGGGAACAAGGCAAACTGATCGTGCGCCAAGTTTATTTCTACCTTATTCTGTACTGCTGAATTTTGACATGAATAACTGCCATTATCGCTTTCGCCCTCCCTCTATGAGGTCTTTGTTTTGAATCCAGCCGAGGACATCACAATACAATTTTTATTAACCAGGAGAAGAAATCTAGTAGCTCATTTGGCCCCTCTTTAGCCTGGAACATTTTTATTCGGTCTTTTCGAGGTCAGGGGACTCCTGACCATAGCCCTGTGAAATGTGAAAAAGGAGCCCATGGAGTATAGCCAAGAACATATTAATTTGGCCTTTTAGGGGTCAGGGGACTGCTGAGCATAGCCCACTAAAATTTGAGAATGAAGCCCATGGAACATAGCCTACGGAGTATAACCCAGGTAGAGTAGCCTATGTAGAATAGCCAAACTCTTTTTAATTCGGCCTTTTGGGCATTGCCCCCACTTCTCAAAATAAAAAAACTCTGCGTACCCATGTTTTTAAGAAAATACTCCATTTTGTGGCATTTTATAAATTGAAACCTAGGAGCGCTGCTCTTTTATATTTTAAAAGAGATAAACATAGACACACAAAATATTTTTAAGAAGACTAATACGTAAATTGTAGTACTAATAAAAGTTTAATGATATTTATTCTATAAATATCTTTGTTGTAGTGGCAACGCCTCAGTTTACGTTTATTTGATTTGAAGGTCTTTTATTCGAATCGTATCTTGGGTTTATATTTTTTCTTCTAGCAATATCGCATTACAGAGAAGCTGACATCACAGACCCACCAGCATGCAGCGGCCCTGGAGTTTGTTTTGAGGGTGGTTTGAAAAAAGTTTGAATACTTGTACAGAGAGGCTCGCATCGGGGATCCATCAGACAAAGCATACAAGGCTGCATCAAGGACCCACAAGGCAGAACATGCCAGAGAGGCAGACATAAGGGCCCCAGTAGTAAGACCATACATGGCTGCCACGGTGAAAACAGCGAACGCGGCCGAAAAAAAGTCCATCATACACACGTTGCACTTACAGAGAAGCTAACATGTCGGATCCAGCAGGTCCAAGCATTGCCCATAAAATTAGCCTATCAGCCCCAAGCATATCAGAATACCTTCTAATTCGGCCTTTTTGTAGTCTTGTGGCCACCGATCATAGCCCATTCAATTTAGGAGTGAGTCCATAGAATATAAGCCATGACGAATAGGGCATCCGCTCCGAGTTAGCCCAGAATATTTTTAATTCGGCCTTTATGAGCATTTTTTGTACTCTAATACTGACATCTGGGACCTAAAAAATAGTCCAACATACGCACGTTTCTTTTAAATAGAGGCTGTCAGCTGAGACCCAGCATAAACACGTTTCCTACACAAAGGTGGTTGACATCTGGGACCCAGCAAGTTGCCAAGGTCAAAACAGCGGACATGGCCAAAAAAATCCATCATACGCACATTTCATTTACAGAGAGGGTGATATGTGAGACCCAGTAGCGCGACCTTATACAGATGCTGTATCAAGCAACGTGGCCAGTTCGAAACAGGAAGGTACACATTTCTTGTAATGAGAGGCTGAAATGGGGGACCCAGCAGCGTGAGCAAACGGCAGATTCGTCGAGCAGTGCTATCTAGTTCGAAACAGGGTAGCGCTAGAGAAGAAAAAAATTCCATCATACCCACGATTCTTCTAATGTGAGGCTAATATAAGAGGCCCACCAGCCTGAATAAACGGCTGATGCAGCGAGCAACGCTATCAAGTTCGGAACACGAAGGCGCGACAGAGGGTAAAAAATCCATCATACACACGTTTCTTCTAATGAGAGGATGATATGTGGGGCCCATCAGTATGATTAAATGGTAGATGCATCGAACACCACTATCAAGTTCGGAACATGGTAGCCTGAGTGAAGGAAAAAATCCATCATACACACGTTTCTTTTAATGAGAGGATGATATGTGGGGCTCAGGAGGTTGGTTAAACGTTAGATGCGTCGAGCAACGCTATCAACTTCGGAACGAGGTAGCACTAGCGAAGGAAAAAAAATTATCATACACATGTTTCTTCTAATGAGAGGATGTCATGTGGGTCCCAGGAGGTTGATTAAACGGTAGATGCATCGAGCAGCGCTATCAACTTTGGAACATGGTAGCACGAGCGAAGGAAAAAATTCCATCATACACATGATCCTTCTAATGAGAGGCTGACATGTGGGATCTAGCAACCTCACTAAACGGCAGACGCATCGAGCAACGTTATCAAGTTCAAATCAGGGAGGCACGACCGAAAAATATGGTCCGCTAGAGACACTGATGTCTGGGACCCACACGCCGAAGTCGAGGAAACGAAAATCTTGCTTCTGCCACGCGCTGGCCGAGCTTCCTCCATGTTTTTAGCAGATCCGTGGTAGTAGAGAGCCACGAAACCGGAAACAAAAGTTTTCCATCGGTCACGGCCAAGCCGAGAATTTCGTCGTGTAAGACGCGCCTTCTACGATGACCGTGGGGTTAAGTCGTTGCGGAAAAAAACTTTTCTTGTAGTACGACCGGGTCACAACATGATCGAGCAAACCTATTTTTCTCTGTGCCATATATCATAGAATAAACAAAATAAGATGTACCGAGTCGACAAAGGCCCACTTGATTAATAAATCCTTAAAGGCACAGTCAAATCCTAGATTTTTTATAAAAATAGTGTAAGTAAATGACCTCGGTTAAAACCAAACTAAAATTTAAAATAACCCTTTATGATCCATTTACGTCGGGACAAAGTACAATCACCAATATTCGCGCCTGCGAAAGGATGAACATGTCCACAGACTAGGGTCAAGAGAACCATATAAAGAAAGGAGTTTAAGGTGCTTTTATGAACATATTCATTTTGTCATGTTCTAGACAGTCAATCAAACAGATGAATAAATGCATGCAAATATCCTAATGTAAAGCAGCAACGGAATCTCCGATCAAGCTTAGATCCATGATGTACACACTAAGCAATCGTGAACATTGTCACAACATCAGAACCATCAAATAAGCATAGAAATAAATCATGTGAGATGGAGGCACAACGATAGGGACCATAACAAAGTTCACTGGAAGGCACATGACATGAACGAATGGGCTCCATGGTAGGATGGGTGCGGCTCCCAGCCATGACAATAGTGGCAGCAACCACACCTTCACCATGTGCACGGGTCTCATGTCGTTCCCACGCAGTAGCTTGCATACGGGCATGGTAACAATGAAAACGGAGTTGCGGGCAGCGAACTGGAGGACCAATAAAGGAGAAACAAAGATTAGTATCAGAGTCAATAACAAAATCGGCCGCACGAACAATCCAAGGAGGACAAAATTCCTCACCACCAACAGAATTAACGGTTGGAGCGGACCTTTGCGTCGAGCAGACAAGATAGGCATAGAATCAGCGCAAGACCGAAGGCCACTCGAGCTGGTCAAGCCGAGCTCCACGCCTCCATCTCGTCCTCCCCTATATCGACGCGGTCACTTTTTACGATATCCGAGAAATACCCCATCGCTGCTTTGCGGGCCAGGGATGAGGGTAGGGCCCAACCGCACGTCCGGAGAGACTCGATCGTGGTATGTTAAATCCAGTTTACCAGTCCCAGTCAACCAACCAGATGGCTCCTCATCAAAAAAATCTAACGGTCTAGAACGCACCTTGCAGGGTGGCTCAGCTTGTTGGGTCACTACCACGTTTAAGCTATAAAAATATTTGTGGTCGCCTCTGTGCACCACATGCATTCGCGGCAAAAGGTTTGGAAAATAAACGAGTTCTATTATCGTACGTAACTGTAGACGTGGAAGTCACAGAATTGGTATCTCAAAAAAAAAGTCACAATATAGGAGCGACTGTAATTGAAATATAGTCCCACATCGAAACCTGAGAGAGGTTTTGACCTGCTTAGATAACGAGTGATCTGGAAAAAAAGATGAAAACGACGCCAAAGAAACATCCCTCGAGAAAAGGCAAAGCAAGAAACTTAAATGATGTTGTCTCGTGGCAGTAGCGTGGAGCTAGGTGGCCTCCGCTTGTGTTGAAGGTTCGTTCGGCTCTTCTTCCTCTCCTCTGCAGCCACCTGGCAGAGTACCCAAGTGACGGTGAGCCCGCTATTCTTGGTCAAGGTAAACCGTTCCGTCTGAGTACGTGCTTCTAGGCACTTTGTGAGAGTAGAAGGTGGGCCACACATTGATAAAGTAGCACTTTTATAGCTAACTATTATACATGAAGACCATAAGACAACTATAGATAACTTGACACCTTGCTTATAGCCCGCCCGTTACTGATTATACTATTATTCTTGCTCTCGTGGCGCTCTCGGTCTCTTTTCTTCTGCGGTCCTTTTTTAATAGATCAGGGCTTACACAGCTATCCCTGAGCTAAGTGGTGAAGTCCCAACGCGCGAGCGCCAGGGAGAAGGACCCATATTTTCTACCTGCTCAATGGGCTGCTCCCATCGCGGCCTCTAAAAGACAGGTAGGTTTTCCTTTTATGCTTTTCTTCTTTTTCTTTTTCTTTTTTTGTTTTGTTTTCTGTTTTTTAATTCAAAAAATGTTCTATTTTGAAAGTGTTTAGATTAAAAATTATTCTAATTGAGAATGTGTTCAGATTTAAATTATTAATTTTTTGAAAATGTCCGGACTTTGAAAAATATTGATTTAAAAAGTTCAAATTAAATAGGAACAACCCAAAAAACATGAAAAACCAGAAGAAACGCCCCAAAAAATATTTCTGCCATGTTAATGGGCCATGGCCCAGAGTGCCACCGTGCGCGGATGGAGAGTATACCTTACTCGTCTGAGCTCACCTAGTCACCTCCCGCCATAAGCATTGTAGATTTGTGGTTGATTTTCATTTCAAAAACGCCAGCCTTATGCGCTCAATATATTAATTTCGAAGAAGGGAATTTCTTGATTAATCAAAAAAAATGGACCAAAACTTAGAGTTTCGAAGATTATCCTACCCTTTGGTTTGGAGTATGAGCAAGATAGAGATAGCCACAATGCTCTTCAAGGAATGGGGGACACCATCCTTTGTTCACTTCGCTCAACTTAACACTCAAAACGCTACCCTCGTCTCTTTCATAAATATTGTTCCCTCTTATCTATATTAATAGCCTCACTTTTATCTAGATTCGTATATATCTAGTTAAACTAGTTGCATTCATAAGAGTAAGAAATGTTTTTAGTACGGTAGTGGTACGAACTTGATGCCATATTTGCCTCAACTCTCTTTTTAAAACCTAAGGCCTTAGGCTTGCATTGAATTAATAACGCCCGAAAATAGCGGATACAAAGTGTTGATAGTTTAGTTTACAGATAATGCACACAACAAGAAAAAGATCACAAAAAAACATAGCTCGAAGGTCGAGGCCCTCATCTAACTTCACGAACAGGGCATTGGAGAAGACACGTCATGAAGCGGCACACCCCTGGAGAGATTATGGCTTTGTGAGATCCTGGCTCACTGTCAAAGTAGTGTCATTCGCTTCTACCTCCGAAGAAGGCCCCTCCCTTCTCGCCAAGGTCAAGGGGCACCGCATCGTCGAGAGGTACAGAGCTCACCCTAGAGCATGAATGGTCACACAACAAAGGTTTCCACGCCTAACAACTACACACACGATCACCTATTCCTGCGAGCAATCCACGACATTGTCGTCAACATTAGCACTGACCACACATCAAGACGCAAACTTTAGGAACAAATCGCTGAAAGAAGACACGACAAGGAGATGCCAACACAACCACCAAGAAAGTCCTGGATACACCTTAGTCTCATGCCAGCTAGCGTGGCCTGACCGCTGTAGAGGGGATCCCTCTCGCCCAAGCTCAAGGCCGTCGCGCCACCGGTGGTCACTGACCACAAACCGTTGCAGCGCACTGAAGTAGACCACTGACCAAACATGGCACCATGTCGTCGCAAGAAGTGCGCCTCCATTAGCAACCTACTAACCATTTCACTTCACACCACCTCCCAGTAGACCCAAGACGGTGCCTCCAAGGAGGACACGACTCCAGCACGCCGACGCAACCCAATCTGAGGGATTTTGTTTTTTCACCCGGGAAAATGGGGATGAGGGGATAGCAGTCGGACATCAACGTCGCCTTTGAGAAGGTGAACGGCATAGCTACGTCGATGTCATGACCACCACCACTAGTTTAGGGTTTCCTCCAGGCTAGAGCTCCTAGGCCAGCCACCCAACTACCAGGATCCAGTAAGGGTGCCCAGATTCGAAGGCAGCGGCGCGAGGTCAACGCATAGGGGAGATCCCCGTCTTCAAATAGTCCATGGTCCAGCGACCAACACGCAGCCGCAAATGGAGAGAACAACGTGGCGCGGTCCATTTCGCCGCAAACCGGACCCAAACCTAGGGCTAGAATGCGGTGGGACGGACGGCTGCCTCGTCCGGCCGTGTCCTCCCGAGCCTTCCACTGGTCCCACCTGGCGGTGTCCTAGAGGTAGGGACCATGTCCTTTTAAATGGGACCGCATCATTGCCCCCATCCACACTCCACTCACAGTCCCCAGTCTACTTAGGTCAAACCAGAAAACCCTAATCGTTCCCTCCCCACCGATAAGGCCCTCCATCGATGGCCGTGATGACAAAAGGGGGTTGGAAGGGTTGGTTCTCAGCCAGGACGGAATGACCACGAGTCCAGCTCCTCCGCCAGCGGTGACTGTAATCGCCGTCATTTCATGTCGAGGTCGCCGCTAGGCTCCTCCTTCTTCCGCGGCCCACCGGCACGCGTGTCGCGCCTGCGCTCCGAGCTGCGCGTCTACGCCAGCCTCCAGGTCGCACACACGCTGCCCGAGGCAGGCATTCCTTGCCCATGGCCGGACGTGCACCTGTCGGTGGTGGGCATCTCAATGGTGCCCGCGTGCCTGTGTCGGCCACCCCGGTGTCGTGCCCTGCTCGTCGCCAGGAGATCTGCCATCGTCGAGCCTTCCGGCCACCAGATCAGGACCCGGCCTACTCCGCCACTCCGACCTCTAGGACCGGTGGTTCGAGGCGGAGCACGCGGTGCGGCGCAAGGCCATCGAGGCCAACCTCGAGAACCTCGATGGCGACAACAAGGACTACTAGGAGGATTCGGACGAGGACTCTTGTGTGGAGGACGACGACCTCCACTTCCCACCGCCGTAGCCCGACATCCCCGACTGGTCACACTACAAGGGCGCTGACATCGTCGAGTCCGAGGTGTGGCCTCAGTGGCCCAGCCAGGTGGCGGTCAAGGTGGAGGAGCCGGAGCCGACGCAGCCCCGGCCGATGACGAAAGAGGAGGAGCTCTAGGCCTCCCTCCTCACGTCGCAACTCAAGGAGGAGAAGTGGTGGGACGACACCGCCTAGGCCCTACACGAGTCCTAGGTGGCCGCGCATGCCTAGTTGGCCCCTTTGCCGCTCGTGCTCCCGGCATCGCCTCCCGCTCCGGCCCCGAGCGGCGCGTGGCTACCGCCCTAGGTCTTCATCGTCATCGACGACAATGATGAGTAGGCAGTTCGCAGTAGCAGGACCAGGCGCCGGTCGACCAGTAGCACCAGGTGACGAGGGTTTAACTCATCAATGCCCATTGTTATGGACTTGGGTTTTGGGGAAGGAGGGAGCACTGGAAATCTCGGTACGGCTAGCAAACAAGCACACATGGACGCAAGTTTTACCCAGGTTCAGGCCTCATAGAGGACCCTACTCCTGCTTGTCTGCTCTTGATTGATGATGATCCGAAGGATTATAAGGTCGCCGATGGTGGTGTCGCGCAGATTGGATCTGGCGTATGAGAGATCATAGATCTATCTATTGTCTATTGCAGCGTCTAGATCTATTGTCTATTGTGGGAGTCACGATGTCTAGATCTATTGTGGCGTAGTGTGTCCTCCTCGTTGGACCCTCCTAGCCTTTATATATGGGGAGGCTAGGTCTTAGGTACTAATACGAGTTGGTTACAAGTTAGATTCAAACTCTAGTATTAAGATTTCCTTGTCTTGTGCGTTTAGGAGTCCGTGTCCATATGGGCTTCATACCAGTCGCACTGTCATAGGCCTCATGGACCTTGGCAATTCGTCGAGTGGACCTTCCGTCGAGCCGCACCAGGTAGGCTATAGTCGAGTGCCTATTGGGAATACCCATGTCAGTAGCCCCCGAGTGTCCATGTGAATCGTAGATTCGGATGGAGACTCAGAAGTCTTGAGTCTTGCATTAGGATGTCGGAGTCGACAATTATGTCGAGTGCGAAGCACTTCACCCGGAAGTTCATCGGGTCAGTCGAATTTATAGTAGTTCATAGGGATGATAGTAAATGTGCCCGTTGCGCTCGACGGATCGGGACCAGTTAATTGCTCTAGGGCAAAACCAATGCTACCTACTCAAACTCGAGTCCCCGGACTCGAATTCGGAAATTGCTGGCGTAATTCGACTCAAGCCGCGGAGGTCTTATAGAGTCAAATCCCAGTGTATATGTGTGAGCACTCGACGCGTCCGTCAAGGCTTATTCATCGTACCTGTAGGTACGGGTTATTTCTGGTAGAACGCAGCAGATGCGTTGTCAGGCTTTATTCAGGTCTTATCTTCACACTGTAAGCGCGGCATCCGAATTCTTTGTCATCGCAGAGATGATTCAGGTGGCCTAGGAGACGTAATCTCTTTGTAGGGAAAATATGAGGTGGAGTCGCCATAGCATTCGAGTGTGGATTTTATCAACACACAGTACGACGTACAAGGAAAAATAATCATAGGGTGCGCGACCAGCGCTCCCTATGGGAGTAGCCCCCGAGTGCCTGGTTGAGTCGAAGACTCAGGCAGGGACTAAAGAACTTTTGTGACTGCTGTCGTCTTTTTGTTTGCTGGTTTCAGTCGAATTTGCTTTCAGCGCTCCCTATGGGAGTAGCCCCCAAGTCCTTAGTCGAATCGTGGATTCGAGTGAGGATTCAGAGCATGTCACTCGAGGATATTGTATATGCGCGTCCAGCGCTCCAGTTGGGAGTAGCCCCCGAGTGTCTGTCGGAGTTGTAGACTCGGGCAGAGACTCGAGACTTGCATCTTGTAGGCGCAGTCGAAAATCATGCGAGAAGAAACCACTGACCGGAAGTGCATCGGGTCAGCATCTCACGCATAAGGAGCTCGAATTGAAGATGAAGTCGAGGTCGATGTAGCGGAGTTATGCGGCGATTAGCCAGGTGAGTCGATGATGCAGATGGAGTCGAAGTAGTCGCTTCTGTCAGGTGCGTGGCCAATGTCGCATGTGTGTAGCATCAAGCGATGCAACAATCCGAGGAGAGACTCGACTCGGGTCTTGAGTGTATGTCGTAGCTAGTTGTTTTGTCGACTCTTGTTGGAGGACCCGATGGAATAGTTTGACGCAGTCGACATCCTTGTAAGCTGCATAAAACATGAAGAATTATAAACTACTTGTATCTTGTAGAGGATATTTGCATGTCGGTTTGCAAAGTAAAATTCTGGTGCCAATCAAGTCGACACTTTTGCACTGCATGCTAGGCCTTTTCGTTAACCTGATTACCCTTAGTCTCAGTATCTTGCCGAGGCACTCGGAGTTCAAGGATTCGATGATCAGGCAAAATCAGCTACTTGGGCTATCGCGTATGAGGTGCTCGAGCGCGGGGTCGACGACACATTAGGTTACTCGAAGAGGGCGCAGCCCCCGAGTGTTTCGAGTGCGATTAAAGTAAGAAAGAAATCAACTTTAAGTAGAAAACTTAGCTTTGTTGGTTGTTGCCGTGATGAACGAGTCGCAAGGTTTGATGCGATCGGCGGGTCACGGGAGTCGAAGATTGTAGTGGCTCGCGGTCGCGGGGGTCGAATTTGTAGCGGCTCGCGATCGCGGGAGTCGAGGGAGCCCCCGAGTCGTTAGAGTCGAAGACCGAAGAGGGTCGTACGGTGGAGTCGAAGGAGCCCTCGAGTGTGGAGTAGATGTGGTCGATGTAGCCGAGGCAACGTTCGAGAGCCGATGTGGCGAAACGGAGTCGACGTGGCAGCGGGTCGCCGGGGGCGATGACGGTAGTGGTTTGCCGCAACCGAAGATCATAGCGGGTCACGGTTGTTGGCGGAGTCGAAGACTGTACCATTGATGTGGTCGAAGTATGGAGTCGACGCGGTGGATGTAATCGACACAGCGGACATGTAGTCGACGTGGCAGCGGGTTGCTAGAGTCGCTGACAATGATGGCTCACCGTAGGCGAAAACGGCAGTGGGCTGTCGGACTCGAAGACCATAGCGGGTCGCCGCAGTTATTGATGGCAAAATCAAAACCGGCTATGATGAAAACGCAATCGTGAAGATGAAACCACCCACAATGGAGGTGAAATTTTTAATGGGCCGTAATAGTGAATAGGACGTGACATCATTGCTGTAAAACCTATGCAAGCCTCGTGTGCATTTGTTAATAACTTAACGCCAGATTAGTACGTGTATCCAGCAAAGCAGTCCCAGCGAACTTGGCCCGTATGTATTTGATTCGGTTCACAAGTGGTGTGCTCCAAGTCTCCAACGATTCCTCTAGCGCTTATTCTTTGTGTATTTTCCATGACATCACGTGATGTAATTCCAAAAGCAGATATTTTGGCTGCCTTTTTTTTCCTTTTATTTCCTCTTCCTTCTAGGAATCATTGTCGTGATGATCCTTTTTTGCTGCTTCTAGAAATCTCGTGACTTGCTGCCGTACACACCCGATTTGGAGTCAGATCTCCATCAGGTCGCCGACTAGATTGATCTAGTGAATCCGTGTGCTCTGCTGCTTGCAAATCAGATTGATTTTTTTGATCTTCTCCGTGGATCTCAAACGTGCCAGGTTTCGACGACCATAGAACACGCGCTTGATGGAGAGCCAATCGCACACTCGCGGTGAAGCCGCGGCAAATTTATTCCCGGAAATCGATGAGTCGAAGATCACCGATAATGGAGCCGTCGAGATCGCAACATCAGCACGCCCAATCCCCACGGTCGGTGCCATTGACGAGGGTTTAGCTCATCAATGCCCATTGTTATGGACTTGAGTTTTGGAGAAGGAGGGAACGCTGGAAATCTCGGTACGGCTAGCAAACAAGCACACAGGGACGCAAGGTTTACCCAGGTTCAGGCCTGGTAGAGGACCCTACTCCTGCTTGTCTGATCTTGATTGATGATGATCTGAAGGATTACAAGGTCGCCGATGGCGGTGTCGCGCAGATTGGATCTGGTGTATGAGAGATCGTAGATCTATCGATTGTCTATTGCAGCCTCTAGATCTATTGTCTATTATGGGAGTCGTGATGTCTAGATCTATTGTGGCGTAGCGTGTCCTCCTCGTTGGACCCTCCTAGCCTTTATATATGGGGAGACTAGGTCGCAGGTACTAATACGAGTTGGTTACAAGTTAGATTCAAACTCTAGTATTGAGATTTGCTTGTCTTGTGCGTTTAGGAGTCCGTGTCCATATGGGTTTCATATCAGTCGCACCGTCATAGGCCTCATGGACCTTGGCAATTCGTCTAGTGGGCCTTCCGTCGAGACACACCAGGTAAGCTATAGTCGAGTGCTTATTGGGCATACCCATGTCACCAGGTGTAGGTTCCCCTCCCCGCTATGGCACCACATAATATTGGGTTTTTCGTGTTGATATTTTGTGACCGGGACCGAGACCTTTTTATGTAATATGTATAATCATTTTCGCCCTTTCCTTTTTTCTGCAATGTTTTTTTCCGGGGCAATGGACGTTTGGGGCACAGGCCACCGCAAACGGGCTCAGCCCGACGACATGTCCTCCACCCACAAACGCACCGAATCGGACGGATTCAGTGTCTGAAATGCAGGGGATCGTTGGAGTTGGCCTTACTACCTCAACCGGTGTCCGGTGGCCACCGCAGAGGCCTAGACAGGAAGAAAATCTTTAGGATTGGAAGGGGGAGGTGCAGTACTTCACGGGACAATCGGAAGATATATTCAGTTTTTTTTGGTGAGTGAGAGAAGATGGAGAGAAGAAGGTCACATTCCCACACGTCAGTGCTAGATTCAGAACAGGAGAGGACGTAACACTAAAACCAGACTTACAGTCACCAACTTGCGTATGATTAGCTATATACAGGAACAGGGCGTGACACGTACTTCGACTGGATTGTTTTTGAATAACAAACTCTCTCGTGCAGGATATAATAAACTAACAAATTTTACACTATGTACGGGCATGTCAGATGAGAGAGAAAGTTCTAACTAATATAGCGCGGGGTAACAAACTCCATCCTCCCTTGTTTGTGATGTTAGTTTGTTAAAACGATTGAGTGCGGTGGCATTTCTTCTGTAATTTTTGCTTGTGTGACACCAGACATTCACCACGCTTTTAAAAGTAATAGTAAAGATTTTTAAAGTCATAAACATCTGGGTACATCCACCAGTAATGTGTTGATAACTGTTAGGTAGAGGTAAGGCTAAATACATTGACTCCACGATAATAATTGAACCACACAACTAGATAACCAGATTAGTACTAGATTGTTAAGCCTTAGCAAAATGGCATAGGACATGTAAAAGCACGAATATTATCTATAGACTTAAGCTAGGTCACATGAAAATATTTTTAGAGCATATGCTCCTACCATGACACTTTCATGTGGGTTGATGTTTCTACTTTTCACATTGACGAGTGAGTCCATGTGGCGCTCCTTCGCGCGTGTGGTGGAGATGTGAAGGTGCTTGCTTTACGCGGCGTTATTTTCGTTGTATCCTCTCTTACTCGTGTCGTGATGGAGAATATCATTTTGCGACCCAAAAGTTTGGGTGTCTAGGCAACGCGGTACCCAAGTTGCTTACAATCAGCTGTGTTGCCCAAAGTTGGCGTGCCAAATACTCAGAGTGTGCGATATCAGGCTAACGGCTGTCAAGTTAGGTCTTTTTCGGCACGAATTCAATTTTACGTTTCAATACAAAATATCAGGCTAACGGCTGTCAAGTTAGGCCCCTGTCAGTTCTCGCCGTTATGTCGCTCCCGTCGCTTAGGCGGGGTGGCTGTCACGTAGGCTTGCTGTGCTGGCACAGTGGATAGGACAACACACCCTGCCCAGTGTATTGACATGACAAAACAGGACACATGTATCGGCGTTATAATTTTTTTTTGTTTACTCAGAAGCTGGAACGGCCACCGCCACGCGTCTCTCCTTGGACTTCCGTCCTCGTCGTTAACCACTACCTTAAAAGCGTATTGACGATTCCCCTGCCTCGCAGAAATCACTCTTCTTCTTCCTGTCATCTATCTTCTTATCGTCTTCTCCTTGCTGCCATGGAAAGTCGTCGCACTCTAGAGATAAGCTTCACTACCCATGACAATAAGAAGATAGATGTTGTCTACACCAACGAGGAGGAGATAGTGGTGCGAGTCCTGAGGATGTACGAGGGTTGGCTTGAGAAAGACGAGGACAAGTTTGTGTGATTAAACCTCGAGTACACCCCGGAGCACCCATATGAAGGGAGTGAAGTCACCGTCGTTTAACTGGCCATGAGGAAACACGTCCTCGTCTACCACCTCTCCTGCTTTGTAGATCTACTCTTTGTATCTAACCGCTTTTAGGGTTTTCTCCTCTTGTTCTTTATCCATTTTGTCATCTTGCAACTACTGGATTTTATTTATTACAAAATAAATTATGACAAGACAATGTTGAGAGTCTTGATCTTGCATTTACTAAACTTTTCAAAATTATATTCAGATGATGATCTTGCATTGACAAAATATTTGTACTTTCAAGACTGATAGGAATTGTCCGGGGTTGTGTGAGTTCCTTGTAGAAAAGGGAATTGTTTTCTGCACCGTCGACAATACAACTGATTTTTTGAAATTTTATCAAGAGGGAATTATAATTCCTGTGCACAACTGGATCAATATTCAGAGTCTTTTCAAGATCCTAGGGGGCTCGAGGAAGGATAAAATGGCATCACTCGCAATTAGAATCACTGATGAGTCGTACGACAGAATGAAGGCATATTTCCCTACGGATAGGCACGATTTTTGGACGAGTGGTCGTTGTCTGATATAAACCTGAAGTATGCAGTCATAGATGCTTACGCGACCTACCAGCTGTACAAGAAGATCCATTTTTTTCTACGTTACCTCGTGTTTTGCCCTATTTGCAAGAGGGAAGACGAGCTTAGGGGGACCCTTTGTAAAAAATGCAGAATAGCTGAGTTTGAAGCTGCATATGCAAAGGAAATGGCTGCATCTAAAGCAGCTGACAGAGAGGCTAGAGCTGAAGCAGCAAACAGAGAGGCAGCATCTTCTAGCGGCAACAATCAGATCTGTGATGCACCGCTAATTGTGTCGCAGGACGCTGAAGATAGGGAAGGCAAGTCAGATCCCAGGTGGGACGAAGTATTTCATGATTTGTGGAGTGCCAATAATGTAAGATCCACCTGGAATGATCACAATTGGTCGCCTAGGAACGATGGCAAGCGCCTCAAGTGGGTTGATGAGAAGTGAATTAAATTTTACTTCTCAGTGTTATGTTTCTATTTTGTGGAACTCATTTATCTTATCAAGATGTCTAGCGCCTCAAGTGAGAGTAGTAAAATAAATTTAACCCTCTTTGTGTTATGTTTATGTATGTGTCTTGTAGCTTGTCAAGATGGTAGCTCGTTAACTGGTAGTTTGAAAGAGTACCCTTTTTCTCTCTCGCTAAAAGATATGTTTCATTTTGCCCAAATTGGTAGCAAATCTAGAGAAAATTCTCTCTTCGATAATTCGTTCCCTTTTGGACCTCTTTTTGCCTCCGATCAGGTAGCAAATCTAGAGCAGCAAATCACACTAGGAAGAATACATTCATTCAGAAAACAAAACAAATGTAGATATAGCTGTGCACAGCTAAATAGGATATAGAGATAGAAAGTAGGTTGCTTAACGAGGTTCGATGCATTCAGCCAGAAATAGGATGCAAGTAAAATATAGAAAATCAAAAGAAGCTGCTTAGCAGTAGCAGACACATTCAACCCCTGACGGAGTTATGCCCTAGAGGCAAATAATAAAGTGTGTTGTTTGATATATCTCCTATATGTTCATAATACGTTTTATACTGTGCTATAACTGTGTTAATACAAAACGTTAATACACGTGTGGTATGTAAACAAACCGTGTCTCTAGTTACCTCTAGCGAACTAGTTCATTGGTCATGAGAATGATCTGGGTTTCAAGATCATGGGCATTTATGCCAATTGACAATGAGGTCACGTCATTGGTTGAATGACGTGATAGACAAACATCCGATAGTTGTATCTCAATGAGATCTAGTTACAAAGTTCACCATTGATGATAAACACATGAAACCTCGCAACCTGATCCTTAGACTGTGAGATAATGCAAATCACCGTTCTGGAGGGAGCTTAGATGGTTATCAAGTATCATACCGTGACTGGGTGATCGAAAAGGTGCCACTCAGGTTTCCCAAAGGAGCGCGTAGAGGAGTACATATCAAGACCAGGATTTGCCAATCCATGTAACGGATAGATACATATGTGGCCATCTCGGTGACATTGCATTAACAAAGCTTGCAAGCGTGTGACTGGGTCATGAAATGCAACGGCATGGGAACGAATAAACAAGTTCATCGGTAACGAGATCGAACTAAGGTATGGATATACCAAAGATCAAGTCTCGGATGAACTAGGTATCAAGTGGCAATGGGAACGGGAAACAACTATTCACGGTTCGAGCGATAAGATTCGTGGAATGCACAGGGGTCATCATGGGCATCCAGGTCCCACTGATGATCATTGATGTGAGAGGATTCTCAATCATGTCTGTAGTATTCCCGAACCGAAGGATGTCACGCTTAAGGGTGGGGGCGCTTAGGGATAGATGAAGTACCGTAGGGAAATAGAGAGAGAGAAACCGGAATAGTTCCGGGTAACATCCGATGGTGATCGGAAGGGGTTCGGAAGGAGTTTCGGAGTAAAGGAATATGATAATATATGTATTTGAATGTTAATTGGAGAATTAATATTAAATATGTATTTTATTTTATTATTAAAGGCTTCCTAATGCTAATGGGCCTCACCCGAAGGGAGGCCCAATAGGGCAAGGCGCCTAAGGGGAGGGGGCCGGCCAGCATTGGCTTGGTGGGCCGCCCAAATGGGGCCCACCTAGGGCCGGCGGCAGCCCCTAGGTGGTCGGCGGGTGTGGGGTTTAGTCCCACACCGCCTAGCCCCTGGGTGGTGAGCCCCCCTCCCACTATATATAGGGGTCTCCCCTCCCCCCTTGGAATCACCCCATTCCCTCTCATTCTCTCTCTCTCATCCACTGAGGACTTCTCCGTAATATTGGGGAGGACCTCGTGGGTGAGTTCTGCACCTTCACACTACCGCCGTGTGATCTGCGATCCGGCATCTACTTCTTCCGCTGCTCGACTGGATCGGAGTCCTGTTCACATCTCCTACACCAGACGTGTGACGAACTTCGGAGGCACCACACTTGGGGTGCTGCTCGTCTTCATCAATATACGCCTTCCTGTGTAAGGCGTGCCTCGATCTTCAAAGGTGTGAATATCGAATCCCTTCTCCGTTACTTATGTCTACGTAGTATAGATCCTGGTGTTAGTGTTCGAGTAGATAGAATTTTTTGTTTTCTGCTACGGAACCCAACAATGGCATCAGAGCAGGTCTATGGGTATACATGTCGTACGGATAGAACACATCGCAATATGTGGGCATTGATTCTCTAGTTGCTACCCTCTTTAATGTTATTGTTCATATCATGGCACTGTTTGATGAACCGGCCCCCAACCAACCTCACGTGGTGATTCACGAGACTGGTCCACGTATCAAAGTGGCTTAGGGGTGTCTGTCTCTCTACAGTAGTTGGTATGGCATCGACATTGGAGGGCCCTGAAAAGGGAAGTAAAACAGCAATCATTGAATCCATGTTGTGGCTCTATGTTCATAGGTGGGAAAGGATTCTACCGTGAAAGCCCTAAAGCCGCGCAAAACATGCAATAGATAATATAGAGGAGTCTATCTTTGATTTGCATAGGGGCTAGTGTTGTGACATGGCAATGAAAAGTTTATGAAACTTCCATTGGAGCTCTCGATGGTGATCAAGAAGCTGCAACCACGTCATGACACTTTACATTAAGAAGTACCTTGGTGTGCATCTTGTTATGCTAGTATGACAATATATACGACGGTAACATAATAGGATAATCCCTCACAGAATTCCAGTCTGCGTATTCCCCTTGTGTGTGCACCACCAAGAAAGTTCTCCGTTATGAGGCAGGCCGTGACGATCGGGTGTCAGACATATCTGTGTTTGCATACGGTGGGTGTAAGCCATGTTGCACTGCGGATACACACAAGTTAGAACTGGCGAGCCTAGCATGTGTAGACATGGCCTCGGAATACAAGAGACCGAAAGGTCGAGCATGAATCACATGGTTGATGTGATCGACATTGGGGAATGTCCACCTTTGAAACTGCACTGATGGCTGTGACGATCGGGGGAGGTGCAGCGGATTGGGATCATGTGATCACTGAAATGAATAGAGGGGTGTTCATTTGAGTGGGAGTTCTTTTGTTTTAATTTAGAAACATGAATTAAAAATTGAACTCATTATTATGAACATGGTCCAAACAAATCCATTGTAGATGTCTCGCCCACCCACCTTCAACCTTAGCACTTTCCTCGGGAAGGACAAGCTGAAAACTGATGGGACCAACTTCACCACATGGTTCCACAATCTTAGGATCCTCCTAGTCCCCTACAAGTTGACTTATGTCATCGAGGCTGAGCTTCTAGCTAAGCCTGCAGATTCTGCCTCCCAAGACGAAAAGAATGTCTGGCAATCCAAAGCGGATGATTTCTCCCTCATCTAAAGTGGAATGCTCTATGCCATGGAGCCAAAGCTTCAAAAGCGTTTTGAGAAGAGGAATGCTTTCAAGATCATTGAAGATCTCAAGGCTGTCTTTGCTCCACAGGCTCGTGCAGAGAGGTATGATGCTTCCGAGCTCTTCCTGTCTGCTAAGATGGAAGAGCACAACAGTATTAGTGAGCATGTAGTCAAAATGTCTGGCTACGTTAAGCGCTTGAATGCTCTGGATTTCAAAATCCCAGAAGAGCTTGCGATTGATAGGGTGTTGCACTCGCTGCCCCTAGCTACAAGAGCTTTGTGATGAACTACAACATGCAAGGGATGACTAAGACCCTTGCTGAAGTGTTCGCCATGCTCAAAACTGCTGAGGTAGAAATCAAGAAAGAGAACACGGTGTTAATGGTCAATAAGACCATTAGCTTTAAAAGGTCGGGGACAAAGGGCAAGGGCAACAAGCCAAATAAGGATGGTAAAGCAGTTACCAACACCTCTCAGGCTACTAGGCCCAGTCCTAGGTCCGGTACCACGTGTTATTACTGCAAAGGGGATGGGCACTGGAAACGCAATTGCCCCAAGTACATTGAGGACAAGAAAGCCGGCAAGATAGCCGCCAAAGACAAAGGTATATGTGATATACATGTTATAGATGTGTTCCTTACCAACGCTAGGAGCAACACCTGGGTATTTGATACCGGTTTTGTTGCTCACATATGTAACTCCCAACAGGAGCTGTGGAGTAAGAGGCGGCTTGGAAAGGACGAGGTGACGATGCGCGTCACCAATGGCACGAAAGTCGATGTGGTGGTCATCGACACGTTATCTCTACATCTGCCGTCAGGATTGATTCTAGTTTTGAATAAATGCTACTATGTACCCGCATTGAGTATGAATATTGTAAGTGGATCTTGCTTGTTGCAAGATCATTATTCATTTAAATCTGGAAGAAGTGGTTGTTCTATTTATATGGATAACGTCTTTTATGTTCATGCGCCTATGAGTAATGGTTTATTCTTACTAGATCTTGATTGCAATACTCACATCCATAATATTGATGCTAAACGTTGTAAGCATAATGATGATAATTCGATGTTTATGTGGCATTGCCGTCTTGGTCACATTGGCGTAAAGCGCATGAAGAAGCTTCATTCAGAAGGACTTCTTGGATCATTAGATTTCGAATCTCTTGATACATGTGAGCCATGCCTTATGGGCAAGATGACTAGGACACCCTTCTCTGGCACGATAGAGAGAGCTGCAGACCTACTGGGAATCATACATACGGATGTATGTGGACCAATGAGTGGCTCAACGCGCAATGGTTATCGTTATTTTGTTACCTTTACTGACGATTTGAGTAGATATGGATATATCTACTTAATGAAACACAAGTCTGAAACCTTTGAAAAGTTCAAGGAATTTCCGAAGGAAGTAGAGAATCAACTTAACAAGAGAATCAAGCATCTTCGATCGGATCGAGGAGGCGAGTATTTGAGTTATGAGTTTAACATGCACTTAAAGGACTGTGGGATAATCCCACAACTTACGCCAGCCGGAACACCACAGCGTAATGGTGTGTCGGAACGACGTAACCGTACTCTATTAGATAGTGTGAGGTCCATGATGTCTTTGACTGATTTGTCCGTATCATTTTTGGGATATGCGTTAGAAACCGCTGCTTTTATTTTGAACCGAGCACCATCCAAATCCATGGAGATAACCCCATATGAGATATGGTATGGCAAGAAGCCAACGTTGTCATTTCTGAAAGTTTGGGGATGTGAGGCTTACGTCAAGAAACTACAGCCTGACAAACTCAAACCTAAATCAGAAAAATGCATCTTTGTGAGGTACCCAAGGGAAACAATTGGGTACACTTTCTACAACAAGGCCGAAGGCAAAACGTTTGTCGCGAAAGCCGGCACCTTTCTCGAGAAAGAGTTTCTCGCCAAAGGAATTAGTGGAAGGAAAATTGAGTTGGATGAAGTTGTTCACCCTTCTCTCCAAATTCCGAGTAGCGCAACGGAAGTTGTTCCGAAACCACTCTCCAACATGGAGGAAGATCCCAATGATGATGATCAAAACAACGACGTCGAGACTCTTGAAGTTCACAGGTCTACAAGAGTTCGTGACACTCCTAATTGGTACAGTAGTCTTGTGATGTCTGTCATCCTAGATGAATATGAAGAACCTACAAACTACAAAGAAGCTATGGATAGTGCTGATTCCGAGAAATGGCTAGAAGCCATGAAATCCGAAATAAGATCCATGTATGAGAACCAAGTTTGGACCTTGGTAGATCTTCCCGAAGGCCGCAAGGCCGTGGAAAATAAATGGATCTTTAAGAAAAAGACAGATGTGGATTGTGATGTGACCATTCACAAAGCTCGACTTGTCGCAAAGGGGTTTCGACAAATTCAAGGAGTCGACTACGATGAGACTTACTCTCCCGTAGTGATGCTTAAGGCTGTTCGGATTTTACTAGCAATTGCTGCCCATTTCGACTATGAAATTTGGCAGATGGATGTCAAGACCGCATTTCTCAATGGTCACTAATACGTCCATTTTGCATCACTATTCTATGTCATAATTCACTGTTATTCATTGATATATTTCATATTAAGAGATGATACTTATGTTATTTCATCTGTTTTTGCATGGTTGATGACTTTTGGAGCATGGATCGCTATAGTCAGGATTCTGATGGAAAAGGTGCTATTTGGAGGCAAAATTCGCGAAGATTAGAAAATCCGGGAAAATATACAGAAAATCCTATTTTTCCAGAAGACGAAGGAAGCCAGAAGAGGGAGTGGAGATGGGCCACAGGGGGCCCACACCACCCCCTGGCGCGGGCCACCCTAGGCCATGCCACCAGGTGGTGTGGCCGCCCTGGCCCACCTCTAGCTCTCCCCTCTGGCGTATATATTCCTCCCGAAACCCTAAGACTCGGGGAGCGACCACAGAAAGATTCCGCCACCTCTGCGGGGCGGAAAACACTGAGAGAGAAAGATCTCTCCGGCAGACAAATTTCTACCAGGGGAATTTCCTTCTCGGAGAGGGAAGATCGCCGCCATCAACACCACCATCAAGTTGGACTTCATCGGGATCATCATCATCATCATCACCACCGTCATCACCATCAGCACCCTCATCACCATCTCCATATTGCTGTGACAATTGGGTTGAATCTTGCATTAATTCTTAGGGGAAACTTTCCCGGTGTTGATTACTCTTTGTAGTTGATGCTATTGAGTGAACCATTGAATTATTGTTTATGTTCAGATTGTTATACATCATTATTCCATATCTGATCATGATCCATATGATGTATTGTAAGTAGTTCATTTTGTTCTTGAGGACATGGGAGAAGTCATGTTGTTAGTAGTGGAGTTGTGTTGAGAAAGATTCAATAGTTTGATATTTAAGTTGTGGTGTACTTCTTCTAGTGGTGGCATGTGAACGTAGACTACATGACACTTCACCTATATGGGCCTAGGGGAATGCATTGTGTATTTGGCTACTAATCGTAGGGGTTGCCGGAGTGACAGAAATCTGAACCCCCGTTAGGAAACCATTGCACAAGGGACGTAAGGGTCTTAGAGTTTAAAGCTGTGGTTAGGTTTCTACCTTAATTACTTTCTTGTACTTACGGATGTTTGCAAGGGGTATAATCACAAGTATGTATTAGTCCTAGGAAGGTCGGTACATTAGCACAAGTTCACCCACACAACACTTAGCAAGCTAAAGCAGATGAATCAACTATATGAAGCGAAAGCACTTGACAGTCTTCCCATGTGTCCTCGAGAACGTTTCGTCATCTTAAGTAATACAACCGGCTTGTCCTTTGCTGCATAAAGGATTGGGCCACTTGCTGCATTTATTCTTACTGTCTTTTATTTACTCGTACTTTGTTTACTTGCTTTATCAAAAACCCCTAAAAATATGTTTGCTAAGTATTTGTAGAGAATTCCTAATCCATACCACTAGCCAGCACCTTCTGCTCCTCATTGGGTTTGACACTCTTACTTATCGAAAATACTGCGATACACCCCCTATACTTGTGGGTCATCAAGACTATTTTCTAGCGCCGTTGCCGGGGAGTGAAGCGCTATTGGAGAGTGGAACTGGTAAAGGAAACTTCTACTATGAGTATTGTTTATTTCTGTTAGTTGCTTTATTTTTGTTATGGATAATTCGCTGAGTTTCTTATTTGGTAATGCTACTACCACTGCTAAGGTAGTAGATGAACCACCACCTGCTGAGAATGATGCTTTTAAAATAACTACAAGAATTATTGATCGTGTTATGGATAACTACTATGTTGGGGATGGAACAGTCCATCCCGGTGATGATTTACTCTTTATACACGAATTATGCGGGTTGTTCAAGTGTGCAGGTATTACTATAGATCAAGTTAAGAAGACGGTATCCTCACTATCGCTGAAAGAAAGAGTTGAGGAATGGTATAAGCTGTTGAAGAATGGTCAAGCTCTGGAATGGGAGGAAATAATACCTCTCTTTTATTCAAAGTTTTATCCTCCTAGTGAGATTCATAAAGATCGGAATCAAATATACAACTTTTGGCCTCTTGATGGAGAGAGTACAGCTCAAGCTTGGGGGAGATTGAAGTTACTAATGCTCAAATGTCCCATTCATGAGCTCCCCAACAATATTATTATCAATAACTTTTATGCAAGGCTCCCTCTACATGATAAGGATTTATTGGATGCTTCTTGTGTTGGATCATTCACTCGTATGGAAGAAGAAGCTAAATGGGATCTTCTGGACCGTATTCAAGATAATGTTGAAGCTTGGGAGAACGACAAAGGTAGAAAGTCAGGTATAAATTATGATTATGAATGCATTGAATCTTTTATGGGAACTGATGACTTTCAAAATATTAAAAATGCTTATGGTCTAGATTCTCAAGCTATTGCAACTTATTTTAAGGCTTTTGCTTCTTACATTGAAGTGCCTAAAAAGAAGTGGAATAAGTATCATGAACCTTATAAAGATGTTGCTAAGGGTGTTCCTGCAAGAAATACAGAAGTTTATACCGCTAATCATGTTTTACCTGAACCTTACATTGAGAAAATGTCTTTCCTAGTTAAGATAAAGGAACATTCTATGATAGCTAGTATGGTTAATGAAAGTACACATAAAGCTGTTGAACCTGATAAACATATGGTTGATAAACCTATTATAGCAAATGTGAAAGACTTTGTTACTAAATATGGAGAAGAGGGACACCCTATCCTTTGTAAGGATACCTCTAATATTGTTTCACAAAGTAGTGTTATGAGAGCTAGTGTTCCTGTGTTTTCTATTAGAATAAGTGATCATTGTTACGATGGTCCTTGTGATAGTAATATTGTTAAGTTTATGCATGATACTGAAAGTTATTATGAGAGAGGGAAAGTGTTCTTATGTATCTCAATAATATCAAGTTTCCTCGTTTTATGCTGAAAGTTTTTATGGTGTACTTGTTTTGCCTTCTTATGCAAGTAGCCTCTGGTTTTAACAACTTGTTTGTTTACAAAATTCCCTTGCATAGGAAGTGGGTTAGACTTTAATATGTGTATTTTTGCTTCTTAATGCTCTCTTTCACTTCAATTCATATTTCTATGTGAGCATCATCAAAATTATCATGGCCATCTTAATGGCTATAAAGAAAGAGCTTTTTGGGAGACAACCCAGTTTATTTATTGCTTTCAGTTTGTTTGTGTTTCTTTGAGTCTTGGAAGTAATTACTTCAGTAATAACCTCTCCTTATCCTTTTTGATTGGTTTTTGTGTCAAGATCAACCTCTACTGGGAGAGAAGTAAGATTTGGGGAAGTTGCTGTCCCGAAACAGATTTTTGTGCTTCATCGTAAAAATTCGTGAGAGATCTTTGTATGTCGGATTGAGCTGTAATTGTTTGTGCTTATGCCCTAGGTTGTTATGTAACTTTCGTTAGTTTTTCACTTTTTGCTTTGAGCAACAGAAGATTTTCTAAAAAAATAATCTTTACCTGCTGGTCTGTTTTGACAGATTCTGCCACTCTTGCATTTGCTTCTTCAATCGATTTCCTTTTTGATTTATTTTTGGGTTTCCGGAAGGAGTTGCTACAGTAGCTTATATTTTGATGCTTTTCAGTTGAATTTGAACTCAAAAAGGTTTTATCACTTCACTTATACTAATGTTGCTAATGAGAACTGTGTGAAGTTTTGTGTGCCTCTACCAAGCTCCACCCCCCGCCGCCATCGCTTCCAGGGCCGCCTCCAGGGGCACCCCTCCCCCTCGCGTCCTCCTCCTTGGCCAGCCCGACGTCCGCCTCGGCCGCCTCGCAGGCAACCGCCGCGCTCGCCGCCCCCGTCTCCCCTTCCTCGGCCACCCGTCGCGACCGCGTCGTCCGCGCCCCCGAGCCCGTGCTCGACCCCGCTGCCAACCCGAGCTCTCCCACTGCGCCGCCGCGGGTCCCCTCCCACCTGCGCCTCTCCCTCCTCTAGCGCCGCCCTATCCCAGCCTTCGCGCCACCCGCAGAGCCCAGCAGTGACCCTGTCAGCCACCGCATCCCCGCCGTGGTCCTCGACCTTGCCCCCTGCTTCCTCCCGGAGAACCGAGCCGCTGCTCGTCCGTCACCGCCGTCTGGATCCCTCCGGCAGCCCGTCCTCGCCCCTCAGCGTCCTTCCCCGGGCCCTACCGGCGAGCAGCACCGCCGGGCCTCCTCGGCCTCCCTTCCCCGGCAACCGCCCCCTCGAGTTGGCCCCGCCGTGCAGCTCCCCCGACCGTCGCCATGGGCCCGCTCCTCGCAGCTGGTGCTCCTCATGTATGCCTCCTGCGCGTCGCCGCCTTGCCCTGCCGCGTGTTCGCTGATGGATGTGTGCAGGCCGAGTAGTGGCGTTAGTGTACAGGCACCCTTTCGTGTTTGAGCCGAGAAGACCGTATGTGTTCCCAAACGCCTGAGTCCTATACCAAGATCGAAACCGACAAGATCGCCACCAGGGAACCCGGAGTTCTCCCTCTCGGACACGGATGCGACAAGATCTACCATTGTCCGAGAACCGTTCCCGGAACCGAGACCGATCCGGAGCGCCAAGGCCTTCGACATGGAATCGACAAGATCATCGCGGAACTCCAAGATCTACTTCGTAGGGTGCCGAACTCCAAGGTCGGCGACACATATACGCCAAGTTTCTCATCCCGGTACGCGGACCCGACTAGATCTTCATGACGACAAGATCGACACCGACCAGGGCGAATCCGATGATCCTCCGACGCCAAACCATGTCCTTCTTCCCGGAACGCCAAGCTTGTTGGAGATATGCCCAAGAGGCAATAATAAAGTGGTTATTATTATATCTTTATGTTTATGATAAATGTTTACATCCCATGCTATAATTGTATTAACCGGAAACATTAATACTTGTGTGTTTTGTAAACATAAAAGAGTCCCTAGTAAGCCTCTTGTTAAACTAGCTTGTTGATTAATGGATGATCATGGTTTCCTGATCATGGACATTGGATGTCGTTAATAACAAGATCATATCATTAGGAGAATGATGTGATGGACACACACCCGTAGTAAGCATAGCATAAGATCAAGTCATTAAGTTCGTTTGCTATAAGCTTTAAAATACATAGTAACCTAATCCTTCGACCATGAGGTTATGTTAATCACCATCACCGGATGGGTACTTTGATGACATCAAACACCGCTTTGTAACTGGGTGGTCATAAAGGTGTCATTGGGTATTCTGAAAGTATGTGTTGAAGCGCATGGACCAAGATTGGGATTTGTCCATCCATATGACGGATAGATATGCTCTGGGCCCTCTCGGTGGAATGTCATCTAATTAGCTTGCAAGCATGTGACTGAGTCACAAGGGATGACATAACATGGAACGAGTAAAGAGTACTTATTAGTAATGAGGTAGAACTAGGTATGGAGATACCGACGATCAAACCTCGGATAAGTATAGTATCGCGTGACAAAGGGAATTGGTTTCGTATGTTAATGGTTCTATAGATCACGAAGTCATCGTTGAGTATGTGGGATCCGTTATGGATCTCCAGATCCCGTTGATGGTTATTGATCGGAGAGGTGTCTTCATCATGTCTGCATATTCACGAACCGTAGGGTGACACACTTAAGGTTCGAAGTTGTTTTAAGTAGATATGGAATGTGCGTTGGAGACCGAATGTTGTTCGGAGTCTCAGATTGGATCCGGGACATCACGAGGAGATCCGGAATTGTCCGGAGAATAAGATTCATATATTGGGGATCATTTTCTGAGTTAGGAAATGTTCCGGAGTATTTGTATGAGGATTCTAAAAGGTTTCGGAATGTTCCGGAAGGTTCTGGAAGATTTCTTGGAGTTTGCTTGAAAACCAAGAAAGGATCAAGGAGTCCTTGTGGGGCAAGACAAGGAGTCATGGGGGAGGAGGACTCCTCCCCCCTTCCCAATCCGCCGGCCAAGGGAGAGGGGAGTCCTACAAGGACTCCACCTCCCCATGGCGCGCTCCCCCTTTAAATAGAGGGGTGGGGGCGCCACCCCCTGGCCCTCCTCCACTACTCCAGCTCCTAGCCGCCTCTCTCCTCCTCCTTTCTTCTGCTCAGGCTTAGGCGAAGCCCTGCAGAATTCTCTACTCCACCACCACCACCACGCCGTCGTGCTGCTGGGATTCCGTGGAGAAGATCTACTACCTCCCCTGCTCGCTGGAACGAGGAGAGGAAGGTCTGCTTCGACTCCGCACGTGTGACCGGCTGCGGAAGCGCTGCCGGAATGCGGCGCCGGAAGGATCGTCCACACGATCTTGAGATCGGCAAGTGATCGACTACATCAACCACGAGATCCAATCTCGTAACGCTTTCAGATCTACAAGGGTTAGTACAGATCTATCTCGTTGCACATGTCTAATAGATTAGATCTTGGCTTTTATCTAGATTAGATCTGGGTTTTGTTCGTTCTTGCGGTAGAAAATCTTTGTTTTCCATGCTACGAACCCATCAGTGGTATCAGAGCCGTATATATGCGTAGATCTGTTGCACGAGTAGAACACAATGGTTTTGTGGGCGTTGGTGCTCGTGCCGTCTTTTGCTTTGTGTACTTTGCATCTTGCGGCATGGTGGGATGAAGCGGCTCGGGCTAACCTTACATGTCATCGCACTTGAGACTTGCTCCACACTTGACGTGTAACTTGCTTTGCACAAGTGGCTTTGCGGGTGTCTATCTCTCCCACCATAGTATAGATCCAATTTACACTTTGCACTTGATAGCACTTGTATCAACGTTGTGGTTCAGTTTCGTAGGTAAGATCCGTTATTGTTCGAAAGCCCCAAACCACGTAAAACATGCAAAGAAAATTAGAGGCGTCTAACTTGTTTTTGCAGGGGTTTTGTGATGTGATATGGCCATCATGTGATTGTGATTATATTTGATGTATGCAATGATCCTTGTTGTAATATGGCAACCGGCAGGAGCCTAATGGTTGTCTTTAATTCTGTTAAGACCTGTGTGTCTATTCATCTTGTAATAGCTTTATTCCAAGTAGTTGTAATAGTTGCTAGTGATGATGGACAACCATGAAGCGGCGCCACTGACCTTGACGCAATGCTGGTGATGATGGAGATCATGTTCGTGCTTTGGAGATGGAGATCAAAGGCGCAAGAAGAAAGGGCCATATCATATCACACTAATTATGAATTGCCTGTGATGTTAATCCTTTATGCATCTTGTATTGCTTAGATCGCGACGGTAGCATTATAAGATGATCCCTCTCACTAAATATCAAGTAATAAAGTGTTCGTCCTTAGTTGGCACCATTGCTAAGACTCGTCGTTTCGAAGCATCTCGTGATGATCGGGTGTGATAGACTCTACGTGTGCATACAACGGGTGCAAGCCAGATTTGCACATGCGGAAACTATGGTTAACCTGGACGAGCCTAGCATGTACAGACATGGTCTCGGAATACGGAATACCGAAAGGTAAAGCATGAGTCATATGGATGATATGATGAACATGTTGATTGTTCGCCTTTAAAGCTACATCATCTCACGTGATGATCGGACTTGGTGTAGTGGATTTGGTTCGTGTAATCACTAAAACAACTCGAGGGATGTTGTTTTGAGTGGGAGTTCATTTGTAATTTGGATTAGTCGAACTCAATTTATCATAAACACAATCAAAGTGAATTTGCATAGTTTGTTGTAGTCATTGGCATCCGTTCACCAGCTTACGCTTAGTTATAGTTGAGATAGTGGAACTATAGAAATTCTGGATATTTACTTTACGAACTGGTATCGTATTGTTTTGAATGTCAATTTAAAGTTTATAAGTCCTATTGCAAACTTTCAGCAACTCTATTTACTCCATGAAGTTTAATAAGTAGTATTAAATCAAGAGTAAGAATTCCAATGTTAGTATCTAAAGTATCATGTTTGCCTCCATGATTCTTGATACTCAAAAGATTGTTTTTAATATCAAATTTATCTAAGAGCTGAAAGCAATGTTTCAGAAACCATCATATGTGAAAGGTATTGCGATATCTAAAACAATGTGTTGGTTACAACATGATAGAGTATACGTCCTCATATTTGATGAGAATTTGTGAAGGTTGGAGACGATAGTCGTCCTAATCCTCCAAAAGGTTTTGAAAAAGAAACATTATACTCGCAATTCACCTTTATAAGATATAGCAGCTTGATCATGAAAGTTGTCATGATAAGGATGAATAGAAGATGTAAGTAAAATGTTTACTACACTAAAAGATTACTTAAGAATGGAATTTTGAAAGAATGCCAAACATTAGATGAAGGTGATCCACTTCAAAGTGCAAGTCCAAAGGTATTGGTATTTGACTATACACACTTTGTACTATGTGTCATGTGAATGACATCACTATTGATGTTGATAGATTCTTTTAAAAGAAAAGGAATTGCTGAAAGAGAATCTATAAAATATTTGGCAGAAAATAAAAGGTTGGAGATGTCCAACTTAGGCATATAGAAGATATACATGTTATGGTTGTATTCCTTGCTTGTTAAACAATGTGGTTCTCCGGTATTGGATACCGAATTGGTTGGTATGAAGTGTCATACAGGACAACACAATTCATGAACTGCAATGGCCTAAGTAACTAGCAAGAGAATATATGATGATGTTCATCGAAAACAAACAAAGGGTTGTTGTGTTGCTCGTTAACATCAAAGCTTGCCTTCAAGATTTGTTTCAGTAATTGTTATTTTGATCAGGTATTATGACGACAAAAGGTTGTTCAAATAATTACCGTATTCCATAATAGATGGATGATATACAAGTCTGGTTGGAGAAATAACGACCATAAAACTAATCCTAAAATGTCGCAAGACAAATGATTGAAAGATCACTTGCGAAGTGACATCGCCGTTTAAATTATATTGAAAGGATATATGAAGAAACTCCATGTTGATGGATTTTTGGAGTCTTTGATTTGGATCAAATGACGCTTGTGATACTTCCTGGAGATAATTAAAACTCCGTTCGTAGGCCAAAAGAGGAACGGACGACTAACTGATTGGAATTTGTACATATTGATGTATATAGTCCATTATGTGTAGTCGTGGGCGATGGATTTCAACTTCATATGCTTTCTCCGAATATTTGAGTGAGTATATGTATATACTTACTCAATAAGGAAGAAGTATGAAACATTTGAAAAATGTTCAAAGACTTTCAAGATGAAGTGGAAAATCATTGTAACAAGAAAATAAAAGAGTTTATGATTGGATCATAAAGAAAGATGTTTGAGTTACAAGTTTAGCAAACACCTAACATTTGAGAAATCGTTCCATGGATTTGCATTTCCCAAAACACCATAGGAGTATGAAGTGTTCGAGATATGTAATGAAACCTTGTTTTATATGGTAAGATCAAAGGTGTCATTTATAAAACTGCCATTATATTTTAAAGATTAAAGCTTTAGTGACTACCGCTTTTACACTGAAAAGAGCTCCATTGTGATCCATTGAAATGACACCATATGAGTTATGGTTTGGGATAAAACCCGAATTGTCTTTTCTTAAATTTTGGTATGCTATGCATAAGTAAAATGTTTACAACCAAAGTCGGATAAGCACGTCTTTGTAGGTTATTCTAAAGAATTTGTTTCTCCATAACGCCGAGGACAAAAGAGTTTGTCGCTTGGAACGTCAAGTTTCTTGAGAAGGAATTTTTCGTGAAAAGTTAAGTGGGAGGACAATAGAACTTTGATAAGGTTATTGAACCTTAGCTATATGTGCTAAGTAGCGCAGCGCCGGAAAGTGTCCCGGTGGCGGCCACAATGCTCATGGCTCTCGTGATTACAAAAGGTGTGATCTCGGAGATTAGAGTTCCTATAGAACAGTGTGGGTCGGTAAGAATCAAATAGTAAGATTTGATAAGCAAGTCGTTATTGTTTTGACAATGATGAACCGACTACATGCAAAGAAGCGATGATGGGCCCTGACTCCATAAAATGACTAGAAGTCATGGAATCCGTGATAGTATCCATACACGAGAAATCAAGTTTCTGAACTTAGAAGACCCTCCAGAAAGGCGTGAAGCCTATCGGTCGTGTTTGGATCTATAAAGAAATAGACATGGATGTTTCAAATCTATGAAATAGTCGACATGTCGGAAAGAGTTTACGACAATGTTCAAGGAATTGACTATGATAAGATTTGATCTTTCATAGCGATATTTAGTCTGGACGGATTAATGTAGCAACCACTACATATATTTTGGTATATGGTAGTTGAACAAACAAAACAAGTTCTTCTAATAGAATGGTTACCTAGGACGTGTACATGACATGATCCAAAGGGTTTTGTTAATTCAAAGGATGCTAAAAGAGTATGCAAAACTTCAATGGTTGAAGTGAGCATCGCGGAGTTGGAATCTTCACCGTGATGAAACCGTTAAAAGGTTTAATTTCATCGGAGACGATGAAGATGTTTGCATTTTGCAAAAAATTAAGTGGGAGCGCTAAGACATATTTCTAATACATTATGTGAAAGACATATTGTTGATTAGAAATAATGTATCTTTTATTGACACAGGTTAAGAATTTCATTTCGATGAAAGACTTAGGCATAACTCAAGAATTAGGCATCAATGTCTATATGGATAGATTGAGGCGCTAATATGGTTTTGCCAAATGTACATAGATAAGATGTTGAATGAGTTCAATATGGAAACAACAAGAAAGGTTCTTGACGCACGGAAAGGACTAAATCAAGATTCAAGTGTGTTGACACGAGATTCAAGTGTTTTGACACTTGGTGAAATCACAAGAATATTTTGATTAATCATTCTTTGAGATGTACACATCCAGATATGTCCTATGCTCTAAATGTTATGAGCGTATACCAGAATGATTCATAAGATGATCATTGGACAATAGTAAAGATATTCTTATGAGCTTTGGAAGAACTAAGAATATATCATGTATAATGGACAAATAGTTAAAGGTAGTTCATTATAAAGTGTTACATTGATACTAGTTTTGTCACAAGATACAAATTAAATTTATCTCAATTTAGACTATGGGTGACACAATATAATGGAAATGATGTTCCATGATGGATTTGGATGAGTTCCAAAGTTGAGATATTGTGACGAATACTACAACAAAAGACTAAGTATATAACTGCTATAGTAGCAGCAAAGGAGGGCATTTGTGTTAAGTAGTTTGTTATCAAACTAGGTGTGGTTCATAGCGGGATAATACTATGAAGATACATTGTACGATAATTGTATCAACATGATTTAATCCCAAGGAACTAAAGGTCTCACCAAAGGACCAAATTTATACAATGCCATCTCATTGGAGAATGAGTAATGCGTAGAGACGCAAGGACATGCAAATACACACGGACCTGGAAGTGTCAGATCCAAAGATTATGTTTACCACTAGCAATAGTATCTATACAACACCAAAAAGCCATAGGTGTTGAATGCACAAGTTTTTTAACTAGATTATTGACTCTAGTGCAAGTGGGAGACTGTTGGAGATATGCCCAAGAGGCAATAATAAAGTGGTTATTATTATATCTTTATGTTTATGATAAATGTTTACATCCCATGCTATAATTGTATTAACCGGAAACATTAATACTTGTGTGTTTTGTAAACATAAAAGAGTCCCTAGTAAGCCTCTTGTTAAACTAGCTTGTTGATTAATGGATGATCATGGTTTCCTGATCATGGACATTGGATGTCATTAATAACAAGATCATATCATTAGGAGAATGATGTGATGGACACACACCCGTAGTAAGCATAGCATAAGATCAAGTCATTAAGTTCGTTTGCTATAAGCTTTAAAATACATAGTAACCTAATCCTTCGACCATGAGGTTATGTTAATCACCATCACCGGATGGGTACTTTGATGACATCAAACACCGCTTCGTAACTGGGTGGTCATAAAGGTGTCATTGGGTATTCTGAAAGTATGTGTTGAAGCGCATGGACCAAGATTGGGATTTGTCCATCCATATGACGGATAGATATGCTCTGGGCCCTCTCGGTGGAATGTCATCTAATTAGCTTGCAAGCATGTGACTGAGTCACAAGGGATGACATAACATGGAACGAGTAAAGAGTACTTATCAGTAACGAGGTAGAACTAGGTATGGAGATATCGACGATCAAACCTCGGATAAGTATAGTATCGAGTGACAAAGGGAATTGGTTTCGTATGTTAATGGTTCTATAGATCACGAAGTCATCGTTGAGTATGTGGGAGCCGTTATGGATCTCCAGATCCCGCTGATGGTTATTGATCGGAGAGGTGTCTTCATCATGTCTGCATATTCACGAACTGTAGGGTGACACACTTAAGGTTCGAAGTTGTTTTAAGTAGATATGGAATGTGAGTTGGAGACCGAATGTTGTTCGGAGTCTCAGATTGGATCCGGGACATCACGAGGAGATCCGGAATTGTCCGGAGAATAAGATTCATATATTGGGGATCATTTTCTGAGTTAGGAAATGTTCCGGAGTATTTGTATGAGGATTCTAGAAGGTTTCGGAATGTTCCGGAAGGTTCTGGAAGATTTCTTGGAGTTTGCTTGAAAACCAAGAAAGGATCAAGGAGTCCTTGTGGGGCAAGACAAGGAGTCATGGGGAGGAGGACTCCTCCCCCCTTCCCAATCCGCCGGCCAAGGGAGAGGGGAGTCCTACAAGGACTCCACCTCCCCATGGCGCGCTCCCCCCTTTAAATAGAGGGGTGGGGGCGCCACCCCCTGGCCCTCCTCCACTACTCCAGCTCCTAGCCGCCTCTCTCCTCCTCCTTTCTTCTGCTCAGGCTTAGGCGAAGCCCTGCAGAATTCTCTACTCCACCACCACCACCACCACGCTGTCGTGCTGCTGGGATTCCGTGGAGAAGATCTACTACCTCCGCTGCTCGCTGGAACGAGGAGAGGAAGGTCTGCTTCGACTCCGCACGTGTGACCGGCTGCGGAAGCGCTGCCGGAATGCGGCGCCGGAAGGATCGTCCACACGATCTTGAGATCGGCAAGTGATCGACTACATCAACCACGAGATCCAATCTCGTAACGCTTTCGGATCTACAAGGGTTAGTACAGATCTATCTCGTTGCACATGTCTAATAGATTAGATCTTGGCTTTTATCTAGATTAGATCTGGGTTTTGTTCGTTCTTGCGGTAGAAAATCTTTGTTTTCCATGCTACGAACCCATCAAAGATCTCCTTCCATTGTCCGAGAACGATCCCGTCGAACCGAACCCCTCCCGTTCCCGTCAACCCAGAGACCGAACCCCGTCGAACCCTCAGAACCCAAGATCGCCGAACCCCAATGTTATCCCCTTTTCCGAGACCCCCTATTTTATAATAAATAACATATACTTGTTGCATATTAAATTGTTCATGTCGCATACATATTCATTTGTTCGGGGTATTTAGTCGATTCACCTCATAATTAAATATGGAGCGCATATGCGGGCTATACTTGTATTATAGCGCCTCCATTTAAATTCGAGTAGCGAACAGATGCCATGTTTTGCCTTGTTAAGACAACATTTAAATTGCGGGGTAGCTAAACAACTCGAACTATCTAATTAATTGTCAGGGCCCTGGTTCCGCTTAATATTGCCTAGTTGCATCGCATCTTTGCCATGTCATGCATCATATCATAACCATGCCAGATCTTCTGTCGTGGTATTAAATATTGCATCTGGTGTTTCTTCTAGTGTTTGCTTCTTCGCGGATTAGGCCGATGAGTTGATGCGAGTATCGACAAGTTCTCCGGATATGAACCTCCGGCAGTGTTTTCCAGGCGAGCATCTCCCCCTTTCTACCTATTTTGCTTTTATAGTCTTTATTTCCTCTTGTTGATCTATTGCTATCCGTGTTGCGATGCTTTAGTTTCAGTGCACCATTTATACTCCTTGCAGCCTCTATATTGCCATGGACACATCCTATTGCCTGTTGTTTTATAGATAGTCAGCCTTGCGAGTCGTAGTTGCTTGCTTATGTGTTGCTTCGTGTCGTTGTCGTTTCACCGTTGACGGCAAGTTGACACATGATAAATGGTGGAGATGCTTAATGGTGGAGATGATTATGACTTTAAATACAACTATTAAAATGCTAGATATAACTAATGCAGAGGCATCGTTGGACAATAGATGTTATTTGGTTCTTCCACGCTCACTTGTGTCCCGTAGGACCCCGAGTACTTGATACTTGTTCCTTGACTATTCGCACTATCCACATACGGGAGAGTCTATGAATCCCCCTTAGCCAGAGCTTGATTCATTTCTTATTTCTTGGGGCCACAAACTAGTTTGGTGCTTTATTACTATCATGTACTTATGCCATGCTTTATTGCTTTATTTACGATTGTGCGTGGAGCACCTGTACTGTTTTGGATCGCGGCACGATTTCGCGGTATCGACAAGCCCAGTCACACTTTCGGGTTCCCAGTCGTTTACCGTCGTTCTCGCAAACCCTGGGTCCGTTCCGGAGCCGGCCAGCTTCGTTGCGGGTAGCTTAGTGGGGCGGCCCCCTGAAATATTTTATGAATCCTGTGATTGCTTTGTCGTGAAAGCCTCATTGGGTTTTGATTTGGTTTTTCCGAGGTTGATCGTGTGTGTGTTGCTATTTGTGCACCCCTGCAGGGTAAATCTTTCGGAAAGCCGTGTCCGCGGTTATGGACGACTTGGAGCACAGTATCTCGATCATAGACAAGCCTAACTAAAGTAGTGTTATAAATTTGACTTAATATGTGACTAGTAATTCAGCTTCACTACAATGGAATGGATAATAAAAATGGCAACAACTGGTGGATCTGTGGTGATCTGTGTCATACTATACCTGCCTAGTAAGTATTGCAAGTCCAATGGAATGTGATAAAAGTGCCAACAACTGCTGGGTTTTGGGATTCCTCAGGACAATTATATCTGACTGGTAAATGTTCCAACTACCATGGAATGGTTAATTAAAAACTGCCCACTACTTATGCTTCAGGATGACTCATGCTATCTATATCTGACTAGTAAGTTCTACAACTATAATGGAATGAATAAAACTGCCAACCGTGTGAGTTCCTTGGTTTTGACTTCCTCGTTTGATATCGAGGGGGAAATGCTAGGATGGGTATGTTTGGTGTTAGTATCAGGTTGGATCTGGATAGGTCTTTCTTATCCCTCTCTAATAGCCACCAGTTTTACTGAGTCTCTATAGGTTGTTTAGTGCTACTGCGCTGCCGCTTCCGTCCACCATACCTATGTAGGCGAGAGCCGCCGAATTCTAGCCTCGCCATGTACTAGCTTCAGTACTGACGTTCCTCTTTTTCCTTTGCCCTTTTGTCGGCACCCCTTTTGTTTAGCAGGTTTGAGATCGACGTCGTTAGCAGGGTTACCCTTCCGGCTTGGCCTGGGTAGGGTTATGGACGCCATTGGTTATTCTTCAGGGCTCTTAGCCCCATTTGCATCTTGTCCGTACTCGGACGCCATAACGTTTTCAAGGTGATTTGGATCTTTGTATTGTATATCTGTATTATTGACTCGTTGAGTCGTTGTTGTATATATATCTGTTCTGTAGAAAATGGTATTACTTCATTTTCCACCCGCACGAAAGTGCCTAGTGGGCGTCCTTGAATCGTTTCTATGCGGGTTTGGCGGAAAGGGCTAAAACTTGCATAGGACCGATTTGAGGGTGTTACATCAAGCATCTGGGCATTATCGGTTTCCATTGTTGTTTATGTTGCCACGTCGTTGTGCAACATCTGAAATAAGTTGTTGCTTCGTGGAGTGTGGTAGCTTAAATAATTTATTTTTGTGTCACTTACATTCCATTGAATTTGGAGACCTCCTGCCCCTCAGCAATCGTGGAACCGGTGCTGCGTGTTTTTAGATAGCAGTGGCACAATCACAATTTCGGATTCAACTACTGACTCAGGCATTTTCAAACCCTAAGTCGCGGTACATTTTACTCAGAGAATAACAAAGTACCACATACAGAGCTCCAGAATTTAACCGAATTACATATATAGGCTCAACTTCAACACATTACTGTGCATCTTCATTGCCAGCAGCCTTCTTCCGCAACCTGGGTGCCAAGCCTTCACATCCACTGGCTTCTTCATTTCCTGCCTTCTTCCTCTTCCTCGGTGTCAATTTTCTTAGCTTCACGTACTCTGCATCGCCTGGATAATAGGCACCAGAATCGTGTCCAGCATCATCTTTCCACTCGTTTTTATCTTCTTTGGGCAGCAAAATGACTGATCCGGCAGTCATGTTTCTAACCTTGCGGCGCTTCCTGTCAAAGAAAGAGGACTGTTGCATAACTACACAATATCTACAGAGTAAATAAAACAAAAATTACAATTCAGCACAAACATGCGAACCCCAAGAGACTTTTTCTTACCAGGAGCTAATTGGGTTCGAGCGACCATCCTGTCCAAGAATAGAAGGGCGACTCCTAGTTGCAGCAGCTTCCACATCCATTACATCACAATTCAGCTCAAACATGCAATCCGAAGCATACCTTTTCATCAACCCAATTAGCTGACTGTCATACATTAGAGGAACCATGATGCCACGTTCATCCATAAAGCTGAACTTTATAGTCTGCTTCGGCCATAATTCATCATGATTACGCAGAGCAGCAACCATACCAGATATAGGGCAGATCTGCGCAAACGCTTCTTCCATCGTGATACAATGGTGTCTATACCACTTGCCCTTAGAGTCGTATCTGAAGAGGACTACTGTAACCAGGTAAGGGTGGTCCATGGAGATTCCACTTGACAGAAAACTGTGGACAAAATATGTTTGTCAGCGTTGGCCTAAAAAAAAAATTTAGGTTCAGTAGCCAGCTAGCAGTTATAATTAGTGCGAATAGAAAATAGAAGGGTAGCTCACCCGCTTGTAGCCGGAACTTCTTCTTCCTTGGTAGTAGGATCTGTCATCCTCTGAGCTGCTCGGCTCGTCGGCAGTGGAGGCGAGCTAGAGCCTCGCAACGGCGGCTACGGCATGCGCCATTGGAGCTCGGGATCGGCGACTAGGCGCATCAACTTGGCGCCGGAAGTCAAATGTCCGAAGGGATCGTCCTGCCTGGAGGGTGGATTCTGACGCCGCCGGTGCTAGGGGAAAGGTGGGAATGGATTTGTGAAATTGGTCAATGCAACCAATCCACTTAGTTCCTCGATTTGCCTAAGAGGTTGCCGCGTTGGCGCTCGCGTCACAGACAGATGACCGACATGAGGGTCCCGACCGTCTACTTCACGGGGCAGTTTCACGGAATGTTTGAATTTGGTAGGGGTGAGATGAGTTTGTATCGAAATGGCCCCTCTCGGTAGTTGGCGGCCCAATATTTCGAAACGCGTAAATTTCAGGCAACTTAGGTACCACGGTGCACTGTCCTGGGAACTTTGGTACTGCAGACGAACAACCCCGTCGTGATGCCGCCAACCCAATCTCCCCTCTCTAGACATAAATATAGCAAAGATATGGGGCAAAAATCACATAATTAACCTAAAGACGATAAGTAATTTCAAAATAATCTATTTTTTAGAAGATTTCACAATCTAACATATTCACATGGCGCTCTACCGAAAAGCGTCATGGTCAGTAGCACGACGCTCCTGCGAAAAGCGTCATGGTACCTACGAGGCTCTTGTCAAAAACTCCTTCATCTCGTTCGACGTGGCAGTCAACAACTATCACGGGCACACTTTTTATGTTTGGCGCTTTTGTCCGGGGCGCCATGGTGCCTAGTATGGCGCTTTTTCGAGAGCGCCATACACCTTGGCAAGAAACCGGCCGCACGCATACCAAATTTTTTGCCAAGTCATTTGCATGGTGCTCTGGCCAAAAGAGCCATGATCAATGGCATGACTCCCTTGCCAAAAACTCCATGTAAAAAACTTGTACTCCTCCGATCCAAATTAATTGACTTCGATTTGTCTAGATTCGGATATATCTAGCACTAAAACATGTCTAGATACATTTGAACCTAGAAAAATCGAGGCAATTAATTTGGATCGGAGGGAGTAAAAATTAATTCTGGATATGTGCATATATTTCCAATATCAATCAATGTCCCTACTGATATTTTTTTTGCGTAAGAGAAACTAGCTACCTAGGCGGGGCTAGTGCACTATCCGGTCCCAGCTTTTTTTGGCAAGTATCTCCTTTATTTCACACAGCAAGGCAACTCGGTGTCTGATGCCTACCAAAAGGTAGGCTAGAGCTACAACCAAGGCAGTGTACAACCTCCAACCTAATGTTCTTAAGCCTAATATTACATAGTATGTTTGTAGAGACACAGTGGGAGGGCAAAAGTAAGTTCGATCTACACCTAAACGTCGTGTGGGGATCAGAATGATCCCGATAGGAGCGCTTTCCCAGTGCGTGCGCCGTCTTGTTGTCAGCACGAGGTACCTTCTGTACCAGGTCTCCATTTGCATTTCTATGATTCTGCAGATCGGCAAGAAACGGTCTGAGCACCCAGTGGCCCGAACTCGAGAGCAGATCATCTGTAGCTACAACATCAACTAGAGTCTTGCAATCTGAGAGGAAGCAAACCCTCCGCCATTCCATCAGCTACACCACCCGAACTGCCAAGAGCAGTTCCTGAGCTTCAGCCTGCAAGGCAGAAGAAGCATTTGTGGAAATTGCACTTACAAAGAGTTTAATATTTCTCACAGGATCGTGTAGGTAGACACCCAAGCCTGCAATAGAAGCATCTACGTCCCTGTTGTATGCTACGTCACAGTAGACAACGGCTCCAGGAGGCTGCGTGAAAGGTGCCTGAATCCTAGTTGTTGCCAAATTGTCGTTGGGCATTGTAATTTCATCAGCATCCCCTGTAGAAAGAACTGCTTTTGCAACACATATTAGTTGTGAAATAGACCATTCCTTTTGATTAAAAAGAAGATCATTACGGGTTTTCCAAAGCATCCAGAGAGTTACAAAAAATGCAATGAACCGAAGCACCAGGATGCAAACTAGCAAGTAGGCATTCAATAATATTTGAAGGGTAACAAGATTGATCATAGAAATCTGTCCTAAAACCCAAAGGCGAAGAGAACCAGACTGCTCTAGAAAAGTGGCAATGGAAAAACAGGTGCGCATCTGTCATAAGTAAACTGCATCTAGAGCATTCCTTTTTTATGTGCATTGAAAAGCGAGAGGCTCTCTTACCTATTGCCAAAGCCCTTCGAATCAATCTCCAGGCGAAGGTTTTAATTCTTGGTGGAAGGTGATTATTTTCCCATGCTTGCAAAAGGATGCTTTTCTCAGCATCAGGAAAGCAACGCCTCGAGTTTGATGTCACTAAAATATGATCCTGTAAAAAAACTTTATATGCACTCTTGGTAGTGCAATCACCATTAGTTGTATGCCTCCAACAAAGCTCGTCCTGAAACTCAGCATTGATGATCGGACCTGCAATATTTTTGTTTTCATATGATTATCAAAGTGTAGAGACAGTTTATTGCTATCCCATCATTTAATATTTTGTTGCCAAAGATCACTGACTATGCTTGGAAGTCTATGCCTGTATCCGTGATAAGATGATCATAAATATTCTTCCAGTCTTGACACCATGGAGATGACCAAATGCTAGAATTTCCTTTTGCAATTTGTAGGTGACTTGAGTTTTCCATCTGCGGCAAAATATTAAGAACCGAAGACCAAAAAGCAGATTTAGGAATAGAGGGTTTAGCTCTCCAAATGTTACTGCCAGGGAAGTACTTTGATTTTAAAACACGCGTTAAAAGAGAGTTAGACTCTTTAAGAATCCTCCAAATAGACATAGCCACCATAGCTTTATTCATAGTAAAAAGATTCCTAATTCCTAGCCCACCCTCCTTGATAGGCTGGCAGATGTCATGCCAAGCTCTTAAGCAAAGTGGTTTGGAAGCATTATCATGCTGAATAATGCCAGTCCACAAAAACTTTCGGACAATAGTTGTAAGCTTGGAAAGGATCTTTTTTCTAAGCAAAATGCTGGACATATATTATACAGGAATAGAGACAAAGACCGACTTGATTAAGGCAAGCCGAGCAGCATGAGAAAGTTTGTTTGCCTTATAACAAGTAAGCTTTGTCTTAAACCTGTTCACCAGAAAAACATAAGCGAACGCCCTGTTTTTCCCAGGCAGAATAAGAGGGTGGCCAAGGTGAACGGTGAATGCAGCAGTAGCCAAAGGACTTTTTTTACTAAACAGGATAGCAGATTTAGCCCAATTCGGAGTTTGCCCCGAGAGTTTGTAGAAATGTTTAAGTACCTGGGCAATGTTTCTTGCATCGTCTTAATTGCTGAGCCGCAAACAATTAGATCATCCGCAAACATCAACGAGTGTATTGAGGGACATGTGGGTCCCAGCTTTATCCCTTTAATATTTGTCGGCTCCATTGATTGTTGCATCGAAAGCGACAACTCATTAACTACGAGGAAAAATAAGAATAACGATAATGGACAACCCTATCTGATGCCTCGACTGCTGCGAAAGCGACCAAACGGCTGTCCATTAATCTGAACCGAAAAGGTAGCAGACGATATGTAGGTACGGACAAGATTAATGAAATGACTATGCAACCCTTTGCGTGCGAGAGCCCTCGTGATAAAGTCCCATTCAATTCGATCAAAAGCTTTTGCAAGATCAGTTTTTAGCATAAAAGCCTCATGATTCCAAGAGGAAGGTTGAAACGAGTGCGTTATTTCCTGAGCTAGAGCAACATTATTTGAAATTCTACGACCTTGCACAAAAGCTTGTTGAGTTTCATGAATGAAGTCAGGCAAAGAAACCTTGAGCCTAGTTGCAAGAGATTTAGTGATGATTTTATAAATGACATTGCAAAGACTAATAGGCCTAAAATCTTGCGGGACCATCGGATTAGTTTTCTTTGGAATCAAAGCAATAACGGTTTCATTAAGTTTAGGATGGAGAGTACCAGTTGTATAGAAATCATGAACAATTTTTGTGACATCATCTCTTATCCACCTCCAAGCTGATAGATAGAACTCCACATTTAGTCCATCCGGTCCAGGAGAAGCATTCCTCTTCATGTCTTTCAAGATTTGTAAAATTTCATCTATGTCTGGAGCAGAACTAACAAACGGATCAAGTTGTTCTTGTGGACTTATAATAGGTGGCTCATTTCTCAGATCTGGATTAGAAATTGTGAAAATATTTGAAAAGTAATTAGAGAAACAAGTAGCAATGTCCTGAGGGTTATAGAGCAGATTGTTATGGATATCTTTTATGACACCAATTCTATTCTTCCTACGTCTCTTAGAAACAACATTATGAAAATGGGAAGAGTTACGATCACCATGCTTCGCCCAAAGCTTCTTTGCACGCTGCCTATGGAATTCAGTGAGTTTGGTCATCGTTTTCTCGAAGCTTTCAGTCAGCTGCGCCTCCTTGACATGATCCTGAGAGTGTTGGCACTAATCTTGAGAAAGTTTGTTAGCTGCATGCATGAGTTTGTTAGCTGGCCTAGTCCTATGCGTGTATGTGCGCCTACATGTAGCTAGGTTAGTTGAGTTAATGGCCGGGTCATGCGTGTGCATGGGTTAGTGGCCTGTGTGGCCGTGGCTGTGCGCGTGAGTGAGGCTATTTAAGGAGCCTGTGAGCTCGTGTGTGGTGAGAGCTGGGTGGAGAGAGCCAGATGTAGTCTCAGTCGGGATCGTGGTGTGTGCCAGACCGACGAGGAGAGCTTTTCTGGGTATCTCCATGTATGTGTTCGAGTTAGTTGTTGAGAGAAATAAAGCCAAGATACAGGCCGTTCGGCGCCGCGACGTTCGTCGCCGGAAAAACGTTGTGGTGTCTCCTTCATCTTCCTCTGTCCGTTGTTTGTGTCGCAGGGAGGCTGATTGGCTTGTGTCGCCAGAGGGCTGTCCGGCGTGTGTCGCCGGAAGCAGCCCCGTCATTTGGTATCAGAGCCTCAAGATTCGAGGCGTGGCGTGCGGTGTGTCCGCGGCGAGCGCGGTGGATGCGGAGGCGGCTGCGTGATGGAGCTCCGGGCCGTGTGTCGGCCTATGGAGGTGCGCGGTGCAGCGGCAAACACGGAGGTGCTGCGTGGCGGTGGAGGCCGCAGTGGCATGGTGGCGACAGATGGAGCGCGCCAAGGTCGAGTCCGGCATGGTGGCGACCGGCGTGTGCGCGCCAGGTCAAGTCCAACACGGTGGTGACCGGCGTGAGCGCGTCTAGGTCGAGCAGTGGAGGCGTGGCACTGCGCGGCGGCCGCAACAGCGCGACACAGGGACATGAAGCAACATATCAAGAGAGAGTGTATAGGTTGCATTTGGATAGCCTCAATCTCAGCATGTATTGTATCTAACTGCTGCTGTAAAGGCTTTTTCTTTCTACACCACTTCTTCAAAGATCCTGCAAGAATAAAAGTTCTAACATGGAAAGGTTTGTTAGTAGAAACAGCCCAGGCCTGCTGTGCTGTCTCATGGAAATCTTTCTCAAGTAACCACCAGTTCTCGAACTTGAAGCTTCTCTTAGTTTCCCCGCTTTTTTTTCCAGCTGAGCTCAGCTCGTGGCCGGCGTGCATTAATCGAGCCTCACATGCATGCATGGCCCAATAGGTACAGCGGGCCGTTGCAAAGCGCGCCCGAGAGCATACGTACATGCTAGTCATCGTTCGTGTCGATCGATCCAGATGCACATGCTATATGCGCAACCATTAGCTAAGGGCACGGTGTCCCTGACAAAAGCACCATGGTGCTAGATACGGCGCTTTCTGCAAAAACGCCAAACATCAAAAGTGGTTCCACGGCCATGGTTGACCGTCACGTCGGATCAGACGACGGCGTTTTTTTTTTTACTTGGGCGCTAAAGGAAGCACGGCGTTTTTGGTGAAAGCATTGTGCTACTGGCCATGGAGCTTTTCGGTAAAACGCTATGCGCATAGGTTAGATTGTTAAATCTTTCTAAAAGCAGGTTATTTTGCGATTTCTTACCGTAATTAGCTTAATTATGTGATTTTTTGTCAGATATGGTAACTACTTAGCCTAAGAAACAATGGTAGTTCCAAACATGTGTGGTTACCGTACTAACTGGCGCATCCACACCCTTTTGCATAGATTGAACAAAAAAATCGTTCATATATACACATAGTAATTTCTTTCTTAATTTTTTGACATTTTAAAATTTGTTTTAGATATTTTGTGTTCTTACGCAACTTTTCAGGAAAAAAGAACTATTTTATGTGACTTATGTAAAAAGACAAAAATTGTCCAAGAATAACCATGTTGGAGGCGTTTGAAAATGCATTTTTTACATTGGACACAAATAAAGGTCTTTTTTTTCAAGAAAGTTGTGTGTGGATATAGAATGTCTAAATATATATGCCAATATATTTCGAAATTTGTTTTGACATTTAAGATATATTTTTGAATAATTGAATTATTTGCACTCATGAGCCGAATTGGATTTCATGACTTATTACGCATATAGTTTCATAGTAGAACCGGGTTTATCACATATAGAGTCATAGAACAAACCACCGCAAATATACCGTATATGCTATGCATTGTGAGAATGTTATGAAGGTGGCGCGACGTCTAGTAGAAATTAAACCGCAGTCGGATTCCTAGAGTGCAGTCTACAGGAGCATAGAGTTTTTTGCTTCTAAGGTCATCTCCACCGGGTCGACCCAACCTTTCCCGGCGTGTCCGAAACCGTCTATAAGAACGCGCGCGTCGTGCGCGGCATCGCAGCGGCACGACCCATCCGTCCCAACGCGTCCGGCTCGATCCACCCGTGCACCTATTTGCGTGACCACTGGGTCGGCCCGGACAGCACGCGTTGCCTCGCGTGTCCGGTCACTTGTTCAGCTGGGCCTGTAGCTAGTGGCACAAAGACACTCCTCCCCCCAAACCCTCGCCTTCCATATCCCGCGTGAAGAGCAGACACAACCAGCCACCGCCACCATTGACGGTTATCGCCCCCACCCTCGGCATGGTATTGAGCAGGACGACCGCAAGCCGCGCGCGGCGTCAGACTTGACTGGACGCTCCACAGGCAAACCCGCCGCCCCGGCCTCCGCCTCTACATTGGACGCGCACGACCTGTTCGGTCGTTTGCTGAGGTGCGTTCGCCGGCATTTTCTTGGTAATCTGGTCCGCTGCGGGAGTTGGTACAACCATTGACGACAGTCTACTTGACAGATGGGCAGTAGCCGAAGGGCGATCGAGTTCTTCTACCAGAATTACTTCGAGGTCAAGTACGATTGCACCGGTAAGCTTGGCTTCTCCTCTTACCAGAAATTATCAGCTGCCATTCGGCAGTTTGCAAATAGAGTGCCCAGTGATCTCCTCGATGACTATATGGGAATGAGCGAGTCTACATGCCATGAGGCCAGGTATAGATTTTGCAGCGCAGTTGTAGGAGTGTTTGGCAAAGTATACCTGAGAGAGCCAAACACCAAAGACACTGCCCGCCTTCTGTCCATCAATAAGCGTAGGAGATTTCCTGGGATGTTTGGCAGCATCGACTGCATGCATTGGTACTAGAAGAACTGTCCTTTTGATTGGCAAGGGCAGTTCAAAGGGCATGCGGAGGGTTGCACTGTCATACTTGAGGCTGTTGCATCACAGGATCTCTGGATTTGGCACTCTTTTGGTATGGCTGGATCAAACAATGACATCAATGTGCTGCAGAGGTCTCCGGTGTTTCCTAGGCTGGCAGAAGGCAATACCCCACAAATTTCCTATGAGATCAATGGACATGCATATGATATGGGGTACTACCTAGCTCACGGTATCTATCCATCCTGGGCCACCTTCGTGAAGACAATCTGCAACCGTGGAGATGAAAAATGCAAGAGGTTTGCGAAAGAGCAAGAGGCCGCTAGGAAAGATGTGAAGCGAGCATTTGGTGTGCTTCAGTCAAGATGGGCTATTGTTCGCTACTCTGCTAGAACCTAGAACACAGAGAGAATGTGGGATGTGATGACTGCGTGTGTGATCATGCACAACATGATCGTCGAGGACAAACGTGATGACGGCATTTTGGACTAAGGCTGGGATTTTCAGGGTCAATTGGTTGAGCCAGAGTTAGGTGTAGCGTCTCGGGAAGAATTCATGCAAGTGTATAAAAATTTGCTTCACAGGCACACCCATGACCGGCTTCAACTAGATTTGGTTGAGCATATATGAGCAGAAAACCAAAATGCTTAACCCCTTATTTGTTTTCTGCAATTTGAGTGACATTTGGTGGTTTTTTATCAAACCATGTGAGTGTACTATTTATATGTAAACGCTATTTTAATTATATTACCTAAGCTAATTTATTTTCTTGTCAAAATATACATTTGTCCGTGTAAATTCGCTGTAAACTATTTATATACAAAGGGTCAGGTCTACACAGGCCTTTGCAGGTGCGGACATTTGGATCGCGCTGCTGGACGTGCTTATCCGGACAGGCCAAACCTCAGACCCAAAGTGACCGCGGACCGACCCAAATGAATAATTTTGGGTCATGCGTTTAGGTCCGCCCGGTAGACCTAGTACCGTTACTCACGCGGAGGATTGAAGCTCACACCATGTACGGTCAAAGAGTAAAGATGGGCAAGAAAGAAAGAGAATAATTCCCATCGCTTTTAGTGTGCATCGTCATGCGATACCTCCATCTTCTGCTCGCCCCAGCACGGCACCTGGTGAGACTCTTACCTCTTACGCGGCTCGGCCGCAGGACCAACAGAATCCCCAGATCATTCGTCTAGCGCCTTTGCTCCTCCTGCTACCATCTCAAGCCCCGTACCAACAATGACCTCCACGTGTGTTCTACGGCTTAGCGTCCTGCTCCGTTTGAGATGGAAGAATCGGGAGTGGGAATAGCGGCGCTGTTCTGCTGTGGGCGATATTCTCCTTCGTCTAAGAGCATCTTTAGTTGTGTCCGTAAATAGTTTAAAACCGTAAAATAGCCTTCGTTTATCGGTGTCCCGAAAAAACGGTGCGTCGATCAGTGCACGTAAACACCCCCGGCCCGAAAAGAGTTTTACGGGGCGCGCCAAATATCGCCCGCGGAACCGAGCATATCTAGTTTCCACGGCCGAACCGAGCGCCAACCCTCACTTCTCTTCTTTCTTGGCGGAACGGAAGTTTCCTCCACCTCTCTTCCCGCTTCTGCTTCGCCGCCACCGTCGATCTACCTCCCCCGCCGCTCCCCTCCCTCGCCGCCACGCGAAATCGATTGCATGGAGCCCGCACAGCTCCCGCCGGTAGCTCTTGAGGTCCCGCACCCGCAGCAGCCGTCCTCCGTCGCTCCGGCAGTCCACGTGGGCTTGTCGGCCGATGCCACGTCGGCCATCAAGAGGAGGAAGCGTGCAGCCGGGCAGTTGTCCTGTCGGCCACCGCTCCCGTGACCGGCGGTGCTCACGCCACGCCTTTCTCTGCCCCAGCACCTAAGCCCACGAAGGTGCCCGCCACGTGGAAGAAGCCCACGCGGAAGACGGTGGCGGCGGGCGGCGCCAAGAACCACTCCCGCCCCGTTCCTCCGCAGCATGCCCTGTCATTGGCCAGGATTGCCTCACCGGAAGCCCCCGCGATTGGCGCCCATAACTCGTTCGGCCAATTTGCCACCAAGGTACAAAGAGGGATCTGCCCCGTTCTCATCATTCGAGCAATTACTCAATGATAGCAAGGTGTGTATCACGGAACCACCACTCGCTGCATATGATTTGGATGGAGATGATAATGAGGTAGAGGACGGCGAAGAGGATGCATTGAAAGAGGATGGCGAAGAGGATGCATTGGAAGAGGTTGATCAAGTCGCCTATGATGAGGCGAAAGAAAAGAAGAGGAGGATAGTGAACTACACCGAGATCGAGGACACTTGCTTGTGCCAGGCATGGTCAGATGTGTCACTTGATGCTATCCATGGAAATGACCAAACCGAGAAGCATTATTGAATTCGAATTGAAGATAGATTTTTGAGACTCATGCGTCGTGTAGCAAATCCGGTGACCCGCATATATCGTTCACTACAAGGCCGGTGGGATGTGATCAAAGCTACTTGTAGCCGATGGAGTGGAGCGCTCGAGCAAATCCAGGAAAATCCTCCAAGTGGTGTGAGCATTGACCAATATGTCAGTGCATCTATCTTGCATTTCTAGTTGTGATCAAGGCTATATAGACATGATCTAACATACATTCTATTAACTTGTAGGAAATCCTAGCAATGGAAAAGTACAAGATGATGGCGTCCTCCAAAGGAAATCCATTTGTGCTCCAACATTGTTGGAAGTTGCTTGAACATATGGAGAAGTGGAAGTTGAGGGATCAAGAAACAAAACCAAAAAAGGGAGCTTTGCTTCAATTGGATGATAGTGATAATGAGGGAGGAAGAAATGGAGGGAGGCCGGGAGGAGCCAAGAAGGCAAAAGAGTGGATCAAGATTGAGAGAGAAGCTATGGACATGGCATTGAAGATTGATGAAATGGTGAAGTCCAAGGAAACAATGACGATGAAGACATTAGAAGAAAAGATGATCATGAAGGAGAAGAAGAATGAGATGAAGCAAGAAAGGTGGCAATCGGTTCGTGACTTAGAGGAGAGAAAGATGACACTTGAGGATAAAAAGCCAATGACTAGATCCTAGCCGAGGAGAATAGGATCATGATGATGGATCCAAGCTTGATGTATGCTATCACAAAAGAGTGGTGGGACATTTGTAGGGCCGAGATCCTAGCAAGGAGGAAGCAAGTCATGGAAGATGTTGCCGCTTCGATGTATGGTTCTTCTTCGGCTACGGCAAGGGCTGCTGCTACCGGAGAACCCATCAACGATGATGCTAGGGCATGAGCTCGACCTGCCTATGTTGTTTTCTGTATCTTTTTAGTTTAGATTTTATGCGATGACCGCCCTACAAAATGTTGGAATTGCTGTCTTTTGCTGTCGAAACAATGTTCACGGTTTTGTTTGCAGTTCACCCCGCCGAGCAGTCCCCATAAACCGGAACTGCAAAATAGAATATTCTGTTTTGTGGTTCCGGTTTACGGGGACTGCTCAGCGCTGTGTCCCGCGAAGCGAGGAATTGCAGATTCAGCGCCCCGTACTCCGATGTTTACGGTTTTCTATTTACGGGCACTGCTAGAGATGCTCTAAGTTGAGAAGGCGGACATGGCTGCAACGTGTTCCTCGGTCGCTGCCAGGAGAAGTTTCTAGAAGATAGAGGGAGAGGGGAGCACGGGATCTGAAGGGAGAGGGCGGTGGTTCACCGGAGCGATGCAGGAGGGTGGGGAGAAGAGTTAAATTCATCAACAATCATTAAACTTGTCAAGCAAAATCAGTTCGATCATCGTACATCGAAAATACGATTTTACGGTCACTAAATACGCAAGAAAGTTCATCCACGGTCACTAGTTATTGCATGATGTATTTGACGAGGTGACACTTTGTGGACCCCATCTTTCAGGTCCTAACCGTTCACATGGACTTCTGTCGAATAATAAAATATAAAAGGACTTAAGGAAAGAGATAAGATTGTCGTATATCTGTCCAATCTTTTTTCTTTTTTTTTTCTTTTTTTTCGAAATGGAGGTAAACCCCGGCCTCTACATCTTGGGATGGACACAACCCTTTATTAAAAGTTCAACGAACTATCATAAGAGTATTACAGCTCATATCACAGATAGCAAGATGCACAGATCGACCATCTGATAAAACAATAGGATCCCACAAGAGAATGGAAATCACAGCTAAACAACAGTCAATCTATTAGAATGCCGCCACGAAATCTCGTTGAAGAAATCCGAGGTAACCGCCACAAGACGGATGCAGCCAGAAACCATTGGTTGATGCTGGTGCTCTAGGAGAAGGAAAGCCTAGAGTTGAATCCAATGAGCCGCCATAAGAATAACCTGCAAAAAGGAAGGAACTCCAAACTTGTTAAAAATACAGTTGTTACGACTTTTCTAAATGGACCAATAAATGGCCAAAATGCCAATACGAATCCTCCCCTTATTCGCTTTATCTACTCTGTTTAACTAATTCCCGCATATTAGTGATATTAGGCGGTGGAAGGAGGTTATATGAAGAAAACCATACCCCATACAATCTTTGCAAAAGGACATGAAAGGAATAAATGTTCAACTATTTCGACCTCGTCACAGAAGCAATATTTCTTACATCCATTCCAATTTTTGTCTAGCAAGGTTATCTTTAGTTAGCAAGATTTTATTATTCAAAAACCACATAAAGATTTTAATTTTCAGAGGGATTTTTAACTTTTACAAATACCTTGTGGGAAAGTACGGATGTTCATTCATATGGTATTCATACATAGATTTAAATGAAAACACCCCCATTCTCAGTTAGTTTCCATATGAATTTATCCTGGTCTGAAGACAACGATATCCTCATCAACCACTCACATAGGTGCAACCATGCATTCCATTTATTTCCAGTTAAGGTTCGCCGAAACCCAACATTTAAAGGGTTGTGAGACAAGATATCATGCACTAGAACGTGCTTTTTATGAACAATATTATATAGAGATAGATATTATTGGGCGAGAGGCAGCTCTCCTAACCACGTGTCCTCCCAAAATCTAATACCATTCCCATCACCAAGTTTGAAAAAACCGCGCGTAAAGAAATCATCCTTCACTCCCATTAGTCCTTTCCAAAAGGCTGAATCGGTTGATTTGATTTCTACTTGAGCAAGGGTTTTATTAGCCAGATACTTGTTGTGGAGAAACTCTTGCCACACCCCCTCCTCTGTTAATAACTTATAAAACCACTTACTGAGTAGACATCTATTTTTAATATCTAGCACCTCTATTCCCAACCCCCCCGGTCTTTGGGTCTACATATAATGTTCCATCGAGTAAGTCTATATTTCTTCTTATGTTCATCGCTTTGCCAAAAAAAAACCTTGAATGATAGAAGCCCAGTCTTTTTCGCACACCTTTCGGGATTTCAAGAAAAGACAGCATAAACATAGGCATACTTGATAGAACAAATTAATTAGAACTAGTCTATCTCTGTATGATCACAACTTTCCTTGCCAACATCCTAACTTACTATCTGATGGCTCAATGCACGGTGCCCAGAAAAGTGTTGATGGCTCGTGGTTGATGTAGAGCTCGTTGGGAACTCCAAGAGAAAGGTATGATGAGCACAGCAGCAAGTTTTCCTCAGTTATGAAACCAAGTTAATCGAACCAGTAGGAGTAAGGAAACACCCCACAGGTGTTACTAGCTGAGCTTTGGCAGGGCGCACTACCGGTGCTAGTAGCAACGTGGAGACCTGCACAACACAACCACCCAATTTTGTCCCCAACTTGCGATGAGGTTGTCAATCTCACCGTGTTTTGCGGAAAACAAAGGATTAAACGTATCGAATGGAAAGAAGTAAAAGTTTGCAGAAAGTAAACACAAAGCAGTAAACAGTCGTAGATTGTATGTAAAGTAAAAGGATCGGGATCCATAGTTCACTAGAGGTGGCTCTCCTTAGATAGATAACATGCTGGGTGAACAAATTACATCGGGGCAATTGACAAACACCGAGAAAGCAATACATGCATATACTAATCATCTTGACTCCTTTGAGACTTGATTTGGCATTACAACATAATACATAGACCGCCATCCAACTGCATCTATGACTAATAATCCACCTTTAGGATATCGTCCGAACTCCCTCCAGTATTAAGTTGCAAGCAACAGATTATTGCTTTACGAACTGCGTGTAAAGTAAACAATACAATTGTTCTATGAACAAAGGATCGTTGTTTTCTCCCTAGTAGCAATAACACATCTAGTACCTTAGAGATTTCTGTCACTTCCCCAGATTACCAGAGGCATGAACCCACTATCGAGCATAAATACTAACTCTTGGAGTTGCTAGCATCTACTTGGCCAAGATAGCTACTAACAACGGAAAGCATGCAAGATCTCAAATAAGAAAGACATGATAGAATCAATAATCAATCTGAAATAGCATCTCAATATCCATCGGATCCCCGCAAACACAACATGTATGAATTACAAATAGATGATCTTGATCATGAACGGAGCTCACAAGATCTAAACATGAAAGCACAAAGGAGGAGAAACCAGCCATCTAGCTACTACATGGATCCGTAGTCCAAGGATGAACTACTCACGCATCACACCGGAGGCTTGCATGGTGATGAAGAAGGCCTCCAGGGTGAATTCCCCTCTCCGGCAGGGTGCCGGGAAGATCTTCAGTTCCCCCCCTCCCCGATCTAGGGACAGAGACGACGGCGGCTACAGACTCTTTCGTGGATTTTTGATCGGGTTCTTAGGGTTTTCGTCCCGAAGGCAACTTATAGGCGGAAGGAGAGGCCGAGGGGGTGCTGGGGTCGGCCAGACCACCCCCTGGCGCAGGCCAAGCCTGGGCACGCGGCCAGGTGGTGTGGCCGGCCCTTGGCCCCTCTCCGTCTCGTATTCTAGCACTTAATCCCTTCCGGAAAAATAGGCACTTTGGCTTTTGTCCCGTCCAATTCTGAGAATATTCATTTTCTGATTTTCCTGGAACCAAAAACAGCAGAAAACAGACAGCTGGCACTGTGGCTCTTGTTAATAGGTTAGTCCAAGAAATCATAATAAAAGTACTCCAAAGTTGGAACAAAACACAAGAAAGTGGATAAAACTAAGCATGGAATATCAAAAATTATAGATACATTTGCAATGTATCAACATCCCCAAGCTTAACTCCTGCTCGTCCTCGAGTAGGTAAGTGATAAAAAGAAATAATTTTTGAGGTGACATGCACCATCAAAGACTTGATCAAAGTATTCGCAAAACATCAAAGCTGGGATCATAATACTTCAATCATAACATGAAAGACAAATAAGCAAAGAGACTAAGATGCAGCATGAAAAGGCACAAACAAAAGATTCATGAATAACAATGCTTTGCAAGACGTTTGTTTGTTTCACATAAAGAAAACATAGCATAAAAGTATTCAGCTTGTCCCTCAATAGAGTAGCAAATATAAATGCATAGGACACCTTCAAAGTTCATAAGAGTGACTAGATAGAATAGTTTCAAACAAGCAATAACAAGTTATGCATCAATCAAATAGTCTTGGTACAATGCACATAGAACTAAGAATGGCCACTATGCTCTCAAAGTAGTGCATAAAGATAGAAGGTGGAGACTCAATATAATGGTGAAAGAAAGGCCTTTTGTAAAAAGGAAGTAGGGATTCAAGTCTCATAAAGAGCTTCCAAAAATTATGATACTTAAAGCTTCCAGCTCTCATTGCCCCTATCATAAGCATCTTGAAGGTGATTAAGGTTAAAGTGACACAACTAAGAGGATATGTTTGACAAGTTATAAATCGAAATCTCATGCCCCTTACTTACGAAGACCGATCCTCATGCTACTCAACTTCAGTCACGAGTAAGCTCTTGTCATTGTAAGTATATGTGTATCATTAAGAACCGCCAACGGGGTACCCCTTGCACATGATACTGGAGCTTTCCCATAACCAAAATGACAAGGCAAGCAGACAATGAGCATCTCAGCGATCTTTTTATTTGCTATTTGCATAGGTTTTTATTGAGGATGCTTCATAGAGTGCTCATTATGGTGATGCTGCAAGTTTCCACCATGATTAGGCATGGCTTAGGCCAGCGGCCTAGGCGTTTCTCTAACACATATACAAACTCCATGATCTTACAAGTTCCACTTTTATTTCACACCGCCGGGATCCGTAAGCAAAAGAACATAATATCAACGGGGTACAAAGTACAAGTGCAATGTTGAAAGCGTTCCCCATAAAACATGGTTCTGCTAATTTCAACTTATAAAGCGCAAGCATATACGCAACAAAGAAGGACGCAATGGTTCAAGTTTATTAGAGGCAATAAAGTAAAGTGTGCCATCAAGTTCGTGAGAGCTTTAATCACTAGTTTTCTCATAGCAAGTGGAAGGTAAACAAAAGCATGAATATACTTGGAATAGCATAAGCTAGTAGGTAGGTATGGTGGACGCTTTGGAAAAACTTGGTTTAGAGAGTTGGATGCATGAGTGGAACTCATACTTGTTTGTGGAGGCTAGCAAAAGACTGGGAGCGACAAACTAAGAGAGCAATAATGGTCATAATCATGCAGAGCGACAAAACATCATTGATCAAAGCATAAAGTGATACTACAAGTTGAAAACTAAAGGATCATAAAGTCTATGGTGACTTGAGATAGTCATAACATGGTGTGAGCATGCGCCAAGTCAACCCAAATAAAGCATCAAAGGAGAATACCACTATACTATGCTTTAATATGCTAAAACAACACATGATTCATCCAAGGCACATTAAGCAATCTCAATTGTTTATAACAACTCATGCTACAACAAATAATATTAAGCATAAAGCCAAAACAATATCAAGCATGGCATGGCAAAGCATAGGCCACAGTCAAAAACAAGCTCTTTTTACCACATAAGCATGAACTTTCCTACTCTTTTCCAAACCAAACCAAACTATTTGCAAACCAAAGTGCGAAAGAGGGGGTCCAACCAACTTATTCAGAAAACTAAACAAAACAAGCAAACTAAAAACCAAAATGAAAACGAAAATGAAAAAGAAGACGCTCCAAGAAAAACACAACTGTGCACGAAACAATAAAAATGAAGCGTTTGGAAGAAACCTGGAATTTTTATTGATGAAGAAGGGGGATGCCTTGGGCATCCCCAAGCTTTGACGCTTGTACTTCTTGGATATTTCTTGGGGTGACACGCGTGGCATCCCCAAGCTTGAGCTTTAGTCCATCCTTCATCTCATTACTCATTCCTTCCATACACCTGAAATTTTTCCTTCATACAAAACTTCACACAATCTCATTAGCAACATTAGTGAACTTAAGATAAATAAGTCTTAAGGTTCAGTTCTAACACCAAATAAACTTCCATTAGAACACTATATACTTCCCCAAAGGAACTCAAGAAGGAACTAACAAGAAGCAAATGCAAAAAATGGCAGAAATCTGTCAAAACAGACCAGCAGGTAAAGACAATTTTTTTTCGAAGACCTTCTGTTGCTCAAATAAAAAAGTATTGAACTAACGAAAGTTAGATAACAACCTGGGGCAGCAGCACAAAAAATTACAGATCAATCCAACGTACAGAGCTCTCTCAGAAATTTTTACGGTGAAGCACACAGAAATCTGTTTCGGGACAGCAACTTTCCCAATCATTACTTCACTCTCATTAGAGGTTACTCTTGGCACAAAAAGCAAATAAAAAGGATAAGGAGAGGTTATTATAGAGGTAATAACTTTCAAGACTCATATAAAACTCTTGGGTTATCTCCCAACAAGTACTTTTCTTTAACGCCTTTAAGTTAGGCATAAAAATTTGAGAAGATGCCCTCATAGGAAATATGAATTGAAGTAAAAGAGAGCATCAAGAAGCAAATTCAAAACACATTTAAGTCTAACCCACTTCCTATGCATAGGAATCTTGTATGCAAATAAATGCACAAAGAACAAAGTGACAGGCATAGGAAGATAAAACAAAAGTAACTTTAAAACTTTCAGCACATAGAGAGGTGTTTCAGTAGCATGAAAACTTCTACAACCATATTTTACTCTCTCATAATAATTTTCAGTAGCCTCATGAATAAACTCAACAATATAACTATCACATAAAGCATGATTTTCATGATCTACAAACACTGGAGCTTTATTATAAACATTTTCAAAAGAATCATCAGGAACATGGCATTCGTCCTCCTTTGATAAGCATGGGGGACAATCAAATAATGTAACGGGTAAAGAGTTACTCTCATTAGAAGGTAGGGATGGGTAGATCCATTCTTCCTCCTCTTGATCATCACTCTCCTCCTCTTTTTCATCCAATGAGCTTCTAGTTTCAGCAATTTCTTCTTCCATGGAGGTTCTAGCAGGCGGTGGTTCATCTATTACCTTAGCAGTCATCAACCTGTTCCCAAATAGGAAACTGAGTGAGCTATCCATAATGAAATAGTGACTGGAGCAGAGCTAGTCATAAAGGCAACTTAAGAAAGGAACTAATTTTTTTGTGTTTTTTTTAAGAACAAAACAAGCAAACAAAGCAAAAAGAAAACTAAGCAAAACAAAAACAACAAAGTAAAGAGATTGGTTATGAGTGACTCCCCTTGTGAAGATGTCCTTAACTCTCCGGCAATGGCGCCAGAAAATCTTGATGTGCTCGTCGTTGACGTGGGAGTCTCTTCTTCTTTTGATCCCCGACAACGGCGCTAGAAAATCGCTTGATGGCTCAATGCACGGTGCCCAGAAAAGTGTTGATGGCTCGTGGTTGATGTAGAGCTCGTTGGGAACCCCAAGAGGAAGGTATGATGAGCACAGCAGCAAGTTTCCCTCAGTTATGAAACCAAGGTTTAATCGAACCAGTAGGAGCAAGGAAACACCCCAAAGGTGTTACTAGCTGAGCTTTGGCAGGGCGCACTACCGGTGCTAGTAGCAACGTGGAGACCTGCACAACACAACCACCCAATTTTGTCCCCAACTTGCGATGAGGTTGTCAATCTCACCGTATTTTGCGGAAAACAAAGGATTAAACGTATCGAATGGAAAGAAGTAAAAGTTTGCAGAAAGTAAACACAAAGCAGTAAACAGTTGTAGATTGTATGTAAAGTAAAAGGACCGGTATCCATAGTTCACTAGAGGTGGCTCTCCTTAGATAGATAACATGCTGGGTGAACAAATTACAGCGGGGCAATTGACAAACACCGAGAAAGCAATACATGCATATACTAATCATCTTGACTCCTTTGAGACTTGATTTGGCATTACAACATAATACATAGACCGCCATCCAACTGCATCTATGACTAATAATCCACCTTTAGGTTATCGTCCGAACCCCCTCCAGTATTAAGTTGCAAGCAACAGATTATTGCTTTACGAACTGCGTGTAAAGTAAACAATACAATTGTTCTATGAACAAAGGATCGTTGTTTTCTCCCTAGTAGCAACAGCACATCTGGTACCTTAGAGATTTCTGTCACTTCCCCAGATTACTAGAGGCATGAACCCACTATCGAGCATAAATACTAACTCTTGGAGTTGCTAGCATCTACTTGGCCAAGATAGCTACTAACAACGGAAAGCATGCAAGATCTCAAATAAGAAAGACATGATAGAATCAATAATCAATCTGAAATAGCATCTCAATATCCATCGGATCCCCGCAAATACAACATGTATGAATTACAAATAGATGATCTTGATCATGAACGGAGCTCACAAGATCTAAACATGAAAGCACAAAGGAGGAGAAACCAGCCATCTAGCTACTACATGGATCCGTAGTCCAAGGATGAACTACTCACGCATCACACCGGAGGCTTGCATGGTGATGAAGAAGGCCTCCAGGGTGAATTCCCCTCTCCGGCAGGGTGCCGGGAAGATCTTCAGTTCCCCCCCCCCCGATCTAGGGACAGAGACGACGGCGGCTACAGACTCTTTCGTGGATTTTTGATCGGGTTCTTAGGGTTTTCGTCCCGAAGGCAACTTATAGGCGGAAGGAGAGGCCGAGGGGGCGCTGGGGTCGGCCAGACCACCCCCTGGCGTGGGCCAAGCCTGGCCGCGCGGCCAGGTGGTGTGGCCGGCCCCTGGCCCCTCTCCGTCTCGTATTCTGGCACTTAATCCCTTCCGGAAAAATAGGCACTTTGGCTTTTGTCCCGTCCAATTCCGATAATATTCATTTTCTGATTTTCCTGGAACCAAAAACAGCAGAAAACAGGCAGCTGGCACTGTGGCTCTTGTTAATAGGTTAGTCCAAGAAATCATAATAAAAGTACTCCAAAGTTGGAACAAAACACAAGAAAGTGGATAAAACTAAGCATGGAACATCAAAAATTATAGATACATTTGCAATGTATCTGAAAGGGAAATGGACGTCGCCTAGAGGGGGGGTGAATAGGCGTTTTAAAATTATTACGGTTTAGGCTCTAATAAATGCGGAATAAAACTTAACGTTTAATTTATCAAGCCAAAACCTATATCCACTAGTTTCACTAAGTGCACCAACAACCTATGCTAAGCAATACTAGCAACAAGGTGATAGCAAGATATAGTACTTCAAGCACGAAGGCTATCACAATGTAAATTGCATAGGTAAAGGGCTTGGTTGAGAGATAACCGATGGACGCGGAGACGATGATTTGTTTCCCGAAGTTCACTTACAAAGAAGCTACGTCTCAGTTGGAGAGGTGCGGGGGCGCAATGAACTTCGAACGCCACAAATGGCTCACCTCGAGGTGTGGTGGCTCGATGCTCACCCAACGCCACACAAGGCCTCACCAAGGATGCGAAGCCACGCAACTCACCGACGCCACAAAAGGCTCACCCTATTCTCCCGTGAGCTCGCCACAAAGGCCTACTCACGTTCCACTATGGGACACTTGAGGGCGGTCACCGAACCCGTACAAGGCTTGGGGCAATCTCCACAACTCAATTGGAGGGCTCCCAAGAAACGCCACAAAGGCTCCACAATGCCACAAAAGGCCAACAAGCTTGGGGAACCTCCACAACTCAATTGGAGCCCCAAGAACAATGCCACAAAGGCTACAAAGCCACAAAAGGCAACAAGGCCACAAAAGGCTACAAGACCACAAAAGGTCAACAATCCAACCACACAACCGTCTAGGGTTCCAAGAACCCAAGAGAAACAATCCCAAGGGATTGAACTCACCGAATCTCCAAGGAGAACTCAAACCTATGCACCAAATGCAAGAGGCAAGTCCTTCACTCTCAAATTCCACCAAAGCTACAAAAGCTATTGGGGGAATAAGGGAGGAAGAACACAAGAGGAGAACACAAAACTCTCCAAGATCTAGATCCCAAGGATTCCTTCACAAAGAAGGGATTTTGCTTGGTGGGGCTTGTAGATCTAGATCTCCTCTCTCAAATCCCTCAAAAAGATGCAAGAATCATAGGAGGGGAAAGGAGAGAGGGAAAGCTCTTCAAGGTCAACAATGGAGGAGAGAGAGAGAGAACCAAGAAAGAGCAAGTTTTTGGGTAAAGGGGAAAGGGGAGCTCCTTTTAAAGGGCTCCCTGATCTGCCCGTTACCCACAGAATCGCGCACGGCCGGTAGTACCGGTGGGTGGCCGGTACTACCGGTGGCACCCAGCCAATGGTCAGAAAACAGCGAGACAAAGAACAAAAACGGGGTTACCGGAACTACCGGTGGCAAGAATGTCCTAGCGGTACTATCGCCTGAAGATCCGATCCAAGTTCCGTCAAATAGCACAGACCAGGCAGAGAGCATACTGAAGCGAAAACGGGGTTACCGGAAATTGGGCCGGAATTAACACCGGTACTACCGGCGGCAAACTGCCCTAGCGGTACTACCGGTGGCCCGCCGGAACTATTGGCCAGGCAAAAACTCTAGAACCAGAAATGCCACAACTTTTGCATCCGAACTCCAAACGAGATGAAACCAATTTTGTTGGAAAGATAACGACGCGTAGAATCCATGAATATTGGATATCACCAAGGGAGAAAATACCATGAATATATATGTGAGATACCTCCCAAGGTGTGGAGCCAGAAACACGCAAGATCAAAAACGCAATAAGATATGCACGGGAAATCCGTTTTTGATGAACTAGAGCTTGTTATGAAGATAACCACAAGCTCTAGATCCTCACATGGACAAGAACCAAACAACAACCAAGAAAGATGATGCTATGTATGCAAAGGTTTGAGATCTCTCCAAAAGATACGAATGAGTCACCCACCCGAGAGCCCCTCTTGATAGTACGGCTATCTATCCTAAACCTGGTCTCCCAACACTACACGAGACCGGTAAAATAGAAACCCTATCAAGATCATACCTTTGCCTTGAGCATCCCACTTGAGCTTGATGTAGACAATCTTGACACCTTCAAGATGGAACACCTTTCTTGATTGCACTTGCTTGATGAAGTCTTGCGAATGGCTGCCCCATACTCCATGGGGAAACCACTTCCTTGACCTTGTCTTCATCACTCCATGAACGCCGAGGATGGCAAGCTCCAAGCATGAGATCTTCTAGAGATGGTGCATCTTGAGCTTGCACAACATGTCTTGATGATGTCTTGAAGATAGCCATGAGAAACTCCATCTTCTTCTTCTTCAAGACAAACTTGATCTTCTTCTGCTTCTTCTTCTTCTCGATTCCAATAGGCACAAAGCCCTTGGACGATGCTTCTTATTTTTCATCCTTGAAACCAACACATGGTCCAAGCGATGCCAATGGACAAATCTACAAGTGAAACTCAATTTGCACATTAGTCCATAGGGATTGTCATTAATTACCAAAACCACACATGGGGGCATACATGCCCTTTCAGTATCACTATCACACCTATTTTCCACTGGGTTCCATTCAGAGTTGTGGAGTTTCATGTGATGTATAGGCACCCCGAGGTATCTAAACGGTAAAGATACCGCCTCACACCCACAAATCTCTCGATATGTTCCTTCTTGTTCGGTAGCCTTGCCAAAGTACAAGATTTCGCTCTTGTGAAAATTAATTTTTAGTCCCGATAATTGTTCAAAAATGCACAGGATTAGTTTCATATTTACCGCCTTATGCGGATCGTGTTCCATGAATAAAATAGTATCATCTGTGTTTTGTAGTATAAGACTCCCCCCCTCAACCAGATGAGGGATTGAGGGGGGAGTCTTTATACTGCAATCCTCCTTTGATGGCACAAAAGCTAGCTCGGAGACCTCTCGCAGCCGACCTCGACGGTGATGTGGCCTTACAAACACCGTCGGCGTTCCCCTCTGCACGCCTCAGCTGTTCCCCTTTGCCGTTCCTCTTATTTCTACGTGGGTCGGGTCCTTGTGGAGAGCACGTAGCTGCCAATTCTCATGCGCAGCCACGACGGCATGGGCAGCCCTGAGAGCCTCACCTCCATCGCCGGAAGCTTCCGCTCTATTGCCAATCACTATGCCTCACCGTGCTGGCTTTCTAGTACGAATTAATTGACCACAGAAACCGAGAATCGAGGGCATCGTCCTCTTCTTCTCCATCACCGGCCGACGCGCCGTCGATTCCCACCTGCTTATGCGTCCCGGCCTTCCTCGCTGGTTCCTGGAGCTTCACTGTGCCTTCCGGAAGGCTATCGCACCTCCCAGATCAACCCTGCATCCCCGAGCTGCTATGCTCCGAGCATCACCGTCATCGTCCATGGCATCGTCCCGGGGCCTCTTACGTCACCGACAACCTGCACGTTTTTGGCAATCTACTCTTTTGTTCCCCACCTAACATGTGTCTTCCCGTGCTTTGCTGCGTTGTCCCGCCTTGCGCTGTCGCTCGCCACCGCAACAGCTCGTCGTAGGGCGTGTTCTGGGCCACCCTGAGCACTCCCTTGTATCGTCATCGTGCCTCGCATCGCCGGCGGCTATCCCTAGAAGCGCTTGCTGCTAGCTTGCCTCTGGTCCACCCCGCATCCCTTGATGTCGCTATTTGACCAAGTCCTTTCCACGTCATGCTCGATGAGAAAGAAGAGAGCAGTTTGGTGGTGGCGGTAGAAGATGTGAGAATGAGGAGGAAGGAGAAGGAGATTGAGAGAGGGGCCTTTTTGCAAAAGGTGTCACACGTGGCATCCTACAAGGACTGACATGTGGGTCTAGCAACTCACCACTTTATCAAATACATCGCGACATCGCCACCCGTGACTGTAGACCCTAAGTCGTCTTCAGTGACCGCAAAATCGTATTTGCTATATACAATACCGAACTGATTTTGCTTGACAACTTCGGTGACTACCGGTGGATTTAACTCCTGGATGGGAGCCCGCCAGGTTTAGACATCTTAGGACAGTTCTAAAAATAGAAATTCCGTAAAATAAACACTGTACATACATTATTTGATGATGAATCTATTGATATAGATTTGGATTGTAATTGTCCATATTTGTGTTCAAAACATTAATCAAACTTATAAGCAGTTGATTTTTTATTAAATTTATACGTGTTTAACTATTCACCGAACCGAAGAGTGGAAGGTACGGCCGATCAGGGCAAACATGTCGGGTGGGATCCCAAAGCAGGAGGGCAGGAGCGGAATGGCGTGGCGCATAGCCGTTGCCCAGCAGACACGCGCCGCACTGCACTTCCATCATTACCCACCGCCGCTAGCTAAACAACTCCAACCCCGCGCCCCTCCCTCGTCAATTCGACCGTTGCCCAGCACGCGCCCGCGTCCACTGTCCAGCCTGCCTTGCGTTCCCACTCCTCCCCTCCCTTCTTCTTCACGCCCTCTCCTCCTACTCCTCCTCCCTCACTCCTCCGCCAATTCAAATCCACCACCGCCCACCACCGCCCACCACCTATCCTCGTCAACCACGCAGCAGCCCCTCTCCCGATCCGGCCTGCGCGGCGGCGATCGATGGAGAAGTACGAGAAGCTGGAGAAGGTAGGGGAGGGCACCTACGGGAAGGTGTACAAGGCGCGTGTGGCGGCCACGGGCCAGCTGGTGGCGCTCAAGAAGACCCGCCTGGAGATGGACGAGGAGGGGATCCCGCCCACCGCGCTCCGCGAGATCTCCCTCCTCCGCCTCCTCTCCGCCTCCCTCTACGTCGTCCGCCTCCTCTCCGTCGAGCAGGTCACCAAGCCCTGCGGCAAGACCGTGCTCTACCTCGTCTTCGAGTTCCTCGACACCGACCTCAAGAAGTTCGTCGACGGCTTCCGCAAGGGGCCATCGCCCAGGCCGCTCCCCACGGAGGTCATCAAGGTAAAATTAATGAGTTGACATCGATACATCACACGAACGAGCTTAGTAGTATCACGTTGAAAATAAAATTGACGACTTTGTGACCACAGCCAACCCAAATCCGTGCACTTTGATTCGCATTACTATTAAGTTGAGCAAAGAAATTTGAAAGTACTAGAAGAATCAGATTAACATACCAACCTAATGTAGCTATGGGGGTCTATTTTTCACGGCAAGCAAGGGTGTGCGTGTAAACTCGTGCATATACGGTAGCGAAAAGACCAATTTGGATGTAGTCTGTCAACATTTATCGCACCTTATTACTCCTGCTGTCAACATTTATCGCACCTTGGTCGTGATGTTCACTCCTTAATTTCTATTTTCGAGAGCCAATAGAGAAATGTCTCTGATGTCCAATACAAAAGAACGATTTGCTTTCTTCAGAAACAGATATGCACCTTCATTGTTGCTTCAAAAGAAAATTTGTACTTGCTTCGATCATAGTAAAATTTCTGTATGCGCTGTACAGTCTGCACCCACAATCGTCACAGAAAGCCTGCACTAATGTTGACAAGTTCCGTTCCATATTTCGTTTCCCTCCATTACAATTGCTAGCTACTTGCACGCAGCCATACACCTGACCTGCACTGTACTTGATACTTGATTACCTCTCTATGAAAATGACAATGAATAAGTTTTTTGGCCTTCTTGTAGAGTTTCTTGTACCAGTTATGCAAAGGAACTGCGCATTGCCATGCCCATGGTGTCCTTCACCGGTTAGACTTTTGTTCTCTAATTTTTGTTGCCGGACTTGTCAGCCCCAATACAGCACTGCATTTGTACCTATGTGGTTTATGATATCCTTCTCGATTTGTAGGGATCTGAAGCCACAGAACTTGCTGGTGGACAAGGAGAAGGGGTTACTGAAAATCGCCGATCTTGGGCTGAGTAGAGCGTTTACTGTTCCCATGAAAAGTTACACCCATGAGGTACCACTCTCTCATCCACACAGTTGTACTGAGCATGCTCTAGTATGCTCCTCATTCATGTTCTCTGTTTTGTATTGTAGATTGTGACTCTCTGGTATAGAGCTCCTGAAGTTTTACTTGGAGCGACACATTACTCAACTGGTGTTGACATTTGGTCCATTGGTTGCATCTTTGGTACGCCAATTACAGTTTTCCTTTGATCATTGTTATGTAATGCCTCATCCTTGTAGTCAGAACTAAAATTGCACTCTGTGTACATCCACCAGAAGAAAATTACACTAGCAGATGAAATGTCAGTAACTGTAAAGGCTTTGACGTGCATCTTATATGCTTCAGTTTTTAATAGAAATCTGATAAGCTCCAGTTTCCAATAGTCCTCGACCCTCATGTTTTTTGAATTAACGTGTTTTGTTTCTGCTTCAAGTTTTCTCCTTGTTTTTACTGACTAGATACTATGTTGTGCTTGTCAATGTCTCCCCATTATGATATTGTAACTTTTTATTACAGCTGAAATGGTCAGAAGACAAGCTCTTTTTCCTGGTGACTCCGAGTTGCAACAGCTGCTTCACATTTTCAGGTACTTTTGCTGATGCTCTGCATGAGTACCAACAATATGTAATAGTTGTAGTAATTGTGATTTGCCTATTTGGTAGGATAGCGTATTAGTCACGTAAGATTCCTGATCATGGTAAATTGTTCTGTCCATTATACCCTGCTGAAATGGCCAAATAACTTTTGTTGAAAATACTATTTTTAGTAAATTAATTGAAGTACTTATTAGTATAACATCTGACAGTTTATTTTATTTTGGATGTATCATATCAATTTATATTGACTTAGAGTGCTATTTATTGACTAAAATATTGCTTCTGAAAAGGTTGTTGGGAACTCCTACTGAAGAGCAGTGGCCTGGAGTATGTGCTTTGAGAGACTGGCATGAATATCCACATTGGAAGCCACAGGGTTTGGCGCGTGCTGTTCCAACATTGGAGGCTGATGGACTTGACCTGTTATCGGTAAATTAAGAAACTGATATAAAATGCTCATTTCTTATGTTGTCTGTGTTAGAAGAGTATTGACATGTCAACTAGATAAATAGATAGATGCTATGCATAGTTAGTCTTCATCATAAGTTCTATATTCACCTTTAAATACAGTACTTTAAGCTTATGCTTATGCTTGGTGATCCATCACCACTACTAATTTATAGGGGTTCCTGCATTATTTCTGTTTAGTTTGTCCATTCACTTTCCACGATAATAATTGTGAGTAGAGTCTAGAATAAATATCTTCTCCAGCTTTTGCTTTGTTTGCACTTTCCTGAATTATTTCTGATAGTTTCTTGACTGATAAACTGCAGAAAATGATTCAGTATGATCCAGCAAACAGGATCTCGGCTAAAGCAGCAATGGACCATCCCTACTTCGACAGCCTCGACAAGTCCCAGTTCTAGCTGTTGCTGTCTTGGGGCCTTCGCGATGAAGCGGGGAGATTTGCTTGCCACCTAGGCAACCTGATCTTGAGTTATCATCAACTAACGCTTTGGTCCCGGAGCGTATAGCCGAATATTCCTCTCGATTTATGTCATTGTTGTATGAATCTTTGAGATCGGAAATTGAACTGAGCCCCTCGGTAAACCATTCAGTTGCTATGTAATGTTATCTCATTTTCTGCCGAATATTCTTCTGTATCGTTTTTGCCACATCCTCGGCGTTTCGTTGCAAGGCTCACGAGAGCACCCAGAATCCAGATTCAAACGTGGCTATGGCGGGATCGACGGCCTTGGGTTTTCTTTTGAGGTCCGGTGGGGTGTAAGAGCAACTCTAGCAGACCCTGCGTCTGCATAATAACCGATGTTTTGCCGTCTCGACAGGGAGAAAGGTCCGGACCAGACACTGCATAAACATCGACCCGCAAAACATTTTTGAGGGCTCAGCAAATTCGGCCTCCCGCCCCGCACATATGCTGATCCGTATATCGTGCAAGGCAGTGGCACAAAAGAAGTTTCAGCTAGCTCCCGTTCCCACTCCCCCGTCGCCACCACCGCGGATCTCGCTGACCCCGTCCTCTCCACCCTCACCACGCGCCCCCGCTGGCCGCCATGGCCACTCCGACTCCGTGGGTTTGCGCAGACCAAGTCCCGCCGGCCGAATCGGTCCCGCGAGTGGCTGCCGGCACCCAGCTAGCTGGAGCTCCCACCGCCCAGCACGCTGGCGTTCCTCCGAACGGCAAGCGCAAGTGGATGGGCATGCACGTCGTTCCCGATGCGAGCGCACTCCCGGCGGGAGGTGCGGCCAAGGGGCGAACCAAGGTCTCCGCCGTGAAGAAGAAGCTGCTCCCGGCTCCGGCCTCGCTAGCGGCCATCATTGCTTCGATTGGGGCTTCGGTCCCAGGAGGCGCGGATGCACACAAGGCGTTCGACCTAGGCTCCGCAAGGTACGCAATTCCCCTCTTTTGATGATGAGGTGTGCGAATGAGATGGATTCGTGAATTGGGCGCGTGCGGACTACAGTGATGCCGAGGAGGGTTCATTCGTGCGCTTGCTCAATGATGCCTCTGTCGATCTTCACACTGCGCCCCTTGGTGACTACGAGAACGACGATGGGGCCATGGAGGATGGTGGCCAAGAGGAAGGGGATGAAGAAGCCGAGGCGGGCGATGATGGCGAGGTGCAAGATATAGAGGAAGAGGTGTTCGATAGGGCGGTGACCAAGGGGAAGTCGGTGAGGAAAATGAACTACATGGAATTTGAAGATAGCATATTGATGAAGGCATGGGAGAGTGTGTCACTCGATGCCATCACCGACACCGATCAAACTGGCAAGCGATATTGGCAACACATCAAGGACAAATTCCTAGACAAACAAGTGAGGTGGAGTATACTCCGAGAAGACATTGGAAGCAGAGAGGGAGGTGATGGAGAAGAAACTCCTAGACAAGCAAGTGAGGTGGGGTATACTCCAAGAAGATTCGATGTGCAAGGTCGAAGTGGAGGAGAAGAGAGCAAAGGCCGATGAGAAGCGTGCCATGGCTGAGCTCATTGCGTTGGAGAATGAGATCATGATGAGGGACCCTGCCGGCATGGATGCATTCATAAAAGTGTGGTGGGATGATGTGAGGATGGAGATCTTACAGCAGAGGAGAGAAGTTGCCCGTGTGAGGCGTGATTCTCCAGCGAGTGATGGCGAGGCTACGATGAATGATGGCGGTGGTGGTCGTGTTGATGATCCGGCAAGCCAAGCCTCAGCTTGATCTTCGCGTCGGTGGTGATTCTTCTTTTGCCTTGATGATTACAATAGCAAAGTTATTGTTGTCTGATTGCGTCGACGTCTGAAACTATTGTCGTGGGTTTTATGAAACTATGCAAAACCCTTTATTGCGGCTCAGATTTGCAGATTCGCTAGGTTTGCTGTAGACCAGATCCGCAAAGGGAAACACCATAACAACATATTCTCGGGATCTGGTCTGCGCAAGGCGTTTTCAACCAGCATAGCGGGTTTGGCGTGCCCTGCAAAATAGCTTTTTGAGTTATGCAGATGCGGGGCCTGCTAGAGTTGATCTAATATGGCGGTTGCGGAATAGGCCATTGTCTCAATGTCCAATTGAGTTTCCTGGAACATGGGTGAGCCTGATATATAGAGGAATGGTTGGGCCTATAGTTAATGAGAATTTGTTTTGAGAAATTGTAAAGTTTGACCATTTATAAGAAGAAACATATTAATTTTTACAATATTTAATTCATAGATAATGGAGGTATATTTTATCGTGGTCCTCATAACATAAGTATGATACTAATTGGTCATACTTTAATTTTCTTTTAGTATTGACTAAAAATTATACGCGACGTAAATTGGGATGATTGGAGTATATATGTTGGTGTAGGAATACTCGACGGGGGAAACAACCGTTGTGATCAACGTAGCACATGTTCTGACTTGTCCGAGTCATATTTTGATGATACCCTAGGCAGAATGACTGTTTCCGTTAGAAAACATATACGGTTAAAGATATATAATAGGATCTTCTTGTAATCTTATACCCCTATATTATACCCTATGAGGGTCAACAAGATAAATACGACACAATTATAGGAATTTAATATTTTTCACATGTTATCAAAGCGGTTAGTCTCATGACGTCAATTTTAGGCTTCTCTCCATTTCTGCAACACGCACCGCACCAGAGGAGATAGAGCAAGTTTAATAATAAAGTCGCGGTTGGCTATAAGCCAACTTTTTCAAGGATACGTCCTGGGAGACGTATCGTTTTCATAGAAGCAGGGCCAAGAGGCCAGGATCTTACAACGCGCCGAGGCACAGACGCCTCGAGCGCAACCCCATGCTGCCACAGGGGCAGTACGCACACACTAGTTGACTACTCGCGGCACCTCCACATGTCTACTTGGCTCAGACAGTCTCGAAAAAGGCGCGCAACTCTCCATAATTCGGCTTCCATGAAAATCTTTTGAATAACCGCTGCGGCGGAGGGGTTGACACCCTCGAAGACGACGTCGTTCCTGTGACGCCAGAGCGTCCAACATACCAAGGAGATGCCTGTCCAGAGGTCGCGCTCGCGGCCCCTGTCGCCACGCCTGCCATGAAGCCAGACGGCCAGCTTTGTGTCATAGTCAGGCATCCACTGAACCCTACCCCACCAGCCAAGGCAGGTGCTCCACGCCTCTCGTGCCAGGACACATCCCATGAGGAGATGGTCGATGGACTCTCCACACTGATCGCAGAAAGGGCACGCCGCCGGATGCTGTAGACCGCGATGCTGCAATCTATCGGCAGTTCGGCATCTGTTGCGCACAGCCAGCCAAAGAGAGATCTTACAACTGGCGGGGGCCGAGAGCGCCAAATCTGTAACGCCCCAGCCATCGAGGTTTGGCCTACAAACAGGGCTAGGTAACAAAACTTCGTCGAATAGCACCGGTAGGGCCCCACCTCGAGTTGAGGATATCCTGCGTCCCCTCTGTAAGGGTGACCTCCTCCAGCCGGTCGACGACTTCAAGGAGCTCTCTAATGGCAGTCGCGCTCAGGTTAGTGGGAACGTCGTTCAGCCAAGCCCCATACAGGCCCTCACGCACCCGGCGCGTCAATATACGCATTCGCCGGGACGACCGCGAAAAGGTTTGGTGCAAAGTCTCTGATCCTCCCACCAGGCAGCCACCTGTCTGACCAGAAGAGAGTGGTGGCACCATCTTCGAGCACAGAGGCCGTCGCGGCATCGAAAAGCTGCTCCGCTGAAAGGGCATGTATGCCCCCATGTGTGGTTTTGGTAATTAATGATAATCCCTATGGACTAATGTGCAAATTGAGTTTCACTTGTAGGTTTGTCCATTGGCATCGCTTGGACCATGTGTTGGTTTCAAGGATGAAAAATAAGAAGCATCGTCCAAGGGCTTTGTGCCTTTTGGAATCAAGTATAAGAAGAAGAAGATCAAGTATGTCTTGAAGAAGAAGAAGATGGAGTTCCTCATGGCTATCTTCAAGACAGCATCAAGAAATGAAGTGCAAGCTCAAGATGCACCATCTCTAGAAGATCTCATGCTTGGAGCTTGCCATCCTCGGCGTTCATAGAGTGATGAAGACAAGGTCAATGAAGTGGTTTCCCCATGGAGTATGGGGGAGCCATTCGCAAGTCTTCATCAAGCAAGAGCAAGCAAGAGTAATCAAGAAAGGTGTTCCATCTTGAAGGTGACAAGATTGTCTACATCAAGCTCAAGTGGGATGCTCAAGGCAAAGGTATGATCTTGATAGGGTTTCTATTTTACCAGTCTCGTGTAGTGTTGGGAGACCAGGTTTAGGATAGATAGCCGTACTATCAAGAGGGGCTCTCGGGTGGGTGACTCATTCGTATCTTTCGGAGAGAGCTCAAACCTTTGCATACATAACATCATCTTTCTTGGTTGTTGTTTGGTTCTTGTCCATGTGAGGATCTAGAGCTTGTGGTTATCTTCATAACAAGCTCTAGTTCATCAAAAACGGATTTCCCGTGCATATCTTATTGCGTTTTTGATCTTGCGGGTTTTTCGGCTCCACACCTTGGGAGGTATCTCACATATATATTCATGGTATTTTCTCCCTTGGTGATATCCAATATTCATTGATTCTACACGTCGTTATCTTTCCAACAAAATTGGTTTCATCTCGTTTGGAGTTCGGATGCAAAAGTTGTGGCATTTCTGGTTCTAGAGTTTTTGCCTGGCCGGTAGTTCCGGCGGGCCACCGGTAGTACCGCTAGGGCAGTTTGCCGCCGGTAGTACCGGTGTTAATTCCGGCCCAATTTCCGGTAACCCCATTTTCACTTCAGTATGCTCTCTGCCTGGTCTGCGCTATTTGACGGAACTTGGATCGGATCTTCAGGCGATAGTACCGCTAGGACATTCTTGCCACCGGTAGTTCCGGCGAAGCGGCGGTAGTACCGGCCAGGCTCGCGTTTTTGTTCTTTGTCTCGCTGTTTTCTGACCATTGGCTGGGTGCCACCGGTAGTACCGGCCACCCACCGGTACTACCGGCCGTGCGCGATTCTGTGGGTAACGGGCAGATCAGGGAGCCCTTTAAAAGGAGCTCTCCTTTCCCCAATAGCTTTTGTAGCTTTGGTGGAATTTGAGAGTGAAGGACTTGCCTCTTGCATTTGGTGCATAGGTTTGAGTTCTCCTCGGAGATTCGGTGAGTTCAATCCCTTGGGATTGTTTCTCTTGGGTTCTTGGAACCCTAGATGGTTGTGTGGTTGGATTGTTGACCTTTTGTGGTCTTGTAGCCTTTTGTGGCCTTGTTGCCTTTTGTGGCTTTGTAGCCTTTGTGGCATTGTTCTTGGGGCTCCAATTGAGTTGTGGAGGTTCCCCAAGCTTGTTGGCCTTTTGTGGCATTGTGGAGCCTTTGTGGCGTTTCTTGGGAGCCTTCCAATTGAGTTGTGGAGATTGCCCCAAGCCTTGTACGGGTTCGGTGACCGCCCTCAAGTGTCCCATAGTGGAATGTGAGTAGGCCTTTGTGGAGAGCTCACGGGAGAATAGGGTGAGCCTTTTGTGGCGTCGGTGAGTTGCTTGGCTTCGCATCCTTAGTGAGGCCTTGTGTGGCGTTGGGTGAGCATCGAGCCACCACACCTCGAGGTGAGCTATTTGTGGCGTTCGAAGTACATTGCGCCCCCGCACCTCTCCAACGGAGATGTAGCTTCTTTGGAAGTGAACTTCGGGAAACAAATCATCGTCTCCGTGTCCATCGGTTATCTCTCAACCGAGCCCTTTACCTATGCAATTTACATTGTGATAGCCTTCGTGCTTGAAGTACTATATCTTTCTATCTCCTTGTTGCTTGTCTTGCTTAGCATAGGTTGTTGGTGCACTTAGTGAAACTAGTGGATATAGGTTTTGGCTTGATAAATTAAACGTTAAGTTTTATTCCGCATTTATTTGAGCCTAGACCGTAATATTTTTAAAACGCCTATTCACCCCCCTCTAGGCGACGTCCATTTCCCTTTTATCCGCAAGGGCTGGAACACGAATGTCGAGGCCGTGCCAAGGCCTATCCACCTCCACTCACTTCAACCACAACCATCTAGCCCTGAGCGCGACATTCATTAGTCGCAAGTTAGGGATGCCGAGTCCACCTAATTCCTTGGGCATGCATACCCTGTCCCAGGCCACCAAGCAGTGCCCGCCATGCACGTCTTTCCTTCCTTTCTAGAGGAACCCATGAATGATCTTCTCGATGGCTATGATGATCTTAATTGGGATATCCAGGGACATCATGGCAAATAAAGGGATGGCCGAGAGCGTTGTCTTGACAAGATCAAGTCACCCTCCTCTGTTGAGCATGGATGCCTTCCACGATGGCAACTTGGCAGCTACCGAATCAACTATGGATTGTAGCTGCACAGCAGACGGTTTCCTCAAGGAGAGCGGTAGTCCCAGATAGCGGAGAGGGAACGGCAGGATTGGGCAAGGTAGCTCCCAAGCGACAAGGTCCCTGTCCACCATGGAGCATCTAATAAGGTTAGCCGAGCATTTGTTGAAATTGGTCCTTAAGCCTGATGCCGCGCCAAAGTCCTCAATGATCCTAGAGATCACCCAGAAGTCCACTTCTGATGGTCGCAGGAAGGTGACCACGTCATCCGCATAGATAGAGGTCCGATGTTGGAGTCCTGTGGCTGCGAGCCTGGTGAGGAGGCCCTGATTTTCTGCCATCACAATCATCATGTGAAAGACCTCCATAACCAGGATAAACAACTGCGGGGAGAGGGGATCCCCTTGCCAAAGTCCACGCATGTTGACCACCTTTGCACCTGGGCATCCGTTTAATAGGACCCAAGTGGTGGTCGTGGAGAGTAGGGCGCAAATGCAAGTCAGGAGGCGCTCACCAAAACCGATCCTCCTCAGTACTTCCAAAAGGAAAGCCCAGTCCATGGTGTCGAAAGCCTTTGTGATGTCCAGCTTGAGGAGCACGACTGAGGTCTTGCTGGTGTGAAGCTTACGAGCTGTCCCTTGCACCATCATGAAATTGTCATGTAGGAACCGCCCACACACGAATGCACTCTGATGAACCCCCACCGGCTGAGGGAGAACCGGAGTTACCCTATTAGCAATCACTTTGGCGACCCACTTGGCAATCCTATGGATCAGGCTAATCGGCCTGAAGTCTCGAAGTTCCTCCGCGCCCGGCTTCTTGGACAAGAGAGTGATCAAAGCCCCACTCACTGCACCAAAACCCTAGCAGTCCTGCCTAGAGAGCGAGTTGAAGGAGTCCATGACATCACTCTTGATGATGCTCCAACAAGTAACGAAGAAACGGGTGGAGAAGTTGTCCGGCCTAGGGCACTTGTCCAACGGCATGCCTCTAATGGCCGCCAGCACTTCCTCTTCTGAGAATTCTGGCCAAACAACGTGTTGTAGCTGGCTCTTAGTTTAGAGCCCTTTTCTCTCTATCTTCTCATTCATCCAACTAAGTACGAAAATGCTCTTTTGATCTCGGGCTCAGCTGCACTCCTTTTCTAGACCATCGTGTGCGTTGAGATTGGTCGTGTTGCGTTGTATCCATTGCCCGTACGTCTATTTTTAGGCAGAACATGCAGCCGTAACATGCAGCCTGTAGTGCCCAGGGGCCAAATGTACTCAGTCTTTCCTCTGACCTCCCGTTAGTTCTGCCTAGAACTGCCTGTGTGTGTCAACAACTCACATGGGACTGATGCCTGTTCAAGGATACGTGGCAACGGCAAAATTTCACTGATGCGATCCTAGCTCTTGCAAGGATAGGTAGTAGTACACTACATAGATTTAAAACCGGTGCAGAAAACGAGCTCATCTGAGCTCGGAGCCAAATTGCCACATCCAACTAAGTAAAACATTAATATTTTAATTCTTATAGCCAGCTGACTAGGCCTTATTGTACTTGCTCTGGTGACACCCGTTTCAATCGAGGATCAGATTGATCCTTTACATTAGATCTTAAATTTCCAATTTTCTTTATATCCAATTAGCCACAAAATAAATTCGCAGGCGCACGCGAAGCTCCTGGATGCGGCGCATGCCTTCCACAAAGAGATCGACCACAATCAAGATTGTCTCCTACGTCACCGCTGCCTCAGCAGGACAGAGCAGCATCGACCTCCAGCGAGTTAATTGCAAAAAACCACCACTTATGCGTGAGAAGTTCAAAAACCCACCATGTTTTGCTAATTTCGCAAAAATCCACCAGTATTGCGATGGTTCGTTGCAATGTACATTGATTCGTCGATTTGGTCTCGATAACAACTTTTCTGACCATCTGGTCCCACTGTCAGTGTCCATGTGGCTAGGAGGAGACGACCACTACGGACAGCCGTTAACGACCGTGAACGGCGCGTGGGGCCCACCGTCAAGCCCGTGTCCTAAAGCAGGCAGTTGCACACGTTCCCCCTATCCCGCCTCTCTTCCTCTGCCATTGTCCGTCACCGCCGCCTCCGCCATTGCCGCCCCCTATGCCCACCGGTGAACAACGCCATGCCGAGCTGGCACGATGGCTCCTCTGCGAGCGAGGAGTATCTCGAGGTAAGTTCCAGCTCGAATCCTAGCCTCGTTTTTCTAGGGTTTCCTCAAGGGAATCTGTAAAATTCCTCGATTTGAAGCCGATGCAATTTAATCTATTGCTTTATTTTGTTGATTAGGACTTACCGAACTAGACCTTGCTCCTGCCACCTATGAAGACCCAACGTTTCAGGGCATAGTTGTGGGTAGCGGCGAACTATGCTTCCTTCACAAGGAAGTGTCGTGCAGATGCGTTGCATTTGAAGGCACAAACATTGGCCGTCGTTTCTACCTATGCCCCATAGAGAATGTGAGTAATTTGTTAATTTTGTAACATTGCCCATGTCAATTTAAACTATGCAAGTGCTCTGTGATGTTCCCAGTCAGTTGTAATTAGTAGTATTTGTAGATGTGGTAAATGTAGTTGTGCTAAATGTAGTTGCGGTATTTGTAGATATAGTTTACAGATATAGGAGCAGTGCATTCTCAGTCAACTTTAGTAAATGTAATCTATATTAAATGTAATCTCTTTGGACAGTTGTTAGTGGTAAATGTGTAGCAACTTCTAATTTTATTGAACCTAATTTCCATTCTTAATTTATAGCAAGTAATGAACTATGGGTTCCATTCTTGGGTAGATGAAGAGTGGCCTGACACTCTGAAGAATGCACTGTCCAAGCTATGGTCAATATACAATGAGACCAATAATGCTTATATTGATGAGAAATATGAAAGCTCAAAGATGCTAAAGGAGCTTGTTGATGAGAAAGAGAAAATTCAGAAGAAACATGCATGTGTTTTGGAAGAAGGGCGCAAGTGGATGAATAACATTGAGAAGAAGGCACAAATGCACAACCTTGAAATGATGAACAGAGAGAAGCTGGAGGATGAGCAGAGGGAGAACCATATGGAAGCCCTAAAGAATGAAGTTGAGGTACCGAGGAGTGCAAAAGAACAAATGAAGAATGTGCTAAAATCTCAGGCTGAAGTGTTTAAGGTTAAACAAAAAAGGTTAGTCGGTGAAAGAGATGCCTTGCTAAAAGAGAAGAAGAAGTGGGAGGCTGACAGAGATGCCCTGATGTGTAACACCCCGTCCACTCCTGGGCCCGGGGGGTGTCACTCCTGGCAGCTTAATAGGATATCTAGACTGGCCCCACAGACCAACACTAGTCTTTTCTGCGCACTTTGTCCTCACTCATGCGCACCCGGTTACCCACTTCCCGGTCGGTCACCCATCCTAGAATTGCTCTAGGCCAAGTACGCTTAACTTTAGAGTTCTTTTCGAATGAGCTTCTGGAAAAAAAGTTGCAACTTGTTGATATGGGTATCCTATCAATCCTATTAAGCCATGTGCCTGGATCTCACATACACCCACCCTTTAGAAGATCGATGCCCTCATCGATCAAGCACACCCCAGGAACGTTCCCTCTTGGCACGCGTCTGTGCGTCTAGTGCTGGACATGTGCCATGCCATGTCCACTCCGGGCCACACGCGCCATGCTCCACATGTCCCGCCACTGACCCGCACACACCTGTGTAATCGCAAGGGTCGGCTCTGATACCACTTGTAACACCCCGTCCATTCCTGGGCCCGGGGGGTGTCACTCATGGCAGCTTAATAGGATATCTAGACTAGACCCACAGACCAACACTAGTCTTTTCTGCGCACTTTGTCCTCACTCATGCGCACCCGGTTACCCACTTCCCGGTCGGTCACCCATCCTAGAATTGCTCTAGGCCAAGTACGCTTAACTTTAGAGTTCTTTTCGAATGAGCTTCCGGAAAAGAAGTTGCAACTTGTTGATATGGGTATCCTATCAATCCTATTAAGCCATGTGTCTGGATCTCACATGATGGAAGAGAGGAAGAAGTGGGAGGCTGACAGAGATGCCCTAATGGAAGAGAGGAAGAACTGGGAGGCTGAAAGAGTGGCCACAAAGGAAGAAAAGAAGAAACTGGAGTATACCTTGTTTGATATGTTCAAGGATAGTCATGTGCACAAGGACAAGTTGAAGAAAATCAAAGAAATCTGCGATGAGTGATCCTTTAGATAGTTGGTTCTAGTTTCTGAAACATATTATTACTGTAATGTTTGTTAAACCAATCCTGTTGCTGGACCATTATTGTTGTTGAATCATCTATGTAATGTTTGTAGTTGAACCATTCCTATTGTTGAATGATGTATCTAATGTTTGTTGTTGTGCCCATTCCTATTGCAGAATGATCTATATAATGTTTATTGTTTTGCACATTGTTCAAACACATTCAAGCACTTATGTTCAAGCATTCAAGCACATCCACAAGTATTCAAGCACAATTATTCAAACACATATGTCAAGCACATTGTTCAAACACTTATGTTCAAGCATTCATGCACATGTTTTCAAGCATTCAAGCACAATTGGTGGACAACCACAATATATAATAGTTCCAGCCCATTGCTTCATCAAATCCACATTTCAAGCACAATTGTTCAACAACCACAATATATAATAGTTCCAGCCCATTTTTCAAACACACATTGTTCAAGCTCACATAGTTGCAGGACACATAGTTCTAGCACATCACACACATGACAAGATACTTGTTCAAGATAAATTCTGGCAATTACTTCCTATAGCTGCCACGCTTCCCAGCAGAGAAATATCTAAGCATCTTTGGAGTCATCTTGACAGTCCTATCACTAGTTCTTGGTCCTTGTTCACCAGTATCTACACTCCTTAGTGCATGAAAAGGCCTTGGAGCAGCTGGTGGTGTAGGATCCCTTGCAGCTGGTGATGGTTGTGGAGTAGGTGCAACAAGCTTGTTGGCAGGCCTACCTGTTGGGAGAGGAGCAAATGCAGTTCTTTTAGCAGCTGCCATTGTTGGTGCAGTTGGTGGTGTAGGAGTCCTTGTAGCTAGTGCTATTGGTGGAGTAGATACAACCTTAGAGGATGCTGATGCTGGTGTAGGAGCCCTGGAAGATGAAGCGGGTGGTGTAGGAGACCTGGAGGATGCTGCTGCTGGTGTAGGAGCCCCGGAAGATGAAGCAGGTGGTGTAGGAGCCCTGGAAGATGAAGCAGCTGCACTATCCTCAGATGCCTACACACAACAAGAATGCAATCAAGAATAGTTGAAGAAACAGCAAGAAGTGACCGAAAAATGCATGTATATACTTGGTGTTGATTCCTTCTCATTTGCAATCCAGGCTTCAGAGGTTGACTACAGTTAGTGTATTTGTGGCTAGTTAACTTGCAATTGCTGCAGGTAATAGTGCCCATTCTGGTTGCAACTTTTGGCTGGGGTGGCTCAAACTTTCCTTTCCTCCTCTTGTATTGCTTCCTCCCCAGGTCTACTCTAAAAACAGGGGGATCATTGTCAGGATATTCAGTCTTGGTCCAAAGGTCTTCACCAGGAACAGGGTAGACAGGTGGGTTGTAGACCTCCAAGTACATAGTTTTTTTGAAAAATTCATGCACAAAATCTTCAGGTTGTTGTTTGCTCTTGTATATTGCTGATATGGCATGGCTACAGGGAATGCCACTTATGTCCCATCTTCTACATCCACAAGTCCTATTACCCAAGTGGACAACATATGATCTGTTTTCGGATATACTAACCTGCCAAATATACCCAACTGACTTATTTGTTGAGCATGGCCTTGACCATTTCTTAGCCTCTTCTAGCTGCTCAGAATATGTTGGTGTGATCTCCCACCTGAAGGAGATATGCCCAAGAGGCAAATAATGAATAGGTTTTTATTGTCATATCTCAATTAGTTTATAATAGTTTCATATTGTGATATAACTATGCCAAGTAGAAACATAGGTACAGGTGTGGTATGAAACAACCAAGTCCCTAGTAGCCTCTATTAATACTAGTTCATTGGTCATGAGGATGATCTGGTTTTAAGATCATGGGCACTTATGCCGATTGACAACGGGATCATATCATTGGAGAATGATGTGATTGGACATTCCTCGAAGGATTGCAACATGATCAAGTCATATAGTTAATTATTGCAATAACTATACCTAGACTCCTTTTCCTTAGACCGTGATCTCATATTACTCACTGTTTCCCGATGCTGCTTAGACTGCATTAAGCGCCACTTGGTAATACAGTGGTTATAAAGGTGTACGTTGGGTATTCCGAAGAAACAGTAGATGTCATGTGACTGCAAGGCCGGGATTTGTTCACCCACATGACGGGTAAAGATATATACGGTCCGCTTGGTGAGATTACATCCATAAATATTGCAACATGTGACTCGGTCACGGGAATGTAATATCACGGTAACAAGAAAATAGAACTTTTTGTGAACGAGATTGAACAAGGTATGGGATACCAATGATCGGATCTCGGACAAGTTGTATCGAGAAACAAAAGGAAGAGGATGCTACATTTAGCGGTTCAAATGACATTGTCATCAGGAATGCATAGGGGTCACATGGATATCCCTGGTCCCTCTATTGATCATTGATACAGATCATGTCTAGAGCATTCTCGAGTCGTGAGAGGATACACTTAAGGGTACGATGAGAGCGATCATTCGTAAGACGGAATCACAGTAGAGAAAGAGAAAACCAGAAATGTTCCGCGCAAAGATCCGAAGTTGTTCAGAGAAAGAATAAAGGAAAAGACCGGAAAAGTGTTTTCGGATAAATAGGAATTTAAATATATATTTATTATATGTTAATGGTGAATTAATATATTCTAAATAATATTTAAGTTAAGATTTATAAAAGCAACTTTTATATTAGGCCAAATCCCGGAGGGAAAAGGCCTAGGACAAAAGCTGCAAAAAAGGAAAAAGGGGAAAGCAGAAAAAAGTGTTGCTGCCATTATTGGGCTGGGCGGCCCATGAAGGTGGGCGGCAGAAGATTGGCGCCGCGCGGGGGGCAGCTCACAGCCAGCGTCGCTGGCTGGCCACCGCCCGATGGCCCACGCGGGCGAGCACCCAGGCTCGGGCAGCCACCCGACTGGCTACCGCTGACGGGTCGACACACGCCAGGCCGGCCCAGCTGAGCCGGAGCCGCGCATGAGACAAGATGGGTGCAGGGTGGGCCGCGACCAGGGCCCACCCGGCTGGCACTGCCTTAGCTGCTGCCGTTTTATCTGCTTGCTATTGATTGGGCTGGATTTGGCCCATGCAGCTGTTCCGAATTTCTCCTGATATTTTCTTTTAGTAATAGTCCCACATGGCTAACCTAATGGGGAGGGCACACCCCCTCCGCCTATATAAAGGGGTGCCCATGGGTGGGATTAAACACCCAACAATTGGAGAAGTCATTTGGTTGACTTCCTCCTTCCCTCTCTCTCTAGCCCTTGTGACCATGGCCCCAAGTCTGGGCTGTGCGATCAAGGCACACCTGTAGCACGCCATTGCGCTGCAGGGATTCCTAGCCGGATATCAACTTCTGCACTCCCGGAGGGATAGGGGAGCCGGAGGTCTCATTGTGCACCGGATGTGTACGAAGACACGAGGCGCAACACTTGGGGCGCTTAAATGTCGTGAGCCGGAGCTGCTGCATGATGAAGATGAAGAAGGAGCAAGGGGTGGCCTGCGAGGAGCTTCGCGACCTTGAGGTTGGCTACGAGTATGACTACATCAACCACGTTCCCCGCGGAACATTAACCGCGTACGGTCTACAAGGGTATGTATTCTCTATGCATTGGCCGTTACCGCATTACTACATAGATAGATCCTAGGAAGTTTTGGGGTTCCATCATAGGAAAAAAAAATTCTGTTGCGATCCCCTTTAGTGGTATCAAAGCCGATCTATGCATAGGAGTGTTGTATGGCCAGTACGCACAAGTTTTGTGCGCGCATTGATCCCTTAGTTGTTACCCTCTACCGTGTACTTTTTTATATCACGGTATTGTTTGATGAAGCGGCCCGGACAGACCTTACGCGTATTCGTACGCGAGACTTGTTCCACGCTCAACATACGGCTTGTACCATATAAGTGGCTAGCGGGTGTCTGTCTCTCATTCAATAGTTGATATAACATTTACAACGGAGGGCCCTGAAAGGGGTGTAGTATAGACAACTGTTGGATCCATGTTGTGGTTGGAAAGTTCGTAGTTTAGAAACGGTTCTATTGCGAAGGCCCTAACAACCACGTAAAACTTGCAATAGATAAAGTAGAGGCGTCTAACTTTATTTTGCAGGGGGCATGTGATTATGATATGGCATTGGTCGTTGCGAAGGTAAAAGTAGTTTACTTTTCTGTTACTGAGTAGTATAGTAATAGTCATCGTTCCGATGGACGACCTGGTGGAGGATTCGTGGACTTGGCGTCAAACCAAGGGCAAGATGGAGATCATGCCGGAGCGCTCGATGGAGATCAAGGCGCAAGAAGGACCATATCATATCACATTATACATATGATGTTGATACCTGTTTTACATCTTATTGTGTGCTAGTATTAGATACTCAACAGTAGCAAATAAGATAATCCCTATTTAATTCCAATGTTCTGTGTTCCTCTTGTGTGTGCACCACCAAGAAAGTTCTTCGGTATGAGGCGCCATGCGGTGAGTAGGGGTCAGACATATCCACGTTCGCATACAGTGGGTGTAAGCCATGTTGCACAGCGAATACACACAAGTTAGATTTGGTGAGCCTAGCACGCCATAGAAGCGTGACCTCGGAACACAAGAGATCGAAAGATCGAGCATGAGTCACATGGATGATGTGATTGGCATTGTTGAATGTCTACCTTTGATAATGCACTGATGGCCGTGTTAATCGGAGGAGGTGCAGAGGATAGGGATCATGCGATCACTAAAATCGTCTAGGGGATGACAATTTTAGTGGAGACCAATTATAAATTGATCTCTTATTGTAAACTTAGTCTAGATGTCTATTTGCAAATATCTTAGTAGTTCTTGGCCTATCCCATTGAGGTCCTTTGCGACCATGGGAATATATTGCTTAATATAGAACTTAGCAAAAGGGTCCAACTTCATAGATTAATACCCACGCCTGAGGGATATCCTCGTAAAAGGTGATCTTCTCTTCTTGATACAATAACCATTAGGAGATAATTCAATGACTCCAGAATGTTTGTGCTTTCGCCATAATCATCTAATAATCCATTCTCCATTCGATGGAGAGTCGGGCTACATTTTGTATTCTACAGAATAAGGCACATAGAGTATGAGCCGTTGGATGGGTTTTCCTCCATCATGGATGAAAAAGGGAATGTTTGGAGAAACACTTAGCGATCTTGCGTTAGAGTTGTGAACTCTTGGAAGGGCTTGATTGCAATGGAGATCATGAATGAAAAAGGTATATGTTAGATATACAAAATTATAAATGTGGTTCTTGCAAAACTCGTTGTAGTTTGCAAAGTATTTGATACTTGTCTTGTTTTGTGAAAACAGGAGGATCTGCTTGAGAATTGCTGGTTTTGAGGCAACATGACTTGATGATGGCAAGCAAAACAGTTGATGGCTGGCATCACCTCTTCCCTCAAAGTTTGTCATTTGGATTAGTGGACTTGAATATAGATTTGTAATCCCTATTTGTGTGTCTTGCTTTTTGCGAGACGATTATTCATATGAACAAGTTACAAGCCAGTTTGTACTATTCTTATGAACAATACCTTATGGTCACATTATGATTATAAATAAGTTATTCTCATCACTATGTTAATGATAATAGTTTAAACATTTATAAAGGATTAAAATGCTAAAAGATATCCAAAGTTTAATAATGAAATGACACTATAGTTTAAGTCATTTTGGTTATTGCATGTTCTTAATGAAGATCGGGGTCCTAGATGCTTAATCTAGAGACTTTGCAAAGCCATGCCTCTTGGGCAGAATGACTAAAACTCCGCATTCTGGTAAAACGGTGATATGTGAAGAAATGTTGAATCTTATACATAGTGATGTATCATATTTTGAACAAGTAGTGGAAATCATTTATTGTTGACTTAAGTGAATAAGCGTATTTACTTAATGAAACATGAGTTCGAAATGATTTGAATTGTTCAAATGAGTTCACAACAATAAGAGGATATTGAAATTAACGAGAATACGAAGTCTCTTCGATTTGATCGACATGACTGAAGTATTCAAGTTAAGTTTAGCATAAAAGGGACTTGTGAAAGATGTTACACAAATTATGATAATTGGATGAATTCAACCTGTGTTGAAATGTCTAAACATCATAATTATTATGTATTAAGATACATATGGTATAATATTATCTCTTATAGGGGTTATAGTTGTCGTTTAGAGTTAAAGATCAAAATAAGCAAACACTTATTTGAAATACAAAGGAACATCTAAAGATTCATGGAAACAACACCATAAGTGTTATGGCAAGTTTGAGTTTTGGGAGATTTTGATAAGTCAAAATTGTGGCGAATAAACAAGTCTTTGTAGAACATTCTTAGGAAGCTATGAATGCATCTTCCACAAAGGGGCAAACCTGTTGTTGTCCAAAGATGATGTGTCTTGATGAAAGATACAGGTGGAAGAAAGTAAAAGATCAAAACAAGGTATTTGACCTTACCTCCGGATTGTTGAGTGGCGCAGCGAAATTTGTTTTGTGAAACCAAACTCTACATATAGAGGAGAAACCAATGATAATGATCATAAAGTTTCAGGGAATACTTTTACTAAAAGAAAGTAGGATTCAACTATATATTCTACAAGTTTATGGAATTATATTGTTGATTCACTTGTCATGTTTTGAACAAGACATACCTACGTATTACAAAGAAGCGTAATGGACCTAAGTACGAGAAATGAATGGTCATTGAAATCTCGTTAGTGGAATTCTCGATTTGATGGTGATCAGAGAATTTTGGAATGCCCAAGATTATCGAGAGGACCTAGATTTAAGTGGGAGCAAATCAGCTTGGCTAATTCATAATATGTAGCTGACATATTTTGAGTGGGAGCTAAGTGAAATCCCTGGATCTCAAACATGAATGCCATATTTGAGTAGGAGCGTGAAATCATTCTAGGATATGTGGACGACATATATGAATGATGAGATTGGTGTTAATAATATTTAAGTAAGGATGAAGTTGAAGTTATTAAACAAAGAGATCTATCGAGATAGATTGGTGAGTTTAATAAACACTGAATGTCGAATGCTTCCTGGACTTGATTCTGAAAGATGTTCAGAATGTCCTAAGCAAGATTCTGAAGAAGCTCAGAATGGAACAAGGTAAGAAAAAAGTTCTTACTATACGAAGCATTCAGTTAGTATTTGCAAATGTGGTTGAAGGAAAGAGATGCGTTGCATCTCCTATGCCTCAGTCATAGGTTCTTCCATATAACCATGTTGTATACTCGACGTAATGTGACCCGAAGTTCTGGTTGGTAGGACAAAGTCTTAACTGTAAGAACATGTCTTTGAGTGATTCCTGATTTGATCACTAAACCAGAATTAAGTTTGTATTTAAATGGCAAGAAGTAATGTAAGTGGCATAGATGCATTTCATGAACTAGGATCTACATAGATATAGAAGTATAAAGGCTACATTTGATTTGATGTATAATGTTATGGCGGGGCTAGTTCGCTTTTAACGCAGAATGATGTGTCCTAGGGCCCAGTGCCCATGAGAAAGCCCTCGAGGTTGATCTAAAGTCACTGTAAGCTCCTGGAATCTAGCCTCGTTCTGCTGCCATGACTATAGTATATACACAAAGGATAGCAAAGTGTGTTTCGAAGTTTAGATGACAACGGTGAAAACGACCGTCATCATAAACACTAGAAACAAAGTCTCACTTTGTCGCCAAACAAATGCTTCGACCAATTATAAAATAATGGAGTGAATGTTAAAATTAGGAAGACATTAACAATTTGCAAAAGACATAATGATCTGGCAAAACAGAACATGGACATGATGTTTCCCATGAGCATGCATGATCTGTAAACGCATATGGTATATGGTTTATATGAGTAAAATGTGAGCTGGTTTATTTGTACTCTAGTGCAAGTGGGATACTAAAGGAGATATGCCCTAGAGGCAAATAATAAATAGGTTTTTATTGGAATATCTCAATTAGTTTATAGTAGTTTCATATTGTGCTATAACTGTGCCAAGTAGAAACATAGGTACACGTGTGGTATGAAACAACCAAGTCCCTAGTAGCCTCTATTAATACTAGTTTGTTGGTCATGAGGATGATCTGGGTTTCAAGATCATGGGCATTTATGTCGATTGACAACGGGATCATATCATTGGAGAATGATGTGATTGGACATTCCTCGAAGGATTGCAACACGATCAAGTCATATAGTTCATTGTTGCAATAGCTATACCTAGACTCCTTTTCCTTAGACCGTGAGCTCATATTACTCACTGTTTCCCGAGGCTGCTTAGACTGCATCAAGCGCCACTTGGTAATACAGTGGTTATAAAGGTGTACGTTGGGTATTTCGAAGGAACAGTAGATGACATGTGACTACAAGACCATGATTTGTTCACCCACATGACGGATAAAGATACATACGGCCGGCTTGGTGAGATGACATCCATAAATGTTGCAACATGTGACTCGGTCACGGGGATGTAATATCACGGTAATAAGAAAACAGAACTTGTTGTGAACGAGATTGAACAAGGTATAGGATACCAATGATCGGATATCGGACAAGTTGTATCAAGAAACAAAAGGAAGAGGATGCTAAATTTAGCGGTTCAAACGACATTGTCATCAGGAATGCATAAGGGTCACATGGATATCCCTGGTCCCTCTGTTGATCATTGATACAGATCATGTCTAGAGCATTCTCGAGCCATGAGAGGATACACTTAAGGGTACGATGAGAGCGATCATTCGTAAGACGGAATCACAGTAGAGAAAGAGAAAGCCGGAAATGTTCCGCGGAAAGATCCGAAGTTGTTCGGAGAAAGAATAAAGGAAAAGACCGGAAAAGTGATTTCGGATAAATAGGAATTTAAATTTAAATTTATTATATGTTAATTGTGAATTAATATATTCTAAATAATATTTAAGTTAAGATTTATAAAATCAACTTTTATATTAGGCCAAATCCTGGAGGAAAAAGGCCGAGGATAAAAGCTGCAGAAAAAGGAAAAAGGAAAAAGCAGAAAAAAGTGTTGCTGCCATTATTGGGCTGGGCGGCCCATGAAGGTGGGCGGCAGAAGATTGGCGCCGCGCGGGGGCAACTCACAGCCAGCGTCGCTGGCGGGCCACCACCCCGCGGCCCACGCGGGCGAGCGCCCAGGCTCGGGTAGCCACCCGGCTGGCTACCGCTGACGGGACAACACGCTCTAGGCCGGCCCAGATGAGCCGGAGCCGCGCGGGAGACAAGGTGGGCGCGGGGTGGGCCGCGACCAGGGCTCACCCGGCTAGCACTGCCTTAGATGCTGCTGTTTTATCTGCTTGCTATTGATTGGGCTGGATTTGGCCCATGCAGCTGTTCCGAATTTCTCCTGATATTTTCTTTTAGTAATAGTCCCACATGGCTAACCTAATAGGGAGGGCACACCCCCTCCACCTATATAAAGGGGTTCCCATGGGTGGGATTAAACACCCAACAATTGGAGAAGTCCTTTGGTTGACTTCCTCCTTCCCTCTCTCTCTCTCTAGCCCTTGTGACCATGGCCCCAAGTCTAGGCTGTGCAATCGAGACACACCTGCAGCACGCCGTTGCGCTGCAGGTATTCCTAGTCGGATATCAACTTCTGCACTCCCGGCGGGATCGAGGAGCTAGAGGTAGCATCGTGCACCGGATGTGTACGAAGACACGAGGCGCAACACTTTGGGCGCTTAAATGTCATGAGCCGGAGCTGTTGCACGATGAAAATGAAGAAGGAGGAAGGGGTGACCTGCGAGGAGCTTCGCAACCTTGAGGTCGGCTACGAGTACGACTACATCAACCACGTTCCCCGCGTAACGTTAACCAGGTACGGTCTACAAGGGTATGTATTCTCTACGCATTGGGCGTTACCGTATTACTACATAGATAGATCCTACGCAGTTTTGGGGTTCCATCGTAGGAAATTTTTTGTTTTCTACTGTGATCCCCTTCACCACCTTGCTTTAGCTGCACCTGTTCTTTTTCTCTCATACTTGGTCATAATTTTGGTCCTTATCCCCTCAAACATTGTCCTAACCGGCTTGCCTCTAACATCAAGAATTTGCTTGTTGAAAACTTCACTAAGATTATTCACAATAAGATCAGTTTTGCAATTACAATCGATGGCATACAAGGCCCAGCACTCAACAGGTATTTTGCACAACCAATCATATGCTGGCTCACTTTCTTGTTTCATCAGTGCCATTGCTTCATCAAATCCATGTTGGGTGTGTGAATATGCAGCATTATCCATAATCTTTTTTGGTTCCTCACCTCTGAATCCAGCAATTTGGAAATTTGCATATATGTGTCTAAGGCAATATCTTTGAGGGAAATTGGGAAAGACTGAGTCAATTGCATTTAGCAAGCCCTGTTAATTACAGTGGGATATTAATTATCTAAGAATTGTGCAGTTGCAAACCTAAGTAGTTTCACTAGCTAGCTAACATGTGCATAAGAATTTGTAAGGATAGTCATACCTTTTGCCTATCTGAAATAATGGTGTAGTTGCCAAATCGCCCTCCCTCCCCCCTAGTGCATACTTCAATTGTGTTAAAAACCAAGACCAGTTGGCCTTGTCTTCTTTGTCAACCAGTCCAAAGGCAATGGGATAGATATTGTTGTTTCCATCCATGCCTGTGGCTGCCAAGATTTGATGGCATGTGGTAGTTTTAACAAAACAACCATCCAAACCTGCAAACAAGATAACACACTAATTATATGTACTGAATGGAAAGAAAAGAAGGAAGAAAATAAATGTACAATGAGCTCACCAATAAATGGTTTACATCCATTTAAAAACCCCTGAATTGATGCACCCAATGCCATGAACATGCCATGAAATCTAGGATTCTTGCTAGGATGCTCAGCTAGTATCTTGGTTGTGACAATACATCTGCTCCCTGGGTTGGTATCAAGAATTGTTTGCAAATAATCCCTAAGCCCCTTGTACTGCTCAACATGATCCCCAAGAACAACTCTCACTGCCTCATTCTTAACCCTATATGTCATTGCCTTTGGCACAACCACACCATACTTCAGTTTTGCATTTTCAATGAGGGTGTCTACTTTGGTTGTTGGATCAGTTCTTATGGCCTACTCACATGTCCTAGCAACCCATTTGGCATTTATCTTGCAACCTTCTCCTGATGGTGCACATGTGTGCAAATATTTAAACTTCCTTAGGCAGACTGTTTTCTCTTGGGCAATTTGTGAACCAACCAAGTAGAATGGACAACCTGCCTCTGTACACATGGCTATGACCTATCCTTGTTGTTCATGTGTAGGTAATAGTTCCTCAACTGTGCTATGTGCAGCTGCTGCACATCTCTCCTAAACTGATAGATATCAACAAAGCACATATTAAGGCAAAGTTGTGATTTAGGGCTCTCTCTATTCTCATCATACCACATCCTAGGAGCTTTCTTTTTTGCCCTGCTCTTCACTCCCTTTGGTAGCACAAAAGAAAGAGGCTCATAGTTGTCATCATCTCCTGATAACATGTCTTCATAGTTACCACTATCTTCAGGAGAGGAAGGCATGCAATCTGGCTTGTAATCCTCTGCAGGTTCACAGTGTTTTCTTGTGGTTGGTCCTAGGTTTTTAGGCTTCTTCACCAAACTCTCTGACTCTATAATGCAATCACTGTTATCTGATTCAGAGTCAGTTTCAAAAAATAAATCTGGCTCATCTTCTGAATTGATTGGCACCACTAGGATAGTGCACTGCTGTGTCAGCACATAATCATCCCCTGATCCAACAGGAACTATTTGTTTCTGACTTTGTTGAGTGGGTAAATACATGTACTCTGAATCTGTTGTCTGCTGGCTTTGAAAAACTACCCCTTGCACATCTACTGAGTAAACCACTTCTTCCTGTGATATGGGGGTTTGTTCTTCAACATCTGGCATGTTTATGCCTGTAGCTAGCCCACCTCTATCCTTGATTACAGTAATTAAAACTGCCTTCTCATGCTCATACATTTTAACCATTGATTCAACCTTGGTCATGCTGTCAATCAGCTCCATCCCAGCCCTACATGTGCCCTTCTCTCTCACGAAATACATGTTGTCATCCATACCATAACTCTCTGTCTGAATTAATGCTAGCAGATTCAGATATGTAATGTCATATTCCCCTATCTTCCTCTCCAAATTGGCTATACCATCTAAACTGAACCTAATCTCCCATATATCATCGTCCGGGCTACAGATAAATCAAAGAAATGATTAACCATCTAAAACTGAACCTAATCTCGAGTTTACACTGTTTACACATATGAATTTGGGAACAAAAGGGGGGAAAGAGGAGAGAGACGAGAAAACTTACTCCACGCCGCCAAGAGAGGAGGTCCAACGATGGCTATCTATCGGTCGTGCCTTCCAGACATCGGCCAATGCCGCTGCCGGGAACAGTGAAGTGAGTGCGGGCGGATTGGAGCTGCCACAAAAGTCGAGGTCGTCGAGGCCGAGGTCGACTACCCCTGCGTCACCACCGGCGCCGCCTCCACCGCCGGCAGGCCCTCTCTTTCCTGCATCACCACCGGCGCAGCCTCCGCTGCCATCGCCTAGGTTTGGAGTCGCCATGGGGGAGGATAGCGCAGAGCGGTGGGAATGTTTGCAAATGCCCGCTTCACAGAGCAGAGCTAGGGTTAGGACACGGGCTTGACGGTGGGCCCCACGCACCGTTTACGGCTGTCCGCAGCGGCCGTCTCCTCCTGGCCAAGTGGACACTGACAGTAGGACCAGACGGTCAGAAAAGTTGTTATCGAGACCAAATCGCCGAATCAGTGTACATTGCAACGAACCAGCGCAATGCTGGCGGATTTTTACGAAATTAGCGAAACGTGGTGGATTTTCGAACTTCTCGCGATAAGTGACGGTTTTTTGCAATTAACTCACGTCCAGTCCTCCACGCATACCATAAGATCTTCGGGATGCCAAGTGCAGATGAGGCCACGCGGGCTCGCGTGCCAAGGTCACACGATCACATGTCCCTGTACCATGGCCACATGTGCATGTACGCGATTCTTTGAGTGAAATGCATTTGTAGTCTCTAAAATTGTTGGATGTGTCTAAAACAGTTCTTGAACTTAGAGAACGCACTAATATGATCCTCAATCTTCCTCACTATGTCCGCGTAGGGTCCTAGCTACGATCAACCACCATATTTCGTTGACCTGACGCTAGATTAGGCCCATGGCGTCGTTCCCCTACCTTTGAAATCCCTAAATCTAGCTTATGGGTCATATCGTCTTCCTTACCACGAATCCAGTGGTTGAGCCAGCGGCGCTGCTACCGTGCGTCCCAGCCAAAGATTGAAGTTGTCCTCCCAGGTGAGGAGGTTCCCGGCAACATTGAGCTCCTGGATAGCCGTCAACGGCGACGGCTGCCGGGATAGGGCACTTGAGGCCGTTACCACTGGTCCGCCGGTGCCATGAAGATGGGCACGCGGAGCAGTGACTTTGCACATGCCCTCCGGCACCGGCTCGAATATGTTGGCTTGGAGCTCTGTGGGCAGGTTCGCCTAGACCGGGCTGGAGCTAGCTAACGACAGGAATCGATCGACCTGCTTAGCTGATTTTTTTAAGAGCATGTATTAATATCGCGAGATACCGATTATACTCTATACAACAACGCATTAACCTAATAGCATTACAGATGCACACAACAAAAAAAAGAAGAAATACATGAAAAAGTTCCGCTGCAGCGATCTATGCCCTACAACAACGACCAAACACCATCGGGCAGCACCAGAAATCCATCATCTCCAAAAGCGACGCCTCCAAGAAGGTAACAGTGCACTAGCACCGTCATCGCTCTGATCATTGATCATAGCTTTTCACCCTAGAGAAAGTATGTGCTGACAAAACAATGCCTTCAACAAGACCATTGTCAGGCACAACCAATTAATGCTAGACCTTGGATTTTCACCCTCCTACTTGAACTCTGGAATTCTACTGTACTGTCGTCCCACTTTCCAATGTCGCTGCTCCAAGACCTAGAACATCAAGCCAAAACCTCATCGCAACCAGGATTCAAACCACCATTACCAGTCTTCAGACCTCGGCTTTCATGTCATTCTCCACGACTGACTTCACCATGGAACTAAAGGCATGTCATTGATGGCAACAGTCCGCAAAGCTTCGCAGCACTCCATCTGCAACCAAACGGTCAGATAAAAACATGGTTGTGCATGACCGAAATTCATCCAATCTGGCAAACTCCGGCATGTCGTCCATTGGAGTTTACCAGCAGAATCTTCTGAAACACAACTCTCCGACCAGATCGATGAAGTCATGGAACAGATAGATCTTCACCATAGCATGAGAGGGATCCTAGGACCAACCCCTTTATTCAAAGACAGACCGGAAGCCCCCTTACCACCGGCCTTCACCAGCCACAAGACCTGTCGGATCTAGGTCGACAGATCGAGGATGACCTCGGCCGCGTCGCCCGCGAGCACCTCGAGGCGAGGTAGCACTTTAGTGGAGAACGGTGCAAGGACGACATCGTCGTCGCCATGCCCGCCGCCCCACCTCCAGGCCATCCCACTATTGCACCCTTGTAGACGGCACGCTGATCTGTGCATGCCTCGTCTCACCGCCTCTCCATGCGAAGCCTTGGGAGGAAGACACGCCCACCTTTCCCCGCCGCCTTCGCAACCGGGACGCCGCCTAAAAGATCCCGTACAACTGAAACCGTAGAAACGCAAATTCAGTGTCTGAACTCGCGTTTTTCAGTTTGAAACTTGCTCGGGCGGAATACAAATCATAAACATGAACTGGACTTTTTAAAGTTAAGCAAACGATCCGTTCGCGGCAAAATTCAGATGATGAACTGATCATACATAGGATAAGTTTGAGGTCATTGTACATCGAATCATATACAAAAGATGATGAACCCTAACCCTCACCAGAGCCTGTGGCTGGCGACCATTAGTCGGAGTCGGAGATGTTGATGGTCTCCTGTTTGATGGCGCGCACCTTGAGCTCCTTCTCCCTGGCTTGATGTGCTGCCACCGCCTAGATAGCCTCGTGCCGCTCTGCTGCTTCCCGCTTCTCCTCCTTCACGCGGGTGGTCTAGGAGCAACAGATCATGATCAATATGGTGGCTTGCTCGGTGTTGTCATCATGGACATAGTCGGCCTCCTCCACCACGCGCCAGCCATGGTCCTCCTCTTCCTCCTCCTCCCAGTCCTATTCCTCATCCTCCTCAACTGTCGATGGGCAGGGTGCCCGCCGCGTTCACTCCGTGAGCTCCCCGCCTGCCCATCGTCGCCGGTGAAGTTCCACCAGCGAAGGGAGGCAGGAGGCATCACGCCCCTGTTGGTCCACTTCCACGAGGCGTGTTTCCCCACCTAGCTAGGCCACGCAGGCCTGCTGCTCCTCCTTGTTAGTGCGGGCAACGATGGAGATTATGGGGCCCCCCACGCGGGTGCGTACCGGCCCACCCGGCCATCCCCAACCCCGATTGGCGGCCTCCCCGGCATCTACGCAACGCCGATTCGGTGGATTTGCATGGAGGGAGATTGATAGTGTGTCGAAGGCATGTCGATCGCTCGCCGGAGGAAGGGAGAAAGAGGAGCGGCGGTGGCAGTGGTGAGGGTTTGGTTCGGCTCAGGACCCGTATCTAGCCCCTCGCGTAGTATATATAGCGCTGCCTGGTATGATTTATGGTGGACCATAAAGTTTTTATGGGTCCGAGCGAATATACGATTTCTATTCTAGCCCAAAAACTAGGTTCAAACTGAGAAAACGCCGAAATTTTACAGTTTTAGGTTTTTTACGGTATCTGTTGGAGTTTCCCTTTAACTATTTAGATACTACTCCTCTGTTCACTAATATAAGACATTCTACATATTCTAAAGTGAGATCTCCATCAGCCGCTGCCTCTCTGATCCCTTAACCTAGCCGCCTCCACTCTCCTCCTCTGGCCGGCCTCGCCGGCGCCGGGAGGAGTGGGGAACCTAATATAAGAGTTGAGTCTTTGATACAAGTAGCATTTTCAATAAATTAGATTATGATCTTGCTGCTCCTTTTTGGCCTCCACGTCGATGGAGATGATAGCGTCTACAATAAGTGTTCTTCGTCCCTCCGTTCGACAACGTGAGTTTCTTATCGACGTTAATGATGGTGTTAGAAGATCAAAATTCTTTAGGTATGGTTTTTTAGATCTTGCTTTGCCGGATCGATCTTGGATGAGTTTTGTTGGTTGTTGAGAGGAAGCTTGTCCTCGGAAAATGTTTTCCGGCTGCCATGTTCTCGATAATGGTGATTTGTACTCTCGGCTCCCCAGCGACGTTAACGAGGTTATTCGGTTTGTCTTCCATGGAATACTGGTGTTGGTACTCTTGCTGATGTTGGATGATTACTCTAATGGCTATGTGTGTGCACGTAGCCTTGGCACTGCGGCTAAAATTAAAATTACGGGAGAACTCTCGTTTGTATTCATAGGTTTACGGTTTTATACATATATCTTTTTATACGGCTGCCTTTGAAAAAACACAAAATTGTGTCATGAAAGAAGAAAGAGTTTGAAGACCTCAATACTTTATTTTGTAATTGCTGAGGATAAATCATGTATTTTTACCATGTAATGTTTGCTATGATAAATATATATGGTATTGATTATAAAAAAGTCCATATTCTAAAGTGGACTACATATATCTAAAATGCATAAATCTACATACTAAAACATGTGTGTCTCGCTAGAATGATATCTCGTCGGAAAAGCTTGTATACCTCTCCGCGTGTCGTGTACTCGTCGAGTTTTGCTTTGAGAAACGCAGTACAATCTTAGACGCTTATAACACCTACATCACCCACCCCTATGAACGTAGACACGCACACCCTACCCCTATGAGCACCTCCGAAATATTAAGCCAACGGATCGGGTCTTCAGATTGACGAAGTCACCACAGGCGCGTTGTCGACGGGAACGTTGCCACCCACTGAAACAATATTCCGTCTTTTATGCAACATACAGTGGCAAACCTGGGGTTTGAACTCTGGTGGGCTGGGGGTCCAACCATCCTCCTAACCACCCAACCAGAGGTTGGTTTGCCGTACTCGTCAAGTTGACGCGGCATTTACGAACCAAGCCAATAGAAGGATGTCGCAGGTCTATGACATGTAGCTGCAAGATCTGGGCCTCTTCGAAGAAACACACTAAACTAGGAGTACTTTCTTTAGAGCAACCACGTATTTCATTAATAGAAAATCAAATTACATAAGTAAAAAACAAACGTGGAAACTAACAGATGGATCAGGTGAAAACATATATCCCGAAAACTTTGCAGAGAACTATCCCTAGGGTTCTTGGTTTTCTACACTTTCCGAAGCCAGCGGCCGCCGCCAAACCCCAACCTCGCCTAGACGTGCGTTGAAATGGACGTCGAGCCTCCACCATTGTCGGATCCAAGGAGCACCATCACCAACGAGACTTTGTGAGTCGATGAACAAACCTGCTCAAGCACCAAGGCACATGTCGATGTGGAACGTCGATCAGAGACATCCCCATGCTACCTTGAACCAAGATCCGCCGCTTCCCATCTACGAAGTCGAGAAATAACGCTAAATTCACCACATCCGGACCAACATCCTTGCTCGAAAGCATCCACCTCGCCCCGTCCCCAAGTGTCACCGTGGATAACGACGAACACCAGCGACATGTCGAGATACAGATCTCGCCAGATCTAAAGATCCGCGAGAAAACTAGACTTCCGATCTATAAGGATCGTCAAACACACATTGCCATTAACTCTAAGATGTCGTCGTGAAGGTCACTACTATATCTGGTCAACGGGGCCGGCCCACGGTACGACACGGCCTGCTAAAAGGCATTAGTGTGCTTGACATAGCACGGCCCACCTAGGAACGTTAAGATAACGTGCCATGTCATACTGGCCCGTGGGCGTCACCTCGAGGCCCAACCACGACACGTTAGTTAAATGTGCCTAACATGCCGTCCCGTTAAGGCCTTTTTTAACTATTTTCTATTAAAATTAATATTAAAAATTATGGTATAAAATTGAAAAAAAAACTCTTAACGGGTCGTGTAGTGTCGGCACATGGGCTTTGGGTAGTAGCCCAGGCACGGCCCAGGCCAGGATACCGGACGGGCACGACCCGTTAAGTGGTGTGTCGGGCCGGTCCATGACGTGCCAAAGCACACGTGCCCACCTGCCGGCCCATGAAGGCACGACCCAATGGCCATGTATGGTCGTTGTCGGTGTGGGAAAATAGTTGAGGCAGATTTATTCGTCAACTAGATCATGTTGGCACGCTTTGCCACGCCCCTCTATTACTACAATAAAATGGTTGGATTTTATTTATAAAATCTATTGAGATATAAAATGCGGAATTTTACATTAAGTTACTCATATATCGGGTGTAATCTGCTAGACTTTTTTCTTTGTGTATTGGACTTGTAGTTGATTCGAGTTTGGGTCTCAAGTGCATTGTTTCTGAATTAGGATGGTTCACGGATAAATTTATTTTAATTGATCCGGGTCTACTTGGCTACTAAAATAAATTAAAGCTTCCCTCGGGAAAAGGATCGCAACGAAAAGCGCATAAATTTTAAAATATTTAGGAAAAACATTATAGATATATAAGAAAAGAATAAGCCAACACTGACACTTAAGGAAATCTGGAGAGTACATATTTCTAAGAATTATTCAACAATTTGAATGCACTTGTGATACTTATCTCATAGGCAAGATAATACTATAATTTGGTCTAGTGGATAAAGGTTCTAATATCTATGGCCCCTAGCCCGTGGGTATTGCACCAATACAAAGATCTCATCATCATGCTTGCCAAAATCTGAAGATACCATAATCTTAACAACATTTGATGGATGATTACTGTTTTTTGATTTCAACAGCGCTGGCTTGAGCCTACCCACACGCGGTTGTAGGCTGCAAGTCGGCTCTACTTGGCTCCACACCTGTTTATTTACCGCGAGGGCTGATTCAGGTTATTTTGTTGTTCATATATATTCCCGAGGTCGTGAGGAGGCATGCCCATGCTTTCTCAAGTATCCGGAAAAAAATTGCTTGCTTATGGCCAGCTTGTCAGGTTTAATCACATTTGGTTAGAGATAGCTTATCACATACAAAAAAATAGGTGCTGATTATATACCCTAATAAAATCACTCACTAACAAATTAGAGAGCAAAGATAGTGCTACCTAATGTATTAGCATCATTAGTAATAAACTGAAATTGGTATATATGATTTAGAGAAAGATAATCCATGTGATGGGCGAGTGTAAATTTTAGGTGCTGACATATAGTGAAACGAAAAATTAAGATGCTCTAGACATTTGTTTGCTTTCAGTCACTTAAATCGGCACTTTCCCCATGTTATTTCAATAAATAGTTAGAGCTTTAACCAACTGTCAAGATACTGTAGTAGTACTCGAAACAAAAAATCGTAAAGTATATGCCCAGCTAAAAGAATGTACCTCTGCATTCTTGTTTTTCACTCCTGAAGGAAATTGTACCTCCGATGGAATAATATAACTTTAGCATTCTAGAGCCTGCAGATAAGAGAACTAGATGAAGATGGCAAGAAAAGTACAAATCCCAAATAAATAATTTGCCATGAAAAATATCACTTCATTGTTCCTTGTGTGATTTTTCCAGATTATCATGTCCATCAATACATCCTAATCAGGTAAAAATATTAATAGAACGGTTCTACGGGAACAACCGCCCCGCTGAGATTGAAAAGAATACTTTTCAGCCATAGTTGTCGTTTCCTTCATATGGTTTTTGCAGTCTGCCATCGTATCTTGAGTCTTGATTTCAACTGACACACCATAGGTCGCATGGCATGATCCACCCTTGGGATCAAATTGTTTTAGTATTAATAAGGCTCTGGATTCAACAAAGAAGGCATGAGGAACGGAGCCGTGGGAAGGAGCAGTGGTGAATACCTCTAGATACCACATGAATAGGTGGAGGATCGAGACCATGGGAGAAGTCTGTTGGTGGTGCGTCAGGATACGGATCAATCGTCATATGAGCATAGCGTGTGTCGCTGTGTCTCGAATGTATGGTGGGTAGGCCACGGGACGCGGTCGCCGGCTCGCCGCCGCCATCAAACCGATGGGAGAGGGGCGGAAGGGGAAGTGAACGATCGATCTCATACGTGTGCACTTTGTTGAGCTCCAGTGGGAGCATCCGGGCCTAGTTAACCACAACGGGCCGATTTGATCTCCAGAGAAGCTTCCCTCAGGGACATTCGGCCCAATGCGGGAATAGTAGTAGATCTAATGGCCAGAAATGATTAGGAAGGACAATCGGATGGCCGAAAATGCTGAGAGCGTGAGAGAGCTCCCACCACCCCAACGACACACAATAGCAAAAGGACACTAACCCTAACTACGTAACGAGGTCCCCCATCCCTCCTACCACCACAGAGCGGCATGGAGGGAGAGGGGACTCACGCTATGACCGGTGGAGATTGGGGGGATTTTTCGTCGCTCCCAACTCACACTGAACTACTTGGCGCTGATTGTGGCGGATAATGGTGAATTGTAGAGAGGACCGTATGTGGACATATGGAGCGAGATTGAGGACTGTATTGCTGCATTTTCCAAATTCAAGGACCATGGATGAATTTTACTCCGATTTATTTTGGTGCATGCAGGATACCAAGTCTAGACTCCACATCTCTCCATGCACGCAATGGCATAAACTCCACACTTGGACGCCCGCGTGGACATGTCTAACTGCTCCAACATCTACCAACTCGGCTCGCACCGCGGGACACTGGAGGACCTGCGGGTCTTCTTCAAGTCCAGAACACGGTGTATCGTTCTAAACAACACTGACCCAACATCAAGTTGTAGGACTACATCAGAAGGCATTGACACCATCGTCATTGTCAGGGACGCCAACAAGTAATATATTTGTCAACATGCATGTTGCTCCCACATCACTGACACATCATCACCAAGGTCTTCACCACCATGATCCTCATCAACATTGTGTCGCTGCTACATAGTCCACAGGACGCCCGACCGACAGGCATCAGTTTGTCTGTTTCCTCCTCCCTCCCACCACACGCGACCGGCCGCCCGTTGCCCAGCGCCGATGCCGATTCCTGTCGCCATAGTGCCTAAGTGCCTATCCTCCACCAGATCCAGCCGTGCCATTCCCCACCGTACCATTCCCTCACTGTTTCACTGTTGATTCATCCCATCGCCGCCGTACCTTTCCCCACTGCATACGCCTGTCCATGGGATGCTGCCTCGCCACCACATGAGGAGTAGCACCGGCTTTCGTGGTGTGCAATTTCTGCTGTCTGGGAGCTAGTCCGTAGATATTACCCATGACTTCTAGCGATGGTAAATGGGGATGTCTGTGATGGCCCAAATATATGGAGCTCGTTGGGGAACCCCAAGAGGAAGGTATGATGAGCACAACAGCAAGTTTTTCCTCAGTATGAAACCAAGGTTATCAATCCAGTAGGACCAAGGAAACACCCCAAAGGTGTAGCTAGCTGAACGTTGGCAGGGCGCACTACCGGTGCCAGCATCAACGTGGAGACCTGCACAACACAACCACAGAACTTTGCCCCCAACTTGCGACGAGGTTGTCAATCTCACCGGTTTTGCTAAAAACAAAGGATTAAACGTATCGAATGGAAGGAAGTAATAGTTTGCAGAAAGTAAACACAAAGCAGTAAACAGTTTGTAGATTGTATGTAAAAGAAAGGACCGAGGTCCATAGTTCACTAGAGGTGGCTCTCCTTAAGATAGATAACATGCTGGGTGAACAAATTACAGCGGGGCAATTGACAAACATCGAGAAAGCATACAAGCATATACTAATCATTTGGACTCCTTTGAGATTCGATTGGGCATTACAACATTATACATAGACCGCCATCCAATTGCATCTATGACTAATAATCCACCTTCAGGTTATCATCCGAACCCCCCCAGTATTAAGTTGCAAGCAATGGATAATTGCACTACGCATTGCATGTAAAGTAAACAATACAATTGTTCTATGAACAAAGGATTGTTGTTTTCTCCCTAGTAGCAACAGCATATCTAGTACCTTAGAGATTTCTGTCACTTCCCCAGATTACCAGAGGCATGAACCCACTATCGAGCATAAATACTAACTCTTGGAGTTGCTAGTATCTACTTGGCTAAGATAGCTACTAACAACGGAAAACATGCAAGATCACAAATAACAAAGACATGATAGAATCAATAATAAATCTGAAATAGCATCTCAATATCCATCGGATCCCCGCAAACACAACATCTATGGATTACAAATAGATGATCTTGATCATGAACGGAGCTCACAAGATCTAACCATGAAAGAACAAAGGAGGAGAACCAGCCATCTAGCTACTACATGGACCCGTAGTCCAGAGATGAACTACTCACGCATCACACCGGAGGCTTGCATGATGATGAAGAAGGCCTCTAGGGTGAATTCCCCTCTCCGGCAGGGTGCCGGAAAGAGCTTCAGATTCCTCCCGATCTAAGGATGGAGATGACCGCGGCTACAGACTCTTTCGTTGATTTTTGATCGGGTACTTAGGGTTTTGGTATCGGGAGAAATATATAGACGGAAGGAGAGGCTGGGTCGGCCAGACCACCCCCTGGCGAGGGCCAGGCCCCAGCCCTTCTCCGTATCGTATTCTGGCTCCAGATGTCTTTCGGTAAAATAGCGACTTTGGCTTTTGTCCCGTCCAATTCCGAGAATATTCATTTTCTGACTTCCTGGAACCACAAACAGCAGAAAACAGGCAGCTAGCATTGTGGCTCTTGTCAATAGGTTAGTCCAAGAAATCATATGAAAAGTACTCCAAAGTGTGGACAAAACATAAGAAAGTAGATAAAACCAAGCATGGAACATCAAAAATTATAGATACATTTGCAATGTATCAACATCCCCAAGCTTCACTCCTGCTCGTCCTCGAGTAGGTAAGTGATAAAAAGAAAGAATAATTTTTGAGGTGACATGCACCATCATAAACTTGATCAAAGTATTTGTAAAACATTCAAAGCTGGGATCATAGTACTTCAATCATAACATGAAAGACAAAGTTCTAGCAATAAGACAAAGAAACTATGATGCAACATGAAAAGGCACAAACAAAAGATTCATGAATAACAATGCTTTGCAAGACGTTTGTTTGTTTCACATAAAGAAAACATAGCATAATAGCATTCAGCTTATCCCTCATAGAGTAGCAAATATAAATGCATAATACACCTTCAAAGTTTATAAGAGTGACTAGATACAAATAGTTTAAAACAAGCAATATCAAGGTATGCATCAATCAACTAGTCTTGGGACAATGCACATAGAACTAAGAATGGCTACTATGATCTCAAAGTAGGTGCATAAAGGTAGAAGGTGGAGACTCAATATAATGATGGAAGAAAGGCCTTCATAGAAGGAAGCAGAGATTCAAGTTTCATAAAGAGCTTCCAAAAATTATGGTACTTATAGCTTCCAGCTCTCATTGCCCCTATCATAAGCATCTTGAAGTGATTAAGGTTAAAGTGACATAACTAAGAGGATATGCTTGACAAGTTATAAACCGAAATCTCATGCCCCTTACTTACGAAGACCGAACCTCATGCTACTCAACTTTAGTCACAAGTAAGCTCTTGTCATTGTAAGTACATATGTATCATAAAGAACCGCCAACGGGGTACCCCTTGCACATGATACAGGAGCTATCCCATAATCAAAATGACAAGGCAAGCAGACAATGAGCATCTCAGCGATCTTCTTATTTGCTATTTGCATAGGTTTTTATTGAGGATGCTTCATAGAGTGATCATTTTGGTTATGCTAAAAGTTTCCACCATGATTAGGCATGGCTTAGGCTAGCGGCCCAGGCGTTTCTCTAACACACATACAAACTCCATGATCTCACAAGTTCCACTTTTATTTCACAACGCCGGGATCCATAAGCAAAAGAACATGATATCAACGGGGTACAAAGTACAAGTGCAATGTTGAAAGCGTTCCCCATGATACATGGTTCTGCTAATTTCAACTTATAAAGCCCAAGCATATACGCAACAAAGAAGGACCCAATGGTTCAAGTTTATTAAATGCAGAAAGTAAAGTGTGCCATCAAGTTCGTGAGAGCTTTAATCACTAGTTTTCTCATAACAAGTTTAATTTGGAAGATAGACAAAAACATGAATATACTTGGAATAGCATATGCTAGTAGGTAGGTATGGTGGACTCTTTGGAATAACTTGGTTTAAGGAGTTGCATGCATGAGTGGAACTCATACTTGGTTGTGGAGGCTAGCAAAAGACCGGGAGCGACAAACTAAGAGAGCAATAATGGCCATAATCATGCAGAGTGACAAAACATCATTGATCAAAGCATAAAGTGATACTACAAGTTGAAAACTAAAGGATCATAAAGGCTATGGTGACTTGGGATAGTCATAACATGGTGTGAGCATGTGCCAAGTCAACCCAAATAAAGCATCAAAGGAGAATACCACTATACTATGCTTTAATATGCTAAAATAACGCATGATTCATCCAAGGCACATTAAGCAATCTCAATTGTTTATAACAAGTCATGCTACAACAAAGAATACTAAGCATAAAGCCAAAACAATATCAAGCATGGCATGACAAAGCATAGGCCACAGTCAAAAACAAGCTCTCTTTACCACTTAAGTATGAACTTTCCTACTCTTTTCCAAACCAAACCAAACTATTTGAAAACCAATGTATGAAAGAGGGCGTCCAACCAATTCATTCAGAAAACTAAGAAAACCAAGCAAACGAAAAACCAAAACGAAAACAAAAAAGAAGACGCTCCAAGAACAACACAACTGTGCATGAAACAATAAAAATGAAGCGTTTGGAAGAAACCTGGGATTTTTATTGATGAAGAGGGGGATGCCTTGGGCTTCCCCAAGCTTTGACGCTTGTACTTCTTGGATATTTCTTTGGGTGACACGGTGGCATCCCCAAGATTGAGCTTTAGTCCATGTTTCATCTCATATCTCATTCCTTCCATACACCTGCAATTTTTCCTTCATACAAAACTTCACACAATCTTTATTAGCAACATTAGTGCACTCCAGATAATAGGTCTTTAAGGTTAAGTTCTAACACCAATAAAACTACCATTAAAACACTAGCTACTATAGCACTTCCCTCAAAAATCTCAATTCCCCAAAAGAACTCAAAAAGGAACCAACAAGAAGCAAATGCAGAAAATGGCAGAAATCCGTCAAAACCGACCAGCAGGTAAAGATGAATTTTTTCGAAGAACTTCTGTTGCTCAAATCAAAAAGTGTTGAACTAACGAAAGTTAGATAACAATGTGGGTAAGAAGCAAAAAACTTCACGTCTCAAAAGGACGTTCACAGAGTTTACACGAATTTTTACGGTGAAGCACAAAAATCTGTTTCGGGACAACAACTTTCCCAATCATTACTTCTCTCTCATTAGAGGTTACTCTTGGCACAAAAAGCAAATAAAAAGGATGAGGAGAGGTTATTACTGAAGTAATAACTTCCAAGACTCATCTAAAACTTTTGGGTTATCTCCCAATAAGTACTTTTCTTTAACGCCTTTAAGTTAGGCATGATAGTTTTAGAAGATGCTCACATAGGAAATATGAATTGAAGTAAAAGAGAGCATCAGGAAGAAAACTCAAAACACATTTAAGTCTAACCCTCTTCCTATGCATAGGAATCTTATACGAAAATAAATTCACAAAGAACAAAGTGACATGCATAGGACGATAAAACGAGAGTAACTTCAAAACTTTCAGCAAATAGAGAGGTGTTTTAGTACCCTGAAAACTTTTACAACCATATTTCCCTCTCTCATAATAATTTTCAGTAGCCTCATGAATAAACTCAACAATATAACTATCACATAAAGCATGCTTTTCATGATCTACAAACACTAGAGCTTTATTATAAAAAATTCAAAAGAATCCTCAGGAACATGACATTCGTCCTCCTTCGGTAAGCATGGGGGACAATCAAATAATGTAAGGGGTAAAGAGTTACTCTCATTAAAAGGTAGGGATGGGTAGGTCCATTCTTCCTCCTCTTTTTCATCCAATGAGGTTCTAGTTTCAGCAATTTCTTCTTCCATAGGCTCCTGCAAGGCATTAGTCTCTTCCATTGGTGGAGAGCATCTATTAAGATATTCAAGAATATAGCCATTTTATACCTTGTAATTATCAAAGCAAAATTTAAGTATATCGTAAACCTCATATTTATAAGGTGAATCATCAGTATTTTCAAGAAAACTAGCAAGTTCAAATGCACCCTTCCAAGCAATAAATTCTTCAATTTTTTCCACATCATAAAATTCATAATTCCCTTTAACATAAGAAGATATGGTAACATTATCATTATACTCATATTGAAAAGGGAGGTGTTTATACCTCCTACAGCAACAAGATTTATCAAAGCAATAAGTAACATTATAAGTAGAGCACACGTTTATAGCAATGGTATATAATTTATCAATTTGTTCCCATAAGTGTTTCCCTTTTTGTGACAAGCGGTGTTCCTTACAATAATATTTTTGTTCTTCCATGAACCCACCTTGCCAAAAAGATTCAGTTTCAAAGAAACCAACCATTGATAGAAAGCATGATAAAGCAAGACAATAACAGACCAATAAAAATAACAACTATAGTAGGAACTAATTTTTTGTATTTTTGATAAAGAAACAAGTAAACAAAACAAAAATAACAAAGTAAAGAGATTGGTTATGAGGGACTCCCCTTGTGAAGATGTCCTTGACTCCCCGGCAACGGCGCTAGAAAAAGTTGTTGATGGCCCAAATGAGCTCGTTGGGGAACCCCAAGAGGAAGGTATGATGAGCACAGCAGCAAGTTTTCCCTCAGTATGAAACCAAGGTTATCAATCCAGTAGGAGCAAGGAAACACCCCAAAGGTGTAGCTAGCTGAACGTTGGCAGGGCGCACTACCAGTGCCAGCAGCAACATGGAGACCTGCACAACATAACCACAGAACTTTGCCCCTAACTTGCGATGAGGTTGTCAATCTCACCGGTTTTGCTGAAAACAAAGGATTAACCGTATCGAATGGAAGGAAGTAATAGTTTGCAAAAAGTAAACACAAAGCAGTAAACAGTTTGTAGATTGTATGTAAAAGAAAGGACCAGGGTCCATAGTTCACTAGACGTGGCTCTTCTTAAGATAGATAACATGCTGGGTGAACAAATTATAGCGGGGCAATTGACAAACATAGAGAAATCATACAAGCATATACTAATCATCTTGACTCCTTTGAGATTCGATTGGGCATTACAACATTATACATAGAACGCCATCCAATTGCATCTATGACTAATAATCCACCTTCAGGTTATCATCCGAACCCCCTCTAGTATTAAGTTGCAAGCAACGGATAATTGCATTACACATTGCGTGTAAAGTAAACAATACGACTGTTCTATGAACAAACAATCGTTGTTTTCTCCCTAGTAGCAACAACACATCTAGTACCTTAGAGATTTATGTCACTTCCCCAGATTACCAGAGGCATGAACCCAATATCGAGCATAAATACTAACTCTTGGAGTTGGTAGCATCTACTTGGCCAAGATAGCTACTAACAATGGAAAGCATGCAAGATCACAAATAAAAAAACATGATAGAATCAATAATCAATCTAAAATAGCATCTCAATATCCATCGGATCCCCGCAAACACAACATGTATGGATTACAAATAGATGATCTTGATCATGAACGGAGATCACAAGATCTAAACATGAAAGCACAAAGGAGAAGAACCAACCATCTAGCTACTACATGGACCCGTAGTCCAGAGATGAACTACTCACGCATCACACCGGAGGCTTGCATGGTGATGAAGAAGGCCTCCAGGGTGAATTCCCCTCTCCGGCAGGGTGCCGGGAAGAGCTTCAGATCCCTCCAGATCTAGGGATGGAGATGACGGCGGCTACAGACTCTTTCGTGGATTTTGATCGCGTACTTAGGGTTTTGGTATCGGAGGCAATATATAGGCGGAAGGAGAGGCCGAGGGGTGCTGGGGTCGGCTAGACCACCCCCTCGCGTGGGCCAGGCCTGGCCGTGCGGCCAGGTGGTGTGGCCAGGCCCCAGCCCTTCTCCGTATCGTATTCTGGCTCCAGATGTCTTCCGGTAAAATAGCGACTTTGGCTTTTGTCCCATCCAATTCCGAGAATATTCATTTTCTAACTTCCTGGAAGCAAAAACAGCAGAAAACAGGCAGCTGGCACTGTGGCTCTTGTCAATAGGTTAGTCCAAGAAATTATATGAAAAGTACTCCATAGTGTGGACAAAACATAAGAAAGTAGATAAAACCAAGCATGGAACATCAAATATTATAGATACATTTGCAATGTATCAGTTTGACACACCCAAGCTCGCCGCCCGTGCGTTCGACCTAGTGGTGTGGTAGTTCAGCCGGCCGTATGTCAAGCTCAACTTCTCTTAGGTGGCGAACTTTGCAGGAGGCCGAGTTTCTCTCCCCCAATGTTTGGATGGCAATGTGTGAGCAAGAGGACTAGAACTGGGGCGCGTTCATGCAGCTACGCATACATCGAGACAATGAGGTGATGATGAAGAAGTTCACCCTTGATCAATTGGAACTCGTGCAGGCGCAAAGGGAGTACGACAATTAGAGGGCCGCTTAGAAGAAAGCTTCCTCATCCCACAGGAGGGCTAGCCCCTCCAACACCACCATCTCCATCACATCATTGGAGTCTGATGAGTTCTACGGTTTCTTCTAGAAGTATCTTGGCCAAGAGGATGATGAGGTGATGGATATGATGCCTTCTTTGATAGTCTTGCCTAGGAATCTAATGATGATGAGTAGTAGGAGTCGAGGTTTATAATTTAGTGTCGAAGGTCAATGGTTTAGTGCTGAAAGTCTATGTAAAATTTAGTGTCGAACTATGTGCCAAAAGTACATAGTGTCGCCATCGAAATGAATCGAGGTGTCCGATTGTCAATGTATCTAAGTGTTGAAATGAATATTTATCAAAGTGGCAAACCATATGTCCAAAATATTAGAAATGTGGCAACAAGTTTCAAAATTTCAACTTGGATGTCCAAATATGTGCCCATTTTGCATCATCTGAAAAGTGCCAAAGCCCTATTTTACATCATTTGGAATGGTTGGCCTAAGTTTCGTGCCCTAAAACTCAAAACATGGTGCCCTAGAACTATTTATGGGTCATATTTTGCATCATCTCTTGGAGATACTCTTCAGAGAGATTACCTCTCTAGCATCTTTGGGACCATTTCTCTATTGTTGTGGCAGCAGGTTTGGTGGATGATGATGTCCGCTGAGCTGAGCCTGCTCATAAAGGATTGCCCTCAACAAAGGCCCCGAGGTCGACACTAACATCCTACAAGTCAGGGTAATATCTACATCTCCTGCATGACATATGCACATGCTAGAGGCATATTCCCTCTGTCCGCGAATAAGTGTATATCAAGAAAATATTAGACAAAGTTAGTTCTCTCTCTTCCTTTATGTGCCTCTTTCAATATAATTAAAAGAGAATAATGAGGACTAGTGGATGAGCTGGAGGACAAGAATGGATATTAGAGTATGGAAGGTGGTAGTTATTATGAGGATATAATTGCATTTATTAACTGCATTGGTAGTGTAGATATACACTCTTTTAGGGACAAATTTTGAACCTAAATATATACATATTCGCTTACAATGGGAGTATGTCTGTGAAGTTGAGCTTGGAGGTCAAGGGGAATATCGACAAGAGTGAAGAACACACTCTCCAACACCATCACATGTAGCTTGTGACAATCAGGAGAAGAATTTTCATCCAGAAAGTCGGGTCCAACCAGATGCCTTTGGTACTAATTCAAGTTGCCCATTTGAGCCCCCACGTCGCTCTCCAGGGGCGTCTCAGGCGAAAACCCAAGGTACCACCCTAGTGCCTCACCTCTCTAGTCTCCTCCGCTGCCGCCGGAGGACACCGGTGTTCAAAGGCCTTTGGTCGATGGCGGCGGTGGGGTAGTCTCCTCACGTGGAGGCCTCTCCCGCACAGGGAGCCCTTCGGTCGCATCAGTGCATCGCCCTGGACGACGCGCTCATGATAGCGAAGGTTGGGAACCGGGGCGGTGGCCCCAGGGGACGGTGTTGGTCCTCCCTATCGGATGGTGGCAGGGGTCATGTTTGTCGATCAGGACGCATCGCTCAGCAAGGGAAGCTATTTCATGGTCCTGCGGTGGCAATGTGGATGCGTGGCCCTCCATCGATGACATAGCGGTGGCTCACACCCTAAATTCTTGAAGTCGTGAGGCCATCTGGCAGAGGCTTCTGGCGGTGCGGGTTGCCTTCCCTATCGATCGTGACTTAGAGCTGTCGGTGGAGTTTGTAGGGACAGTCCTAGTAGAGGCTAGCGGGCTGCATGGTGGCTCCGACTTGGTTCTAATAAAAGTGGTGGTCCTAGGGTTCCTCCCACGTCAAGACGTCAATTTTCTTGATGCATGTCTCCATTGATATGATCGGTGACATGGGTATGATTACTCGGATGCTCATTATTCGCTACCCTACATTGGGTAAAAGGCCTACCACCCATGAGGATTGCAGATAACAGCCCAAGGAAGCAACCGATAGAGACTTTGATTGTATTAAGAAAGAAACCACGAACCGACATTGTGTTGGTATTGTAATCACGCGTGTATGAAACCTATCCGCATACAGCTTTGAGACCCGACCTAATATATATAGGATGGGAAAAGCCCAAGCGAGGGTACCGAAATCTAGAGGACAACTTGTAATAGTGTGTTTTCCCAATATTCAGGTGACTTTGATTCCATTATTTTCCCTGACATCTAACGAAATCCCCAACGTTCTCTTTTCCGCGAAACCCCAAGTCCATCACCATGGGCATTGCCGAGGTTACCCCTCGTCAATTGGCAACGTCTGTGGGAAACTTGAACGCTGGAAGCACGGATTTGGCGGAACGCTCTCCACCAAGCATCAACTCGACAAAAGCAAATCCACACCCGCCCACCGCTATATTGCTACCCACCGATTTCAACGGCGTACCTGACCTAATCATCGGAAGCCTCCACTTCCAAGCAGACAACATGCAAGAATCACACCCTTTGGCCCTGACCACATTAGAACCGTCGGTGGGAAAGGCCACACCCATAGCAGTACCAGCATCGCCCGTTGGATCCTCCACAGACATCATAGCACATATCGAAATAGGAAAAGAGGGTCACCAGCCAACCTCACCACATGAAGCAAACCTAAAAAACTCAGAACCCAAAGAAAGCAGCGAAAACGTCGACTTTGAAGAAAGGATGGCAGAAATTTATCCAGAACTATGATCTCGGAGTACTACCAACACACCCGCGGAAGAAAAAGACGACGCAGGCCACACATAACACGCCACCAAGTGTACATGATCAACGGAGATACCTCAACACCACGCAATGAAAACGGTAATCCTATCATAAACCCCGATGATTTTTTATTAGATGACCATGCAGGAAACCATGACAATGGAGGAGAACATGGAAACGGAGGAGAAGACGGAAACGGAGGAGAAACAACAGATAATCGCATAGTCCAAGGAGGAGGCGGAGGACCTCACACAAGAGAGAGACCAGGACTTTGGCTACCCAGCGTCGACATGGCAAAAAGCAAGGGAGGCAATTTCGGGAGCAGTCCCAATGACAACAGATACTTCACATGAGGATGTACTGGCATACCAATATTTGCTCCACCACAAGAAGAGAGACCTACTCCGAATGCAAAGACAGCTCAATGAAAGAAAAAGGCTAGCCGACAAATCCAGTTTATGACGGGCCCAACTAAGCTCTACCCGAGGGTCAAGGAGTGTGACAGGAGCAGCACCGCCAAGAAGGGCGACATCTCGATTAAAAATATCCCTGAAGTAGAAAGAAGTGGAATTATCCGAGATCTCGACCTATCGTTCATGTCAATTGATCAAGCAGGAAACATCAAGGCAAAAACAGCTCAGGTAGCCATTGTGGTCGCACAAACGTATCTGATCACCACTCAACCCGCACCCGACAATCCACGCACAGCCCTCCGTCGCTCCGCCCTGATGAACCTTGACATGGTAGGAGCCTCACTCACAGAAGCAGAACAAAGACTCACACAAAGATCCCCGTACCGTCACAGCAGTCCTCAGCAAGTAGGACACACCCGGTGATCTCGATCACCACACCAGGCCCACCTCGTAGGATCCGAGCCACGAAGAAATACAAGAAACGACAACACCCAGCATAGGAGCAGTGGACCCAGAGACGAAAGCCGCACCCGACGATATCAAGATGGATATCACGAAGATGACCATGGGCTATGCGGGGCCAGCTGTTTCATGCAGAGGATTCACAAAGCCTCAGTACCCAAAGACTTTAAACTTCCACACGACCGACACAAATACGATGGGCTCCAAGAACCCGAAGCTTGGTTAGCATACTATCTAGCCACCGTCAAGTTATAGGTGGCTCCACAACTACTTCAATGCAAAGTCTACAACTACACCTAACCGGCGCCGCAAGATCATGGTTGAAGCAGTTACCCGAAGATTCAATTGGTAGCTGGAACAATCTGGAAGATAAATTCATCTGACATTTCCATTCTACATTCAAACGACCAGCATCCTTGGAGCTGTTGCGAGCGTGCAAACAAAAATCGAGAGAGTCAATAAGAGCCTTCATACAGCGATGGAATATTATCAAAAACTCGGCTGAATCCATATCCGAGAAAAGGGCCATCGACGCCTTCAACAACGGCCTCCGTCGCCGAGAATTCATAGAAGAGATGAGTCGGGTTAAACCAAAGACAATATCAAAGTTAATGGAAATAGCAAACCGCTTGGCTGATGGAGAGGACACACTACATAATAAGCGTGCACGGTCACCCGAAGAATATAGGGATAAACGCGGCAATGACAGAAGAAGAAGGAACAACGATGGAAACACAGGACCAAGTTACATCGCAATAGGTTTTTTGGGTAAAGGTAACAACAGAAGCAACGACAATAATAGCAGATACCGTCAGAACAGGGATGACATCGGAGGGAGCCAGTCCGCACATCGATAACAGCCAAGAGCACGAGACCCACCTATGTCAGCAATACAAATGCTGGAAGGGCCCTGTAATATGCATGTTTACGTCGACTCAGCTGGCAGACAACAATCCAATCACGTGGTGAAAGACTACCGAACATTCCTAAAAATGCAGGAGTTGTGCAACGCAAAGGCAGTCGAAGCAGCAAATCTAGGATACACATCCACGCCTAGTGCACTAGCCATCGGTGCACCACCACCAGTTGCACCACCACAAAACTCAAACAATCAAAACAACGAGTACCCTAGATCAAAAGGAACAATGTCTATGATTCAGAAAGGTCGTCCACCCAATAGAATTCAGAAGCTTATCACAAGACAAATCAATATGGCGGAAACATCAACATCAGCTACACCCGAATATCTCCATTGGTCAGAGCAAGAAATCAAATTCAACAGAGCAGATCACCCACTCCGGGTCCCACGGCCAGGTCATTCAGCCCTGATAATCGAACCACAAATTAGCGGGTTTGATATGAGCAAGGTCTTCATGGACGCATGAAGCAGCATAAATCTGATCTACGCAAAAACGTTGTGAACAATAGGCTATCCCCTAGATAATATGGCTCCAACAGAAACCTCTTTCCACAGAATAGTACCAGGTAAAGCCTTCATTTAGGCAAACTTTTTCTTGACGTTGTTTTTGGTTCCAAGATAAATTTCAGGCGAGAAAGACTCGAATTCGAAGTCATGGATTGGCCATCACAATACCATGCAATCCTGGGACGACCAACCTTTGCACGTTTCATGGCAGTGTCGCATTACACATACTTAGTAATGAAAATGCCAGCACCAAAGGGGATATTATCATGGTACAAGGAAGCTTCACACGTGCGGACAGTTGTGATCGAGAGTTCAGTAAAATTTCTGAATCTTTCGGGATGGCAGCGAAGTTCGAGCAACTCAAAAGTTCAGCAAACAAACAACCTCCAGAATTAGCACGTGTCAATCCCGATCAGGCTTTTGACATGGCAAAAGACACAAAAGAAGTACAGATCCACCCCGCTGACCTGACGAAAACAACATTTGTGGCTTCTAACCTCGATCCCACATAGGAAAGCGCACTCATCAAGTTCCTCTATGAGCACTGGGAGATTTTCACATGGCTACCTTCTGACATGCCGGGAATCCCTAGAGAACTCGCTAAGCACGCATTAAATCTAGATCTAAAGGTGAAGCCAGTAAAGCAACCGCTTCGACGCTTCGTAGAACCAAAACGCAAGGCCATTGGAAAGGAGCTTCATCGCCTAACTGATGCCAATTTTATCAAAGAATTAACAAAATCAGAGTGGCTTGCAAACCCAGTATGTGTTCCGAAGAAAAACACTACGGAACTTCGGATGTGTATTGATTTTACCACACTGAACAAACATTGTCCAAAAGATCACTTCCCATTGCCGCGAATCGACCAAATCATCGATGCAACCGCGCGATGTGAATGTCTTTCTTTTTTGGACGCTTACTCAGGATACCACCAGATAAGTATGAAGGAAGAAGATCAGGAGCAAACATCGTTTATCACGCCTTATGGCGTATTCTGCTACACGACAATGCCATTTGGCCTCAAGAATGTTGGAGCAACATATCAGTGGATGATGCAGAAGTGCCTGGGGAGCCAAATCGGCACAAATGTGCAAGTATATATTTATGACGTCATAGTTACCACAGGTCAAGGATCTGTGTTGATGAAGGACCTAGAAGAAACATTTAGAAATCTCGATAGGTTTAGTATCAAACTGAATCTGAAAAAATGTTCCTTTGGAGTCCCGGCAGGGAAACTCCTCGGATATTTGGTATCAGCTAGAGGAATCGAGGTTAATCCCGAATAAATACAAGCAATCCTCACAATGAAGAAGCCAACAAATCGTGGTGGCGTACATGAACTGGCAGGACGAGTGGCGGCTCTAAGTCAATTTATTGCAAGATTAGGAGAAAAGGCGCTGCCATTCTACACCCTCATGAGGAAATCAAAAAAAATCGAATGGGCGGAAGAAGCTCAGCGTGCCTTCGAAGATCTTAAAAGAATACTCTCGACATCTCCTGTCGTCATGTCACCAAAAGAGAAGGAACCTCTGCTCCTTTGTATAGCCGCCACACATCAGGTGGTCAGCTCGGTCCTAGTCGTAGAGTGGCCCGAAGAAGGAAAAACCCACGGCATACAAAGACCAGTTTACTTCCTGAGCGAGATTTTATCGCCATCTAAACAAAGGTACCCACACTACCAGAAATTAGCATACGGGGTATTTATGACAGCACGAAAACTACGCCACTATTTTTCGGAGCACCCGATCGTAGTGGTCAACAAGGCACCTTTGTCAAGCATCCTCAACAAACCATAAGCAACTGGGCGTGTTTCTCTATGGGGCATCGAATTATCCCCTCGGGATATCACTTATGAGAAGCGCAAAGCAATTAAGTCACAAGTTCTGCCGGATTTCATTACAGAGTGGACGGAATTGCAATGTGCGGGTCCACCAAACCTTTCTAGCACCTGGACAATGTACTTTGATGGATCAAAAAGAACGGAGGGAGTAGGAGCAGGAGTCGTACTGATATCACCTCAAGGCGACAAAATGCGCTATATCCTTCGGATGAGCTTTACAAATGCATCCAATAACGAAGCGGAATACGAGGCCCTATTGCATGGCATGCGGATGGCCAAAGCTTGCGGTGCAACTCGCCTAAAAATCTTCGGGGATTCCAATCTTGTGGCACATTAGGGAATGAACAAATGTGATGCTGTCAGCGAAAATATGGTTGCTTATCACAATTTATATAGCATTATGGAGGCTCAATTTGATGGGTGTGAAGTATCACATATAGGAAGAGCAAGCAATGAGGAAGCCAACAATCTAGCAAACATCGGATCATTGTGTTTACCAATACCACCATGAGTTTTTTGGGAGGAGATAGTGGAGCGATCGATCAAAGCGAAAAGAGTGTCCGAGGTTGTAGCACCAAAAACAGGGAAAAATAAGCATCTGCAAAAAGAGTCGAGGACTCCTTCAGAAACCAAGAACATAGAAGAGGCCAATCGAAGAAGAAGAACAAGAAATCAAAAAGGTCATGCTAATTGAGCCAACATGGATGTAGCCGTATATAGCATATATGACTAAGGGAGAGCTACCAGAGGATGTGATAGAATCTCGGCGAATCACCCGATGATCGAAGGCTTTCAGGATAATCAAAGGAGAACTATACAAAAGAAGTATTTCGAGTGTGTTGCAACGTTGTGTAACACCCAAAGAAGGAAAAATTATACTAAAAGATATACATGAAGGGGTCTGTGGTCACCATGTTAGTAGCCGAGCAATTGCTACAAAAGCATTCAGGACAGGATTTTATTGGCTCACTGCAGTACAAGATGCAAAAGACATTGTCAGAACATGTGAAGAATGTCAACGATTTGCAACAAAGCATGGAGCACCCGCCGCTGAGCCGAATCCCATACCGTTGGCTTGGCCTTTCGCTTAGTGGGGACTCGACATGGTGGGAAAACTTCACAAATCATAGCCAGAAGGACACGTCTTTCTGCTAGTAGGAGTCGACAAATTTACTAAATGGATTGAAGCAATGCATGTCACCACCCAAGATGGAACTTCGGTTGTGAATTTTATCAAATCCATAGTTTTCCAGTTTGGTGTACCGAATAGCATCATCACGGATAGTGGGACCAACTTTACCTTAAATGAGTTCAAGGAGTACTGCCAGGAAATGGACATCAAAATAAGCTATGCTTCGGTAGCTCACTCGTAAACAAATGGACAGGTCGAAAAAGCCAATGGACTAGTTACCACTGTACTTAAAAAGAGACTACTGGTGCCACTTAATAGAGCAAAAGGAGCATGGGTGGATGAATTGCCATCTGTGTTATGGAGTTTACGTACAACTCCATAATTCCACGCAAGAGACGCCTTTCTTTGTGGTCCACGGTGCGGAAGCTGTGCTTCCAGTTGAGTTGTCACGTGAATCACCAAGAGTAGCTGCATATAATGAGGAGGAATAAAGAGAAGCACTTGAAGATGATGTGGATGTGCTTGATGAAGCTCGAGACGAAGCCCTCCAAAGAGCAACTATGTACCAGCAAAACCTGCGCAATTACCACAGTAGAAGATTGTGACCTAGGTCCTTTGTAGTAGGGGACCTAGTTCTTTGCCTTAAGCAAGATGGCCACAAGAAACTAGAATCGCCATGGAAAGGACTATACATCGTCACAGAAGTTATTCCTGGAGGAACATATCGACTACAGGACAAGAAGACAGGAGTAAATTACTCAAATCCATGGAACGTAGCACAACTACGACGCTTTTACGCATAAGATTATTTGCAATATGATAAGAGTCATAGTTTGGATTATCAGCCAAGATGTCAAGGAGAAAAGGGTAAAACAGCCACCCGCTAAAATAATAATGTACCATTGATTTTCGCCTTATATATAAAGAGATAAGTTATTTGTACCTTAATCTTTTTATTTGTTCAAAGGATCAATACTTTCCATCGAGCTAACAGCAACTATGAGCCTATGTCCAAATATAGGCATCCGAACATAGCCTCGGGGGCTACTCCCATCGGGAGCGCTAGCGCGCACCCGATAGAAATTCCGTTGTGTATGAATTACTTTGCTAAATTGCAAAAAAAAACTTTTTTGAGTTTTACACTAGTGTATCCTCAAAAGGGTGTTACTCCCGTCGGGAGCTAGTGTAAAATAATAAAATTATCTAATATAATCAGAAATATTGGTGGCCCAGCAGGCCAACCGCCAATCAAGCCAAAAACCTCGGATCACACTCAGACGCGAGAAAAAATCTGAATGCCATGTTCAGAAACATGAAGGTAAGACCCTAGGATTCGTTCTGTGTGGCTTGGTAATCGCACAAGAATGTGCTCTGCTAGTAAAAAATTTGTATCAACGATACGAAGAAAAATCCCGACGGACGCGTTGGGTACCGGATAAAAATAGAAAACTGGAATTCAGTATTCGATAAGACCTTAGTGGCTCGAACTAAATTACGCTAGTTACAAATTCCGGATTGGAGCCTGGGGACTTGAGTTTGATGTAGGTCAACCTTGTTTTTGCCTAGTAGCAATTAACTGATTCCCGATCTGTTAGAAGCATCAGACTCGTTGTACCAAAATCCCTACAAAAAAATCAAGAAACAAGAGAGAAGGAAGAAATAAAACTTTGAGACTCAACCTGAAACTGCGGTTCAGATAGAGTCTCGGGGCTACTGACATGGGTATGATTACTCGGATGCTTATTATTCGCTACCCTACATTGGGTAAAAGTCCTACGACCCATGAGGATTCCAGATAATAGCTCAAGGAAGCAACCGACAGAGACTTTGATTGTATTAAGAAAGAAACCACGAACCGACATTATGTTGGTATTGTAATCACGCGTGTATGAAACCTATCCGCATACAGCTTTGAGACCCGGCCTATTATATATAGGACAGGAGAAGTCCAAGCGAGGATACCGAAATCTAGAGGACAACTTGTAATAGTGTGTTTTCCCAATATTCAGGTGACTTTGATTCCATTGTTTTCCCTAACATCCGATGAAATCCCCAGCGTTCTCTTTTCCGCGAAACCCCAAGTCCATCACCATGGGCATTGCCGAGGTTACCCCTCGTCAGTCGGTGTGTCGAGTTCCAGAAGGCTCCACCAGCAAACTCCCTTGGGAGACTCATACCTGGAGTTTGCCAGATCATATGGGATTCGGTCGGGCGCAATCATGTTATTTATGACCATCCGTTTTCACATGGAGTGGTGTGAAGATCTGTAGTTTGTTATTGAAATGGATCGTATGGGCACCTAGAGGCGGGTGAATAGGTATTGCACCAATTTTTAATTCTTTTTCAATTTTAGGCTTAACACAAAGGTAAATTCTCTGGATATGCAACTAATAGGAATTTCCCTATATGTAAACCTAACTACTAAGCAAGTAAAGGCAAAGGGAGTGGAACGAGGTAACTACTACGCGGAGACACGGGATTTGTTTTACAATAGTTCTTTCCTTGTTAAGGGAAGTACATCTGCGTTGGGTGAGCGGTACTAAGACCACCACTGCACAATAGGCCTCACCCTGTTATACAATGAATTTCTCCACCATAGGGCTGATCCACCTTCCACTATTTGGTACCCTTCTAGGAGGGAACCGGTGCCTTTACAAAACTAGCAGGGCATGCACCCACAACTGAATTGGAGGATCCCGTGATGACAACAAGCTACCACAAGAACAAGTTAATCAATAACCTAAATAGAGATCTAGATATTTGCAAGAAATACTAGATCAAAAATCCTCCAAGTGAATGGAGGGGAAGTGAAGATCTTGATGGATGACGATGAAGATCAAAGTCTCCTCCTTGATTCCCCAAAGCCCGAAGCCTTTGAGTGGTTGAAGATGGAGATCATGATTGAATCGATATGAACAGGCAGAGCTTTTTCGTAGGATCCAAGAGATCTGAAATGGGGATCCGAGGGGCTATTTATAGCCCATCCCAAAAAGTTGTCGTTGGACAAATAGGGGTTGTATTATCCGACCTAGTGGGGACCAGATTATCCGGGAAGGGCAAACATCCGACCCGGAATCAGACAATCCAGTCCAAATTTCTGCCCCCTCTCTGCATGACGTGCCTTGGTCGCCTTTGGAAAACTCCTGGGCGGCAGATTATCCGGTCCAGGCAAAACCTCTCGCCCTGGCCGGTTAATCCGGGAGGAACTCCGCCCTCCTTTTATGTGAGGCGTCTTGGGGGCTTTTGTAGAAATCCCTGGGAGCGGATTATCTAGCCCCCATATTGGGGCAGATTATCCGGCCTAGACAAAAACTCCGGCCCTGGCCGGTTAATCCGAGGAATACTCCGCCCCCTTCCGCGTGACGCGCCTTGGGGACTTTGATGAACTCGGTGGGGCGGATAATCCGGCCCTTGGTAGGGGCGGATAATCCGGCCCTTGGTAGGGGCGGATAATCCGCCCCCAAAACTCTAGTTTAGCAGCATTTGGATGGAAAAGTATTCTACACCACTAGACCCACAATTAAATAATCCTTGGCATTATTACAAAACACTAGAGATCATGAAATGTTATTTCAGTTGCCATCGTGGGACATGTGTTTGTTCTATGGTGATGTTAGTGGCATAGGATGACATAGAAGCCGAGATCTGAGACTAGTAATGGTGGTTCGAGTCATGTTGGCAATGAGTAATTGGCTTGGTGATTCGTGAATTGGAGCAGCGACATCGTCAAATGGGAGCGACTACACAGCGTCTAAACTTTTAGGGTGAAATTCCAAGGAAATCCTAGGTCGGTCCTTAATTGGTTGTGACCTGGGTATACCCTACAGGTACTCGAGATTGGTATATACGGACTGAATACAGCGGAAGCCCACGGTGTCGCCAAGGCCCAAATGGAGAACTCGAGTAACCTGCGGACTCTCGATTGCTTGCAGAACAAGAATAAGCTAAAGATAGAAAGTTTAAAGGGAAACCCTAACCTGTAACCGACTCAACCTGCTACCCGAGACCTAGCCTATCTATATAAAGGCTAGGAGGGGGCGGCGAGGAACACACACACAACCCTAGTTTCCACAACCCTCGCCAGATTGCATTTGTGCACCATTGTAATCTTCGATTCCTTTCTTAATTCCACGAGAAGACAAGCAGGAGTAGGGACCTCTGCGAGGCCTGAACCTAGGTAAACCTTGCGTCCATGTGTGCTTGTTTGCTATCCGATTGATGCTTCCAGCGCTCCCTCCTTCTCCAAAACCCAATTCCATAACAATGGGCATTGATGAGTTAAACCCTCGTCAATTGGCGCCGTCTGTGGGAATGGGAGTGCTAATGTTGTGGCTTCTTCGGCCTCATCAACCACGATCTACAACTCCGCAATAGCGGAGATTCACCAGCTCTTCGGCGTGTTCGACTTCACTGTCCATACGCCGGCCACTCGCCCGGCTTTCGAGTCCATAGGCGACGGAATTAGCCTGGCGATCGGGAGCTTCTGCTTCCAAGTTGGTCAGATGGGCACGCTTCGCATGCCTGACCAGCCGACAACACCATCTATTGCTCCAGCATCGTGGTTCCCTCCGCCGATCGGCACCCTCAGTGAACTCAATGCCTCGACAATAGTTGAGAATACAGACAGCGGCAGCAGTCACGAATCTGATCTGGGCGATCTAGCAACTGAAGAAGGATCCTACGGCTCCGGATCTGAAAGTTGCGGGAGCAGCAGCTTCCCCAACCACTTCATGTGCGCCGTCATCAACGCGGGCGATTCCTCCGCCAATCGCGACAACACGGGCAACGGTGGCAATGGAACCGACCCGCCAAACGGTGGCATACCCAATGGCGGACCACCGAATGGTAGACCACCCAACGGCGGCCCCACTAACGGCGCCCCCATCAACAACGGAGGGGTAGCCGAACTCCCCACCATGGTGAATGAGCAAACTGGCGAACGCGTCGTGATCAGGCTCAACGATCTCGAGTGGGCCTGCTGCCGAGAAGCCCTACGAGGCCACCCTCTGCCTTTCGGCTCCCCGCAAGAACTGTTGATGGGCTACCATTGGCTCCTGAAAGAGGAATACATACGCCAACTACAAAGAATCGCGCAACTCGAGGCACGTAAAAAGGCAGCAGACGAGTCGAGCATCCGATGAGCTAGGCTCTCCTCCCACGGAGGATCCTCCTCCAAGTGCAACGAGTATATCTCTAACAAGAGGCGATCTCGACTGGCCCACCTCACTGAACAAGAGCGTGTAGAAGTTGCAAAGGTCCTCGACTTTGGCTCCATGACGGTGGATATGCGTGGCAACGTGCTTCCAAAAACGCCGCAAGCTGCGGTAACGGCGGCCACCATGTACCTCCTCAACAACCAGCCGCCAGCTGGAGATCCTCGAGCTGCCATGCACCGATCTACAATCATAGGCTTGGGGTTAATCGAGGCCGCTCTCGACAAAGAACCGACACCGGAGCCGAAGAAAGGCAAGGCTCTGGCAAAACGCTATTCCTCGTCCTCATCCAGCGATGACAGTCACGATCTGTCTCGACGCCGCCGCTCCCGGCGACGCGACCACGACTATGATGCACGTGATGACCTCACGCAGCACAAGATCGACAAGTCAAGGGCCCGACGTGCCCGATCGACTGACTCAGAAGACGAAGATGTGGATCTCTGTGGTGCCAGATGCTTCAGTAGAGCCATCAGGCAAAAGCAAGTGCCCAAGGGGTTTAAGCTCCCATTAGAGAACCCAAAGTTTGACGATCTGCAGGACCCGAAAATCTGATTAGAGGACCATATATCCTCCGTCAGGCTCCACGGCGGGAGCCAAAGCACGGCCATGCAATGCCTGCATCTACAGCTATAGGGCGCCGCCCGGGCATGGCTCAACAACCTCCCACGCGGATACATTCGTAGTTGGGAAGAGCTGGTTTACAGCTTTGTGTGCAACTTCAAGGGCACCTACAAAAGGCCTGCGTCAATCGAAGAGCTGAGGTGCTGCCAGCAAAGGTCGGGTGAATCGCTACGCTCGTACATCCAGAGGTGGTCCATCATCAAGAACTCCGCAGAAATATCTCGGAGGATCGGGCAATCGACGCATTTAACGGTGGCATTCGCCGCATAAAGCTTAGGGAGGAGCTAGGCCGCTCGAAGCCCAAAACCATTGACCACTTGATGGAAATTGCGAATCGGTGGGAAGATGGAGAAGATTCGGTGAAAAACCGCGTTCACTCCGATGATGAAGCAGAACTCGAGCGCAGACGTGATCGCCGAAGTAAACGTCGAATGGGCATCTACGATGACCACGACGACGTCAACATGGTCGTAGCCGGCTATGCCGACAGACGCGACAACAACCGCAACAATGGCTACTGCAGCGGTGGACACCGCGACTCCGGGAAAACCACACAAGTATGGCAACGTGATACATTGCAAATGTATCTATAATTTTTGATGTTCCATGCTTGGTTTTATCTACTTTCTTGTGTTTTGTCCACACTTTGGAGTACTTTTCATATGATTTCTTGGACTAACCTATTAACAAGATGCCACAGTGCCAGTTGCCTGTTTTCTGCTGTTTTTGGTTCCAGGAAAGTCAGAAAATGAATATTCTCAGAATTGGACGGGACAAAAGCCAAAGTTCCTATTTTTCCAGAAGACTCACGGAGCCATAAGACTAGACGGAGGAGGGCCAAGGCCTGGCCACACCATATGGTGGCGCGGGCTAGCCCTGGTCGTGCCACCAGGTGGTGTGGGCCCCCTGGCCGCCCACCGACCTTGCCTCTTCGCCTATAAGATGCCTCCCGATGCATAAACCCTAAATCGTCAAGCCTCCAGCCACGAAAAGTTCCACAGCGCCGCTGCCACCGAAGGGGAGATTCGGGGGGACAGAAAGTCTCTGTTCTGGCACCCTGTCGGGACGGGGAAGTGCCCCCTGAGCCATCTCCATCGATCTCCACCACCATATCCATCGCCGTTGCTGATTCACATGATGAGGAGGGAGTAGTTCTCTCTCGAGGCTAAGGGTTCTACCGGTAGCTATGTCTTCATCTCTCTCTCTATGCATGATCTTATTGAGATCACGATTTTGTAATCTATAGATCTACCTTGCTACTCAAGTGCTTTATTAGATCTCTGCTCTCCCCATGTGTGTGAAAGTGACAGCGTGCACACCATGGTGGCACTTAGGCTAGAGATTACAAATACTTGTTATGAGTTATATTTGGAGTTGGATGTCTTTATGAAATTGTGGTGTTTGTTGGACTCATCTAGTACTCAAGGTGACAGTGTGGGGTTTTCTAGATGGGAAAGGCTTACTTTGAGGTGTGCTGTTATAGTCCTACCATGGATTAGAGTGTCCAACCGGAGAGAAGTTCAGCGTAGTATCATAAAGAAGAATATATTTATATGAGAGTGTTCACTAGTGAAAGTATGATCCCTAGGCCTTGTTTCTAAGCACTGAAACACCGTTTGCTACTAGATCTGTTACATGTTTGCTTGCTTTCATCTTTATTTCAGTTTGCCTTTAGTCTCTTCCACGCCATCAAGTTATTTCCTATCACCATTACCACTTATAATTATCCATACCACTTGTATTTCACTATCTCTTCGCCGAACTAGTGCACCTATACACCTGACAAGTGTATTGGGTGTGTTGGGGACACAAGAGACTTCTTGTATCTTGATTGCAGGATTGGTTTGAGAGGGGATACCTTTGACCACTTCCTCCCTGAGTTCGATAAACCTTGGGTGATCCACTTAAGGGAAAACTTGCTGCTATTCTACAAACCTCTTCACTTGGAGGCCCAACAACTGTCTACAAGAATAGAAGTGCGTAGACATCAAGATCTTTTCTAGCGCCGTTGTCGGGGAGGTAAGGTAAAAGGTACTCACATCCTCCGGTGTGAGTGCTCGAAGGTATTTCTTTTAGATTCTGCAATTTTGTCTTTTTGTTTCTTATTTTCACTAGTTAGGCTTAATGGAAAACAACAACAAAATTAGAGAGCTTTATAGTATTTATCTTGAGTTAGGACATGAAGTGTTTAAAGAGAAAATTAAAAAACCTATGGAACTTTATTTGCATGCTAATAGCAATGTTGTTAGTATGAATTCTTTGGACAACATTATTGCTAATGCTATGGAAAAGTGTATGCTTGGGGAAGCTGGTTTTGATGAAAATGATCTTTTTAGTTCCCCAGCTTTGGAAGATAGCTATAGTATTGCTTATGATGATACCAAACCTCCAATATATGATGATTACAATGATGAATATGATATTTTTAGTCCACCTACTATTGAGGAGAAAATTAATTATGATTACAATATTCCTCCTATATTTGATGATTATGGTGATGAGAATAATAATGATAGCTATTTTGTTGAATTAGCTCCCACTACAATTAATAAGAATGACTATTCTTATAGGGAGAGTAATAATTATTTTATGCATGTGGCTCATGATAAGAATGTTTTATGTGATAGTTATATTGTTAATTTTATTCATGTTGCTACTGAAAGTTATTATGAGAGAGGGAAACATGGTTTTATGTATCTCAACAATATTAAGTTTCCCCTCTTTATGTTGAAAATTTTGAAGTTGCACTTGCTTTGCTTTCCTATGCTTGTTGCTTTGTGCTTTCATGACTTGTTTATTTACAAGATTCCTATGCATAGGAAGTGGGTTAGACTTAAATGTGTTTTGAATTTTCTTCTTGATGCTCTCTTTTACTCTAAATTCATATTTCTTATGTGAGCATCTTCTCAAACTATCATGCATAACTTAAAGGCGTTAAAGAAAAGTACTTATTGGGAGATAACCCAAAAGTTTTAGATGAGTCTTCGAAGTTATTACTTCAGTAATAACCGCTCCTTATCCTTTTTATTTGCTTTTTTGTGCCAAGGGTAACCTCTAATAAGAGAGAAGTAATGATTGGAAAATTTGTTGTCCCGAAACACATTTTTGTGCTTCACCATAAATATTCGTGTAAAATCTCTGTACGTTCTTTTGAGGCGTGAATTTTTGTGCTTCTTCCCCAGGTTGTTATCTAACTTTTGTTAGTTCAACACTTTTTCATTTGAGCAACAGAAAGTCTTGGAAAAAAATTGTCTTTACCTGCTAGTCTATTTTGACAAATTTCTGCCATTTTCTGCATTTGCTTCTTGTTGGTTCCTTTTTTAGTTCTTTTGGAGAATTGAGATTTTTGAGGGAAGTGCTACAGTAGCTAGTGTTTTAATGGAAGTTTTATTGGTGTTATAACTGAACCTAAGAGACTTATTATCTTGAGTGCACTAATGTTGCTAATAAAGATTGTGTGAAGTTTTGTATGAAGAAAAAAATCCAGGTGTATGGAAGGATTGAGTAATGCGATGAAGAATGGACTAAATCTCAAGCTTGGGGATTCCACACGTGTCACCCCAAGAAATATCCAAGAAGTAAAAGCGTCAAAGCTTGGGGATGCCCAAGGCATCCCCCTCTTCATCAATAAAAATCCCAGGTTCCTTCCAAACGCTTCTTTTTTATTGTTTCATGCACAATTGTGTTGTTCTTGGAGCGTCTTCTTTTTCGTTTTCGTTTTGGTTTTTCATTTGCTTGGTTTTCTTAGTTTGCTAAATAAATTGGTTGGACCCCCCCCTTTCATACATTGGTTTTCAAATAGTTTGGTTTGGTTTGGAAAAGAGTAGGAAAGTTCATACTTAAGTGGTAAAGAGAGCTTGTTTTTGACTGTGGCCTATGATTTGTCATGCCATGCTTGATATTGTTTTGGCTTTATGCTTAGTATTCTTTGCTGTAGCATGACAAGATATAAACAATTGAGATTGCTTAATGTGCCTTGGATGAATCATGCGGTGTTTTAGCATATTAAAGCTTAGTATAGTGGTATTCTCCTTTGATGCTTTATTTGGGTTGACTTGGTGCATGCTCACACCATGTTATGACTATCCAAAGTCACCATAGCCTTGATAATCCTTTAGTTTTCAACTTGTAGTATCACTTTATGCTTTGATCAATGATGTTTTGTCACTCTGCATGATTATGGCCATTATTGCTCTCTTAGTTTGTCGCTCCCAGTCTTTTGCTAGCCTCCGTAACCAAGTATGAGTTCCACTCATGCATCCAACTCCCTAAACCAAGTTATTCCAAAGAGTCCACCATACCTACCTACTAGCATATGCTATTCCAAGTATATTCATGCTTTTGTTTACCTTCCAAATTAAACTTGTTATGAGAAAACTAGTGATTAAAGCTCTCACGAACTTGATGGCACACTTTACTTTTCTTGCCCTTAATAAACTTGAACCATTGTGTCGTCTATGTTGTATATGCTTGCACTTATTTGTTAGGGATTAGCAGAACCATGTTGTCATGGGGAACGCTTTCAACATTGCACTTGGTACTTGTACCTAGTTGATATCATGCTCTTTTTTATATGAATGTCGTCGGTGTGAAATGAAAGGGGAGCTTATAAGTCCATGGAGTTATGTATATGTGTTAGAGAAACGCCTGGGCCGCTGGTCCAATCCATGTTGACATGGTGGAAACCTGCAGCGTAACCATAATGAGCTGTCTATGAAGCATTCTTCTTATATAAAAAGGAGTCCTATATTGAGAAAAAAAAGAGAAAAGAGAAAAAAAGATATATTACGAAAAGAGGAAAGAGAGAAAAAAAAGCACCATATTCCCATGGTAAATAAGAAGATTGTTGAGATGCTCGTTGTCTGATTGCCTTGTCATTTTGATATGGGGATTCTTCGGTATCATCGGGCAAGGGGTACCCCGTTGGCGGTTCTCTATGATACACATATACTTACGATGACAAGAACTTACCGGTGACTAAACTTGAGTAGCATGAGGAGCGGCCCTCGTATTCAAGGGACATGCGATTTCTAACTTATACTTCGTCAAGCATGTACTCCATAGTTTGTTCACTTTAACCTTAATCACTTCAAGATGCTTATGATAGGGGCAATGAGAGCTGAAAGCTAATAAGTACCATAATTTTTGGAAGCTCTTTATGAGACTTGAATCCCTGCTTCCTTCTATGAAGGCCTTTCTTCCACTTTTATATTGAGTCTCCACCTTCTATATTTATGCACCTACTTTGAGCGCATAGTGGCCGTTCTTAGTTGTGCATTGTCCCAAGACTTGTTGATTGATGCATAACTTTGATATTGCTTGTTTTAAACTATTTGTATCTAGTCACTCTTATGAACTTTGAAGGTGTCCTATGCATTTATATTTGCTACTCTATGAGGGACAAGCTGAATACTATTATGCTATATTTTCTTCATGTGAAACAAACAAACGTCTTGCAAAGCATTGTTATTCATGAATCTTTTGTTTGTGCCTTTTCATGTTGCATCATAGTTTCTTTGTTTTATTGCTAGAACTTTATATTTCATGATATGATTGAAGTACTATGATCCTAGCTTTGAATGTTTTACAAATACTTTGATCAAGTTTTTGATGGTGCATGTCACCTCAAAAATTATTCTTTCTTTTTATCACTTACCTACTCGAGGATGAGCAGGAGTTAAGCTTGGGGATGTTGGTACATTGCAAATGTATGTATAATTTTTGATGTTCCATGCTTGGTTTTATCTACTTTCTTGTGTTTTGTCCACACTTTGGAGTACTTTTCATATGATTTCTTGGACTAACCTATTAACAAGATGCCACAGTGTCAGTTGCCTGATTTCTGTTGTTTTTGGTTCCAGGAAAGTCAGAAAATGAAGATCCTCAGAATTGGACAGGACAAAAGCCAAAGCTCCTATTTTCCCGGAAGACTCACGGAGCCAGAAGACGAGACGGAGGAGGGCCAAGGCCTGGCCACACCATATGGTGGCGCGGGCTAGCCCTGGCCGCGCCACCAGGTGGTTTGGGCCCCCTGGCCGCCCCGACCTTGCCTCTTCGCCTATAAGATGCCTCCCGATGCATAAACCCTAAATCGTCAAGCCTCCAGCCACGAAAAGTTTCACAGCGCCGCCGCCACCGAAGGGGAGATTCGGGGGACAGAAAGTCTCTGTTCCGGCACCTTGTCGGGACAGGGAAGTGCCCCCGGAGCCATCTCCATCGATCTCCACCACCATCTCCATCGCTGTTGCTGATTCCCATGATGAGGAGGGAGTAGTTCTCTCTCGAGGCTTGGGGTTAATCGAGGCTGCTCTCGACAAAGAACCGACACCGGAGCCGAAGAAAGGCAAGGCTCTGGCAAAACGCTATTCCCTGCCCTCATCCAGCGATGACAGTCACGATCTGTCTCGACGCCGCCGCTCCCGGCGACACGATCACGACTATGATGCACGTGATGACCTCACGCAGCACAAGATCGACAAGTCAAGGGCCCGACGTGCCCGATCGACTGACTCAGAAGACGAAGATGTGGATCTCTGTGGTGCCAGATGCTTCAGTAGAGCCATCAGGCAAAAGCAAGTGCCCAAGGGGTTTAAGCTCCCATTAGAGAACCCAAAGTTTGACGGTCTGCAGGACCCGAAAATCTTGTTAGAGGACCATATCTCCTCCATCAGGCTCCACGGCGGGAGCCAAAGCACGACCATGCAATGCCTGCAGCTATAGCTACAGGGCGCCGCCCGGGCATGGCTCAACAACCTCCCACGCAGATACATTCGCAGTTGGGAAGAGCTGGTTTACAGCTTTGTGTGCAACTTCAAGGGCACCTACAAAAGGCCTGCATCAACCGAAGAGCTGAGGTGCTGCCTACAAAGGTCGGGTGAATCGCTACGCTCGTACATCTAGAGGTGGTCCATCATCAAGAACTCCGTAGAAAATATCTCGGAGGATCGGTCAATCGACGAATTTAAAGGTGGCGTTCGCCGCATAGAGCTCAGGGAGGAGCTGGGCCGCTCGAAGCCCAAAACCATTGACCACCTGATGGAAATTGCGAATCGGTGGGAAGATGGAGAAGATTCGGTGAAAACCCGCGTTCACTCCGACGATGAAGCAGAACTCGAGCGCAGACGCGATCGCCAAAGCAAACGTCGAATGCGCATCTACGATGACCGCGACGACGTTAACATGGTCGCAGCCGGCTACGCCGACAGACGCGACGACAACCGCAACAGCGGCTACCGCAGCGGTGGACACCGCGACTCCGGGAAAACCACACAAGTATGGCAGCGTGATACATTGCAAATGTATCTATAATTTTTGATGTTCCATGCTTGGTTTTATCTACTTTCTTGTGTTTTGTCCACACTTTGGAGTACTTTTCATATGATTTCTTGGACTAACCTATTAACAAGATGCCACAGTGCCAGTTGCCTATTTTCTGCTGTTTTTGCTTTTAGATCTGTTACATGTTTGCTTGCTTTCATCTTTATTTCAGTTTGCCTTTAGTCTCTTCCACGCCATCAAGTTATTTCCTATCACCATTACCACTTATAATTATCCATACCACTTGTATTTCACTATCTCTTCGCCGAACTAGTGCACCTATACACCTAACAAGTGTATTGGGTGTGTTGGGGACACAAGAGACTTCTTGTATCTTGATTGCAGGATTGTTTGAGAGGGGATACCTTTGACCACTTCCTCCCTGAGTTCGATAAACCTTGGGTGATCCACTTAAGGGAAAATTTGCTGCTGTTCTACAAACCTCTGCACTTGGAGGCCCAACAACTGTCTACAAGAATAGAAGTGCGTAGACATCACAGCGCCGCACTCGCGACGAGGCACCCGCGACATCCATTTAGGATAAGCTGTCCGGGCCATGCACGGTGCACTTCTACATCGACCAGCACGACGACAAAAATAAATCCAGCCATCGCCTCAAGGACTACCACGAGTTCCTCAAGCTTCATGAGGGTCTGGCTCGGATGAATTGCGACGCAGTCAACAGGGGCTACGGAGCCGCCCCAGGTGCTGTGGCACATGGAGCTCCTCCACCACCACCCGGACCACCACCAAACGCAGCTACGCCTGACCAGCACCACGGAGGCGAGCCGTACCGATGGGCCATGGGTACCATGATGATCCAAAAGGGCCGCCCCTCTAATCGGGTGCAAAAGGCCATCACTCGCAAAGTGAATTTGGCGACAAACTCACCACTATCCACCACTAAGTACCTCAGTGGAAGTGACTCCTGCATCACCTTCGACAAGCGCGACCACCCGTGCCAAGTACCTCGTCTAGGCCATTTTCCCCTCATACTCGAGGCACAAATTGGAGGCTTCGACATGAGCCGCATCTTCATGGACGGCGGAAGCGGCATCTACCTTATGTTCGCGAGTACCTTGCGAGCAATGAGGATCCCTCTGACCTGCCTAGAGGACTCGGACACAACATTCCACGGCATCGTCCCAGGCAAGGGCATATACCCCCTTGGCAAAATCAACCTCGACGTCATCTTCAACACGCTGAAAAACTTTTGACGCGAGCGCATCGACTTTGAAGTCGTTGACTGTCCCTCATAGTACCACTGCATCCTCGGACGTGTCACGTTCGCTAGGTTCATGGTAGTGCCACACTACACCTATCTGCAGATGAAAATGCCAGGCCCTAATGGCGTTATCACAATCAATGGGAGCTTTGAGAGGTCCGACAGTTGCGACAGGGAGCTCAACAGAATTTCCTAGTCCTTCGGCATGTAGGAGGAACTCGCAAGACTGAAGGAGTTGACAGACAACAGTCTGCCTCCCCTGAGTAGGCCAAGTTCACCTGGCCTGTCCTTCGACTCGTCAGTGCACACGAAGAAAGTTCAGGTCCACCCACCAGATCCCACCAAGACGGCCCTCATCACCAACAACTTGAGTCCCGCATAGGAACTCGCGCTCGTCGAATTCCTCCGTGAGCACTGGGAAATCTTCGCCTGGTGTCCAGCGGACATGCCAGGAGTTCCCAGGGAATTCGCCGAGCACGCACTCAATGTCAACCCAGACGCAAGGCCAGTCAAACAAACAATTCGGCGACTGTCTGAGCCAAGAGCAAAAGTAGTCAAAATGGAGATCAACAGGCTCCTCGATGCCAAATTCATACGCGAGATCAAGGAAAGCACTTGGCTCGCCAACACAGTGCTAGTACCAAAAAAGGACACGGATATCCTGCGGATGTGCGTGGACTTCACCTCTCTGAATAAGCACTGCCCGAAGGATCACTTCCCGTTGCCATGAATCAACCAGATCATCGACTCCACCGTGGGATGTGAGTGCCTCTGCTTCCTCGACGCCTACTCAGGCTACAATCAGATTCGAATGAAAGAGGAGGATCAAGAGAAAACAGTGTTTACAACGCCTTTTGGTGTGTTCTGCTATAACACAATTCCCTTCGGGCTAAAAAAAACGCAGGAGCCACCTACCAGCGGTGCATGCAGGCTTGCCTCAGGAACCAACTTGGTCGCAACATCCAAGTCTATGTTGACGACATCGTAATCAAGAAAAAAGAGGAAGCTTCACTAATCGATGATTTACGCGAAACCTTCGCCAACCTCGACCCCTACCGGATCAAGCTCAATCCAGACAAGTGCGCCTTCAGCGTACCATCTGGGAAACTACTCGGGTATCTCATCTCCGCGAGAGGGATCGAGGCGAACCCAAAGAAAATAAAGGCCATACTGGCCATGGAGAAGCCGAAGAACATAAGAGGTTTCCAGCAGCTGGCTGGGCGAATCGTGGCGCTCAATCGATTCATCAGTCGAATGGGCGAAAAAGCACTGCCCTTCTACCAACTTCTCCGCAAAGCTGACAAGTTCGAGTGGACCAACGAGGCACAGGAAGCATTCGAAGACATCAAGCACCTGCTATCCACCTCGTCAGTACTGGTGACCCCATGCAAAAGGGAACCACTATTGATATACATCTCCGCCACCAACCAAGTGGTCAGCATGGTGCTTGTGGTAGAACGAGCCGAGGAAAACAAGGTCCACGGGGTACAACGCCTAGTCTACTACCTCAGCGAGGTACTCATGCCAACAAAGCAGCGGTACCCGCACTACTAGAAGCTGGCGTACGGCGTCTTCATGATAGCCCGGCGACTGCGCCACTACTTCCAGGAACACCCAATCGTGGTAGTCAACGACGCCCCGCTTGGACATATCCTCAACAATCCCGACGCCACTAGACGAGTCATGCTTTGGGGGATCGAACTGTCTCCACGAGACATTACATATGAAAAACGAGATGCAATCAAGTCACAAGTCCTCCCAGACTTCCTCGTGCACTGGATGGAGAACCAGCTCCCTGAAAAACCAGATATGTCCTACCTCTGGACAATGCACTTCGACGGATCCAAGCGAAAGGATGGAGCCGGTGCAGGTGTCATACTAACATCGCCCTAGGGAGACAAGCTAAAATATATTCTGCGAATGCAGTTCACCGCCTCCAACAATGAAGATGAATACGAGGCCCTGCTACACGGGATGAGGATGGAAAAATCCTGCGGCGCCAGAGGCTCATAATATACGGCGACTCCAAGCTGGTCGTTAACCAGACAATGCACGAGTGCGACGTACTGAACGACAATATGATTGCCTACCGACCTCTACGACACAGTCGAAGGGGACTTCGACGGTTGCGAGCTGCGGCACATAGGCCGCGAAAGCAATGAAGAGGCAAACACACTCGCCAACATTGGCTCTACCTGCGCCCCCATACCACCTGGGGTATTTCTCAAGCGCATCTGTGAACGCTCCATCAAGCCAAAGGCCGCAGAGAAGAAAACAAGCGCAACAACGGACTCGGGGGCTGCGCCGCCCAGTGTGCCAATGGCACTCGACAACCTAGAGCTTGACACAGGACTCAAAGGACCAAGGAGTATCATGATGATCGAGCCATCTTGGACACAACCGTACATCACATACCTTCTCAACAAGAGGCTACCGAACGATCCGACTGACGCACGGCACATCGCGCAGCGATCCAAGGCATTCGTTGTTATCAACAGCGAACTACACAAGCGCAGCATCACAGGAGTACTCCAACGATGCATCTCCAACGCCGATGGAAGAGTTGTTCTCCTCGATATCCATGAGGGGACTTGCGGGCACCATGCCGACAGTCACGCCCTCGTCGCCAAAGCTCTACGAGCTGGATTCTGCTGGCCTACGGCCATGCGTGATGCCAAGGACATCGTCCAAAAATGCAACGCTTGCCAGCGATTCGCGGACAAGCCAAATGCACCTGGCGCATAGCTCCGGCCAATTCCGTTGGCGTGGCCCTTCGCGCAATAGGGACTCGACATGGTCGGCAAGCTCCCAAGGTCCTCGCGAGGAGGCTACATCTACCTCTTGGTCGCAATCGACAAATTCACCAAGTGGATAGAGGCCATGCCAGTGACTAACCAGTCAGGGTACAACGCAGTCAAGTTCTTCGAGTCCATCGTCTATCGCTTCAGAGTACCACATAGCATCATCACGGACAACGGGGCAAACTTCACATCCAAAGAGTTCCAAGAATTCTGCGAGAATCTGGTAATCAACGTAAGCTATGCCTCCGTAGCACATCCACAGACCAAAGGTCAGGTCGAAAAAGCCAACGGGCTCGTCTGCCGCGGCATCAAGAAGCGACTCCTCAGACCACTCGAACAAGCCGCAGGCTGCTGGCCAGACGAGCTGCAATTGGTATTCTGGAGCCTACGCACAACTCCAAACAGTGCCACGAGATACACCCCGTTCTTCATGGTGCATGGTGCTGAAGTGGTGCTACCCGCAGAGGTACGATACAAAGCACCACGAGAGGTCGCTTACAACAAGCAGGAATCAACTTTCACACTCGAAGACTCCGTCGACCTCCTTGACGAGGCACGGGAAATCGCTGCAGAAGGATCAACGATCTACCAGCAGAACCTGCGTAATTACCACAGTAGAAGGCTACGCCCCAGGTCCTTTGTCAAAGGAGACTTGGTCCTGCGACTGAAACAGCAAGGGTATCTCAAGCTCGAGTCCCCCTGGGAGGGACCATATGTTATTACAGAAGTAATCCCAGGTGGTGCCTATCGCCTTAAAGATTTCGAGACACGAGTCACGTACTCCAACCCCTGGAACGTCGCGCAGCTGCGATGCTTCTACCCTTAGTCGTCTTTTATTTTTACATTGCAAATAAGGCTACTCAGCCAAGACTACTTAGCCACACATTGTACCCCGTACTATCCTGCGAATAAATAAAGCTAAGTGCCCCAAAACTCTGTGTTCCTTTATTTTTTGCAAATTATCCACTCGGGGGCTGCGCCACCCTATACACATCTGTTCTACGAACCAACGCGATATTCTGAGTAGCTGACGCACTAATCGAACCCTTGACAAACACCAACCCAGTTGCAACGCACCTGACAGGTTGGCAAGGTGCTGAGATAAACACAAGTCAAGCTAACGAAAAGGAATCGCATAGTGCAACGCACTCGCAAAACATACACGCTAACAAGCTCTTTATATACATCAATGTCAATCAAATTATACACACCATATATATATAAACTTTACAACACTGGTGCAACTATGTGCAGGATACAAACTAAACTACTATTGCAACAAAGGAACGTTTGTCTGCTCCTCGAAAAAGTCGACGATTTCCTCCGCTGGGCGATCCACCGCCTGGTAGTGAGGAACCATGTTCCAGGTCGAACCTGCCGGCGGTGCTGGCGGTCCGGTAGCAACTGCCGCAACATCCACATCAGGCATGTGCAGTCGCACCAGCGACAAAGAAGCCTTGGCACCAGCCACTAATTTTTGCCATACACACTCGCGAACTGCATTCAAGTCTTGAAATTTGGCAAGAAGGGCCAGCAAGCTCGATGGAACAACATCCAGCGGGAACATCGTCTGATAAATATTCCTCAAGCACGATTGCGACTTCTTCAGGAAGTCAAGCACTCGTGAAGCACGATCCTGTAGGGTCGCAAGTGCGATCGCACGATCATGATCCACCCAGAAGTACCCACTCGCCTGAAGCTGCTCTTGGGTCAGATCATTCATGCGAATGGCAATCATGTCCTTCTCATCTTGCGGATGGCATGCACTGGAAACTATACCAAGCAAAGGCAAAGGTATGAAGACAACGAACTACTGCGAGTGACTACAAGAAAAAGATAAGGAAGAAAGCTAACACTTGAATTGGTCGCCTAGCTGCGTCACCTCCCCTAGCAGATATTGCTCTCGGGTGACGGCCTTCTCCGCCCTCGACTTCCATACATCCGCGTTACCACGGAGCACAGGCAGTTTGTGCTCCAACTGCTTCACGCTGTCATGGAGTCGCGAGAGCAGAGACAGTTCATCCACCTTTGAGTGCGACTGCGCCAAAGTACCATCAGTGGATGGCATATTCCGAGGTTCACTCGAAGGACTACTCGATGTGCCCTATCACAAGCCAAGCAAGAGATAATAAGAAGACTAAGGCGATGCATAGACAAAAGACTCGAGTGCATTCAAGCATAATAAAGTATCAACATATACACTCTCCAAAGGCATGTTCCAGACAAAAGAGACAGGCTATTTAACTATTACAGACATGACTACTGATGAGCAACTGGCTTCTTCGACTTGGACTTCGGTTTTGGGGGCCTCATCGAGTCTGTGGCAGTATCGGACGCCACAGACTTCCCGTCGGCCGCTGACGCCGCAGCCTTCGCCGCCTTCTTGGCTCGCTGCAGTTCCTTATAGTACTTCGCAACTGTATTGATCAGCTGCGACCTGTATTTGCCACAGGCAGCTGTGAAAGGGGCAAAGACTACCTGTTGTCCATCCGCATTGATGGGCATTGCCTTGGAGACCGCAGCAGGATCAACCTCGACTCCATGGGCTTGAACCATCGCGAGTGACATCGAAGCAACGGCCGCACGGAGGGAGTTCTTGAAGCTTGAAGGAATGCCTCCAGCAAGGGACTCCACCAGCTCATCTACATTTTCGATTAACTCAGCCTTGGGCGCCAGCTCCTCATGGAGGCGACTAAGCACGCCCTTGGCCTTGGTGAGTGTACCCTGAACGGCAGCACTGCAATCTTCGATTGCCAAGATGGCACCCGCCAAGGCATCATCACGACAGAGTGCATGGGCGTCGAAGCTCAGACTGCTGGCATCTACACACGGATCAAGCATTGGCACAAAAGTCAGCACAATAACAAATTCAAAAGAAGGGACACGACAAAACTCCAGACAAGGAAATACCTGAAAGAGCCTTGGCAATCGAGAGAAGCTGCTCTTCGAACAACTTCTCCATAGCTACAATGGAGGCGCGCAAATCCTCTTCGCGTTTCCGCAATTCGTCATGTGCTGCGATTGCCTCATCGCGACTCTTCACCGCCGCGGCGAGCGCCTTTTCAAGGGAAGCTACATCGCGAAGAAGTGCATTATGCTCAGCTATGAAACAAACACAGATAGACTGTCAGTCGAATATATCACAAGGATGAAGAAGAAGAAGCAAAAAACACTCACTTTCAACCACGCGATGGCGATTGTCTAGCATTGCATGCTGGCGACCCATCGCAAGCACCTGCTCCGCCAGGCGAGCGGCTTCCTTCACAATGAGCTACGACAGGAGAGACAGTAAAGGATCAGCAGATGGTATAGATGATAAAATTCGACTGCAAAAATCATAAGAAGCAACACTACACATACATGATCCTCCAATGACTCCGAAGTCGATTGACGCGCAGTCGTCCGGACAACCATCTGATGCTCCACATCGTGTGGAGAACTTGATAAATTATGCCCGGAGTGGGCCGCCAATGGAGGAGAAGGAGTGCGCTTAGCCACTTTCTTGGTCTTGGAGGTCACGACTCTAGATTCCTTCAAAAATTGGATGTCTCCAGAAGATGACACGCCGGCTGACCGCAGAGCAAAACCAACATCAAGAGAATGCAACTCCAAAGAAGAACCAAAAACAAGACTCGTATACTTACCAATCAAACTTGTCAAAATCGAAGTTTGGTCCCCCGACTCCGACAACGACTCCTTCGGTAGCCGCATCTTCTTGCGAGAAGATGGCGCCACAGCGCTCACAGGAATGGCAGGTATCGGCGACTCTGCACCAATAGCCGCGCCTTCTGGAGTCGAAGGAGATGATGCATACGAATCCTTGCTGCGCGAACGCTTGCGAGTGTCCGGACTACTCGACTCGGGGGGCTTCCTCCTCCACATAAGATGGGACGGTCGACTCTGACTCGTCCTCTTCCAAGGCTTCACGAGGAATAACCCCCTCAGTAAGAGGGGGCATACAGGGTGACACCTTCCAATTCTGCATACAGACAACAAGCCAACACAATTCAAGGAAAAATAAGCATTCGACAAACAAAGCTACTTCGTAGCACAACTGTACCTCAGGAGGAGGATTAGTAGCATCGAATGGAGGTACGACTGGTTCACTAGGGAGCACATCCTTGGCGGTGTACTTGGTGAGCAGTCGCACCCTCTTATCTACTTCACTCGCGGAAATGCCATCAGCAGATACACGAGTGACATCGTTCGTGCCAGCCCACTGGAACATAGGGTGGACTCTGGCCTATAGGGGCTAGACGCGACGGCGCAACCACGTGCGAATGAGGGCGCAGCCTCCCTCTTCTTTACCCATGTGACTCTCAAGGTCGCAAACATGCTCGTACAGCACATCTGTCTCCTCGGATTCGCAGGGCATCACCACGTTCTTCCAGGAGCGCCTCCTCCTACACGGCGCCGCGGGATCGAAAGGCACGAGTCTGAAGTGGTCTCCATTGGCCTTCTGGCCACGGATGTAGAACCAGTTGTCCCTCCACCCTTGGACGGACGCCATGAGTTTGATGTCGAAGTACGTGACGGAGGAGTCGACGTGGATACCGCAGCCTCCTACATCGTAGACTATGGAGCCATACGCCGACTGGCGCTTCAGCTTGAAGAGACGTTTGAAGAGACCAAAGTGTGGCCCGATTCCGAGCCAGCACTCGCAAAGTGTAATATAGCAAGCTACATGGAGATGGAGTTGGGGGAAGCTGGAGCCCATAGAAACAAAGAAGGCCCCTGAAGAAAGGATGCAGGGGCAGCGAGAGACCACGGATGATGAACACTAGGAACATCACCCGGAAACCGGCAGGAGGACAAGGGGTTACCTCACCACCTGGCATTCGCGAGTCAGCAACCGCGGGAGACAGAACTCTGTCTTGGTGCAGGAGACAGAGCTCAGATGACTTGATCACGGACGCGCACCACGCGCCATTGGTGACACGAGTGCCCGCGCCCTTCTTCTTCCCGGCGACGGCGGCGCTGGTGCCCACAGCGGCGGAGCCGCCCTTCTTCTTGGCAGCGACAGTGGCGGCGGCGGATTCAGCCGTGACACCTCCTTTCTTCTTCCCCATCTTGCGGTGGCGATGCGACCGGAGGAAGTAACTAGGAAATACGCGGATCTGGTCCAGTGCCGCGAGAAAGATGAACTCTAGGAAGCAGAGGAGCAACAACAATGGCGATGGAGGCAAAGGCAGAGAAAAGAGCAGATGGGAAAAATTATCATCGCAGCACTGCTACTTAACCCCCTAGAAGATATAATCCAACGGCCAGCAAAAATCCTATCAGACGCGTGGCGTTCATCGTGATCGACACGTGGAGGACTCAAAGCGCGAACCATCCCCCACTACCCCCATTACGCGTGGAAATCGAGGGGGCACAGTTAAAACAAAGATTACGCACGCCCGGTCAAGTTAGAGTTAGAAAATGGGACCCACCGCTAGTCACATCCCGTCAAACCCGCTCACGCGGGCAACTGAGATCATCACATCGTCAGCACTGATGTCATCCAAAATTGAGCAGCAGAAGACTTCGACTACTTTAGTCCTTGCTCGAGTCTTCGACTCCACCAAGCACTCGGGGGCTACTCCCATAGGGAGCGTTGGTCGCGCATCCTACGATTTTTTTTCTTTTTCTATTCTGCAGGAACATGGACATTCAAAGCATACCCAATCACTTGAATCTGCGATTCGACTATAGACATGGGTTACTCCCATAGGGAGCGCCGGAAATAAATTCGATTGAAACAAGCAAACAAAAGACGCCGGCAGTCGCAAAAGTTCTTTAGTCCCTACATGAGTCTTCGACTCAACCAGTCACTCTGGGGCTACTCCCATAGGGAGCGCTGGTCGCGCACCCTATGATTATTTGTACATCGTACTGTGTGCCGATAACATCCACACTCGAAGCTTATGGCGACACCGCCTCATAATTTTTCCCTACAAAGAGATTGCGTCTCCTGGGTCACCTGAATCATCTCCGTGATGATAAATTTCGGATGCCGCGCTTGCAGCGTGAAGATGAGACTTGAATAAGGCCTGGCAACGCATTCGCTGCGCACTACCAGAAATATATCCGTGCCTACAGGTACGATGAACACGCCTTGACGGATGTGTCGAGTGCTCACACCCATATACTGGAATTCGACTCTTGTAAGACCTCCGCGGCTTGAGTCGAATTACACCAGCACTTTTCCAAATTCTAGTCCGGGGACTCGAGTTCGAGTAGATTGCGTTGTTTTACCCTAAGGTAGTTAACTGATACCGATACATCGGTTAAATCAGGCACGCACATCAACAATCCCTATGACACAAACAGAGCAGTCGAAAAAAAACATACTCAGTCATGCACTCGAAAGGCTTCATAAAATCCCCAGTCGAATCTGCGATTCCACTGGACACTCGGGGGCTACTGACATGGGTATACCCTACAGGTACTCGAGATTGGTATATACGGCATGAATATAGCGGAAGCCCATGGTGTCGCCAAGGCCCAAATGGAGAACTCGAGTAACCTGTGGACTCTCGATTGCTTGCGGAACAAGAAGAAGCTAAAGATAGAAAGTTTAAAGGGAAACTCTAACCTGTAACCGACTCGACCTGCTACCCGAGACCTAGCCTATCTATATAAAGGCTAGGAGGGGGCGGCGAGGAACACACACACAACCCTCGCCAGATTGCATCTGCGCACCATTGTAATCTTCAATTCCTTCATTAATTCCACGAGCAGACAAGCAGGAGTAGGGACCTCTGCGAGGCCTGAACCTGGGTAAACCTTGCGTCCCTGTGTTCTTGTTTGCTAGCCGATTGATGCTTCTAGCGCTCCCTCCTTATCCAAAACTCAAGTCCATAACAATGGGCATTGATGAGTTAAACCCTCGTCAGGTTGTGACTGGCAATGGTCTTGTTGAATACATTATTTTGTGAGCGCAGACTTTCTTTAGGGTGGAAACCTATGATCTATGATGAGAACAACGATGGCTCTTGTGCATTGTTACCTTCTTAGAGGTGTCGCTTTGGAGAAGATGGATTTCTGGTGTTGGTTTGGTGGTGTTTGGTTCGTTACTATAAGGAATAGATCATTATAGTGGGCCTTTTTTTTTAATTCTCCTTTTTTTGATTTGTGCATTCGTATGTTATGTTTGTCGAAAAACTATTTCAAGTTGGAAGTTTGTTCAGAATCAACACATACTCCATTCATATTTCAAATAAATGTCCTTTTGAATAGTAACACGCTCTTCAACATCTATTCTTCCCCTTTCATAATATAAGATGTTTTAGTTTTGTGAAAAGAATGTATCTAGACCCCTTTTAGTGTGTAGGTTCGGAGTGAACCTATATACTAAAAGGGGTCTAAATACTCATTTCACAACGTTAAAACATCTTATATTTTGAACCCGAGGGAGTGCCTAATTTTTCAGTAACATTAACTAAGACTAAAACTTTAATCATGGTGAGTGGCACTTCTTAAGAGCAGTTACAATAATCCTAGTCAGCAGGCTGCCACATCAGCAAAATAATAATAATATACTAGGTGAGACTAGCCGCAATAGGGGTATCATAGGTAGTATCGTGCATGGCACGTTGGCAAAATTTTAATATGGAATACTAATTAATAATGAAAGAGGTTGTGTTGGTATCATAGATAGATACGGTATCATAGCACGTAGAACTAGAAAAACTAATTCCAAATGAATCTTGTACATAATTTTGCATTAAGATTCTACAAAACAATAAATATACTAAGACTATGATACTACTGTATGATACTATGCATTAGGGAAATTGTATCATATACTAGTATCATATATATAATACTGCTAGAACAGAGCAGGTGGTTTACTACGTACAACCCGGTTATAGCACTGGAAACGAGAACGTGATACGGTCGGCTCTTCCATCCCCAATCAGTATTGCATGCAAGACCATACGTATGCGTGCATTAATTTCTTTAATTTGTTTAAATATTAAATAGAGTCGATTTAAGAGTTGGCTTATTGTACGCATGCTTTTTAAGAAGACTTTAGGACTTTTCTTTTTAGGACAAACTACTAGACTTTAGTATTAATTAAGGACAATGTTTACAAGAATAGTGTCAGAATAGAGAATATCAAGCTACAGGTGGCGCCCTACTTCAAAAGAGATCATATGCCTAGCTAGATCGTGGGCTTCATAGTTTGAAGCTTTATTTTCATGAGTAAAGCTACACTCTCGGAGCATAGTGGTTTGTGATCTAATCTCAGTGATGATCGAGCTATAGCTACTCATAGTACCCTCCTTTATGTCATTGATGACCGTCAAACGATGAAAACTCGACTCAGATTTAGATCTTCAGCTAGCGCATGGGCTTCACGACAAGCTAGAGCCTATAATGTTGTTGGATCTGTAACACCCTGGAAGACCACAACCGAGGCCCCAAGGTATTGGCCATTGTTGTTACGACAAAAGGCAGCCGCTACTCCACGCTCTTCGGTTTTGGAAACAACCCCATTAATTTCCGGCATTGCCTTTGGAAGAGGGATCCATCTCACTTGCCATTGGATAGGCGGAGCTATACATCCGAATTGTGGGTTTAGCCAATGAGTTTAACTCATCCAAATACGAGTTAATGAAACCATGATCGGATAGAGGGCTCTGAAAAATATTTTCATGAATAGTTTTTCGCCTAGCCGTCCAAATCGCCCACAATAATTTAGGTGACTTGGGCATAAGCTTGTTCTTGCTCTAAGAGGCCATCTGTCAGGCGTGGCATCACTTGTTGCGGGCCTTTGTCGCTGTTTGTGGGCCGGGTGGTCTCATATGCCCATGCGCTGCAGCTGGTCCCCAAATATGTACTCCCTCCGTCCTAAAATAAGTGATGTGGGTTTGTCTAGATTCCGAGGTATCTGGACACATTTTAGTATATAGATATATGTAAATCTAGATAAATTCAAGTCACTTATTTTGAGACGAAGGGAGTATAAAAGTAATTCGGTAGGAGAGGAATTGCTCTAGAATAAGATGTGGAAAGTGAGCGTGCCATCTAAACTCAGCGTCTTCCTATGGAGACTGTCACATCAGGCTTTGCCTACAGGAGATGTACACCTTCACCCGTTCACCGTCATATGGCCGAGACGAGCCAGTGCTCCGTTTGTGGTGCGGAAGACTCCTGGAGACACTCACTTCTTGATTGCACTCCATCTCGTTGTGTTTGGGCGTTGATCAGTGAGGAAACTACAGAGCACATGAGCGCAACTGTTGAACCATCGGCAGAGCAATGGATTTTCACCAAGCCATGAAGCTTTTGTGGAGATGGCAGTGGTGATATGGGTTATCTAATATGCAAGGAGGCGTTTGATCCATGAGGGAGAGCAACATAGCCCTATGTCAACTTTCTTGTTTGCGCGACGCTTCCTTGACGACCTGGCAGTGTCTATGTAGCTAGCCAGGAGGGGCTCGCCTGCCAGCTCTCGGAAGGATTTGCGGTGGAAGCCTCCGCCGCAAGGATATGTGAAGATCAATGTTGATGCTGCAACTGCGAAGACAGTGTCAGGTGGTGGTGTTGCGGTGGTATGGCGGAGTGCCACTGGGGCCTTTCTTGGAGCCTCGGCTCTCACCATCTCGGGGCACAATCAACCGGCCACGCTCGAGGCCATGGCCTGCCGCGAAGCTCTTGCCCTCGCGCAGGACCTACAACTCTCTCGCTTGTGTATTGCCGCTGACTGCATGGAGGTGATCAACAATTTACATCAGCCATACATGGGAGTTTATGATATGATTGTACGAGAGACCAAGGAGACGACGTCAGCTCTCTCAAGCTTGATGTTCCGGCATGAGGACAGAAGCTCTAATGGCGAGGCCCATCGTTTAGCTCGCGGCTCTGTTAGGCCTTTCACAATGGGTGTTTCTTAGCACGGTATCATAGGCATTTTGCTTATGTGGCATGTTACTTAATGAAGAGAGATGGTCCTTGTATCTTAGCTAACATACACCACTTGCACGCTATCATAGGCAAAAAAGATGGCTAGTCCAATCACACACATGCATGAGCACAAAATCATCAAATACAACATCCTTAAAAAACACCATCTAAGATACACTCCATTATTATAGTTGTTTTTTAAGTTTGCTTAGTGTTAGAGTATATTTGTGTATTGTAGTTTCCCATATGTTAGGGGGATTTCTGTATATTTGCACCTGTACATGTACTATATATTCTGGCCTTTGGCCCTCTGGTAATACAAGATCTATTACCCTAACATGGTATCAGAGCCGTAAGGCTTTTTTCCTCTCTCCTCCCGCCGCCGTCGTCGCCGACACCGCTGCCGGCCACCGGCCACCGACGCCGCCGCCGCCAGCCACCGGCCGCCCGCCCCGCCGCCCCGGATCCGTCGCCGCCGGCCCGACCCCGTCGCCCCGTCGCCGCCGCCTCCTCTCCGTCCGGTCGCCGCCCCACCTCCCCCGTCGCCCGTCGGCCCGCCAACGCCGAAGTCTCGCCAGATCCAGATCCGTTCGATCTGGTTTGAGTTGCAAAAAAAATGTCTTCCTCCTCGGGCTATGTTGCGATTTCTCGCTGCCCGGTGATTTTTGATGGCGCGAATTATCCTGATTTCGCTGCCTTTATGCGCGTTCATATGCGTGGTCTTCGCCTTTGGGGTGTGCTTTCCGGTGAGGTCTCCTGTCCACCGCGTCCCGCTGTGCCTCCAGTGCCTCGTGCACCGACGCCCGTTGTCCTTGCCCCCGATGTTACTCAAGCGGTCAAGGATGCAGCCCAGAGTGCTGATGATTCTGCTCGGGCTGACTATGAGCGCCGGGTTCAGGCGCATTCTGCTGCTACTACGGCCTACCGGCTGGATTTGGCCGACTACACTCAGTGGATAGATGAGGATGCTCGTGTTGCTGTTGTTCTCACTTCCAGTGTTCTGCCTCAGTATGCTGCTGAGTTCATGGGTCTTCCCACTACTGCTGCTCAGTGGGCTTTTCTTCGTCAGCGCTATCAGCCATCTGGAGATGCTCTTTATCTGTCCGTGGTTCGTCAGGAGCATGATCTTAAGCAGGGTGATTCTACTATTGATGATTTCTACACTCAGAGTGCTGCTATTTGGCGTCAGCTTGACTCTCTTCGTACAACAGTGTGTAACACCTGTCCCTGTTGTCTGATTGTGCGCCCGGATCTAGAGTTTCAGCGCGTCTTTGAGTTCTTGTCACGGCTCCGCAAGGAGTTTGAGCCGCGCCGTGCCCAGCTGCTTGCCCGTGGTCGTGTTCCGCTCTCTGAGGTACTGGCTGAGCTTCGTGCTGAGGAGACTCGTCTTCGTGGTGCTAGTCTTCTTGAGGTTCTGTCTGTTCTTGCTGCTCATGGTCTCCCCGTGCCGCCGGCTTCGTCGCGGTCTCTCGCGCCGCCGCTACTCTCTACTCCACCGGCCCAGGGTTAACGTCAGTCTCAGTAGCCTCGTGGTTCTCGTCCTCCCTGTGCCCACTGTGGCAAGCCTGGCCACGACATCTCTGGTTGCTGGACGAGGGATCCACGCTTACGTCAGCAGTATCTTGCTCGTCGATAGTCTAGGTCTTCAGGATTTTCTGCTGTTGCCTCTGGACCTCCTACTAGTGCTTCTGGACCTCCTGTTGGTGCTCTGTCGGATCAGGATATTATTCGTGGTCTTCGTAGTCTGCTCGCTGCTACCGGCTCCTCCTCGTCGGGTACTGCTGGTTCTGTGACTAGTTCTTCTGGCACTGTGCGACCATCATCTTCTACACAGTCAGGTATGTCATCCCCGTGGTATCTGGATTCTGGAGCTTCTTTTCATATGACTTCTGCATCTTCTATTCTTTCTGATCTTCGCTCTCTTATTTCTCCTGTCCGTGTTATTACGGCTGATGGTACCTCTCTTCCTGTTTCTAGTCGAGGCACCCTCTCTACCTCCTCCTTCTCTGTTCCTGATGTTTCTCATGTTCCCAGTCTTAAGATGAATCTTTTCTCTGCTAATCAGCTTACTGATTCTGGTTGTAGGGTCATTCTTGATGTTGATTCTTGTGCTATTCAGGACCGTCGTACACAGGCTCTGGTTGGAGCTGGCCCTCGGAGCATTGAGTCTCCGGGGCTCTGGGAGTTAGACTGGCTTCGCGTTCCTTCTGTCGACACTTCTTCTGCCACTTCTCCTGCGGTTGTTGCTTCTGTCACTGGCTCTTTTCAGCAGTGGCATCATCGGCTGGGTCATCTTTGTGGCTCCCGTTTATCCTCCTTAGTTCGTCGTGATCTTCTGGGGCTTGTCTCAGGAGATGTGTCGTCGCTACATTCGTGTCAGGATTGTAGGTTAGGTAAACAGATTCAGCTTCCCTATCCTACTAGTGTGTCTGTATCTCAGCGACCTTTTGATTTAGTTTATTTAGATGTGTGGGGTCCGGCTCCCTTTGCTTCAAAAGGGGGCCACCGATACTATATTTTGTTTATTGATGATTTTTCACGGTACACCTGGTTATTTTTTATGCGCTCTCGGGGCGAGGTGCTTGCTATTTATCAGCGCTTTGTGGCTATGGTTCGTACCCAGTATTCCACGCCTATTCGTGTTTTTCGTGCTGATTCTGCAGGAGAGTATATCTCTCAGCACCTGCGTGGTATCCTTGCTGAGCAGGGCACCCTTGCTCAATTCTCGTGTCCCGGCGCCCATGCTCAAAATGGTGTCGCCGAGCGTAAGCATCGTCATATTCTTGAGACTACCCGCTCTATGATGATTGCTTCCTCTCTTCCGCCGCATTTCTGGGCTGAGGCTGTCGCTACGTCGACTTACCTCATTAATATCCAGCCTTCAGCTGCTCTTCAGGGTGGCATTCCTCTCGAGCGTCTTTCTGGATCCTGTCCAGACTACTCGGCTCTTCGTTTATTTGGATGCGTTTGCTATGTTCTTCTCCCTTCTCGTGAACGCACCAAATTAACCGCTCAGTCTGTTGAGTGTGTTTTTCTTGGCTACAGTGATGAGCATAAGGGCTATCGTTGTTGGGACCCCATTGGTCATCGTATGCGCATCTCTCGTGATGTCACGTTCGATGAGACGCGTCCTTTTTATCCACGCCCCACCTCTGGCACTTACCCAATGGATGATCTCTCTTTTCTTCTTTTTCCTAATACATCTTCCGCTGTCTCTTCTCCTCCACCTCCTCCATCTGCTGCGCCTCCTTTGTCTTCGGCGTCATCCTCTCCTTCGTCTAGTTCCCCTAGTTCTCCTCGGTCTCCAGCTTCGGATCCTTCCTCTGTGCCTTCTTCTTCCTCTTCTGATGAGTCATCTTCAGCGGATGAGTTTCCTTCCTCACGACCTGTTCGTCAGCGTCGTGCTCCAGCCCGTTACTCCCCTAGTCAGTATGGTCTTTCTGTAGTTTCCGAGCCGACTTCTTATCGAGATGTTGCGTGTCATCCTGAATGGCAGCTTGCCATGGCTAAGGAGATTGCTGCGCTTGAGCACACAGGCACCTGGGATCTTGTCTCTCCCCCTTCTGGTGTTCGTCCTATCACATGTAAGTGGGTCTATAAAATTAAGACCCGTTCTGATGGATCTCTTGAGCGTTATAAAGCGCGTCTTGTGGCTCGTGGTTTTCAGCAGGAACATGGTCGTGACTATGATGAGACTTTTGCTCCTATGGCACATATGACCACTGTGCGTACTCTTCTTGCTGTTGCTTCTGTTCGACGCTGGTCTGTGTCCCAGCTTGATGTTCAGAATGCTTTTCTTAATGGCAAGTTGAGTGAGGAGGTTTATATGCAGCCTCCTCCTGGGTATTCTGTTTCCGATGGGATGGTTTGTCGTCTTCGACGTTCTCTTTATGGCCTTAAACAGTCCCCTCGTGCCTGGTTTGAGCGCTTTGCCTCTGTGGTGACTGCTGCTGGTTTCTCTCCTAGTTCTCATGATCCAGCGCTTTTTGTTCACACTTCTCCTCGTGGACGCACTCTTCTGCTTCTCTATGTTGATGATATGATCATTACTGGTGATGATCCTGAGTATATTTCCTTTGTCAAGGCTCGCCTGCGTGATCAGTTTCTTATGACTGATCTTGGTCCTCTTCGCTATTTTCTTGGGATTGAGGTTTCATCCACTTCTGATGGGTTTTCTATCTCTCAGGAAAAGTATATTCAGGATCTTCTTGCTCGGGCTGCTCTTGCGGATGAGCACACCGTTGAGACTCCTATGGAGCTTCATGTTAAGCTTCGTTCTACGGATGGTGATCCTCTTCCCGATCCCACTCGTTATCGCCATCTTGTTGGGAGTCTCGTTTATCTTGCTGTCACCCGTCCTGATATCTCTTATCCTGTTCATATTCTGAGCCAGTTTGTCTCAGCTCCTACCACTGTTCACTACGGTCATCTCCTCAGTGTCCTCCGTTATCTTCGTGGCACGATTACTCGTCGCCTTTTCTTCCCTCGTTCTAGCTCTCTCCAGCTCCAGTGCTACTCGGATGCTACGTGGGCGAATGATCCTACGGATCGTCGTTCACTTTCTGCTTACTGTGTGTTTCTTGGTGGTTCGCTTGTTGCTTGGAAGACGAAGAAACAGGTAGCGGTTTCCCGTTCGAGTGTTGAGGCTGAGTTGCGGGCTATGGCTTCGGTGACTGCTGAGGTGACCTGGTTACGGTGGTTGCTTGCAGATTTTGGGTTCTCTGTTACGACACCCACTCCACTTTTGTCAGACAGTACAGGTGCTATCAGTATTGCACGTGATCCGGTCAAGTATGAGCTGACCAAGCATATTGGTGTTGATGCTTTTTATACACGTGCTCAGGTGCAGGATCAGGTTGTTGCGCTTCATTATGTGCCCTCAGACTTGCAGTTGGCAGATTTCTTTACAAAGGCACAAACCCGCGCTCAGCATGATTTCTTACTCTCCAAACTCAGTGTTGTGGATCCACCATGAGTTTGAGGGAGGGGGGGTTTAGAGTATATTTGTGTATTGTAGTTTCCCCATATGTTAGAGGGCTTTCTGTATATTTGCACATGTACATGTACTATATATTCTAGCCTTGGCCCTCTGGTAATACAAGATCTATTACCCTAACACTTAGCACCTATGAAAACGTGCTAAGACACACCCCATTGGAAAAGGCCTTAGATTAGCGGTTGGTCTTTAGGTTTGGCTTCTACATCCTCCTGAAGGTTTTAACATTCCTGTAATTGTTTCAAATAATCAATAAAGGGCGACCGAGTTCAAGAAAAAAGTGTATAAAACATTGAGCAAATAGTATTTTGTTTACAATCTGAAATTTGCAAGTTCTCTAACTAGATATTCGAAACAATATAGCTCAAGTTTTAGAAAGTTTGGCTTGAGGCGTGTGTAAAATACGATCTCGTTGTGATATCCTGGTAGTAGTATTCAATGCATAGCAAAAGGAGGTCTGGTTGGATTGTGGTACCCGTGTCTCCAGTCCCCTGGACGGCATTGAAGTACTATGTAGGCTTGCCGTCCGTCTCCATCCCGGCACGGTTGAGCGTGGAAACACGATGAGATTTGACACGAAAAGACGTGGAACAGTTTGTTGGTGCCAGTTGAGCGTGGAAACACAGAGGGATCATCGGCTGAATTAGTGCTGGACGTGGACGTCTAACGGAACATCGGGCACTAAATGACGCGCCCGGCCCGGCCTGGCCCGGACGACGGCGACGACGACGCCTTGCCCGTCCGCCCAAAGCGCGGCGAATTAACTCGCCTCCGCTCTGCATGGTCGTTGCCGCCGGCTGGTTGGTTGGCTGATGCGGTGCCGCCCTGCCCATGGCGGGCCAATCCCTGTCGTGTTCCAGTATTCAATTTCCAGCATCCATCGATACAGTACATCCAACCATCGGAGACCCCCCGTGAAGACCATAATAATTAACAACCGTAGTACACGTACAATGGCCAACCAAACCAAGTGCTAACCCCGCCCCTGTCGATTGTACGGCGTGCCAAACTTTTGTTCAAATTGGAAGTATATGCTGATGTTCCATGCCTTGTCTATTCGAATTCAAGCTATGCATAGATGTGTCAGCTCGACGTGAAGGACACGCGTTGACAATCCGTAGAACTCAATCGTTTGCATTCAAAACCAAATATTTTTCATCACACGCGAACGAACGTTTTACCGCATAGAAACAAGTGAGAAAGTAATATTTCACCGATTCACAATATAAAAGTACCAGATTGCTTTTGCACTATCCTTCTTTAGTAGTACTACGGGTATAAAAAGTCGTCATCGAGGCAGCATTGATCTCCAATCCCCCCACCTTCAAAATCGAATCACACCCCACTTCCTCCACCTCCACGCCCGCCCGCACGCTCGCTCGCCGCAGTCGCAAGCCTGCAACTCCCAACTCCCAACCGACCAATGGCGTCCACCAACGGCAGCGGTGGAGGCCTCCCCACCCACACCGCCAAGCCGCCCGTCGACGACCTCCACCGCGAGAAGCAGCGCCGACTCCGCCGCCGCCGCGGCTGCCTCTGCTGCGCGTGCCTCCTCGTCACCCTCGTCCTCCTAGCCGTCGTCCTCCTGATCCTCTTCCTCACCGTGCTCCGCGTCCGCGATCCGACCACGCGGCTCGTCTCCACCAAGCTCGTCGGCGTCGCCCCGCGGCTCACCTTCCCGGCGCTCTCCATCCAGCTCAACGTCACCCTGCTCCTCACGGTGTCCGTGCACAACCCCAACCCGGCCTCCTTCTCCTTCCAATCGGGGGGCCACACCGACCTCACCTACCGCGGCGTCCACGTCGGGGACGCCGAGATCGACCCAGGCCGCGTCCCCAGCAAGGGCGACGCGGACATCAAGCTGGCGCTCACGCTACAGGCGGACCAGTTCGTCTCCTCCGCGGACGCCATGGCGCAGCTCATCTCCGACGTGGAGGCCGGGTCGCTGCCGCTGGAGGCCAGCACCAGGATCCCCGGCCGGGTGGCGATATTCGGCGTCTTCAAGCGCCACGCCGTCGCATACTCCGACTGCAGCTTCGTCTTCGGCATCGCGGAGTTGGGCGTCCGCAGCCAGCAGTGCAGCGACCACACCAAGCTCTGATCGTCATCGATATTCCTTATTACTTCGTTTCCACGCTGTTTCCGCCGCGCGCGTCGCCGGAGATGGAAGCGATCGAGGATCCATACCTTTTTTTTCTGCCGCTACCGTGTTTGTTTGGTACGCACGGCACGCGCGGCCAACGCGACGACGACGTCCTTGTCACGGAGAGGAAAGGAGTGAGAGGATTCTGGAATTTCTGATGATACGACAAATTACTACTGTAGTTAGTCACTACCTTTACTACTAGTAATAGATTTTATTGGTTATTTTAGGTGATGCTATTGCTGGGTGTGGTCGTATATGATTTTGATGGATTGTTCATACGCAGAGACAGGATGGATTTTTATACGTAAATATTGCTTGCTCTTCTTCTGGTTCATAACATTGTCATGTGTACAGATTCTTGCTTTGCGCTGACGAATCCTAAGCAAGAGCTTATTCTTATAACTTGCAGTTAGGGGGTCGCTTGGAGACGTTGATATTCCGATTACTTTGTACAGTATGATCTTCTAAAGCGATGCCACATGTATCTTGGAGTTTTTTTTCTCCAAAAAATTGCTCATTCCTGGCACATAGTACAGGTCAACTATTTTGCAGGCTGCCCGTGAAGTAAGCAATAACACTATACATACGGGTGACTTCTTACTGAATTTTTTTACGGACTGAGGTGGAGATCCGTGGAGCCATCTCGGGCCTGAAATCACGGGGCTAACTGATTTGCGATAAACCAACTGCGGCCATGTCGTTCCATAAGTCAATTCCGTAGAAAATATTCCGTAGGTGTAGCATTTGTCGTGAAGTACGAGTAGACTGAACCCGTTTAAGGGGCTGCTTAGATGAAATTATCAATGAAGAACAAAGTGCCTTCGTCCCCGGACGCCTTATTACAGATAACGTGTTGGTTACTTTTGAAAGCGTCCATGTGATGAGGAGGAGGAAGAAAGGAAAAAAATTCCCGTGTGCGGTTAAGCTTGATATGATGAAAGCTTACGACCGCGTTGAGTGGCATTATCTGGAGGCGATCCTACTTAAGCTGGGATTCAATATCAATTTTGTCAGACTAATCATGAAGTGTGTCACTTCGGTCAGATTCTCGGTTCGAGTAAATGGTCAGCTACTCCCGTTTTTACTCCTTCTCGAGGGCTTCGTCAAGGAGATCCGATGTCGCCATACCTATTTTTGTTGTGTGCGGAAGGCCTTACCTCACTTCTGAAATTCTTTGGTGGTAATTATGTTGACAGAGGAATCAGAGTGAGTTTTCAATCACCTTGGGTTAATCATCTGTTGTTTGCTGATGATAGTCTCATCTTTATTACTGCAAACCGAGTGCAGCTAGGCTAAATGATATACTGAGAATCTATGGTGAATGCTCTGGACAGAAGGTGAACAAAGATAAAAGTGCAGTTTTCTTTACGCCGAATACCTCCGAGACTGCCAGGATGAGTATGAAAAATGCTTTGGGTATATTGGTGGAGGCATTTACTCGAAAATATCTGGGTCTACCAATTGCAGTGGGTAGGATCACAAGTGGTACTTTTGATCACATTGGCGAAAGATCAAGAAGTAAAATGCAAGGATGGTCAGAGAAACTTTTGGCATGTGCTGCGAGGGAAGCCCTGCTTAAGTCGGTAATTCAAGCTATTCCAACGTTCAGCATGATGTGTTTTCTCTTGACAAAAAGGTGTGCAAAAGCCTAGCTTCAGCGATGGCTAAGTACTGGTGGAGTAGCTCGTTAGATAGAAATTCCATGCACTGGGTTTCATGGAGTAATCTGACCACTCCAAAAGTAAAGGGTGGAATGAGTTTTCGGGATTTACATCTCTTTAACTTAGCGCTATTGGGGAAGCATGGCTGGAGGTTTATGACTAACACAACCTCCCTGTGCGCCAGAGTTTTGAAAGGGCGATATTCTCCCAACTGTGATTTCATGGAAGCTACTGTCCCTAAATTAGCCTCAGCGACTTGGCGGGCTATTGTGGCGGGTCGTAAGGCGCTGCAATTGGGACTGATTAAGAGGGTGGGCGATGGTTCTACTTGTAGGGGTTCCGCGTATGAAAACAATAAATTTTACTCTACGCCCCTGAACCCCTGAAGCTGCCAGGACCTATCTATTAGTAATACAGTAACGGGAGAGGCTTTTCGTGAACTTACCCTTAAAGACCGAAAAGCATTGTCAACGCTCAGGAGAGCGTGGTTGATGTAGACGAGCCGAAACCGACCTCATGGTCGTGATGAAGTCCTTGCGCTCCTCTGGCTCCAACGACTTGAGTGCCTCAAGTGCGACACCTCGCGGGGAGTTACACACGTCTGGTGCCTGACGATGACTCCCGCTTCCCCGATCCAGCAGCAGTTGCGGAAGTAGAGCTCCCGGATCCGAATCCCATAGCACGACGGCGCTCCGCGGTGAAGATGTCTCTCACTCGCGCAGTCCAGACTTGGGACCACGGTCACGAGAGAGAGAGGGGGAGAGATAAAATATCAATTAAAGGTCCTCCCAAAAGTGGGGAGACCTTTTATTCATTATTGGTGTATTTATCTTGGCCAAATACCCCACTATATATAGGGGGAGGAGGGGGTACACCCTCCCTCAAAGTCCCGGGGTGGGACTAAAGGAGAGGAGGGGGGAGGGGTGGCCGCCAGCCACCCTAGTGGGCCCCGCATGGGGGGGCTAGGCCCAGCCGGCCTCCCTCTTGGCCCCTCTCCCTCTCTCCTTTCCCCTAATGGGCCCTCTCCCTCCGGAATTGGCCCATTAAGCCTTTGACCATTAAAATTGATTTTCTCTTTATTAAATAATTATGAATAAATGATTAAATCAACATTTAACATTCATTCACACATCATTTTATCTCCGTGGCCATGGAACACCTTCCACCTCCACTCCGTACATCCTCCGGACTTATCGAAACCCTTCCGGTTTTCTCCCTACTCTCCTATGGTGATTCCACCGATCCTATAAACACTCTCTAAGCATCATCAAGCCCTTAAGTGTGATACCCCATGGTTCGGGAACACTCCAGACATGGTCGGGACACTCCCGCACCAATGATCGACAGAGGGACCTAGATGGCCATGTGACCCCTGTGTGTTCCACGAAGATCTTTTGTCGTTTGAACCGGGACAGTCGTGTCTTATTCCCTTTGTCACTCGGTACTTGCATTGCCTGAGATCTGATCAATGACATCACCATGTCGTGTTCAATCTCGTTACTGAACAATGCTACCTGACTCGTTCCGACAAGTGATATCCCCGTGATCAAATCGCACGCTGCACAGCTATTGGACATAACTTCTCCGAGTGGGCCCTTGAGTATCTTCCCGTCACATGGACGGACAAATCCTGCTCTTGACATATATTGCCTCTACGGTTTCCTCCGAGTACCTGAACACAAAGACCTTTATAACCACCGTATTACCAGATGGCGTTTGATGCTATCTAAGCACTCTCGGGAGACAGTGATTGATAGAGCCTCACGGTCTAAGGAATAGTCTACGAGGATCCATTTCTAATCATCGTAACTTGAACTTCGTGACATGATCGGGTCACAATGTTTAGGTTGGGTATTGGTTCATCATCTCATCCTCAGAATGAGATGACCTCATTTCCAACTGGCATAAATGCCACATGATCAGGAAACATGATCATCTGTTGACCAATGAACCAGTGACTAGAGTTTTACTGGGAACCCCTGGTTGTTTGTATATCACACGTGTATCGATGTTTCCACTCAATACAGTTATAGCAGGATATAAAACTTAATCATAAACTATATGAAATATGATAATAGTCCTTACTACTATTTGTCTCTAGGGCATATTTCCAACACTACTATCTCTATCTGGACGGATAAATGGATCCCGGAGTCAATTTCCATGTCTCCTGTGCTGAAACCTGCAGATACTGATTTGGTAAAACCAAGTGAATTGGTAACGGTCAATCAGCTTATTGATGCTGAGAATTGGACATGGCGGTGTGAGCTCGTCAGGTCAGCGTTTGTCGCACCAGATGCAGAGGTTATTCTTAATATTCCTCTTCGGAATGGTGGTGGCGATGATTTTTTTGCATGGAATCATGAAGTTTCAGGTGTCTACTCTGTAAAATCGGCGTACCGGGCTCTAATGAATCTAAAAGAGCGTGCAGCTCTAGAGGAAGGGACGGTGATAGGAACCTCAACAACTGAACAACAGATGTGGTCATCACTTTAGAAACTAAAAGTTGTGCCGAAAGTGCGAGTGTTTTGGTGGCGAGTCCTCCGTGGAATCTTGCCAGATGAATGCACCCTGAAACATCGGCACATTAAGGTAATTAGCAGATGCAATGTTTGCTTGGCGGATGATGAGGACTTGATGCATGCCTTGATCAAATGTTCTCACGCCAGGAGTTTTTGGGACGAAGCCGCGTCTTGTCTCGACATACGTTTGCCGCAGCTACACCCACACACTTGGGCGAAGGATATCCTTTGTGACCCAATATTCTTGGATCAGGACCGAGCGAAGATCATCACTGTCATGTGGTCAATCTGGCATTCTCAGAATGAATGGAAACATGAAGAAAAACACACTGATCCCGTCTCTTCGGTGAAAGCTACTAGGGAGGCGCTGGCTCTCCTGGAGTTTCCGCGACAACAATCAGTTCTGCCTGGACATGGGTGGCGACCGCCTGATGATGGTTGTGTTAAGATTAACATGGATGGATCGATCAATACCGCGGAGGGATACGACGAGGCAGGTGGCGTCGCAAGATCCTCTTGTCAGCTTCTTGAAGCTTGGAGCAAGCCTTTACTCGGGATCACAGACCCATTGATCGCTGAGGGTAGGGCTATACACGAGGGCGTTATCTTTGCCAAGCTCCGAGGTCTCACGCATGTGATAATGAAGATGGACTGCCTAGAGATGGTGAATCTCTGGAACAATCGCCGTGCAATTCTCTTTCGGTTGTGGCTCCTATTTTGCTAGATATTGGAGAGCTAGCTAGTTCTTTTACTGTTTTTTCTATTCAACATGTAATAAGCTCCTTCAAAAAAAAGTACGAGTAGACTGTAGGAAAGAACTGAGATCCAGGCTGGCCGAGAAGACTGATAAAATTTCTCCTTTCCCTTGGAAATAATAACAAAAAGGAGATTCAAAGGTCGAGGGCCCGTTGAGGTCGTCAGCAGGTCCATCTGAAGATTAATCTGACGGCTGTAGGCGTGCTAGATTATCTGAAAGCAGCTGTCAGACATCATGACAGATGAACACCAACATCTAGTCATGAACAGCCGTCAGATTACAGGATGGACTTTCCGTACATACTGCTTCCTCTGGTTCATAACATCGTCATGTCTTTAGGTCCTTGCTTTGTGCTCGCGAATCATACACAGTACAAGCTTATCTTATATTCTCTTATATAACTTGCAGTTAGGGGGTCCCTTGGAGACGTTGACATTCTGATTACTCTATATGATCCAATAAAGCCAAGCCACATGTATGCAAGTAGAAAGTACTGAGATCCAGGCTGCCCGTGCGAAGACTGTGAACATATCTTTCTTCTGATTAATCAAAAATCTCGTTTTCATCATCGCAAAAAGAAAAAAGAAAAAAGGGACACGCTGAGTCTGTCGGCAGGTCCACTGACGGCTGAAGCAGCCATCAAACAACAAGACAGATCAATCACACAACAGCCACGATTAATACGACATCATCTCACTCAGCACAAAAGCAAAGCAATTTTCCAATTCTCCACTGCATCATTTCAGTTTCAACAGTTGCATACAGTGTCGCATCCAAGTGCAAAGAACACAACGACATACAGGTGTGCACCAACTATGCACTACAGCACTAAGCAAGAACAGACCTGCATAGTTCAGTTCAAGCAGGGAGAACAACTATTTTTTAGGATATACAAAAGGCTAGGCCACAAGCCCACAAGGCACATGAATCTGGGCAGTAAGACTAGGCTAGCTAAAGGGAAAACTAACATAGCTTACATGTATAATATAACTTTAAACAGCTTCCTACTTAGTAACCACCATCACGGCTAACTCCTACAAGTTCAGAGTTAGCAAAAGTTACCGCACCACTCTGGCAAGGATGACAGACTGTGCTGTCATGAGATAGGTCGCCAGGAAACAGCACCAGAATGAAGTTCCAGAAGGAACAAGCTCGGCACTTAATTATTGTCTTCGGCAAACAGAGACTTGGGACTGACTGAACCGAAGTCGAGCTTCCGGCAAATGCCTGGGCTGAGCTTCAGCATCCTCAGAGATGGACGCACAGGAGCGTCTGGGCAGGTGTCTGCGACGCCAGTAAGTAGGGGCTGAGATTCAGGGGTTTTGTAGCTTTCAGGTGGGATAGCATCTATCAGAATCAGATCCTCCCTGTCTTGGGTTGCATCCAGCGCTTGACTTGAGAATATCAGATCAAGAAACATCTTGCAGATACCTTGCAGATACACTTCTTCCTCCTCGGAATCATCGAATTCATAACTTAGCCTTCTAATTGGGATGTCATCGGCTTCAAAATTTAGCTTTCTAATTGGGATGTCACCGGCTTCAAAATTTAGCTTTCTGCGGGACAGGGCTTCTGCCCCCCTGACCAGCTTCTTCTTTGGTGCACCGCAGCCTGCCTCCTCTGGTCCTGGAGCAAAAGGATCAAAGATGTTTCCACGTGGCGTTTGACAATCCAACGAGAGACTTTCTTCTGGATCCTTGCAACAGATCGACAGTTGTAGTGTGACCCCATTCAGAGTGATGGCCTCTGCAGCATCTCCCTTGTTATTCTCAACATCACAGACTGTACCAAGGGAGTCGATGTCTTCCTTCTTTCCCAAGGGAACTTGCAAACAAACTTCTTCAGCCACACTTTTCTCCACATCTCCTACAACTGGGGAGTCACATTCAACAACTTCTGAATTTTCAGTATCACTGTTATCCAACACTGCATGATCTACTGGGAGTATTGTGGACTCAACCCCCATCATGTTTCAGAAAATAAAAGTTAATCCCAAACAAAGTTTCCACTCCCTCTGGCTTCAGGATCAAAACCTGCATAATAGATTAACAGAAAGGTAAATACCATAAATAAATCAGTAAATACCAATAAAAACATATTACAGAGCTGCATCTACACATGAACAAGTGCAAAAGGATCCTAAAACTGGGTAGGCTTTTTTACAGTCGACTAATTTAGAATATTCAAACCAACAGTAGCAGCAGCGGAACATATATTTGAAACAGAGTGCCTTCTAGCTACAAGATCCCACCATGTAGAACAAAATTAAGCTTATAATATGCAGCTATGCATCAAGAATATTCCAGAATCCAGATTAATGATATCTATACTTCATTTACATACACTGGACAGTCGAGCAGTACTTTGCAAGATTCATTTAACCAGAGTATCAAGGATTTTAAATCAAAAATCGGCAACACAACACTTGAGGAACACGCATCGGTAATTCCGCAATATTCGAAGAAGCGCACGGCCGTATATATGCTGCTACGAATCAAAGTCTGGCCAGTATCACGCAGATGCCTAGCGACCTATCTATTGGGACTGAAACACAGGAGGTAGATTGGACCGAGTAACAGGCAAAATAGGGAACACTTCAACCAGATCTGAGAAGGGAAAAGCACAATACCTCTGTCTACCTTGATTCAACCGAAGATTGCGATACGACTACCACTCCCGAGCTCCCCCAATTCAGCCGCAAATCCCCCACACTCCGATCTTGCAATTCGAGAAGAGATGGCCGGCGGAGAAGGGTTGGAGGGCGTTCGGCTGGCGGAGGAGACGAGCAGGGGGGGCAGCTGCGGCGCGGAGCGAGAAGGCAGAGGAGATGGAGAGGACTGGTGTGGGGAAAGGGAAGGGAACCCTAGAACTCTGTATTTTATACACCGTTGTGTCCCCGCGCCAAAAACTTTTGCCAGGATTTTGATGCGCGCCAAAATCCGGTTTCCACTATTTCTCGCCATTGAAAATGATTTTTTTTTCAGAGCCTTGCCAAACAGGGCATTCATGATTGTCCCGTCGAGGTACAGCTGGATTAGATGGAAGTATTCAATTGTCGGTCGACGTACGTAATCTATGACTAGATCTTTGGAGCGCTGCCATGTGGGCCGCCTAGCTAGTAGAACAAAAGGTGGAATGACAATAAAAAACCTGATGCAAAATTGGATTTCGAGATTTGTGAAATCGAAGTTTAAACCGGAGTTTTTGTTTTGCAAATTAGATACTGGGTTCGGTAAAGTTTACTCGTGAGAGGGTACATACGAGAGAAGAGAAGGAGAGGCGGCAGCAAAACCCATCTAAGTTTCCTTTCCTCCGCCGGCGAAGCCACCGGTCTATCCCATTTCCAGAGGTCTTACGGTCTTGGAGGCGTGGCGGACCACGACCTCTTGTCGGTGAGAGGTTTCAGTGTTTTATTTAGACTATTTCCAGTGTCTTTTTTAGGATGTTGAGGCGGCGGCTACGTCCCGAGGTTAGAATAACGTCCTTCCCGCTCTATTCTCGCTCTGGTGGTGCGTCTAGCATCAGTGGAGGACGCGTGGAGTCATGTATGATGGTTTCCTTGGGATCCGGTCATTTTTCGTACGTGTGTTTTGAGGTCAGCCTCTTCCGATCGATCTACGTTGTTCATCTTCGGCGATGGTTGTTGCTCTAGTGCGCTGGTCCTTTAGCCTTATCACGACGACTTTTCATCCGTCTACTACAACAAGCTCTACTACAACAAGCTTTGTCCGGCTTCGGTGATAGAGGGGCGAGGACGACGGCACGTCTTCGGCTCGTGCTAGTGTTTGTAGTCGTCGCTAGGTGGTCCAATGACCTATTTGTAATTTTTATTACTTTTAAGACTCTTGTACTACTGTTAATGATTATTAATAAATCGGTGGAATTTCGTAAAAAAAATGAATGTTTGTTGGAATGACCGAGACATCGAGCTAGATTATGGTGTTCCCCGGTCAAATCTGGGATAAAAAACACGATCCGATCAGCCTGGCCCGACCAGACCCGGTCGGGCCAAAGTGTGTCATCAGGCCAGGCTCAACCTGAGGTTTGAGCCTAACGGTCAGGCAGGGCCGGGCTATAGGCCCGAGAAAATGGCACGATCGGGTGTCTGAAAATTTCTTGGGCCTTTTAGGTTTTGAGCCGAACTCAGGCTAGGATATTTAGCATCGGGATTTCTTGGCACACGTTGGTTCGAGAAATGCCCACATATACCTTAGGTTAGGGGTTGCGATACAATATGGTGATTTGTGTGCATATCTTTGTGTGAAAGTCGTGGTACACAAAATAAGGTTAACTCGTTTAACGTGACATATATCTATGTGAGATAGATGAAGGGGAATCATCTCGACAAATCACTCAGACCACTTAAGTTAAGGTCACCTCAAAACTCCCGTTCTACTAGCGAGTTAAGTGTTCCGATTAGCGACTCAACCAGATAAGGTAAAAGGGACCCAATGCTCCTCTTCCCTCGTTGTCGTTTTGGAGCCTTACTAGGTCCACCATAACCAAATTCCTTCTTTCAAGCCTTCTTAAATCTCTCCTTAAGCTTATTTCAAGTGAGAATAAGTGGCTTACATGTCCACCTAGAGATTTACCTATGTTAAGGGTTCTTCTAAAATGACAAATACCAATTTTATGTGGTAGGTATGAGTTGGTAGACTTTGCCGGGTGGACAAGTAGGCAAGCTGCCAGGAACATAACCAACGAGATGATGATGTCCATTTGAAGTGGCAGTATAACAAGCCCACTTATCTTATGAGAATAGATCGTAGAATGGCAGAGATAATCTGAAGATGTCTACTGACATTTGAGATCTATCAAATTACTAATAGCTTGTTCAAAGTACGTATGTCTCTTGGTCTATGAAAATGGATGTCTATTGTATTAGTACCAAGTGACTTTGATTACGGACCTCTTTGATTTAGAGGAATTTCACAAGAATTTTAGTTGACCCTAACATATAGAAACTTTTCCTATGAAAGGCCTTTAGACCTTAGGATTGAAGCCACCAAATTATTTTGGAGTTCATTTCTAGCTGAGAGACGAGCATCTCGACTCGATTCCACTCCAAGCATCATGTCACCTTACACCATACCTATGAATAGTGTAAAGATGTGGCATGTTGCTACTGAGGCTACATATAGTGACCCAACACACCGCTTCATGTTGTAGTACGCAAGTCGTTGGTATAACACTCATGGAACACCATTTCACGAACATTACACCCAACAAAGTAATACAACAAAAACATCACAGATTCAAGGTAGGACTATATTATTCATATTCAGATCCATACAAAAGATCTACGGAACCTCCGTGGCACAATGAGGTTTTTCAGGAAAGTTCCTGTCAATCGAAAATCCAGAAAGAGCAACTAGTAGATTAGTCTAGAACAAGATCTACCTCTCGTGTAGCTGTCTGAGCCATGACCGTGCGGCGCCGGTTAGGTGCAGCTGCAGGCTCTGCATTGCGGTGGGCGTGGAGCCACCTTGTAACTTGATGGTGGCTAGATAATCTGCTAGCCAAGCTTTGGGTTCCTGCAGGCCATCGTACTTATAGTGATCATGAGAAAGTTCAAAATCCTTAGGCACTGGGGTCTTGCGAACCCATAGGGTAAAGCAGTTGTCTCCGCATAACTCATAATCGTCTTCGCTGTCGCCATCGTAGTATCTTCAGCTACGGCCTTCATCCCTTGACCCGTCGTTCTTGTGTTATGTAAGGTTGTTTCGCGGCTCAGAGCCAGAGAAGTGCACCCGATGTGGTGACTGAGATCTTCGAGTGTGTCCCACCTGCTGAGGGCAGCTGCGACGGCGTCGGGATCTGTCGGGTTGATATACGACTCCTTGTTCTGTCCGCTCGAGGGATGCACCCACCATACCTATATTCATTAGAGTGGATCAATGGAGAGCCACGGGGATCGTCGGATGCTGGTTGAGTTGTGAGCAAGTATGTTTGTGCAGCAATAATTGCGGCTTGAGTTATTTTCGCTTCGATGTGCCCTATTGGATCTACCGACATGAACGACAAATCGAGGTCTCTGGTCAGTTTGTTTCTTTCAGCTTCAGGGATATCTGGTAGTCTCGAGGCTCCTATCCTTGGCTACGCTCCTCCGGTTACGCTTCCTGATCCTCGGGTAGAGCTTAGCTGAGCCCACCGAAGGCTAGATTCATCAGTTATATTTTTCTTTCGTCGATTTGCCTTTGCATCCTTAGCAAGTCCCTCTTTTTGTGATGAAGCAAGTATTGGTATGCTAGTAAATCTTCGTGTGTGGCCTCGTCTGTCATTGGGACTGCGACCGAAATTGCTGCCCTTGATTCTTGCCATGCTTCGGCTGGTAACCGGAGAGTTTGCTGCTCGGCTCTGTGTGGTTCTTCTCCTCCCGGGATTATGCGGTTTTTCGTCGGGTCTCCTTCATTTTCGTGATCCCCCGCATTTCTATTTGATAAGTTACCATTAGGATCAAGGGTAGGGTTACCATTGGAGTCGAGTTGCGTTGAGGTTTCCCCGATGATCACACACACTTGGTGGTACATTATATATGAACTAGTGACATCGTCGTTAGGTCCGAGGGAGACACTGTCTAGGGGATCAGTGAAATCCAAGGATTTCTGTTATGGGTAGATTTCAACCATCCTGATTCTAAAGTCGATACTTTCACCACTTTCTTTGGGTTTCGTGTTTATCGGGCTTGATCCACGTGGTGGAGTTAGCTGAGAGTCTGACCCGAGGGAGAGATCATCATAAAGACCATCAAGATCCCCCAGATATATTGTGTTTTCAGTGTTTTCTTCATCTTTCTCTGCCTGGAGTGTAGCTTTTGCGGTTGATCCGACAGATGATGTAGGTATCGCCGTAAGCGTAGAGTTTTCGACTGATGGTCCCGATGAGATCGGAGCCGAGAGGTGCGGTTCTTTGGGTTCCTCTACCTGAAAGTGGAAACTTTCGATGATGAGATCAGATCCGCCATTGAAATCGGCGGGTACCGAGACAGGGGTGGGCGGGCGTGGTGCCGCTTCTGTTGGATTGCTGCTTGATGAAAAGGGGTCCGCCAAATCCATGATTCCGGCGTTCAAGTTTCCCACAAACGGCACCAATTGACGAGGGGTAACCTTGGTAATGCCCATAGTTATGGACTTAGGGTTTTGTGAAAAAGAAAATGCTAGGGATTTCGTCGGATGTCAGGCAAACAAGGGAGTCAAAGTCGCCTGATTATCGATGGACAATACTATTACAGATTGCTTGGGAGTTTTTATGGTACCTCTCTATTGGCTTCTCCCAGCCTATATATAATAGGTCAGGTCCCAAAGCCATATACAAATAGGTTACATATTTACGATTACAACACCAACACAACGTCGGTTCCTATTTCCTTATCTAATACAACTAAGGCTTCCATCGGATGCTTATTGGGCCTTCATCTTGAGTCTTCATGGGTTGTGAGCCTTTATATAGCCAGGGTAGCGAAACATAAGCACCCGAGTAATCATACCCATGTCACGAACTATCTCTACAATTAAGGGATGACTATTGCTTTATCATCAATGTTCTAATGGTATGGTATTTATCGTTGGGGAATGTATCATATCTATGTTTAACCTGATCTCCACCATCACTATTGGTAGTATATGACTCTATTGCCTACTTTCCTCATGTCGTTTAGTCCCAGATCCTTGTAGTGGTTCTCCTTTGTCGTATTCTTGGTTTTGGATAACGTTTATAACTTACCATAGTCTAGCAGGGATAAGAAGATAGTTTTAGTACAATGTACTTAGAAAGTTCTAAATATGTGGTTGTTTGATACACTATCAACATCCGTGGATAATAATCCTAGACTTATGCAAGTTTACAAAAACGTTTTTTAGAAAAACTATGTTCCTTTCCTTGTTGTGATTGTAATCCTTTCCAAGGATAAGGAGTAACATGTCACGTTTTACACACTCCCGAGAGGTGTGTTACTCTACACACAAACATCTTTAGCCTTGTTCCACGGCCATGAGTATATCCATCATTCACACTTCCATAGGTATGGCACCCAATATAAAGACAAGCCAATCACTAGCCTTCTCCATGACCCATACCATTTGTAGTGAGCTTTGGTCCAATACCTACACTTGATTGTCATCCCTTCTAATACGCTTACATTGTCATCATATAGTACAAGATGTGGACATTACGGGCTCTCACCCGATGATCTCCTTTTCGGATCACAACCCGACTTTAGCATACGAAGACAGACGAAAGTAAGAAGGTTTAGCTGACTTTCCTGTCTCATTCCAGGATTTTTGGTCAGCACGGTTTATATGGCACAATTATCACTGTCTACATTTGTTATAAATCCTAGATGTATTTTCCCGATATGATGGAATATTCACCACATGGATTCCCAACTATGTATTCCAACCATGGTTCCATCGCCCACCATTTCATAGTTCATTTATGCATTATTTAAGTTTTGAATCCTTTGATAATGAAGTACTTTTTGAAAATTATTTCTTGTAAAATAACTCAAAGGACATGAAAGATTTAACTTGTCTTCTAACTACAAGATTATGCAATCAGCATCTTCTATTAGTTGGAAGATCCAAATTTGGAGAATAGCAACATTGGTCCGGTAAGAACTAATTTTTAAAATATTATCAATATGCTATTATGCATAAGGTATGATATGCAAGTGTTCTAATCCCTCAGTACTAATTCCCCTCTTAGTTTCCTTTAAGGATTTGACTAAGGTTCGGGTTGGTGATTTCTTAAGGATTTGTGCTAGGTTTAAGTTTACTTCATCCATTATATAAGGTTTAAGTAATTTACAATCTCACTCAAATTTCCATATTATAATAAGTAAATGCATAATTAGATTTAACTAGTAATAAATCTTATTTATGGTGTTTTCTCAAGTAGTTTAGGACCTAAGGAAAATAAATCATTTTGACTTTCTTTATTTAGAAAAAGTAATAACTTTTGAACAAAACATTTTATTTTAGGATTATATTGTTAGGTTACTATCTTAAATGTGAATAAAACTAAATTCTTATTTTAAAACATTTTTTATTATTAGTTTTGAACTTCTTTTTATGTGATATTGTTTCATTTTAGATGATATGGTGGTATTTTTATTTCTAAAATTTTAAAGGAATACTTATCTTTCCTTATGTAATTCACTTGTAAAATTAGAAGAATTGTTGTTTTCTATGATTTTCCAATGAGAATATGAATTTTAAAGTATTTTATCAATTTCATATATCATTTATATATTGTTGGGATTTATTATTATATTTAATTTCTACTTATGACACAATACAATTTTTATAGAATTTTATATTGTTTAATGGATAATATTATGATATGTACTCATTTAGAAAGATAAATAAAGTCCTATTTGTCTCCTATTTAAATTTTTATTTGGTTATTTTGGATTTTCTTTAAATTTGAATTTAAAAAAGTGTATGTGAGGGTTTTACTTCTTCTTAAAAAAGTGTAAGTGTATGATATTATGATGTAGTTTGATAGATATTATTTTTTGGACATTTTGATATATTATTTATATTTTTCCGAGCTAGGATGAATTTGTTATGAATTTTCTACGTTTAAACCATTTTCTAATTTTTTTTAATAAAATGAGCTTTACACACGTGGAAAACTAACAGTCAGTGACATGTGGGTCCCTAGACAGGTCAGCATCCACATGAGCAAGTTGATATTTTAATATGTCCTCCATCAAAGCTAACTCAGCCAATATGACTAACTAGTGGGCCTAGGTCCACGTTGGCGACCATGTGGAGAAGGACTAGGTCGAATTGACAAGTGGGGTATATGGATGATGTCAGCTCGTAGGTGTTGTGATGACTGCATGGCGGAGCAACAGTGGTGCCTCTAATATAAGGCAACCTAGCACGCGCGGCTTGTACCATTCGACGCATGATAGGATGGCGAGTCGAATGCACTACTGAAGGGTTCTGTAGCAGAAACAAAAAAATTCCTACGTTGGAACTCCCTAATGCCCAAGATCTATCTATGTAGTAATGCAGTAACGACCGGAGCATATAGAATATATAACCTTGTAGATCGTACACGGTTAACGTTTTGAGGAGAATGTAGTTGAAGTAGACGAACTCGTGGCTGACCTCAAGGTCGCGATGCTCCACGCAGGTCACCCTTGCTCCTTCTTCATCGTGTAGTAGCTCCGGCTCACCATATCCAAGGTGCCACAAGTGTGGCCCCTCGTGGTTCATACACATACAGTGTATGATGACGACCTCCGACTCCTTGATCCCTGCCAGGAGTGCGGAAGTAGATCTCCGGCTTGGAATCCCTACAGCGCAACGGCGTGTTGCATGTGTGCCATCTCTTGCGTGAACAGTCCTTTCTCGGGACCATGCTAACGCGTAGAGAGAGAGGGAGGAATTCTCTAAGGAAAATTCCTTAGAGAACATCTCAATTGTGTTGTGTTTATTCCCACCCATGGGCACCCCTTTATGTAGGTGGAGGGGTGTGTGTCCTCCCCTTTGGGTTTCCCATGTGGGACTAAACAAGGGAGAGAGGGGGAGGCGCCATGGGACCTTAGGGCACCATGGGAAAGCCGGCCAGGGGTGGACCCCACCCCGCGCATAGCCCTAGGCTGGCCGGGTGGGCCCCCTTGAAGCGGCTAGGCCTTGGCCCTTCCCTCTCGCGGTTTTCCCTCATGAGCCCTCTTTCCCTAGGAAGTTAGGCCCATTAGTGGAATATCCCTTCAAATTAGATTTTAATATTATATTTAATATTTATTACATTAATTAATATGTAAATACATATTATAAAATCCGATTTGACTAGAAACACCTTTCAGTTCCCTTTCGATTTGCTCCGAACGCATTCAGAACTTTCCCGGAACGATTCCGGTTCTCTCACGGAACTTTGTCGGTTTCCTTTTCTCTTTCATATGGTGATTCCAACTTATAGAGGATCTCTAGCCCATCGTACCCTTAAGTGTATTTTCCTATGACTCGGGAATGGCACAGACATGATCTCCATCAATGATCAATAATGGGACTGGGATGCCCATCATGACCCCTGTGCATTCCACGATAATAATGTTGTTTGAACTGTAAACGTCGTTTCCCATTCCTTTTGCCACATGACACCTAGTTCACCCGAGATTTGATCTACGGTATCTCCATACCTTCATTTGATCTTGCTATCGATGAACTTTTTCTCTCGTTTCCATGCCGTTGCATTCCATGACCCAATCACACGCTTGCAAGCTTCGTTAATGAAACATCACCGAGATGGCCACAAATGTATCTGTTTGTTACATGGATGGGCAAATCCTGGTCTTGATATGTACTCTTCTACACGCCCCTTTGGGAAACCTGAGTGGCACCTTTTTGGTCATCCAGTCATGGAATGATACTTGATAACCATCTAAGCTCTCTCTAGAATGGTGATTTGCATTATCTCACAGTCTAAGGATTAGGTTGCGAGATTTCCTTAGTTTATCATTAATGGTATATGATACAACTTGTTGGGTTGTTTGTTTATCACATCATTCAACTAATGACATGACCTCATTGTCAATTGGCATAAATGCCTATGATCTCAAAACCCTAGATCACCCTCATGACCAATGAACAAGTTCGCTAGAGGTAACTAGAGACTTGCTTTGTTTACATACCACACGTGTATTAACGTTTCGTATTAATACAGTTATAGCACAGTATGAAACGTACTATGAACATAAGTGATACATCAAACAATACGCTTTATTATTTGCTTCTAGGGCATATCTCCTTTAGTCTCCCACTTGCACTAGAGTACAAATAATCTAGCTCGCATCATAAACCATATCACATATGCGTTTATTGATCATGCATGCTTATGGAAAACGTCCTATCCATGTTCTATTTTACCAGATCATTATGTCTTTGCAAATCGTTAATGTCTTCCTAACTTTGATATTCATACCATTATCTCATAATGGGTTGAAGTATTCATTTGGCGACAAAGTGAGACTTTGTTTCTAATGTTTACAATGATGGTCACTTTCACTGTTGTCACATAAACTTTGAAACACACTTTGCACTCCTTTGTGTATGTATAGCAGTTATGGCAACAGAGTGAGGTCGGTTTCCAGGAGCCAGCAGTGACGTTAGATCAACCACAACGAGCTTTCTCATGGGCATTGTTCCCTGGGACACACACTCTATGTAAAGACAAACTAGTCCCGCCACAACAATATACATCACGTTAGATGGTATCCTTATACCTATACTTCTATATCTATGTAGATCCTGGTGCATGGAATGCAACTATGCGTCTTACTTTGCTTCTTGCCATTTAAGGACAAATTTAATTCTTGTTCAGTGATTAACTCAAGAATCACTTAAAGACATGTTCTTATTTTAAGAGCTTGTCCTTCCAACCAGAACCTCAGGTCATATTCATTGAGTATACAATATGGTTGTATGAAAGAACCTATGACTGAGGCATAGGAGATGCAACACATATCTTTCTTTCTTTTAACCATGGTTGTAATACTAAGACTAACTCAATGCTTCATACAAGTAAGAACCTCTTTATTTTCCTTGTTCCATTATGAACTACTTAAGAATCTTATCTAGGATATTCTGAACATCTTCACAATCAAGTCCAGGAAGTATTTGACTATGATGTTTATTAAACTTACCAATCTATCTTGATAGATCTCATTGTTTAATAACTTGTTCAACTTCATTTATATTTACTAACTTAAATGTTATCAATACCAATCACATCATTCATATATGCTGTCCACATATCTCAGAATGATTTCATGCTCCCACTCAAATATGACATCCATATATGATATCCAGGGATTTCACTTAGCCCCCACTCAAAATATGTCTACTACATATTAAGATTTGGCCAAGCTACTTAGCTCCCATTCAAAATATGTCTCTTACATATTAAGATTTGGCCAAGCTAATTAGATCCCACTCAAATGCAGGTCCTCTCGATAATCTTGGACATTCCAAAATTCTTTGATCATCATCAAATTGAGAATTCCAACTACGAGATCCAATATCCATATATTGCTGGTGTAAATCCAATAGATTCAAGCATCGCTACATTTTTAGTCAATTCCTTGAATTTGTCCATACTTTGTGACAAATCGAGCTTTACGTCTCCATTAAGTTTCATTTCCATCTTGTGACTTTGAAGTCATTCAGAAATATCGAGTAAACTTCTTTACTTAATAAGATCAAGCAACATATTACTTTGCAATCTTAAATGTAACTTAGTATAGGATTTTATGACTCCTGGTCATTTCTCGCACTTAGGTCCATCACGCTTCTTTGTAATTCATAGGTATGTCTTGTTCATAAACATGACAAGTGAATGATATATTTCCACGAACTTGCAGAGTATATATTGTTGAACCTTACTTTCTTTAGTAAAAGTATTCACTGAAACTTAATGATCATTATCATTAGTTTCTCCTCTATTTGTAGATTTTAGTTTCACGAAACAAATTTCGCTATGTTACTCAACAATCAGGAGGTAAGGTCAAATACCTTGTTTTGATCTTTTACTCTCTTCCACCTGTATCTTCATTAAGACACGTCAACTTTGGTCAACATCAGGTTTGCCCCTTGTGAAACATGTATTCATAGTTGCCTAAGAATATGCTACAAATACTTGTTTATTCGCCACGATTTCGAATTATCGAAACCTCTAGAAACTCGAACATGCCATAACTCTTATGGTGTTGTTTCCACAAATCTTTAGATGTTCCTTTATATGTCAACCGAGTGTTTGCTCATTTCGATCTCTAACTCTAAAGATAACTATAACCCTGATAAGAAATAATATTATACCCTTTGTATCTAATACATGATGATTATGGTATTTAGACATTTCAATACACTTTGAAATTGCCCTATTATCATAATTCGTGAAACCTCTTTCACATGTCCTTTTATGCTAAAAGTAAAATAAATACTTTAGTCATGTTGATCTAATCAAAGAGACTTTTCTATTCTTGTTAATTCAATATCCTCCTTCACTTTGAAATCTTTTGAACAATTGAAAACAATTTCAAACTTATGTTTCATTAAGTAAATACTCATATTCACTTAAATCCATAATGAAGTATGTAATGGTTTCCACTATTTGTTGAAAATACGATACATCATTATGCATAAAGTTCAACATTTCTTTGCATATCACCGTTTTACTAGAATGCGGAGTTTTAGTCATTCTGCCCAACGAGGCATGGTTTTGCAAAGTCTCTAGATTAAGCATCTAAGACCCCGATCTTCATTTATAATGAAAAACATGCAATAACCAAAATGACTTAAACTATAGTGTCATGTCATCATTAAACTTTGGATATCTTTTAGCATTCAAATCCTTTATAAATGTTTAATCTATTATCATTAACATAGTGATGAGAATAACTCTTTTATAATCGTAATGTGGCCATAAAGGTATTATTCATAAGAATAGTACAACTGGCTTGTAACTTATTCATATGAACAATCGTCTCACCAAAAGCAAGACACACAAACAAGGATTACAAAATTATATTCAAGTCCACTAATCCAAATGATAAACCTTTGAGGAAAGGGGTGATGTCAGCCATCAACTATTTTGCTTATCGTCATCAAGCCACATTGCCTTAGTTCCAACAATTCTTAAGCAGGCCATCCTATTTTCACAAAACGGGACAAGTATCCAATAGTTATGTAAACTGCAACGAGTTTTGCAAGGATTGCATTTATAACTTTGTATATCTAACATATACCCTTTTTCATTCATGACCTCGATTGCAATCAAGCCCTTCTGAGAGTTCATAACTCTAATGCAAGATTGCTAAGTGTTTCTCCAAATATTCTATTTTCCATCCATCATGGAAGAAAACTCATCCAACGGCTCATACTTTATGTGCCCGATCTTGCAGAATACAAGATTGTAATCCAACTCTCCATCGAATGGAGAATGGCTTTTCGGATGATCACGGAGAACACACAAACATTGTGGAGTCATCAGATTATCTCCTAATGGTCATTATATCAAGAATATAAGATCACCTTTTACGAGGATATCCCTCAGGCGTGGGTATTAATCTATGAAGTTGTACCCTTTTGCTAAGTTCCATATTGATACGTTGCAAACGTATCTATAATTTTTGATGTTCCATGCTTGGTTTTTATCTACTTTCTTATGTTTTGCCCACACTTTGGAGTATTTGTATACACTTTCTTGGACTAACCTATTAACAAGAGCCACAGTACCAGTTGCCTGTTTTCTGCTGTTTTTGGTTCCAGAAAGTTAGAGAATGAATTTTCTTGGAATTGGACCGGACAAAAGCCAAAGTCGATATTTTACCGGAAGACTCACGGAGCCAGAAGACGAGACGGAGAAGGGCCACTAGGCGGCCACACCATGTGGTGGCGCGGGCTAGCCCTGGCCACGCCACCAGGTGGTATGGGCCCCCTGGCCTCCCACCGACCTTGCCTCTTCGCGTATAAGATGCCTCCCGATGCATAAACCCTAAATCATCAAGCCTCCAACCACGAAAAGTTCCGCAACACCACCGCCACTGAAGGGGAGATTCGGGGGACAGAAAGTCTCTATTCCGGCACCCTTCCGGGATTGGGAAGTGCCCCTGGAGCCATCTCCATCGATCTCCACCACCATCTCCATCGCCGTTTCTGATTCCCATGATGAAGAGGGAGTACTTCTCTCTCGATGCTAAGGGTTCTACCGGTAGCTATGTGTTCATCTCTCTCTCTCTATGCATGATCATATTGTGATCATGAGCTTTGTAATCAAGTAGATCTACCTTGCTACTCAAGTGCTTGAATAGATCTCTGCTCTCCCCATGTGTGTGAAAGTGATAGCGTGTACACCATGGTGGCACTTAGGCTAGAGATTACAAATACTTGTTATGAGTTATATTTGGAGTTGGATGTCTTTATGAAATTATGGTGTTTGTTGGAACCATCTAGTGCTCAAGGTGACAGTGTGGGGTTATCTAGATGGAGAAAGCGAACTTTGAGGTGTGTTGTTATAGCCCTACCATGGATTAGAGTGTCCAACCGGAGAGTAGTTAAGAGTAGTATCATAAAGAGAAGATATTTATATGAGAGTGTTCACTAGTGAAAGTATGATCCCTAGGCCTTGTTTCTAACAACTGAAACACCGTTTGCAACTAGATTTGTTACATGTTTGCTTGTTGCCATCTTTATTTCAGTTTGCCTTTAGTCTCTTCCATGCCATCAAGCTACTTTCTAGCACCATTGTCTTATATCCATACCACTTGTATTTCACTATCTCTTCGCTGAACTAGTGCACCTATACACCTGACAAGTGTATTGGGTGTGTTGGGGACACAAGAGACTTCTTGTATCTTGATTGCCGGATTGCTTGAGAGGGAATACCTTTGACCACTTCCTCCCTGAGTTTGATAAACCTTGGGTGATCCACTTAAGGGAAAACTTGCTGCTGTTCTACAAACATCTGCACTTGGAGGCCCAACAACTGTCTACAAGAATAGAAGTGCGTAGACATCAAGCTATTTTCTGACGCCGTTGCCGGGGAGGTAAGGTAAAAGGTACTCACATCCTCCGGTTTGAGTGCTCGAAGTTATTTCCTTTAGATTCTGCAATTTTGCCTTTTTGTTTCTTGTTTTCACTAGTTAGTCTTAATGGAAAACAACAAAAAAATTAGAGAGCTTTATAGTATTTATCTTGAGTTAGGACATGAAGTGTTTGAAGAGAAAATTAAAAAACCTATGGAATTTTATTTGCATGCTAATATAAATGTTGTTAGTATGAATTCTCTGGACACCATTATTGCTAATGCTATGGAAAAGTTTAAGCTTGGGGAAGCTAGTTTTTACGAAAATGATCTTTTTAGTTCCCCGGCTTTGGAAGATAGCTATTATATTGCTTATGATGATACCAAACCTCCAATATATGATGATTACAATGATGAATATGATATTTCCAGTCCACATACCATTGAGGAGAGAATTAATTATGATTACAATATGCCTCCTATATTTGATGATTATGGTGATGAGAATAATAATGATAGCTATTTTGTTGAATTTTATCCGAATACGATTAAGAATGACTATGCTTATAGGGAGAGTAATAATTATTTTATGCATGTGGCTCATGATAAGAATATTTCATGTGATAGTTATATTGTTAATTTTATCCATGATGCTACTGAAAGTTATTATGAGAGAGGGAAACAGGGTTTTATGCATCTCAATAATATAAAGTTTCCCCTCTTTATGTTGAAAGTCTTGAAGTTACACTTGATTTGCTTTCCTATGTTTGTTTCTTTGTGCTTTCATGACTTGTTTCTTTACAATAGTCCTATGCATAGGAAGTGGGTTAGACTTAAATGTGCTTTGAATTTGCTTCTTGATGCTCTCTTTTACTTCAATTCATATTCCTTATGTGAGCATCTTTTCAAACTATCATGCCTAACTTAAAGGCGTTAAAAAAAAGTACTTATTAGGAGATAACCCAAAAGTTTTAGATGAGTCTTGTAAGTTATTACCTAAGTAATAACCGCTCCTTATCCTTTTTATTTGCTTTTTGTGCCAAGAGTAACCTCTAATGAGAGAGAAGTAATGATTGGGAAAGTTGCTGTCCCGAAACAGATTTCTGTGCTTCACCGTACAAATTCGTGTAAAATCTCTATACGTCGTTTTGAGACGTGAATTTTTGTGCTTCTGACCCAGGTTGTTATATAACTTTCATTAGTTCAACACTTTTCGATTTGAGCAACAGAAGGTCTTCAAAAAATCCTTCTTTACTTGTTGGTCTGTTTTGACATATTTCTGCCATTATTTGCATTTGCTTCTTGTTTGTTTCTTTTTGAGTTCTTTTGGGGAATTGAGCTTTTTGAGGGAAGCGCTACAGTAGCTTGTGTTTTAGTGGAAGTTTTATTAGTGTTAGAACTGAACATAAAGACTTATTATCTTGAGTGCACTAATGTTGCTAATAAAGATTGTGTGAAGTTTTGTATGAAGGAAAAATTTCAGGTGTATGGAAGGAATGAGTAATGAGATGAAGGATGGACTAAAGCTCAAGCTTGGGGATGCCACGCATGTCACCTCAAGAAATATCCAAGAAGTACAAGCGTCAGCTTGGGGATTCCCAAGGCATCCCCCTCTTCATCAATAAAAATCCCAGGTTTCTTCCAAACGCTTCATTTTTATTGTTTCATGCAGAATTGTGTTGTTCTTGGAGCGTATTCTTTTTCGTTTTCGTTTTGGTTTTTCGTTTGCTTGGTTTTCTTAGTTTGCTGAATAAATTGGTTGGACCCCCTCTTTCATACATTGGTTTTCAAATAGTTTGGTTTGGATTGGAAAAGAGTAGGAAAGTTCATTGCTTAAGTGGTAAAGAGAGCTTGTTTTTGACTGTGGCCTATGCTTTGTCATGCCATGCTTGATATTGTTTTGGCTTTATGCTTAGTATTCTTTGTTGTAGCATGACTTGTTATAAACAATTGAGATTTCTTAATGTGCCTTTGGAAGGATCATGCGTTGTTTTAGCATATTAAAGCATAGTATTGTGGTATTCTCCTTTGATGCTTTATTTGGGTTGACTTGGCGCATGCTCACACCATGTTATGACTATCCCAATTCACCATAGCCTTGATGATCCTTTATTTTTCAACTTGTAGTATCACTTTATGCTTTGATCAATGATGTTTTGTCGCTCTGCATGATTATGGCCATTATTGCTCTCTTAGTTTGTCGCTCCCAGTCTTTTGCTAGCCTCCGTAACCAAGTATGAGTTCCACTCATGCATCCAACTCCCTAAAACAAGTTATTCCAAAGAGTCCAACATACCTACCTACTAGCATATGCTATTCCAAGTATGTTCATGCTTTTCTTTACCTTGCAAATTAAACTTGTTATGAGCAAACTAGTGATTAAATCTCTCACGAACTTGATGGCACACTTTACTTTTCTTGCCCTTAATAAACTTGAACCATTGTGTCGTCTATGTTGTATATGCTTGCACTTATTTGTTAGGGATTAGCAGAACCATGCTGTCATGGGGAACGCTTTCAACATTGCACTTGGTACTTGTACCTAGTTGATATCATGCTCTTTTGTATATGAATGTCGTCGGTGTGAAATGAAAGGGGAGCTTGTAAGTCCATGGAGTTATGTATATGTGTCAGAGAAACGCCTGGGCCGCTGGTCCAATCCATGTTGACATGGTGGAAACCTGCAGCGTAACCATAATGAGCTGTCTATGAAGCATTCTTCTTATATAAAAAAGAGTCCTATATTGAGAAAAAAAAGAGAAAAGAGAAAAAAAGATATATTACGAAAAGTGGAAAGAGAGAAAAAAAGCACCATATTCCCATGGTAAATAAAAAGATTGCTGAGATGCTCGTTGTCTGCTTGCCTTGTCATCTTGATATGGGGATTCTTCCGTATCCTCGGGCAAGGGGTACCCCGTTGGCGGTTCTCTATGATACACATATACTTACGATGACAAGAACTTACCGGTGACTAAACTTGAGTAGCATGAGGAGCGGCCCTCGTATTCAAGGGACATGATATTTCCAACTTATACTTCGTCAAGCATATACACCATAGTTTGTTCACTTTAACCTTAATCACTTCAAGATGCTTATGATAGGGGCAATGAGAGCTGAAAACTAATAAGTACCATAATTTTTGGAAGCTCTTTATGAAACTTGAATCCCTACTTCCTTCTATGAAGGCCTTTCTTTTACTTTTTTGTTGAGTCTCCACCTTCTACCTTTATGCACCTACTTCGAGAGCATAGTGGCCATTCTTAGTTCTATGTGCATTGTCCCAAGACTTGTTGATTCTTAGTTCTATCTAGTCACTCTTATGAACTTTGAAGGTGTCCTATGCATTTATGTTTGCTACTCTATGAGGGACAAGCTGAATGCTACTATGCTATGTTTTCTTTATGTGAAACAAACAAACGTCTTGCAAAGCATTGTTATTCATTAATCTTTTGTTTGTGCCTTTTCATGTTGCAACATAGTTTCTTTGCCTTATTGCTAGAACTTTGTCTTTCATGTTATGATTGAAGTAGTATGATCCCAGCTATCAATGTACTACAAATACTTTGATCAAGTTTATGATGGTGCATGTCACCTCAAAAATCATTCTTTCTTTTTATCACTTACCTACTCGAGGACGAGCAGGAGTTAAGCTTGGGGATGTTGATACGTTGCAAACGTATCTATAATTTTTGATGTTCCATGCTTGGTTTTTATCTACTTTCTTATGTTTTGCCCACACTTTAGAGTATTTCTATACACTTTCTTGGACCAACCTATTAACAAGAGCCACAGTGGCAGTTGCCTGTTTTCTGCTGTTTTTGGTTCTAGAAAGTCAAAAAATGAATATTCTCGGAATTGGACCGGACAAAAGCCAAAGTCGATATTTTACCGGAAGACTCACGGAGCGAGAAGACGAGACAGAGAGGGGCCATAGGGCGGCCACACCATGTGGTGGCGCGGGCTAGCCCTGGCCGCGCCACCAGGTGGTGTGGGCCCCCTGGCCGCCCACCGACCTTGCTTCTTCGCCTATAATATGCCTCTCAATGCATAAACCCTAAATCATCAAGCCTCCAGCCACGAACAATTCCGCAGCGCCGCCGCCACCGAAGGGGATATTCGGGGGACAGAAAGTCTTTGTTCCGGCACCCTATTGGGACGGGGAAGTGCCCTCGGAGCCATCTCCATCGATCTCCACAACCATCTCCATCGTCGTTGCTGATTCCCATGATAAAGAGGGAGTAGTTCTCTCTCGAGGCTAAGGGTTCTACCGATAGCTATGTGTTCATCTCTCTCTATGCATGATCATATTGTGATCATGAGCTTTGTAATCAAGTAGATCTACCTTTCTACTCAAGTGCTTCAATAGATCTCTGCTCTCCCCATGTGTGTGAAAATGATAGCGTGCACACCATGGTGGCACTTAGGCTAGAGATTACAAATACTTGTTATGAGTTATATTTGGAGTTGGATGTCTTTATGAAATTATGGTGTTTGTTGGAACCATCTAGTGCTCAAGGTGAAAGTGTGGGGTTATCTGGATGGAGAAAGCGAACTTTGAGGTGTGTTGTTATAGCCCTACCATGGATTAGAGTGTCCAACCGAAGAGTAGTTAAGAGTAGTATCATAAAGAGAAGATATTTATATGAGAGTGTTCACTAGTGAAAGTATGATCCCTAGGCCTTGTTTCTAACAATTGAAACACCGTTTGCAACTAGATTTGTTACATGTTTGCTTGTTGCCATCTTTATTTCAGTTTGCCTTTAGTCTCTTCCATGCCATCAAGCTATTTTCTAGCACCATTGTCTTATATCCATACCACTTGTATTTCACTATCTCTTCGCTGAACTAGTGCACCTATACACCTGACAACTGTAATGGGTGTGTTGGGGACACAAGAGACTTCTTGTATCTTGATTGCAGGATTGCTTGAGAGGGAATACCTTTGACCACTTCCTCCCTGAGTTTGATAAACCTTGGGTGATCCACTTAAGGGAAAACTTGTTGCTGTTGTACAAACCTCTACACTTGGAGTCCCAACAACTGTCTACAAGAATAGAAGTGCGTAGACATCACATATCAAGCAATAAATTTCCCATGGTCGCAAAGGACCTCAATGGGATAGGCCATGATCTACTAAGATATTTGCAAACAGACATCTAGACTAAGTTCATAACATGAGTTCAATCCTAGTTGAGCTCCCACTAAAATTGTCATCCCCTGGACGATTTTAGTGATCACACGATCCCAATCCGCTACAACACCCCTGATCATCACGGTCGGCAATGTAGTTTAAAAGGTAGACATTCCCCAATGTTAATTACATCAACCATGTGACTCATGCTCGACCTTTCGGTCTCTTGTGTTCCGAGGCCATGTCTACACATGCTAGGCTTTCGAAATCTAACTTGTGTGTATCTGCAGTGCATCATGGCTTACACCCACTGTATGCGAACATATATATGTATAGCCCCCAATCATCACGGACGGATTCGTAACAACGAACTTTCTTGGTGGTGCACACACAAGGGGAACACTATCATTGGAATTATATAGGGATTATCTTATTTGCTACCATTGAACATCTAATACTAGCATATAATAAGATGTAAAACATGTATCAACATCACATGTATATTGTGATATGATATGGTCCTTCTTATTGCACCTTGATTTTTATCAAGCACTCCAGCATGATCTCCATCTTGCCCCTGGTTTGGCGCCAAGTCCACGACGCCACCACCCGGTCATCCATCGGAATGATGGCTATTACTATACTGCTTAGTAACATAAAATTAAACTACTTTACCTTCGTAACGACCAATACCATATCATAACACAAGCCCTCCTGCAAAATAAGGTTAGACGCCTCTACTTCATCTTTCCAAGTTTTACGTGGTTGTTAGGGCTTTCGCAATAGAACCGTTTCTAATCTACGAACTTTCCAACCACAACATGGATCCAACAGTTGTCTCTACTACACCCCTTTCGGGGCCCTCCGTTGTAAATGCTATATAAACTATTGAATGAGAGACAGACACCCTCTAGTCACTTATACGGAACAAGCCGTATGTCGAGCATGGAACTAGTCTCGCGTATGAATACGCGTAAGGTTGGTCTGAGCCGCTTCATCAAACAATGCCGCGATATAAACAAGTAAACATTAGAGGGTAAAAACTAAGGGATCAATGCCCGCACAATACTTGTGCGTACTGGTCGTATAACACTCCTACGCATAGATCGGCTCTAATACCACTGAAGGGTTCCGTAGCAGAAAACAAAAAAATTCACCAGATCAACTGCGATCTACAACTCTACAACAGTGGAGATTCACCAGATCTTCGGCGCTTTCGACTTCACCGTCCACATGCCGGCCACTCGCCCGGCTTTCGAGTCCGTGGGCGATGGGATCAGCCTGGCGATCGGGAGCTTCCGCTTCCAGGTCGTTCAACTGGGCACGCTTCGCATGCCTGACCAGCCGATGACACCCGCGATTGCTCTAGCATCATGGTTCCCGCCACCAATCGGCACCCTCAATGAGCTCAACGCCCCGGCAACAGCTGGGAGCACGGACAACGACAACAGTCGTGAATCCGATCTGGGTGGCTTGACCACAGAAGATGGAGCCTATGGCTCTGGATCTGAAAGTTGTGGGAGCAGCAGCTTCCACAATCACTTCATGTTCGCCGTCATCAACACGGGCGACACCGACGTTAATCGCGAAAACACCAGCACCAACACTGGACCGACCAATAGCGGTATACCAGTCGCAAATAGTGGCCCCACCAATGGCGACCCTACTAATGATGCGCCCACCAACAATGGGACAGGAGGAGCACCGCACCTCACGACGAATGAGAACACCGGCGAGTGCGTGCAGATCCACCTCAACGACAACGAGTGGGCCCATTGTCAAGAAGCTCTACGGGCAACCCTCTACCTTCTAACTCATCGCATGAGATGCTGATGGGCTACCATTGGCTATTGAAGGTAGAATTGAAATGCCAGCAGTAGGTGATCGTGCAACTCGACGCGTGCAGAAAGGCGGCGGATGAGTTGAGCCTTCGACGAGCTTAGCTCTCCTCCCACGGAGGATCCTCCTCCAAGGGCAACAAGTACCTGGCCAACAAAATACGATCTCGACTGGCCCACCTCACCGACCAAGAGCGTGTAGAAGCCGCGAAAGTCCTCTACTTTGGCTCTATGATGGTGGATACGCGGGGCAACGTGCTCTCGAAGACGCCGCAAGCTGCGGTGACAGCGGCCACCATGTACCTCCTCAACAACCAGCCACCGGCTGGAGATCCGCAAGCTGCCATGCACCGATATACGATCGTGGGCCTGGGGCTAATCGAGGCCGCCCTCGACAAAAAGCCAACAACAGAGCCAAAGAAAAGCAAGGCTCTGGCCAAATACTACTACTCGTACTCCTCCAGCGATGACAACCATGATCTGTCATGGCGACGTCGCTCACGGCGGCATGACCACGACTATGACGTGCGTGATGACATCACGCAGCGCAAGGTCGACAAGATGCGGGCAAGACGTGCTCGTTCGACTAACTTGGAAGAAGATGAGATGGAGCTCTATGGCGCCAGATGCTTCAATAAGGCCATCAGGCAGAAGTGAATGCCTAAGGGGTTCAAGCTCCCATCGGAAAACCCAAAATTTGACGGTCTGCAGGAACCGAAAATCTGGTTGGAGGATCACATCTCCTCCGTCAGGCTACACGGAGGAAGCTCAAGCATGACAATGCAATGCCTGCAGCTACAACTGCAAGACGCCACCCACGCATGGCTCAACAATCTCCCACGCGGATCAATTCGCAGTTGGGAAGAGCTGGTCTACAGCTTCATGTGCAACTTCAAGGGCACTTACAAAAGGCCCGCATCAATCGAAGAACTAAGAGGCTGCCACCAAAGGTCTGGCGAGTCGCTGCGCTCATACATCCAGAGGTGGTTCATCATCAAGAACTCCACAGAAAACATCTCGGAGGACCACGCAATCGACGCGTTCAATGGCGGCGTTCGTCGTATAGAGCTTAGGGAGGAGCTGGGCCACTCGAAGCCCAAAACGATCGACCATCTGATGGAAATCGCGAATCGGTGGGCGGACAGAGAATATTCGGTACAAACCCGCACCTACTCCGATGATGACGATGACCTTGGGCGCAGACGCGACCACCGAGGAAAACTTCAAATGCGCTTCTACGAGGACCGCGATGAAGTTAACATGGTCACGGCTGGCTACGCCGACAAACGCGATGACAACCGCAACAACGGATATCGCAGCGGGGGATACCCCGACGCTGGGAAAACCACGCAAGTGTGGCAACACCGCATTGGCGAAGAGGCACCCGCAACATCCATCCAGGACAAACTGTCCAGACCATGCAACGTGCACTTCTACATCGACAAGCACGATGGCAAGAAAAAGTCCAGCCACCTTCTAAAGGTTTGCCACGAGTTCCTCAAACTCCACGAGGGTCTGGCCTAGATGAATCATGACACGATCAACTAGGGCTATGGAGCTGCCCCCAGGCACTATGGCACATGGAGCTCCACCACCACCGCCTGGGCCACGACCACCCGCAGCTGCGCCAGTCCAACATCATGGAGGTGAGCCGTACCCGCGAGCTATGGGCAACATGGGGATGATCCAAAAAGGGCACCCCTGCAATCGAATGCAGAAGGCAATCACTCACCAAGTCAATTTGGCGATAAACTCTCCACCTTCCACCACTGAGTACCTCAGTGGAAGCGAGTCCTGCATCACCATCGTCAAGCGCGATCACCCGCACCAAGTTCCTCGTCCAGGCCACTGTCCCCTCGTACTCGAGGCGCAGATCGGGGGCTTTGGTATGAGTCGCGTCTTCATAGACAGCGGGAGCGGCATCAACCTCATGTTCGCAAGTACCTTGTGCGCGATGAGGATACCTCTGACATGCCTGGAAGATTCAGACACAACGTTCCATGGCATCATCCTAGGGAAGGGTGTATACCCCTAGGAAAAATCAACCTCGACAGTATCTTCAGCACGCCGCAAAATTTTCGGCGAGAGCATATCGACTGGCCCTCACAGTACCATTGCATCCTCGGACGTGTCGCGTTCACGAGGTTAATGGTAGTACCACATGATGACCCACAAGTATAGGGGGTGTATCGCAGTATTTTCGATAAGTAAGAGTGTCGAACCCAACAAGGAGCAGAAGGTGCTGGCTAGTGGTATGGATCAGGAATTCTCTGCAAATACTTAGCAAATAGATTTTTAGGGGTTTTCGATAAAGCAAGTAAACAAAGTACGAATAAATAAAAGACAGTAGGAATAAATGTAGCAAGTGGCCCAATCCTTTATGCAGCAAAAGACAAGCCGATTGTATTACTTAAGATGACCAAACGTTCTCAAGGACACATGGGAAGACTGCCAAGTGCTTTCGCTTCATATAGTCGATTAATCTTCTTTAGCTTGCTAAGTGTTGTGTGGGTGAACCTGTGCTAATGTACCGCGCCATCCAAGACTAATACATACTTGTGATTATACCCCTTGCAAACATTTGTAAGTACAAGAAAGTAATTAAGGTAGAAACCTAACCACATCTTTAAACTCTAAGACCCTTACGTCCCTTGTGCAATGGTTTCCTAACGGGGGTTCAGGTTTCTGTCACTCCGACAACCCCTACGATTAGTAGCCAAATACACAATGCATTCCCCTAGGCCCATATAGGCGAAGTGTCATGTAGTCGACATTCACATGACACCACTAGAAGAAGTACACCACAACTTAAATAACAATCTATTGAATCTTTCTCAACGCAACTCCACTACTAACAACAATACTTCTCCCATGTCCTCAAGAACAAAACGAACTACTCACAAGACATCATATGGATCATGATCAGAGATGGAATAATGATGTATAACAATCTGAACATAAACAATAATTCAATGGTTCACTCAATAGCATCAACTACAAAGAGTAATCAACACCGGGAAAGTTTCCCCTATGAACTATAGCAAGATTCAACCAATTGTTACAGCAATATGGAGATTGTGATGAGGGTGCCGATGGTGATGATGGTGGTGATGATGATGATGATGATCCCGATGAAGTCCAGCTTGATGGTGGTGTTGATGGCGACGATCTCCCCTCTCCGGGAAGGAATTCCCCCGGCAGAAATCTGTCTGCCAGAGGGATCTTTCTCTCTCGGTGTTTTCCGCCCCGCAGAGGCGACGAAATCTTTCTGTGGTCGCTCCCCCAGTCTTAGGGTTTCGTGGGGATGATATACGCTAGAGGAGAGAGGATGGAGTGGGCCAGGGCGGCCACACCACCTCTAGGCGCGGCCTAGGCCTGCCCGCGCCATGGGGTGGTGTGGGCCCCCTATGGCCCACCTCCACTCCATCTTCTGGCATCCTGAGTTTTCTGGAAAAATAGGATTTTCCATATATTTTCCCGGATTTTCTGATCTTCGTGAATTTTGCCTCCAAACAGCACCTTTTCCATCAGAATCCTGACTGCAGCGGTCCATGCTCCAAAAGTCATCAATCATGCAAAAATAGATGAAATAACATAAGTATCACCTCTCAATACAAAATATATCAATGAATAATAGTGAATTATGACATAGAATAGTGATGCAAAATGGACGTATCAACTCCCCCCAAGCTTAGACTTCGCTTGTCCCCAAGCGAAACTGAGCTCAATAAACATGGCCTCAGGTTTATGGAGTGAAGAGTCGATAAAAGAATACGGACAAGAAACATCACATTCATCAAATACATAGATCATAATAGAAGACAACTCATTATTATATAACTCAACTTGCAATGAGTAAAGGAAACACAATAAAGATACATAAAGTGAATCAAAATTGGTAATGGCAAACTTAGCTCTTGGTCGAAGAATAGTTGATAATTTGCTGGAGTTCACAAATAGCTGGTTTTCAAAGAAAGCTTTCAAAGTAGTAAACATCAAGATAAGAGCAAAGTGCAAAACAAGGAACATAAGAAACATGATTGAATAAATCATCATATGAATGAATGAAACACATCAACTCAAAATACTTGCTGAGATAGAAGGGAATAGGTTTACTGACTCAACTACAAAGTAAAAGAAAGGCCCTTCGCAGAGGGAAGCAGGGATTGCAAGTCTCATAAAGAGCTCCCAAAAATTATGATACTTACTAGCTTTCAGCTCTCATTGCCCCTATCATAGGCATCTTTAGGTGATTAAGGTTAAACTGACACAACTAAGAGGATATGCTTGACAAGTTATAAGTTAAAATCTCATGCCCCTTACTTATGAGTACCGATCCTTATGCTACTCAACTTCAGTCACGAGCAAGCTCTTGTCATTGTAAATACATGCGTATCATTGAGAACCGCCAACGGGGTACCCCTTGCACATGACACAGGAGCTATCCCATAATCAAAATGACAAGGCAAGCAGACAGTGAGCATCTCAGCGATCTTTTTATTTGCTATTTGCATAGGTTTTTATTAAGGATGCTTCATAGAATGCTCACTATAGTTTGCTGCAAGTTTCCACCATGATTAGGCATGGCTTAGGCTAGCGGCCCAGGTGTTTTTCTAACACACGTATAAAATCCATGATCTTACAAGTTCCACTTTTATTTCACACCGCCGGGATCCATAAGGAAAAGAACATGAGATCAACTAGGTACAAGTACCAATGAAGTGTTGAAAGCGGTCCCCATGATGCATGGTTCGGCTAACTTCAACTCATAAAGCGCAAGCATATACGCAACAAAGAAGGACCCAATGGTTCAAGTTTATTAAATGCAAGAAAGTAAAGTGTGCCATCAAATTCGTGAGAGCTTTAATCACTAATTTTCACATAACAAGTTTAATCTGGGAGGTAGATAAAACAAGAATTTACTTGGAATAGCAATAATGCTACTAGGTAGGTATGGTGGACGCAAATGGCAAAGGTTTTGGTTTAAGGGAGGTGGATGCACGAGAAGAATACCCTCTCATTAAAGGTTTTGGCTAGCAAGGCTGGGAACAGGTACAAGAGTTGAAGGAAACAACCAAACATACAAGTGATAAAGACAAACATGCAATCTTCCTTGGAAGCACAAAAGATCTTAACTAGAGAATACTAGACTTATGAGCAAATCAAGAAAGAAAGATGATGAAATTATTTTTCTTTAGAGTACTTCTATCTTTTTCTTTTCAACTCTCAAAAAGGTGTTGCTACTGACCGAGCCAGGTTTGCCAAAATCAATTAAATTAACTCAATGATCCCAAAGTGATACCAATACTAACAACAAGATCAATCATATAACCACGAATTGAAAACTAATATAAGCTATGCAAAAGAGTGAATTATAGAACTTCTCATTAATATTCCATAACGGCAACTCACACCAAGGGATACATATCTAACGAGAGAGGGGACACTTCCATAATGCAAAGCATACTACATAATAACTCCTCTATTCATGATATGACTCTACTAATAAGGTAAAAAGATAGAAGATAGTGATATGATACCGCAGCACTCCCCCAAGCTTGGAACAAACCAAGGGGATGCCAAACCTGATGACGAATTACTCCTTCGGTGGTGGTGGTATCCTCTCATCTTTGTCCGTCTTCCAGGGTAAAGGCTTCCCATCAACAAAGGACATCGTGGTTTCCAACATCCTGAAACTTGCAGCAGCACTTATGCGTTTAAATCTAGCCTCATACTCACCGTTTTGATTTTGAACGTCATAGAACTATGCTTGCAGTTCGTTGGTTGTTTGGCGGAGTGAGAAGACTTCGTCTTTGAGTTCAACAGTCTCCTTTTGGTGCTCGGTGATGAGTTCAGAACAAATCTTATGGATGATATCCACTTCACGCTCCGCCATCTTCCTGTACCTAAAGACTTCTTGCTCCAGTGCTTCCATCCTGTCCTCCAGACTTCCTTCACCTTTAGGGCCTTGAACCTCTTTAATCCAGACCTCCCCACCTTCGAGCAACAACTCCTTGGGATGAATCTTCAATTCTCTCATGTATGGGTTGATGATATCGTCTAAAGAATCTCCTTTGGATGATCCAGAGGAAGACATTGTGGCTCCAAATCTGGGATTCTACCTGGCAGAAACATATTGGAACGAAAACACGATGAAAACACGATATACGAACCTCGGGGGATCCGGGGAGTTATATATTATGAAGTTTCATATCAAAAGGAAGGTACCGGGTGAAAACGGGTCGGAGGCGGAGTCCTGGGTGGCCTCACCACCTGGTGGCACGGCCAGGGGTGGGCCCGCGCCATGGGGTGGTGTGGACCACCCCGGCTCCGATTCCGTCCCTTTTTCGCTTCGAAACATTCCTTATCGACTGAAAACTGCAAAAATATAGTTGTATTGTATTTTCGTGGAACTTTTCTTACCAGAACGGTTACCTACATGAAAATAGACTCTGCAGGTCTCTAAATTTGGTCCTCAATGAATTTCTCTGGAGTTATAACTTGAAAGGCATCAACATCTTCAATGTAAGAATCTCCAACAATATAGTGTTTGAGTCACTGTCCATTCACTACTTGTGTAGTATTATCTTTTAGAGAAGAAATTTTTATTACTCCTGAACGGTATACTTCTTCAATGATGAAAGGTCCTTCCCATTTTGATAGTAACTTACCTGCAAAAAATCTGAGATGAGACCTATACAACAGAACTTTCTCACCAACATGAAATTCTCTCTTAAGTATTCGCTTGTCATGCCATCTTTTAAATTTTTCCTTAAAGAGCCTAGCATTCTCATAGTCTTCACTCCTCCATTCATCTAAAGAACTTAAGTCAAATAATCTTTTCTCACCAGCGAGCTTACAATCTCTATTTAGTTCTTTCATTGCCCAATAAGCTTTGTGTTCTAACTCTAAGGGTAGGTGGCAAGCTTTCCCATAAAACCATTTTATAAGGAGACATTCCCATAGGATTTTTGTAAGCAGTTCTGTAAGCCCATAAAGCATCATTCAACTTCTTAGCCCAGTTTTTTCTAGACCTATTAATAGTCTTTTGCAAGATAGATTTAATTTCTCTATTTGATAACTCTACTTGCCCGCTAGTTTGGGGGTGATAAGCTGAAGCAATTCTATGATTAACATCATATTTAGCGAGGGTCTTCCTAAAACCGCCATGAATGAAATGAGAACCCCCATCGGTCATGAGATACCTAGGCACTCCAAACCTAGGAAAGATAATGTCCTTAAGAATTTTTAGAGAGATTTCCCTGTCAGCACTTTTCATAGGAATGGCTTCTACCCACTTAGTAACATAATCAACGACAACAAGAATATGAGTGTAACCCTTCGAAGGAGGGAAATGACCCATAAAGTCGAATCCCCAACAATCAAAAGGTTCAATAACTAGAGAGTAGTTCATAGGCATTTCATTGCGTCTAGAAATATTACCAACACGCTAACATTCATCACAAGATAAAACAAATTTTCTTGCATCTTTAAAAAGGGTAGGCCAGTAAAAACCTGATTGTAGTACCTTTTGTGCAGTTCTATCTCCTGCATGATGTCCTCCATAGGCGCTACCATGACATTTACGCAATATCTCTTTTTGTTCATATTCTGGAACACATCTTCGCATAATACCATCAACTCCTTCTTTGTATACGTGTGGGTCATCCCAAAAATAATGCCTCAAATCATAAAAGAACTTTCTTTTTGCTGATCTGTAAAAGTTGGAGGCAAATACTTGGAGACAATAAAGTTAGCATAATCAGCATACCAAGGGCTTCCTCACGAGCTCACCCCTACTGCGGCTAACTGTTCATTTAGGAAACTATCATTAACAGGCATAGGACCAAAAGAGATGTTTTCCAAACGAGATAAATTATCAGCTACAGGGTTTTTCAGCACCCTTCATATCTACTATGTGTAGATCAAACTCTTGTAAAAGCAGTACCCATCTAATAAGCCTAGGCTTAGCGTCCTTCTTCGTCATAAGATATTTAATAGCAGCATGATCAGTATGAATGGTTACTTTTGAGTCCACAATATAGAGCCTAAACTTATCACAGGCAAAAACAACAGCTAGAAATTCCTTTTCAGTAGTGGCATAATTCCTTTGAGCAGCGTCTACAGTCTTACTAGCATAATGGATAACGTTTAACTTTTTATCAATACGTTGCCCAAGGACAGCCCCTACAGCAAAATCACTAGCATCACACATTATTTCAAAGGGTAAACTCCAATTAGGTGGTTGAACAATAGGGGCTGTAGTTAAAGCCTTCTTAAGAGTTTCAAAAGCTTCCCTACAATCATCATCAAAAACGAAAGGTACATCTTTTTGAAGAAGATTAGTGAGAGGTTTTGATATCCTAGAGAAGTCTTTAATAAACCTCCTATAGAAACCAGCATGACCAAGGATACTACGAATACCTTTGATGTCTCTTGGATATGGCATATTCTCAATTGCCTCAACCTTAGCTCTATCAACTTCTATGCCTCTTTCAGAAACTTTATGCCCAAGAACAATCCCTTCATTAACCATGAAGTGGCATTTCTCCCAACTAAGAACAAGATTAGTTTCTTCACATCTCTGCAAAACTTTATCAAGGTTGTGCAGACAATTATCAAAAGAAGTTCCATAGACAGAAAATTCATCCATGAACACTTCTACAATTTCCTCACAAAAACCATGAAAGATAGCAGACATGCACCTTTGGAAAGTAGCAGGAGCATTACATAAACCAAAAGGCATACGTCTATAAGCATAAGTTCCATAAGGGCAAGTAAAAGTAGTTTTTTCTTGATCTTGTTGTTTAACAGCAATTTGAGAGAAACCAGAATAACCATCAAGAAAACAAAAATGGGTCCTTTTAGACAACCTTTCCAACATTTGATCAATAAAAGGAAGCGGGTAGTGATCTTTCTTAGTAACTTTATTGACTTTCCTAAAATCAATGCACATCCTATAGCCTACCACTATTCTTTGAGGAATAAGCTCATCATTATCATTAGGGACAACGGTGATACCTCCCTTTTTAGGAACACAATGAACAGGACTAACCCATTCACTATCGGCAATTAGGGTAAATAATACCAGCATCATGGAGTTTCAATACCTCATCCTTACCACTTCCTTCATCCTAGGATTTAAACGTCGTTGGTGCTCCACTATCGGCTTCGCATCTGGTTCTATGTTGATAGAGTGCTGACATATAGTAGGTGAAATCCCTTTTAAATCATCCAGAGTATAGCCCATAGCTCCTCGATGTTTCCTCAAAACTTCCAATAACCTTTCTTCTTCCTTCCCTGAAAGTTTAGCGCTAACAATAACAGGATATATCTTTTTATCATCAATATAAGCATATTTAAGATCATCAGGGAGAGGTTTTAGATCGAAAACAGGATCCTTTTTAGGTGGCATCGTGGTACCCAAGTCTTCTACAGGCAAGTCGTCCTTAAGCATCATAGGTTGATCACGGAGAATCCTGTCAATCTCATTCCTTTCTTCCATGAAGATTTCACTTTCATGATCTTCCATAAATTGCTGCAAAGCATTGTTAGGAGCAAGAGAAATAGAAGCAAGTTGTTCAACCCTAAAATCCTCATTATGGGTTTCCTCTTCGCAAGGTTCTTTAGCAAATTTCGAAAAATTAAACTCATAAGATTCCCCATCAAACTTAGTCAAGATTTTCTCCCTCTTGCAATCAATAATAGCTCCACAAGTACTCAAGAAAGCTCTACCAAAAATGATAGGGTAGGTTTTACTAGCAGCCAAACCAAGTACTAGAAAATCAGCAGGGTACTTAATCTTACCACAAAGAACTTCCACGTCTCGTACAATACCAATTGGAGAGATGATCTCTCTATTAGCAAGGTGAATAACCACATCAATCTCTTCCAACTCGCAAGGACTGATTTCATGCATAATTTCCCTGTAAAGCTCATAAGGAATAGCACTAGAACTTGCACCAATATCACATAAACCATAATAGCAATGATCACCAATTCTAACAGAAAGCACGGGAACACTAGCCTTTTTAGTTCTATTGGGATGTGAAACAATATTAGAAGCATCCTCACAAAATACTATGTGCCCATCTTCTACGCTTTTAGTGACAAGGTCTTTCACAATTGCTACCACACGTTCAATGTTTATTTGTTCATCAGGTTTTACAGTTCTTTTTTCACTTTTGGTGATTACATTAGTTATCATAGGATGGTCCTTTACCTTTTCGGGGAAGGGAATCTTCTCGATATAAGGTTCGGGTAAGATGGGATCAATAATGCAATACTCAGCACTTCCAATAGGAGCATAGTCAACAATATCTTTGTAAGGTGCATGGTATTTGTTCCATCCCCTTTTTGGAATTTCGATATAGGAAGCAAAAGCTCTAAAGCAATTTGTAATAACTTGCAAATCAAGACCATAAATATTACTAATATTTTGAAAGTCATCAGTTCCCATAAAAGATTCAATGCATTCATAATCATAATTTATACCTGACTTTCTACCTTTGTCATTCTCCCAAGCTTCAGCATTGTCTTGAATACGGTCCAGAAGTTCCCATTTAGCTTCTTCTTTCATGCGAGTGAATGATCCAGCACAAGAAGCATCCAATAAATCCTTATCATGTAGAGGGAGCCTTGCATAAAAGTTATTGATAATAATATTGTTGGGGAGCTCATGAATGGGACATTTGAGCATTAGTAACTTCAATCTCCCCCAAGCTTGAGTTGTACTCTCTCCATCAAGAGGCCAACATTTGTATATTTGATTTCGATCTTTATGAATCTCACTAGGAGGATAAAACTTTGAATAAAAGAGAGGCACAATTTCCTCCCATTCCAGAGCTTGACCATTCTTCAGCAGCTTATACCATTCCTCAGCTCTTCCTTTCAGTGAGTGAGAATAACTTCTTCTTAACTTGATCTGTAGTAATACCTGCACACTTGAACAACCCGCATAATTCATGTATAAAGAGTAAATGATCACCGGGATGGACTGTTCCATCCCCAACATAGTAGTAATCCATAACACGATCAATAATTCTTGTAGGTATTTTGAAAACATCATTCTTAGAAGGTGGTGGCTTATCTACTACCTTAGCAGTGGTAGTAGCATTACCAAATAAGAAACTCAACGAATTATCCATAACGAAAATAAAGCAACTAGCAAAAGTAAACAATACTCACAGTAGAAGTTTCCTTTACCAGTTCCACTCTCCAATAGCGCTTCACTCCCCGGCAACGGCGCCAGAAAATAGTCTTGATGACCCACAAGTATAGGGGGTGTATCGCAGTATTTTCGATAAGTAAGAGTGTCGAACCCAACGAGGAGCAGAAGGTGCTGGCTAGTGGTATGGATCAGGAATTCTCTGCAAATACTTAGCAAACGGATTTTTAGGGGTTTTCGATAAAGCAAGTAAACAAAGTACGAATAAATAAAAGACAGTAGGAATAAATGCAGCAAGTGGCCCAATCCTTTATGCAGCAAAGGACAAGCCGGTTGTATTACTTAAGATGACCAAACGTTCTCGAGGACACATGGGAAGACTGTCAAGTGCTTTCGCTTCATATAGTCAATTAATCTTCTTTAGATTGCTAAGTGTTGTGTGGGTGAACCTGTGCTAATGTACCGCCCCATCCAAGACTAATACATACTTGTGATTATACCCCTTGCAAACATTTGTAAGTACAAGAAAGTAATTAAGGTAGAAACCTAACCACATCTTTAAACTCTAAGACCCTTACGTCCCTTGTGCAATGGTTTCCTAACGGGGGTTCAGGTTTCTGTCACTCCGGCAACCCCTACGATTAGTAGCCAAATACACAATGCATTCCCCTAGGCCCATATAGGTGAAGTGTCATGTAGTCGACGTTCACATGACACCACTAGAAGAAGTACACCACAACTTAAATAACAATCTATTGAATCTTTCTCAACGCAACTCCACTACTAACAACAAGACTCCTCCCATGTCCTCAAGAACAAAACGAACTACTCATAAGACATCATATGGATCATGATCAGAGATGGAATAATGATGTATAACAATCTGAACATAAACAATAATTCAATGGTTCACTCAATAGCATCAACTACAAAGAGTAATCAACACCGGGAAAGTTTCCCTTATGAACTATAGCAAGATTCAACCAATTGTTACAGCAATATGGAGATGGTGATGAGGGTGCTGATGGTGATGATGGTGGTGGTGATGATGATGATGATCCCGATGAAGTCCAGCTTGATGGTGGTGTTGATGGCGATGATCTCCCCTCTCCGGGAAGGAATTCCCCTGGCAGAAATCTGTCTGCCGGAGAGATCTTTCTCTCTCGGTGTTTTCCGCCCCGCAGAGGCGGCAAAATCTTTCTGTGGTTGCTCCCCCAGTCTTAGGGTTTCGTGGGGATGATATACGCTAGAGGAGAGAGGCTGGAGTGGGCCAGGGCAGCCACACCACCTCCAGGCGTGACCTAGGCCTGCCCGCGCCATGGGGTGGTGTGGGCCCCTTGTGGCCCACCTCCACTCCATCTTCTGGCATCCAGAGTCTTCTGGAAAAATAGGATTTTCCGTATATTTTCCCGGATTTTCTGATCTTCGCGAATTTTGCCTCCAAACATCACCTTTTCCATCAGAATCCTGACTGTAGCGGTCCATGCTCTAAAAGTCATCAATCATGGAAAATAGATGAAATAACATAAGTATCACCCCTCAATATGAAATATATCAATGAATAATAGTGAATTATGACATAGAATAGTGATGCAAAATGGACATATCACCACACTACGCCTGCAAATGAAGATGCCAGGCCCAAACAACGTCATCACAATCAACGTAAGCTTCGAGAGGTCCGACAGCTGCGACATGGAATTCAATAGAATCTCCCAGTCCTTTGGCATGCAAGAGGAACTCGTAAAACTGAAGGAGTCGACAGACAATAGTCTGCCTCCCCTAAGTAGGCCAAGTTCACTCGACCCGTCCTTCGACTCGTCGGTTCACACAAAGAAAGTCCAGGTCCACCCAACGGACCCGACCAAGACGACCCTCATCGCCAACAACTTGAGTCCCGCATAGGAACTCGCGCTCGTCGAATTCCTCCGTGAGCACTGGGAAATCTTCGCCTGGTGTCCAACATACATGCCAGGGGTTCCCAGGGAATTCGCCGAGCACTCACTCAACGTGAATCCAGACGCAAGGCCAGTCAAGCAGACAATACGACGACTGTCTAAACCAAGAGCAAAAGTAGTCGGTATGAAGATCAAAAGACTCCTCGATGCAAATTTCATACGCGAGATCAAGGAAAGCACCTGGCTTGCTAATACAATGCTTGTGCCTAAAAAAGACACGGATATCCTGCGGATGTGCGTGGACTTCACCTTCTTGAATAAGCACTGCCCAAAAAGATCACTTCCCGTTGCCACGGATCGATCAAACAATCGAATCCACTGCGGGATGTGAGCGCCTGTGGTTCCTCAATGCCTACTCAGGCTACACTCAGATTCAAATGAAGGAGGAAGACCAAGAAAAAACGGCATTTACAATGCCCTTTGGTGTGTTCTGCTACAACACGATGCCTTTCGGGCTAAAAAACGCAGGAGCCACCTATCAACGGTGTATGCAGTCTTGCCTCAAGAACCAACTTGGTCGCAATATCCAAGTCTATGTTGACGGCATCGTCATCAAAACCAAAGAGGAAGCCACGTTAATCGACGATCTCCACGAGACCTTCGCTAACCTCGACCGCTACCAGATCAAGCTCAATCCGGACAAATGCACCCTCGGCGTGCCATCTGGGCAACTATTCGGGTATCTCATCTCTGCGAGGGGGATCGAGGCAAACCCGAAGAAAATAAAGGCATATTGGCCATGGAGAAGCCAAAGAACATAAAAGGCGTCCAACAGCTAGCTGGGCGAATCGCGGCTCTCAGTCGATTCATTAGTCGAATGGGCGAAAAGGCACTTCCCTTCTACCAACTCCTCCGCAAAGCTGACAAATTCGAGTGGACAGACGAGGCGCAAGAAGCATTTGAAGACCTCAAGCGTCTACTATCCACCTTGCCAGTACTGGTGACGCCTCGCGAAAAGGAACCACTACTGCTCTACATCTCCGCCACCAACCAGGTGGTCAGCACGGTGCTCGTGGTGGAACGAGCCGAAGAAAATAAGGTCCACGGGGTCCAGCGCCCAGTATACTACCTCAGCGAGGTGCTCACGCCAACAAAGCAGCGGTACCCGCCCTACCAGAAGCTGGCATATGGCGTCTTCATGATAGCCAGACGACTGTGCCACTACTTCCAGGAGCACCTAATCGTGGTGGTAAACGACGTCCCGCTCGGGCATATACTCAATAATCCTGACGCCACCGGACGAGTCACGCTCTGGGGAATCGAATTGTATCCACGAGACATCACATATGAAAAGCGCGACGCGATCAAGTCGCAAGTTCTCCCGGAATTTCTCGTACACTGGATGGAGAACTAGCTCCCCGACAAGCCAGATATGTCCTATCTTTGGACAATGCACTTCGACGGGTCCAAGAGAAAGGACGGAGATGGCGCAGGTGTCATACTGACATCTCCCCAAGGAGACAAGAGGAAATATATTCTGCGAATGCAGTTCACTGCCTCCAATAACGAAGCCGAGTACGAGGCCTTAATCCATGGGATGCGAATGGCGAAAGCCTGTGGCGCTAAGAGGCTCATCATCTACGACAACTCCAAGCTGGTGGTCAACCAAACGATGCACGAGTGCGACGCACTGAGCGACAACATGATCGCCTATCGTGACCTCTACGATATACTCGAGGGAGACTTCGACTATAGCGAAAACTCATACATGGAGCGCCACCAGGTGTGCATGATTATAGGAGCCACGAGAACCGATGAAGGAACATCAACACCACGCGACTCCCACGGCAACCCTATCATCTAACCCAATGATATTGTTTCAGAAAATGATACAAGTGGTTTCAGAAATGAAGCCTTTCGCTTATGCCACCTCTCGGCCTAAAAGAAACCATACCACCACACCGAACGCGTCGGATACGGCGAAGCCTTCGCTCGGGTTGTATGGTGATGTTCCTTCTAGGACGATGAGTCGCAGAAGGTATACATGCAAGAACGAAGAAGACGCGGTATTTTAGCAAAAGGTGAAGGACAATGCTGCCAGCTAGGAGCCGCCGCATGTCCAAGCCGCGAGAACCCACAGACATCTATAGCCTATGCCGACAGGTCAGTTTTCTGCCGATGACGAAATAATGGTACCAGTTAAGCAACGAACGGGTTCCACATTACGATCTCACCGCGATAACCCGCGAACGTCTACAGCCTATGTTGTCATATCAGCTCTCCACCCTAGCAAACTTGCATCGTCTAAGATCTATGCTGACAGACGACATGGGTTTACATCGGCATGTTCGCTCTACAAGGCCCCATGTCTGGGATAATCCGCGTCCGACATGGGCTTATAGTGGCACATCGACTCCGGGCGAACCCCATGACTGAGAGAAACTGCGGCCGACATGAGCTCACGACGCCACATCGACTCCAGACGGACCCCATGATCGAGGGAAACCGCGGCTAGCATGGGCCCACAACGCCACATCGTCTCTAGCAGGGTCCCGCCACCCGGCAGGTGCAGATGGGTCTCGTGCCTGAAACGCCTTGCACAGAGCGAAACTCTGCCCACGTACGCTGACGGCAAGCCCATGGCGCACGCAGTCCACCGTCCGGCGATGCGGGGTGCGATGGCGCGCACGACACCCGTCCACGTTCTGGAATCTTTCACACTGGCCTGCAGTGAGACCTGCCTCACAGGATAGCAGGGCTCCATTGCGATGTCGTCGCGTGTCTTTTTCGGCGTCCATCTCATGGCCGAAAAGAATCGGGACAAATATGTTAATACTACTATCTTATCTAGATCTCTTCCTTTTTTTTGCGGGTAAGATCTCTTCCTTTTGGTTATTGAGATATTATGAATTAGATGGATGAGTAATATAATAGATCAAGCTTGAGATAGATAAAGATTTAGTTTTCAATCTTTGATGATTGCATTTGTACTAGAAAATTGTCATGTACTGATAGATCTTGAATGATCGGATAAGATGAGATAGAATAGAAAGGATCTTAGTTTGGTGAATTGTTTAGGTGCTAAGAATTATTCAGCCCATCTGTTATTTGATAATTAGAGAAGATAAGTTAAGTATAAAGTTATTATTTTTTTCTTAAGGATATGTTCAGCAGGGAAGAGTTTGAGCTGCGGCGAACGAGCTCGACGGAAGTAAGGTAGGGCCAAAGGGCTGAGGTAGGGGGAGGCACACGCGCACTGGAGAGCACCGCAGGGCGGGAGGGACGGCCGCGAGCGGTGGGGGCGCCGGTGCTGGGTGAACTTTAGAAATTTTATTATTTTGACAGAGGTGAACTTCAGAACTTGTGAAGTCCCGACTCGCTAGAGAACCACACGGGCCGACCAAGAGTTGAGTTTTTCCCCCTCTCCATGTCGCTTCTCTTTTGTGTGGTAATCTTCTCAAAAATAATATTCCACTATGGTATTTTTAAGGTGTGTAAATGTTGGAGTACTAGTATGTTTTAACAAGGCACCAATTGAAAATCTCGGAAGCAACAATATCTCGAGTATGTTTTGTAAAATCAATATTGTTGGATTGTTTTGAAAATCACTTTCTAGTGATATCATTTTTCTATCAAATAATAATTCTTGTAACTCCAAACACCAATTCTTATTCGAAGGTAAATCTTGGAAAAAACATGCGTCATATTCGTGGAATTGAGAGCGCAGTATCATAAGAACGAATATACGAAGTGTTGTAAAGTTTACACAAATATTACCGAGTATTAGTTGACAAGAGAGGCCAACTATATAAATTTCATGCAATTGGAACAAATTAGTCAGGGAAAAGCATGACATGCTTCTTCCCTACCCCCCTCCCCCCAATTCAGTATCGATGTTTTGATTTGGCATGCTCATGCTCTTATACGAACTATCATTGGACTTTTGGTGCCTGGAGTTACACGCTCTTATATGAACTATCATTGGACTTAGCTAATATGGGTTAAGGAACACATCGCCCTGAAAAGAGAGAGACAGAAGACAAATTGTAATCCAAAAATACATACTGTATAGCAATATAAGAAGAGGAACCAGTCTGTAACATGGGTTATGGAATGATCAGACTGGAAAAAACGCAAAAGTTATGTCAGAAGTGGGGTTTGAACCCACGCCCTCGTAAGAGGACCAGAACTTGAGTCTGGCGCCTTAGACCACTCGGCCATCCTGACTTGATGCAAGCTTTTGGTTTGAAACATATATATATTTTCACTCTCTGATTGCCTCCACACTTCAGTCGAAAGTTAGGGTCCATCTCATTCAGGTGTAAAAATGTAGGAACAGTATAAACGCAGGATTGCAAAGTCGCCATCTTTTTGCATCCTACAATACTGAACATAGCATGAATCTCCACCAAAAGTCGATGAGAATCTTCCTAAGAAACGCGGTGCAGAGGAATTAGGAGAAGTTTCTCTAAATAGCAATTCTACGAACTTAAGGATTAGAATCATCCAGGGTTTATTTAATAATCCTGTGAACCGAAGAGGCCCTAATAATGCGAAAGCATCCAAAGTGACAAGAGTTGTAATTCTTGTGTAAAACAACACAAGTACTCGTATTTACAGTCTGGCGTCTAGCCATTCCCCCCTGTCACAGACATTCCTGGTCTTATTATCCATACAACACGCAACAGCATAGAAACTACAACAGTTTCCCAGCAAAAACCATGTACAGGTCATCATAGTTTCCTAAAAATCAGAGGCACGCCATCCCCGGGCTCCACAGTCAACCTGAATGCCGGGCGATGCACGTAGTTTGGCGACAGCTCGAACTCAAACCTGGACAGCACGAGCGAAAGCACGACCTTGAGCTCAACCATCGCCAGGTTCTGGCCAGCACATGTCCGGGGACCGACACCGAAGGGCATGTACATGTGGTGGGGCTTGCAGGCGCGCGCTATGCCGCCGGCGAACCTGCCCGGGTCGAACCTGTCGCAGTCGGCGCCCCACACGGAAGGATCCCGGTGAGCCAGAGCGATGGGAACTCTGATGTTGGTGCCTTTTGGGATGTCCATGCCACCGAGGTTGATGTCGTTCAGAACTTCTCGGGTGACGAAAGAGGCTGGTGAGTAGAGGCGGAGGGTCTCCTGGATCACCATTGTTAACTGCAAAAGCACGATTATTAGCACTTCTGAAGGAGTCAGAAAGGTATGCAGGCAGATATTCATCAGAGCTCTACTCAGCAGTTATCAGTTTTGTTGAGATATAAAACATGCTATTGATCTTGCTAATAACACAAAAATTCTCTCATTCAAAAGAGCAGGAATTATCATACAGTTTTCAGCTTCCGTAGCACGTCAAAGTCTAGTGGTTCCCCATGGCAAACTTCAAGGACTTCCACCCGAGCACGGGACTGCCATTTAGGGTGCGATGCAAGAAGCATCAGGCACCACGCAGCAGTGCTCGAGGTTGTCTCATGCCCCGCAAAGTAGATGTTCTTGCAGTTGTCGACGATGAAATCCTCAGGCGTACACGACGAGAAAGAAGCGGCTTTAGAACCCTCAATGATGGACTGCAGGAGAAACTTATTTGGAGAGGTTGCTGAATCATGCTCGTGCTTCTTCGCTATGTTCAGAATGAGGGTACGGATGCTGCTCTCCAGATTCCAAATCTCTCTGTTGCTCTTTGTTGGTAAATATCTGGATGAAAAACACACATTGAAGGACAATGCATAGATCCCTTTTATAATTATATTTCATGTAGTGGTAAGAAAAATACAGTTTTTGGCGCTCAACTTTCATCTAATATAGTGTAATATGATAACTAGATCAAAATATCCGTCCTCCAACTTTAAACAAATTTGCACTGAACAGACATAATACACGCATTAACATGAAAATTGTGAGACATTGCATGTAGACTAGATCAACATGAGATGTACTCAAATTAATCCAGCGGAAACAGAATACATATTGGTACTAGCATGACTGAGGAACTTAATCCATTACTCTCTGAATTCCCAACATCTGAGACGAGAACTTGTTAGCTTAAGTACTTGTGCGTATTGTTAGTGTTACATACATTTGAGACGTGAACTAGCTGTTGTTAGCTCTTTTCGAAGTTACAGGCTTTCAGGTACCCTGAATTTTTATTATGAGTGCCACTGGCCACTGCTATCATAATATGTCAATCCTAAAAGAAATAGCTTCTGGGGATGAAGTTATAACACCATAAATAATAATATAAATGCATAGACAATACCTGCTTCCAGGAACACCAATAATCTGCTTTGCCATTGCTTTCTGAAGTTGACGAATCTTGTAGAATATCTCTTTGCCTTCAGTGAAACTGCTTCCAAAAGAAGTCCTTGATATGACATCAGCTGAGAAGTTTCTCAAGAACTCATCAACCACAATCTCTGTCCTGCCTCCATGGCTCACAACTTCGTCTTCCCATGAATTCAACATTGACCCTGCAGCATCTATCATCAAATTCACCATTCCCTGTGGACATTTTCCACAAACAATTTTAGTCTAGTGGTATTCCGAACATATTATTGTTGAACAGCTTCACAAAACAGCATTTATTGTATGAAACTTCATTTTGTTTCTGCATCAAGTGTCTGAAGCATGAAACATCATTGCAAAGGTGAAATTACCTTAACCTTGTCCATGAAGAACTCGGGTGCAATAACCTTTCTTTGGTGCACCCATAGTTCGCTGTTTGCCATCAGAATTCCCATACCAAGAAGAGCTCCACGCTCTTTCTGCAAAAAGGAAGGCTTTCCAAGATCCAAAGCCTTGTAGTTGGCCAGTGCCTTCACCATGTCTGAATCTGTTACATTTAGAATTTGTATGCTTCCAGTGGCATAGAAGTAGATGGAACCTGACACACCATCAAATTTACAAAGCAAAGTTCACATTAAGTCAATACGACAAAGTGAGGGCATAAAAGAAAGATTGCAAACATGATGATGCTAGAAAGTATATAGTACATCATTTGACCAACTGTAAATTCTAGGAGATACTATGAACTATCTATAACGAATTGTAATAATAGAATATGCCATTTTAGTGGTTTCAGAGTATTTAATCATGTATGTATCTGAAACAACAAGAGAACTCAAAAAAATTCTGATTAGACATGTTGGCGTTCCCCATAGAAAACCACAGATTCCGCTGTGCAAAAAAAATTCCCTTTTTACAGATATAAGAGCCTCTTTGATTCGTAGGAAAATTCGAAGAAAAGCATAGGAGTAGGAAATCTCCATTGGCCATTCATCCATGTGGTTCAAAATGGAGGAAACTTTCTTTGTTCTCAATTTAAAAGGAAAGATGCAGGAATTTTACAATCCACTTGACCTCCTTTTCAGTCCCCACATACTAAGTACGATGCCTAGGTCTTTAGTGGCATAATAACAACCCAATTATACTTTTTTACTTGGTTTGATGTTAGTTAGGATTCCTGTGGTCAAACAGCCAAGTTAACAAAATTCTTGCGTTTTTCCGATCCTCTGTTCTGGACATACATTGCTCTCCTAGTCCTGTGTTTTCCCTATTACTACCATTTAAGAATCCTATGAACTAAAGAGGCCACAAGTCAATAAAGCACTGCCCTGAATAAAATTAAAAAATATATATACAGAACATAGAATACACTAGAATTCAACAACTAATCAATTTAAAGTGAAATTCCTTACGAAAACTAGTTACAAGTTTCTCAACATACCGTAAACTCTGCTCCAATGGAGCAAGTAAGGGAATAGAGTAGCCACAAAGTTCGAGGAGAAACGGTCAGTGGACCTCCCTGCTTCCTCTTCTTGATCAGAGGTGACAAGTTTCTGGATTCTCCTCATCTCTGGTATGTTTCCGAAAAGGAAGGAAGGCTTGGGCCCCTTCACTCCTTGGCTTCTCAGCTTCTGCCTGAGCCTCTCCGGCCTTAGCCATAGGATGGTGTACAAGTAGGAGAAGAGAAGAACAGAGAGGAAGACCGGAGGTAGGAGTAGTAACCATGGTGATGATGAGAGAATTATCTCCATATGTGTGTCGAAGAGAATGAGGGAGAGAGAGGACATGCTTATATGCATATTGCTGGGTGGTCCATTCGGGCAACAAAATTAGTCACGCACTCTGAAAGCTGCTAGCAGAAAAGACACAGACAGTTTCTATCATATGAGGATACAACGAAAGGCGAAAGAAAAACTAAAGGACATCATTTTAACATACTTCGATGGACCAGTTTTGTCTGCTTGCTATGTCTAAAGAACAACCAGCACAATAATGTAATCTGGGATATAAAATTAGTAGTATATCCTGAGCAGGTGATGTGGAGTTGGTACAGCCTCGGTTGGGCAATATGCTAGCAATAAACTTTGCAAGTTTTCCGATAATATAATAAGTATAAACAAGGCCAGGCTACATCTGCAAGAACGTGTATGTACTTTCACATAGAGAAATTTTTAAGGTGAATCCAAAATAATGTGGATCATTAGTTCTCTGTGATCCAATGGCTAATAATGCTATTGCCTCTTACTATACCAGGCCAGGCTAAACCACCAAATCTAGCAACGTCAAGTATCGTTTTATTTCCATCCCGAGGATGAAATAGGCAGAATTGTTTCCATAACTCAAAACTGAGCTCATATTTTATAAAGCATTCTTTCCAAGCCAGTCAATTTCCGACTCAAACAAGTAATTTAACTCATCATGCGAATTTAGCCTATGCCAAACCGAAGTGAGGATGGCGACGGGAGGCAGAAACAGAGCACGAGTCATACGCACCGTGGTATTTCGGGGTGGACCGCCGCCGCCGCACGGCCAAGGACCTAGCTCATCGGGAAATGGATTCCCGGCGGGATGCGTAATTCTTGTCCGCGCGGCTGAGGAGCGCCGCCATGAGCTAAGGTTTGGGGAGAATTGGGATGAAAAAACACAGAAGGAGATGAGAGACTAGATGTCCATTCAATTCCAGCGCCCGATAGTTTGATCCTTGGACTTGGTTACAGAGGTTTATAACGACACCTCACTCACGCCCTGCACACAGCTGACGGCAGCCTAAAAAAGATGCACCGTCGACGACGAAGGCAAGAACAGGTACCAGCATCAGTACAGTAAGCGATGTTTCCGGCGTGGTCGTTGACCCGTATTCGGCCATCCAAAGAGAAAGCTGTAACCCAAAGATCCGTGTACTCCAGTCGAAAACGTACTCCCTGTTGCAAAGGAGAACGGACTTTTTGGACGAGAGCATCAGCATCCACCAGGATGATCTGCCCGTGGACAGAATTGGGTCACGATCTGGTCTGTGCTCGGTGCATCCAGCGGCGTGATCCATCCTATCCATGGTGCGCAAAAAAAATACGCGCGAAATTTAGGTTAGACTTTTATTGATTCATGCATAATTTACGTAGGAAATTAAAAAAAGAAAAACACTAGCTATGGCTCTCGTTGTCGTCGTCGTACTTGCCCTTGGCCTACGGTGGCCGCGGGGCCAACTACATCTCTTCGTCGGACACGAGATCGCGTACTCCGATGGCATCTAGAGGTTCGTCGGCGGGCAGATCACCTACCCGGCCCACATTGGCCACTCATGCTAAGGTACATGCGGTGGCGGCACCATCTGCCCGTACTCCGGGGCCCGTGGTGGCGCGTGCGGTGGCAACGGCGGGGGAGGAGGAAAATCAATGTTGTGCGTCGCAACCATCCCCGTCAGCTCGACGACAAGGCGGAGCCCTAACCAACTGGCATCCTCCTCCACCAAGGACGCCGCCAGGGCTTGCTGCAGCAGTGCCTCCTCATTGTTGCCCGTCGCCACGACGACCTGGTACTCGGGGGCAGGAGGCTGATACCCGCGCCGGTGGCATCCTCCACCTCCTGCTTCACGACATTGTCACCCTCGTCGCCGTCTTGCTCGTCATCGAAAAAGGCGAGGACGCTGTCGTAGAATTCCCACGGTTGGAACTCAGCACATAAGCCGCCGCTCGCCACGCATTGTGCTCCCTTGCGAGGAAGTTGCGCCAGTAGTTGTTGTTCTGGTACGCATGCTCGAACCGCACCACGGGCAGGAGTTTGGCGACGCGGTGGCATATCTCCACCCTCAGCCTCTTCCCTTCTTCGGCGCGGGTGGCACCGACATCCTCTCCATGTTGAGGTGCCAGCCGCCAGGAGGAATACATCATGGTGGGCGATGTCGTCCCCCTCCCTCCAGCGCCGCTCACACTCCAACATCGACACATAGATCCGGTCCCGCTGGCGCTCCTCATCAGGATCTACGATCCGTGCCACAGCACGAACATACGCCTTGAAGGGGTTCGTAGCAGAAAACATATTTTTTAAACTAACGCAACACCAATTATCATGATCTATCTAGGAGTAATGCTGTAACGGAGAAGGTTTCAGTAACATATCCTTGTAGACCGAAAGCGCTTAACGTTCCGTGGGGAACATGGATGAGGTAGTCGAGCTCGTAGCCGACCTCAAGGTGATGAAGCTCCTCGCAAGTCACCCCTAATCATTACACGACAACCCAGGTGCCACAATTGGCAGCACCTTCGTCGTTTCACACACGTTTGGTGCACGACGACGACCTCCGGTTCTCTGATCCAACCGAGAGTGCGAAAGTAGATCTTCTGGTCGAATCTCTGCAACATAGTGGCATGCTGTAGTGAAGCACTCCCTTGCGCACGCAACCCTGACTCAGGGCCATAGTTGCAAGAGAGAAGAGAGAGAAATCCTCTAAGGAAACCGCCTTAGAGAATATCTTATATTTGTGTGTCTTTTTCCCACCCATAGTACCCTCCTTATATAGGGAAAAGGGGGAGACCCCTATCTCCTCAAGTCCCGGGTGGGACTAAAGGAAAGGAGAAGTGGAGGCGCGAGGGGAGGAGGAGCCGACCGACCGGGGTAGACCCGAGCGAGGCCCATGGTGGTCGGACGGCCGGATGGGCTCCACCCCGCGTGCCATGGCCCATGGCGACGATGACTGCCCCTTGCCTCCTTTGGGTGGCTTGCCCTATTGGGCCCTTTCCCTTCAGCGATTTAGCCCATTAGGGAAGTTTCTCTTTTAAATTTAATTTTAAATATTTATTTGATATTAATTTCAATGATTAATATATAAATACATATTATTAAATTACTATTGGCCCAAAACACCTTTCGGCTCACTCTGAACGACTTCGGTTCCTCCCGAAACAATTTCGGTTCTCCTCGGAACACTTCCGGTATTCTCTCTTTCTTACTCCGGTGATTCCTTATAATCAAAATGATGTTCGAGCGTCATTGTTCCCTCAAGTGTGTTACCTACGGTTCTGAAACATCACATACATGATCGAGACAACTCTCATATCAATGATCATTAGCGGGATCGGGATGCCCATAATGACCCCTGTGCATTCTACGATATCTATTGTCGTTTGAACCATAAACGTCGAGTCTAATTCTCTTTGTTACTTCGGTATCGCTATACCTCGTTCAATATCATTACCGACAAGTGATGTTTTACTCGTTCCATGATATTACATCCACGTGACCTAGTCACATGTTGCGCAACATTTATGGATGCAATATCACCGAGTGGGCCTAGTGTATCTTCCCATCACGCAAAAGAACAAATCCCAATATTGATGCATACGCATCAACATGTCCCTCTAGAATACACAACATACACCTTTATGATCACCCTGCTACGGTGTGACGGTTGATGCAGTCCAAGCATCCGTGAGTGACAGTGATTAAACATGATCTCACGGTCTAAGGATAACATACTTTCTTTCTAACTATTGTAATGATGAACTGCATGACTTGATCTTGTTGCAATACTTATATTGGATAATGTCCATCACATCATTCACCAATGATTATGACTATTGTCTATTGGCATAAAAGCACCATGATCAGGAAACCTTGATCATTAGTTGCCTAATGAACTAGTTAAATAGAGGCTATTAGGGACTCTGGTTTACATACCACATGTGTATCAATGTTTCTGATTGATACAGTTATAGCATGGTATAAAACTATTATGAACTAATGAGATATGATAATAAACATCCTTTATTATTTGCCTCTAGGGCATATCTCTTGCAGTGTCTCACTTGCACTAGAGTATAAATAATCTAGTTTGCATTTATTATTGTTCATAAAATCATATCACATATGTGTTTTATTGATCATGCTTCCTCATGGAGAAACCTTTCTGCCTTTTATCTGTATTACTAGATCTTATGTTCTTTGCAAATCGTTAACATCACATAATTTGACATTTACACCATTATCACATAATGTGTCAAAGTATTCATTTGGTGACAAAGTGACACTTTGTTTCCTAGTGTTTACAATAACGGTCGATCAGTCAATTGAACTTTCATCTTGTCGTGTATACTTACAAACACACTCAACTAAAGTCGAACTTCTTTAGCCATAACACTTTATGCTAGCCACTTCAGAAGTAACCACATACTTATATATCTATGTAGATCCTAATCGATAGTGCATTAATTGCAACTTTGATGCTTGATCTCGCTCCTTACAATTTCAAGGAAAAACTTAACTTTGGTACAGTGATTTACTCAGAATCACTTTGACAAGGGGTAACCTTGGCAATGCCCATGGTTATGGACTTAGGGTTTCGTGGAAAAGAGAACGCTGGGGATTTCATCAGATGTTAGGCAAACAAGGGAGTCAAAGTAACCTGATTATTGATGAACAAAGTTATTACAGATCGCTTGGGATTTTTCGGTTCTTTCTCGCAGGCTTCTCCCGTCCTATATATAATAGGCCGGGTCTTAGAGCCGTATACGAATAGGTTACATATGTATGATTACAACACCAACATAATGTCGGTTCATATTTCCTTTTGTAATACAACTAAGGCTTTCATCGGATGCTTCTTCGGCCATCATATTGAATCTTCATGGGTCATGAGCTTTTATGCAGCCAGGGTAACAAATCATAAGCACCCGAGTAATCATACCCATGTTAGTATCCCCCGAGACTTTACCTAAATCGTAGATTCTGGTTGAGTCTCAAAGATATTTTTAGTTATTCATGTTCTGAGATTTTATGAATTGTTTATATTTTTCTAGCCTTATAGGGATTTGGTACAACATGCCTGATGCATCCGATGGGTCGGTAATCAGTTAATTGCTCCTGGGAAAAAACACTATAGACCTACATCAAATTCAAGTCCCCAGGCCTGTACTCAGAATATTAACTGGGGTAATTCAGTTCGAGCCGTTCAGGTCTTATCGAATACTGAATTCCAGTTCAATTTTATCGGGTACCTGATACCTTCGATCCGGATTACAGATGTAGTATAGCTTCTTTTCCCTAGTATACCTAGGTTATCGAATCCTCGGGAAGCAGATGCGTAGTGAAGTTACTTTAACGGACCTTCAGTAATTTTAGAATTCCTTTTATGTTTTTACTGGACCAATAATTTGCGCTTTTTTGTTGTTGTCGATGATGGAGAGAGAGGGCCTAGGGCGTTCAGTTTCACCTGTAGTTGTGCAAAACATCTGATGGGAATAAAAGATAAAGATAAAAGTATGCATGTAATTGTTAGAGCAAGATAAATTATATGTGGGTAGTGCATCCACAATTTCTATTGCCTTCGCAACTGCTTATAGTAATAACCTACTAGTCTCATCCATAGAAGAAAGAGAACTAATGATATGCATAGTGATGTCACCGTTAATTCCAAGTAAATCCCTCACATACAGCCGTACTACCCCTTCTATCACTGGGGTTCTCAACCTGCAGATCAATCATTACTCATACTCCCTATACCTGGTTCAACCCTCGGGGTCTTGGATACCTGACAAGTCCTTAGATTGAGGCATGAGAGGATACAATAATCATCATGTCATACAAACTAATACATGATCCCATCTATGATAAATAACATGCACAAACGCTACATGGCTAGGCCAAAGCCCTTAGCCCAAGGAGGATTACTCACACATAGAGATGAGATCAACAATCACAAACATTGTAATGAAAATCATAAGATTGATAGCAATAGTCTTACAATGTTTCCAATCGAATAAGATATCTACTGTTACAAGTGGTGGAATATGGCTATGGAGATGGAGAAGGGTTTTGAGATCTAGAGGTGGCTGGTGATCTGGGGCAGATACTTTTGGATGAGGTAGGCTTGTTTCTCGTCGCCCGAGGCTTCTTTATATAGGGGTCCCTTCACAAAAGTTGTTTCGTTTGACCTAATGGTGGCGGCGCCAACTATACAACCGGAACTGTATGGCCGGAATTTTGTTCCAGTTGTATAGTTGGTCGTTAAAGCGTCAGCCTTCACTTCACGGCTCCTGGTTTCTTATGGTTGTTGGAAATCTCGTATCTTTGACTTTAATGTAGTGATTCCCATCTTCAAACGATATTATCTGCGTAGGAAAAATAGAAGGAAATAATATGCATACCCCTCTGAATATTAGGCATTAGTGGCAGGGTTTAGAGAGATATTTCATCAAAATATGAATAATAACCAGTTTAAATATGGACGTAGATGGCTATATTTCAGAGCCATCAGTACCCAACGCGTCCGTAGGGATTTTTCATCACATTGTTGATACAGATATTTTACTGGCAGAGCGCATTCTTATGCGATTACCAGGCCACACAAGACGAATCCAGGGGTCTTACCTTTATGTCTTGGACACGTCATTCGGAGTTTTATCGCATCGGGTGCAATCGGAGATTTTTGTATGATTTTTATCGACTGTCTTGTTTGGCTGCTGGAATTTTTGAAATTTATCAGATTTTCATTTTAATGGTTTTATAGAATCTCCCGATGGGAGTGACCTTTTGAGGATACACCAAAGTAAAACTCATAGGTTTGGGATGAAACTTCTTTGACTCTATATGCACAATCTAATTTCTATCGGGTGGGAGTAGCCCCCGAGGCTATGTTCGGATGCCTATATCTGGACATAGGCTCATAATTGTTGTCAGTTTTATCAGAATAATGCTCATAGAAAAATAAAGATCCCCTGTTTTGTTGGTAAAAAGTATATAAATAAAGACTCGGAGTATGAAGAACTTATCTTTTATTTATATTCTGAAGCCGAAGATACACAGTTTGGCGGATTTCTGCCTGGTTGTTATCCTTAATATTCTGGCTAAGAAGCCAGGCCATAGGCCTTATTGTAATTTAAATTGCAAGAAAACATAAATTCTAAGCGTAAAAGCGTCGTAGGTGTGTGATATTCCACGGATTGGAGTATTTGACTCATGTCTTCTTGTCTTGTAGCCGATATGCTCCTCCGGAAATAACTTATGTGACAATGTAAGGCCCTTCCCAAGCCGACTCCACTTTACAGTGACCATCTTGCTTGAGGCGAAGAACTAGGTCCCAAACAACGAAGGACCTAGGATGCAAACGTCGACTATGGTGGTTGCGCAAGTTTTGTTGATACATAGTAGCTCTTTGTAGGGCAGTGTCAAGGGCTTCATCAAGTGTATCAATGTCATCTTCAAGTGCTTATCTTGATGCTTATTCATCATATTAAGCTACTCGTGGAGATTCGTGTGATACTTCGACTGGAAGGACGACTTCAGCGCCGTGGACCAGAAAGAAGGGTGTTTCTTGTGTCGAATTATTTGGAGTAGTATGCAAACTCTACGAAACAGATGGTAACTCATCAACCCATGCTCCTTTTGCCCTATCGAGTGGTGCTAGTAATCTTTTCTTGAGGCCAATAGTTATTAGGCCATTGCCTTATTCTACTTGCCCATTAGTTTGCGGGTGAGCTACCGAGGCATAGCTTACTTTTATACCCATCTCCTCGCAGTATTCTTTGAACTCATTGGAGTAAATTAGTTCCATTGTCAGTGATGATGCTATTTGGTACACCAAATCGGAACACAATGGATTTGATAAAATTTACAACCAAAGTCCCATCCTGGCTGGTGACAGGCATTTCCTCAATCCACTTAGTGAACTTGTTGACTGCTACTAGCAGAAAGACGTGTCCTCCTGGATATGATTTGTGAAGTTTACCCACCATATTGAGTCCCCACTAAGAAAATGGCTAAGCAAGAGGTATGGGATTTAACTCTGCAGCAGCTGCGCCAGGTTTTGTTGCAAATCGCTAACATGCGAGGCGCATGTTTTGACTATATCCTTTGCATCTTGAAATTTTGTGAGCCAGTAGAATCATGCCCTGAACGCTTTGGCGGCAATTGCTCGGCTACTAGCATGATATCCACATACTCTTTCATGTATATACTTAAGTATAATTTCCCCTTCATCGGGTGTGACACATCACTGTAGCACACCCAAAATACTTCTTTTATATAACTCTCCTTTGATGATTCTAAAGGCTTTTGATCGTCGAATGATTCTTCGAGCTTCCGTCACGTCTTAGGGGGTTCTCCCCGAGTCATATATGCTATCTATGGCTGCATCCATGTAGGCTCTATTATCATAACCTCATCAACTTCTGGTTCTTCCTCGAAGATTTCCTTCGTACTTTCGCTAGCTAGTGGAGCCCCTGAGTCCTTTCATGGCTTAATCCTTTTCCCTGTCTTGGGTGCTATGACCTTAGGGACTCTCTTGGCCTTGATAGAGCGCTCAGTTATTTTCTCACAAAAAACCCCAGGTGGGACTAGTAGGCATAAGGACCCGATGTTTGCGAGATTGTCGGCTTCTTCATTACTTGCTCTTCCTGTGTGTGATACTTCGCATCCATCAAATTGGGCCTCCATAATGCTATACAGATCACGGTAGGCAATCATATTGTCGCTGATAGTGTCACACTTGTTCATTGCTTGCTGTCCTACAAGATTAGAATCACCGAATATTTTGAGGCGAGTTGCACCGCAAGCTTTAGCCATATGCATACCGTGCAAAAGGGCCATATACTCAGCTTCATTATTGGACGCTGATGAGGGTTGAACTCATCAATGCCATTGTGATGGACTTGGGTTTTGGAGAAGAGGGGAGCGCTGGAGGCATCAATCGGCTAGCAAACAAGCACATAGGGACGCAAGGTTTACCCAGATTCAGGCCTCATAGAGGACCCTACTCCTGCTTGTCTACTCTTGGAATTATCGAAGGAGACGAAAGTTACAGGAGTGCGCAGATGCAATCTGGCGATGGTGTGGAAACTAGGGTTGCGATTGTCCTCCTCGCTGCCCCTCCTAGCCTTTATATAGAGATAGGCTAGGTCTCGGAATAGCAGGTCGAGTCGGTTACAAGTTAGGGTTTTCCCTTTGAACTTTCTAACTTGAGCTCGCCGTGTGCCGCAAGAAGTTATCCTTTGGTCATCCGAATCTTTGATTGGGCACTGGTAACATTGTGGGCTTCTGCTAGACTAGACCGTATATGCCAAACTCGAGTACCTATAAGGTATGCCCATGTCAGTAGCCCCCGAGTGTCTGGTTGAATCGTAGATTCGAGTGGAGACTTATGAAGCCTTCGAGTGCATAGTTGAGTGTGTCTTTTCGAGTGCTCTAGTATATTTCATAGGGATCATTAATATACGTGCCTGATTCATCCGATGTATCGGGATCAGTTAACTGCCTTAGGGCAAAACAACGCAATCTTCTCAAACTCGAGTCCCTGGACTCGAATTCGGAATCCTAGTGTCGAATTCGACTCAGGCCGTGGAGGTCTTATAGAGTCGAATCCTAGTGTATAAGTGTTAGCACTCGACGCGTCCGTCAAGGCTTATTTCATCGTGCCTGCAGGCACGGATTATTTCTGGTAGAGCATAGCAGGTGTGTTGCCAGGCCTTCTTCATGTCTTATCTTCATGCTGCAAGCATGGCACCCAAATTTTTGCCATCACGGAAATGATTCGGGTGACCTAGGAGACGTAGTATCTTTGTAGGGAAAATATGAGGCGGAGTCGCCGAAGCTTTCGAGTGTGGACGTAGTCAGCACATAGTTATGTATAAGAAAATTCATAGGGTGCACGACCAGCGCTCCCTATGGGAGTATCCCCCGTGTGCCTATTCGAGTCGTAGACTTGAGTGGGGACTATAATTTTTTTGCGACTGCTGTCATCTTTTGCTTGTTTCAGTCGAATGTGCTTTCAGCGTTCCCTATGGGAGTAACCCGGAGTCCATAATTGAATCATTAATTCGAGTGAAGGTTTTTTGAGATAAAATATGATGTCATAATGCTTGAATGTCTTACAAAGTTCCTCGGGTGTGCGGCTAGCGGTCCTGTTAGGAGTAGCCCCCGAGTGCTTGGTCGAGTCAAAGACTCGAGTAAGGACTAGAGTAGTCAAAAAATGCTCCTGCTAGAGTTAGTGACGTTAGTGCTGATGATGAGATGATCTCAGTTTCCCACGTGAGCGGTTTTGACGGGACGTGATGAAAAGTGGGTCCCATTTTCTAACTTGAACTTGACCAGACATGCATAATCTCTGTTTTAACTGTGCCTCCTCAATTCTTGCGCATAATGGGAGGAGTGGAGCGATGGTTCATGGTTTACTCTGCCACGCGTCGACATTGATTTGTGCCACGTGTCTGGTTGGTTCTCTCCTGGCTGTCGGATGACATCTTCGATGAGGTTAAGTAGAAATCCGCTATGCGTTAATTCCCCACAACTCATCTTCCTCCTTGCGCATAGCCTCCATTGCTGCTCCTTGCTGCTCCATTGCTCTCACCCTGTTTGCAGCGCTGGACGATCTTCGCACCTTTTCCAGTTACTTTCTGCGCTCCCACCGCAAGCGCCCGATGGGAAAGAAGAAAGGAAACTCTGCCGCTGGTTCTGCGGCTGCCACTGGTGTGACCAAGAAGAAGGGCGCCGACACCATGGGCACCAGCACTGCCGCCACGACTGGGAATAAGAAGGGCCCAGGAACCCGCGTCACGAATGGGTCATGGCGTCCATCCACCATCAAGCCTTCAGAGCTCTTCACCCATCGCCAAGATGGAGCATTCTCCGCCGTGGAGGATGACTGCCGCATCCCTAGTGATGGGGTAATCCCCAGTCCTCCCGGCGGGTTTCAGGTGATGTTCCTCGCGTTCATTATTCACGGTCTTTCTCTCCCCTTCACAAATTTGTGAGGGGGTTGCTTTGTTTCTACGAGCTCTAGCTGCACTAGCTGACCCCAAATTCTATCCTCCACATCGCTTGCTTCATTACCCTCTGCGAGTGCTGGCTCGGAATCGAGCCACACTTTGGCCTCTTTAAAAAGCTTTTCAAACTCAAATGCCAGTCGGGCTCTAGATCGGTAGTCTATGATACAGGAGGTTGTGGGATCCACGTCGACTCCAATGTCACATATTTTTCCATCAAACTCACTGCGTCTATACAAGGATGGAGGGAAAAGTGGTTCTACATTCGCGACCAGAAAGTTGACGAAGAGCACTATGGACTCACGCCCTTTGATCCATTGGCAGCCTGCAAGAGGAGGAGGTCGTGGAAGAATACTGTGATGTCCGGCGAAGCCGAGGAAACATAAACTCTTTACCAGCATGTCTGCGACCTCGAACGCCATGTAGGCAAGGAAGTAGGAGGCACAAACCTTATTCGCACTTGGATGCGTCGCTGAGTGTAGCCGCTGTAGGCCAGGGCGCATCCAATGTGCTGCTGGATTGGTACTGGTGATGTGACTCGCATATCCTCAGAGGGTGTTTCCTCGGGCGAAGTAGACAAGAGGTTTCGACTGCTGACCAAGTACACCTCCAAGGAGGATCTCCCGGGTGACTCAGTCGTGCCTCCCTTCTATGCAAGCCATCCTCCGCCTGAGGTGGATTTCTTTTAAAAGTTCTTCTTATTTTTCGATTGCTTGCTAGGTGTCTTTTATATTGATGCTTGATGTTGGTTTCAGGACTAGAAAGTGACCATCGTGCTACCTCCTCAGCTTGAGGGAATAATTTCTCGTGAAGCGGAAGAGGAGGATGAGTCGGGCTCCACCATCCCTGTTGGGGAGGAGCAGGAAGCCCCCGAGTCTAATGAGCACGAGACTCACAATTGTTCCCGAAGCGAGGACTCGGATGCCTCATCACCGACGACACCGGAGGGTCCTCCTACTATAGTAGAGGAGCCAATCCCTGCCGTGCCTATGCGCGCTATGGCTCCTCCGTCGCAGAAGAAGTTGAGGATGCCGAAGGAGTCGTCTGGGGATTCCTTCGACCTCGACAATTTTGACGGGTATGTTTCTATATTCTTGCAAACTCGCACTGTCCTCCCAAAATCTGTTCATCTGAAATAGTTATGGATATTTTTATAGTCAATCGGCGTCGTCATCTTCCGACGACTGTCGATTTGTCAAGGATACTGGAGTTGTGGAATCAAAGACAAGGAGGTGGCGGTGTGATCTCCTTCTCCTCCGGTGGCGGCCCACTCCGGGGCCAATTCTTCGAGTTCTCCCCACACTGGGGGCACCAGATGATTGCTCGGACGTCGTTTCGGAAAGAAACTTCGGAGTCCCTAGAGGAACATGTGAGTTTTTCTTGTCGTTGGCAGTTGAATTTTGGTTGATTCTCACACTTTTGCTTGCTTGTAGCCTGTATTGAAAGAATCTGCTCGCCTCGCCGAACGGATCATGTCCTTTGGTCGCCAGCATGCTTCGCTGGAAACCCGTTACCGTGCCTTTGAAGGTGAATTTACATTTTGTCCTCATTTTTCTTGTGCAAGGGTTGGTGAGCTCAAATTTGCCATTTTATCCTTTGCAGGTGAACATAATGATCTTCTTCGTAACGTCAAATCCCTCTAGAAGGTACTTGCCGCGATAGAGAAGAAACGCGACGAGGCACTCGAGGCTCTTGAAAGTCGAAAAATGTGAGGAAGATTTGTGTTCCTCCACTGCTGAGAGGGAAAAGGTGTTCATAGAACAACTCTTCTCTATCGTGAGAGCGCTCTCAGGTGCAATACTGCCTCATTCATATTTGTCATGTACTTTGCCTGTATTTTGCTATGCTCGTGTGTATATTCTTCAGATGCCGCTGGCATGGCCTTCAACGCCTAGGCTTTGACACGCTCGGAATCTTTGGCCGGTGTCATGGCCGCAGTCGAGGACCGCAGTGTCTCCATCAAGGAATTGTTCGAGAAGGCCAAGGGCATGCTTGGGCGTCTTCACGAGGAGATGGTCCCCAAGGCCAAGATGATCGAGGATCTCGATGGCTTAGTGGAGTCCTTCACGGAGGCGTTCCTATCGACTTCAAGAACGCACAGCGGGGAGTTGGAGCGACCATGGGACTCGCGATGGTGCAAGCTCATGGCGTGGAACTAGACCCCAACAAAGTCTCCTCGGCGATGCCGGTCACCACGGATGCCTAACAGGTAGTGTTTTCTCCTTCAACCACTAGTTGCAGTAAATATGGGCCTCGGCTCATTGAGACACTCGCCAAGTATTCGACGGAGCTGTGGCGGTTGAAGACGGCAAAGGCTACGACGTCCAAAGCTGTAGCTGGGAAGACTGTGACATCAGAGACTCATTATGTGGGAGTATCCCTTTCGAGACTCATTGAACTTGGATGCGTTGTTCTTATTTATTGATGACTGTTGGTCTTATTTGCCTCTTTTCTTTGGCTATAATAGGGTCCTTCGAGTGGTCCGTCTGACTCTCCTCCCACCTATAAAACTGTGGCGCAACCACGTTCAAAAGTGGAGGAGATGTCGCTGCTCTCGCAAATGTGCGACGTCGTAAAGCAGTTGGAGCGAGAGATGACCATGATCCGTGGTAACGCGGATGTGTGGAAGTCAAAAGCTGAAAAAGCCGGTGCGCGCGAGGAGTACCTCCTGGGTGAAGTTTCTCAATTGCATGAGCAATTTAAGTGTTAGCTCTCTAGCTCCTGATCCTTTCTTTAGCCATTTGCGACGGCGCTTTATCTTTATGCTTTTACCTACTTCTTGTAGTTGTTAGAGCTCATCACCCGCATGATGAGAGGGATCGAGTTGCCATTCGACTGAACGACTTGACCCAGGAGCAGCTGGAAGCTAGTGAATATTTCTGGGTGACCATGATCGTGCAGTCGCATTGGCGATGCTGTAGGATCATGCATCGCGGGTGCTGCAGTGCTTGAAGAAGTTGCAGTCGTGCCTTAAGCATATTTTTCAGGCGATGTTCCCCCTAGATGTGGTGCCTTCAAGCTTGCTAGCTTTGTTGTCGAAGTTTCAGGATATCAGCGTGGTCCGCGAGTGCGTGCACCAGTAGTTGGTCGCGGGTGCCAAGGATGCGTTGGCACTTGTTCGCCTGCACCGTCCAGATATGGATTTCTCAGCTATTGCCGCTGGACCACTGCCACTGCCAGAAGGGATGACATGGAACATGGTGCCACATTACCAGGCGGTTGATCAGCCAGCCGGAGGTATCATTGATTTCTTCGAAGAGCAGACAAATGTTCTCCTTTTGCGGCAGTAGTGTAGTATGGACCTATACATGGATGTATAGGTGTTGTAAATTTCATATAATTGTGCCGGGTGTTTTTGATACCCTTTAATGTGTAAAAAGCTTGCTAGCTTGTATGTTTTTCGAGTATGCTGTAATCTGCAGTTGCGTTTTGTTAGCCTGACGTATATTCATCTCAGCACCTTGTCAACCTGTCAGGTGCGTTGCAACTGGGTTGATTTTACCAAGGGTTTGATTGATAGTGCGTCAGCTACTCAAGATACTACGTTATTCGTGTAACAAGGTGAAGAGGGTGGCGCAGCCCCTGAGTGATATAATTGCAAGTAAAATAGAAAAACACGAAGTTAGGGGCACTTAGCTTTATTTATTCATTGAATATCACGAGGTATAATGTATGGCTAAGTATCCTAGCTGAATAGCCTTATTTGTAAAGTAAAAACATCTAAGGGTAGAAACAATGTAGCTACGCGACGTTCCAGGGATTGGAGTATGCGACTCCGCTTTCTAGATCTTTAAGGCGGTAGGCGCCAGCTGGGATTACTTCGGTAATCACATAAGGTCCTTCCCAAGGGGACTCGAGTTTGAGGTGCCCTTGCTGCTCCAGTCGTAGGACCAGGTCTCCTTCAACGAAGGATCTGGGGCGTAGCCTGCTGCTGTGGTAATTGCGAAGGTTCTACTGGTAGATCGTGGATCTCTCCGCTGCAATCTCGTGTGCTTCATCGAGGAGATCGACGGAGTCTTCGAGTGCTAGGGTTGATTCTTCCTTACTGTATGCTACTACCCATGGGGCTTTGTAGCGCACCTCTGTGGGTAGTACCACCTCGACGTTGTGTACCATGAAGAATGGAGTGTAGCATGTAGCGCTGTTTGGAGTTGTGCGCAGGCTCCATAGTACCGATTGCAGCTCCTCGGGCCAGCACCCGACAGGTCTTTCGAGTGGTCGGAGGAGCCTTTTCTTGATCCCGCCGCAGACGAGGCCGTTGGCCTTTTCGACTTGACCGTTGGTCTGGGGGAGCACCACTGAGGCATAGCTGATGTTGATTCCCAGTTTTTCGCAGAAGCCCTGGAATTTGTTCGAGGTGAAGTTTGTTCCGTTGTCCGTGATGATGCTATGTGGCACTTCGAACCAGAAAACGATGGACTCGAAGAATTTAGCGACGCTGGCTCCTGATTGATTTGTCATCAACATGGCCTCAATCCACTTGGTGAACTTGTCGACTGCGACGAGGAGGTAAACATATCCTCCAGTTGAAGACTTCTGGAGCTTGCCGACCATGTCGAGTCCCCATTGTGCGAAGGACCAGGCCACAGGTATCGGCCTGAGCTCTACGCCAGGTGAATGCGGCTTATCCGTGAATCACTGGCAGGCGTTGCAATGTTGGACGATGTCCTTGGCATCACGCATTGCCATAGGCTAGTAGAATCCAGCTCGTAGAGCTTTGGTGGCGAGGGCGCGACTGCCGGCGTGGTGGCCGCAAGTGCCTTCGTGTATCTCGAGGAGGATGGCTCTTCCGTCTCCATTGGAGACGCATCGCTGAAGGACTTCTGTGATGCTGCGCTTGTACAGTTCGCAGTTGATGAGGGCGAATGCCTTGGATCGTCGCGCTATATGACGCGCATCTGTCGGGTCATCTAGCAACCTTTTGCTGAGCAAGTATGTGATGTATGGTTGCATCCAGGATGGCTCAATCATCATGACCTCCACGTGGCCTTCGAGTCCTATATCCGGATCCATGTCATCTAGTGCCGTTGGCTCGTTGGGTGGCCTAGCCCCCGAGTCCTTCGACGTGCTGGTTTTATGCTTTGGAGCCTTAAGCTTGATGGAGCGCTCGTAGATGCGCTCTAAAAATACTTCGGGTGGCACTGGGGCACAAGTGGAGCCGATGTTGGTGAGTATGTCCGCTTCCTCGTTGCTCTCGCGACCGACGTGCCGCAGCTCGCAGCCATCGAAGTTCCCCTCGAGTGCGTCGTAGAGGTCGCGGTAGGTGATCATGTTGTCGCTTAGAGCATCGCACTCGTTCATTGTTTGGTTAACCACCAGTTTGGAGTCGCCGTAGATGACGAGTCGCTTTGCGCCACAAGCTTTTGCCATCCGCATCCCATGGAGTAAAGCTTCGTACTCAGCTTCGTTGTTGGAGGCAGTGAACTACATTCATAGAACATACCTCATCTTGTCACCTTGCAGCGACGTCAGGATGATGCCCGCGCCAGCTCCCTCCTTGCGCTTGGACCCATCGAAGTGCATTGTCCATAGATACGACATGTCTGGCTTGTCGGGGAGCTGGTTTTCCATCCAGTGTACGAGGAAGTCCGGGAGAACTTGCGACTTGATTGCGTCTCGCTTCTCGTAGGTGATGTCTCGTGGAGACAGTTCTATCCCCCAGAGCGCGACTCGTCCGGTGGCGTTAGGGTTGTTGAGTATGTGCCCTAACGAGTCGTCGTTCACCACAATAATTGGGTGCTCCTGGAAGTAGTGGCGCAGTCACTTGGATGTCATGAATATACCATATGCCAGCTTCTGATAATGTGGGTACTGCTATTTTGTTGGTGTGAGGACCTTGCTGAGGTAGTAGACTGGGCGCTGCACCCCATGGACTTTATTTTGTTCGGCTCGCTCTACTACAAGCGCAGTACTAACTACCTGGTTGGTGGTGGAGATGTATAGCAACATCGGCTCCTTTTCGTGAGGTGTTACCAACACCGGTGAGGTGGATAGTAGACACTTGAGGTCTTCGAATGCTTCTTGTGCTTCGTCTGTCCACTCAAATTTGTCATCCTTGCGGAGAAGTTGGTAGAATGGCAGTGCCTTTTCACCCACCCGACTGATGAATCGACTGAGCTCCGCGATTCGCCAAGCCAGCTGCTAGACGCCTTTTATGTTCTTCGGATTCTCCATAGCTAGTATGACTTTTATTTTCTTCGGGTTGGCCTCGATCCCTCTCGCAAAGATGAGGAACCCGAACAATTGCCCAGCTGGTACACCGAAGGCGTGTTTGTCTGGATTCAGCTTGATCCAATAACGGTCGAGGTTATCGAAGGTCTCGTGGAGATCGTCGAGTAACGAGGCTTCCTCCTTTGTTTTGACAATGATGTCATCGATGTAGACTTGGATGTTGCAACCAAGCTGGTTCTTGAGGCAGGCCTGCATACACCGCTGGTAGGTGGCTCCTGCGTTTTTTAGCCCGAAGGGCATCATTGTGTAGCAGAAGACACCAAAGGGCGTTATGAACGCCATTTTCTCCTGGTCCTCCTCCTTCATTCGAATCTGGTGATAGCCTGAGTAGGCATCGAGGAATCAGAGGCGCTCGCATCCCACAGTGGAGTCAATTATTTGATCGATCCGTGGCAACGGGAAGTGGTCCCTTGAGCAGTGCTTGTTCAGGGAGGTGAAGTCCACGCACATCCGCAGGATATCCATGTCTTTTTTAGGAACGAGCACGGGATTTGCTACCCAAGTGCTTTCCTTGATCTAACGTATGAAATTAGCGTCGAGGAGTCTGTTGACTTCCGTACCGACCGCTTTTACCCTTGGTTCAGATAGTCGTCGTATTGTTTGTTTGACTAGCCTTGCTTTAGGATTCACATTGAGTGAGTGCTCGACGAATTCCTTGGGAACTTCTGGCATGTCCGCTGGACACCGGGCGAAGATTTCCAAGCGCTCATGGAGGAATTCGACGAGCGCGAGTTCCTATGCGGGACTCAAGTTGTTGGTGATGAGGGCCGTCTTGGTCGGGTCCGTTGGATGGACCTGGACTGGCTTGGTGTGCACCGACATGTCGAAGGATTGGTCGGGTGAGCTTGGCTTGCTCAGGGGAGGTAGACTATTGTCTGTCGACTCCTTCAACCTCGCCAGTTCTTCTTGCATGCCGAAAGACTAGGAAATTCTATTGAATTCCCTGTCGTAGCTGTCGGACCTCTCGAAGCTCGTGTTGACTATGATAATGCCATTTGGGCCTGGCATCTTCATCTGCAGGTAGGCGTACTGTGGTACTACCATGAACCTCGCGAACACGACACGCCCGAGGATGCAGTGGTATTGTGAGGGCCGGTCGACAACTTCGAATTTGATGCGCTCTCGTCAAAAATTTGCCAGCGTTCCGAAGATGACGTCGAGGCTGATCTTGCCTAGGGGGTATACGCCCTTCCCTGGGACGATTCTGTGGAAAGTCATGTCTGAAGCTTCCAGACATGACAGAGGGATTTTCATTGCGCACAAGGTACTTGCGAACATGAGGTTAATGCCGCTTCCGCTATCCATGAAGACAAGACTCATCTCGAAGTCTCCAATCTATGCCTCGAGCACCAGGGGACAGTGGCATGGGCGAGGTACTTGGCGCGTATGATCGCGCTTGTCGAAGGTGATGTAGGACTCGGTTCCACTGAGGTACTCAGTGGTGGAGGGCGGAGAGTTCATCGCCAGATTGACTTGGTGAGTGATTGACTTTTGCACTCAACTTGAGGGGCGTCCTTTTTGGATCATCCCCATGTTTCCCAGCGCTCACGCATATGGCTCGCCTCCATGGTTCTGGATTGGCGCAGCCGCAGGTGGTGGTCCCGGGTGGTGGTGGAGGTGCTCCATGAGCCATAGTGCCCGGGGTAGCTCCATAGCCCTGGTTTATTGCGTCACGATTCATTTGGGCTAGGCCTTCGTGGAGCTTGAGGAACTCGCGGCAATCCTTTAGAAGGTGGCTGGATTTTTTCTTGCCGTTGTGCTTGTCTATGTAGAAGTGTACGTTGCACGATCCAGACAGTTTGTCCTGGATAGATGTCCCAGGTGCCTCATCACGAGTGTGGTGTTTCCACACTTGCGTGGTTTTTCCGCTATCACGGTATCCACTGCTGCGGTATCCGCTATTGTGGTTATTGTCATCGCGTTTGTCGGCGTAGCCATCTGTGACCATGTTGACCTCCTCGCGGTCCTCGTAGCTGCACATTTGACATTTTCCTCGGTGATCGCGTCTGCGCTCGAGGTCGTCGTCCTCATCGGAGTGGACACGGTTTTTTACCGAATCCTCTCCATCAGGTGGTCGATTGTTTTGGGCTTCGAGTGGCCTAGCTCCTCTCTGAGCTCTCTGCGGTGCACACAACCATTGAACGCATCGATTGCGCAATCCTTAGTGATGTACGCGTGCAGCGACTCGCTAGTCTTCTGGTAGCATCCTCTTAGTTCTTCAATTGATGCAGGTATTTTGTACGTGGCCTTGAAGTTTCGCACGAAGATGTAGACCAGCTCATCCCAACTGCAAATCGATCCGCGTGGGAGGTGGTTGAGCCACGCACAAGCGACACCTTGCAGCTATAGCTGGAGGTATTGCATTGCCGTGCTCGTGGTTCCACCGTGGAGCATGATGGAGGAAATGTGATCCTCCAGCCAGATCTTCGGGTCCTGTAGGCCGTCGAATTTCGGGTTCGTCGATGGGAGTTTGAACCCCTTTGGCATTCCCTTCTGCCTGATGGCTTTACTGAAGCAGCTAGCACCACAGAGCTCTATCCCGTGATCTTCCGAGTCAGTCGAACGGGCACGCCTCGCGCGCATCTTGTTGACCTTGCGCCGCGTGATGCCATCATGCATGTCTTAGTCGTAGTCGTGCCGCCGTAAGCGGCGTCATCGCGACAAGTCGTGGTTGTCATCGCTGGAGGAGGGTGAAGAGTAGCGTTTGGCCAGAGCCTTGTTTTTCTTCGGCTCTTGTTCTAGATCCTTGATGAGGGCAGCTTTGACTAGCCCCTGGCCCGCGATCGTAGATCGGTGCATGGCGGCCCACGGGTCCCCAGCCGGTGGCTGGTTGTTGAGGAGGTACATGGTGGACGCTGTCACCATTGCCTGCGGTGTCTTCGGGAGCACATTGCCCCGCGTATCCACCGTCATGGATGAGAAGTCGAGGACTTGCACAACCTCTTCTCGCTCCTTATCGGTGAGGTGGGCCAGTCGAGAACGTCTATTGGCAGTTATATGATCATTGCCCTTGGAGGAGGATTCTCCGATGGAAGAGAGCTGAGCTCACCGAAGGCTCGACTCGTCCGCTGCCCTCCTGCGCGCATTGAGCTGGGTGATTACTTGTTGCTGGCGCTTGAACTCCTCCTTGAGTAGCCAGTGATAACCCATCAGCATGTCTTGCGATGAGTTTGGTGGCAGGGGATTGCCCCGCAGGGCTTCTCGACAGCGAGCCCACTCAGTGTCATTGAGCTTGATCAGCACACGCTCTTGGGTATGTTCATTCGCAGTGAGATGCGGATGGACTTCTGTCCCGTTGTTGGTGGGTGCTCTGTTTGGGGGACCACCGTTCGCGATTGGGATACCGCCGCCGGTGCCGGTATTATCCCGAGTGCCGCTGTTCTCGCCCGTGTTGGCGACGGTGCACATGTAGTGTTTGGGGAAGCTGTTGCTTCCGCAACTTTCAGATCCGAAGCCGTAGGCTCCATCCTCTATGGTCAGATCGCCCAGATTGGATTCGCGACTACTGTGGCTGATCGTATTCCCGACTACTGTCGGCATATTGAGTTCGCTCAGGGTGCCGATTGACTGTGGAAACCACGATGCTGGAGCAATCACGGGAACCTTCGGCTGGTCAGGGAGGCGAAGTGTGCCCAGCTGAACAACATGGAAGCGTAAGCTCCCAATCGCCAGGCTGATCCCATTTCCCACGGACTCGAAATCCGGGCGAGTGGCCGGCGTGTGCATGGTGAAGTCTAAGGCACTGAAGAGGAGGCTAATCTCCGCTATTGCAGAGTTGTAGATCGCAGTTGATGGGGCCGAGGAAGCCGCAACATCAGCACTCCCAGTTCCCATAAATGGTGCCAATTGACGAGGGTTTAACTCATCAATGCCCATTTAATGGACTTGGGTTTTGGAGAAGAGGGGAGCGCTGGAGGCATCAATCGGCTAGCAAAAAAGCACATAGGGACGCAAGGTTTACCCAGGTTCAGGCCTCATAGAGGACCCTACTCCTGCTTGTCTGCTCTTGGAATTATCGAACAAGTTGAAAGTTACAGGGGTGCACAGATGCAATCTAGCGATGGTGTGAAAACTAGGGTTGTGACCGTCCTCCTTGCCGCCCCCTCCTAGCCTTTATATAGAGACAAGCTAGGTCTCGGGATAGCAGGTAAAGTCAGTTACAAGTCAGGATTTCCCTTTGAACTTTCTACCTTGAGCTCACCGTGTGCCACAAGCAGTCGGAGTCTCCTTTGGTCATCCGAATCTTTGATTAGGCCTGGTAACATCGTGGGCTTCTGCTAGACTGGATAGTATATGCCAAACTCTAGTACCTATAAGATATGCCCATGTCAGATGCATTTGCAAAGCTCATCCGAAGTATGTATCACATTTTATCACCTTGTGATACTAGTATGACTCCTGCCCCCGCTCCTTATGTTCTTTTTGATCCATCAAAGTACATTGTCCATGTGCTAGAAAGGTATGGTGGTCCCACGCATTGTAGTTCAGCCCATTCAGTGATAAAATCAGGCAGAACTTGTGATTTAATTGCTTTGCACTTCTAGTACGTGATATATCCAGGGGTGATACATTGCAAATGTATCTATAATTTTTGATGTTCCATGCTTGGTTTTATCTACTTTCTTGTGTTTTGTACACACTTTGGAGTACTTTTCATATGATTTCTTTGACTAACCTATTAACAAGAGCCACAGTGCCAGCTGCCTGTTTTCTGCTGTTTTTGGTTCTAGGAAAGTCAGAAAATGAATATTCTCGGAATTGGACGGGACAAAAGCCAAAGTTATTATTTTACCGAGGGACACTTGGAGCCAGAATACGAGATGGAGAGGAGCCATGGGGCCACCACTGATGGGTTCGTAGCATGGAAAACAAAAAATTTCTACCGCAAGAACGAACAAAACCCAGATTTAATCTAGATACAAGCCAAGATCTAATCTATTAGACATGAGCAATGAGATAGATAGGAACTAACCCTCGTAGATCCGAAAGCGTTAACGAGATTAGATCTCGTGGTTGATGTAGTCGATCACTTGCCGATCTCAAGATCGTGTGGACGATCCTTCCGGCGTCGCGTTCCAGCAGCGCTTCCGCCGTCGGTCAAGTAGACGATCCTTCCGGCGTCGCGTTCCAGCAGCGCTTCCGCCCTTGGTCAAGTAGACGATCCTTCCGGCGCCACGATTCGGCAGCGCTTCCGCAGTCGGTCACACGTGCGGAGTCGAAGCAGACCTTCCTCTCCCCGTTCCAGCGAGCAGCGGAGGTAGTAGATCTTCTCCACGGAATCCCAGCAGCACGATGGCGTGGTGGTGGTGGTGGAGTAGAGAATTCTGCAGGGGTTCGCCTATGCCTGTGCAGAAGATGGTGGAGGAGAGAGGCGGCAGAGATTGGACGTTATGGGAGCAGGGGAGGAGGGGGCGCCCCTGCCCCTCTATTTAAAGAGGGGAGGCGCCTAGGGAGGGGGAGTCCTTGTAGGACTCCCCTCCCTCTCTAGGCCGGCGGATTGGAGGTGGGGGGAGGAGTCCTCCTCCCCCACGAATCCGTATCTTGACCCACCAGGACTCCTTGATCCCTATCTTGATTTTCAAGCAAACTCCAAGATATCTTCTAGAACCTTCCGGAACATTCCGAAACCTTCTAGAATCCTCATACAAACACTCCGGAACATTTCCTATCTCATAAAATGATCTCCTATATATGAATCTTATTCTACGGACCATTCCGGATCTCCTCGTGATGTCCCGAGTCCAATCCGAGACTCCGAACAACATTCGGTCTCCAATGCACATTCCATATCTACTTAAAACAACTTCGAACCTTAAGTGTGTCACCCTACGGTTCGTGAATATGTAGACATGATAGAGACACATCTCCTATCAATAACCATCAGCGGGACCTGGAGATCCATAATGGCTCCCACATACTCAACGATGACTTCGCGATCGATTGAACCACTTACATATGAAACTAATTCCCTTTGTCTCGCGACACTATACTTATCCGAGGTTTGATCGTCGGTATCTCCATACCTAGTTCTACCTCGTTACTGATAAGTACTCTTTACTCGTTCCGTGATATGTCATCCCTTGTGACCTAGTCACATGCTTGCAAGCTAACTAGATGAAATTCCACCGAGAGGGCCCAGAGCATATCTATCCGTCATATGGATGGACAAATCCCAATCTTGGTTCATGCGCTTCAACACATACTTTCAGAATACCCAATGACACTTTTATAACCACCCAGTTACGAAGCGGCGTTTGATGTCATCAAAGTATCCATCCGGTGATGGTGATTAACATAACCTCATGGTCGAAGGAATAGGTTACTATGTATTTGAAAGCTTACAGCAATACGAACTTAATGACTTGATCTTATGCTACGCTTACTATGGGTGTGCGTCCATCGCATCATTCTCCTAATGATATAATCTTGTTATTAATCACATCCTAATGTCCATGATCAGGAAACCATGATCATCAATTAATCAACAAGCTAGTTCAACAAGAGGCTTACTAGGGACTCTCTTATGTTTACAAAACACACAAGTATTAGTGTTTCCTAATAATACAATTATAGCATGTGATGTAAACATTCATCATAAACACAAAGATATAATAATAATCATTTTTATTATTGCCTCTTGGGCATATCTCCAACAGTCTCCCACTTGCACTAGGGTCAATAATCTAGATTACATGGTAATATACCGAACACCCATGGCATTTTGGTGTTGGTCATGCTTTGCCCTAGGGAGAGGTTTAGTCAACGGATCTGCCACATTCAGATCAGTGTGTACTTTGCAAATATTTATGTCACCATCTCAGACATACTCGCGAATAGCGTGGAAACGTAGCTTGATGTGCTTCCGCTTGCTATGTGACCTTGGCTCCTGTGCATTAGCTATGGCACCTGTGTTGTCACAGTAGATGGCCATCGGGTCCAACGCACTGGGAACCACGCCAAGTTCAGTAATGAATTCCTTCATCCAAACGGCTTCTTGTGCAGCCTCCGAAGCAGCTATGTATTCCGATTCAGTTGAAGATTTCGCCACAACGCTTTGCTTCGCACTCCTCCAGCTCACTGCAGCACCATTCAAAATAAATACGTAACCCGACTGTGACTTCGAGTCATCCGGATCGGTGTTCCAACTAGCATCGGTGTAACCATTTACAACAAGCTGTTCATCACCTCCATAAGAAAGAACCATATCCTTAGTCCTATTTAGGTACTTTAGGATATTCTTGACCGCTGTCCAGTGTTCCACTCCAGGATCACTTTGATATCTTCTAGTCAAACTAACAGCATGTGCTATATCCGGTCTAGTACACAACATGGCATACATGATAGAACCTATGGCTGAGGCATAGGGAATATTATTCATCTTTTCACTATCTTCTGCCGTAGCTGGACTTTGAGTTTTACTCAAGGTCTTACCTGACAACATGGGCACGAACCCTTTCTTGCTATCTTCCATTCTAAACTTCTTTAGAACTTTGTCCAAGTATGTACTTTGTGAAAGCGCTATGAGGCGTCTTGATCTATCTCTATAAATCTTGATGCCTAGAATGTATGCCGCTTCGCCAAGATCCTTCATTGAAAAACTATTATTCAAATAGGTTTTGACGCTATTAAGAAGTTCTATATCATTCCCAATCAACAATATGTCATCTACATATAGTACTAGGAATGCTACAGAGCTCCCACTCACTTTCTTGTAAATACAAGCTTCTCCATAAGTTTGTATAAATCCAAAGTTTTTGATTACTTTATCAAAACGTTGATTCCAACTCCGGGATGCTTGCTTCAGTCCATAAATGGAGCGCTGAAGCTTGCATACCTTGTCAGCATTTTTAGGATCGACAAAACCCTTGGGTTGTACCATATACAACTCTTCCTCAATGTCACCATTAAGGAACGTCGTTTTGACATCCATCTGCCAAATCTCATAATCGAAATGTGCAGCAATTGCTAACAAAATCCTCACAGACTTTAGCTTCGCTACTGGTGAGAAAGTCTCATCATAGTCAACTCCTTGAATTTGCCGGAACCCTTTCGCGACAAGTCGAGCTTTATAGACGGTAACATTACCATCAGCATCTGTTTTTCTCTTGAAAATCCATTTGTTCTCGACAGCCTTACGGCCATCTAGTAAGTCCACCAAAGTCCACACTTGGTTTTCGTACATGGATCCCATTTCGGATTTCATGGCTTCTAGCCATTTGTCGGAATCTGGGCTCACCATAGCTTCTTCATATGTCGCAGGGTCATCAGCGTTGTCCACCAACATGATGTTCAAGGAAGAGTCATACCAATCAGGAGTGGTACGAACCCTCGTTGACCTGCGAGGTTCAGTAGTAACTTCATTTGAAGTTCATGATCATTATCATTAGCTTCCTCTCCAATTGGTGCAGGCGGCACAAAAACATCTTCTGGTGATGCGCTACTCTCACATCTAAGAGAAGGTTCAATAACCTCATCGAGTTCTACTTTCCTTCCAGTCACCTCCTTCGAGAGAAACTCCTTCTCAAGAAAGGATCCATTCTTGGCAACGAAAACTTTGCCTTCGGATCTATGATAGAAGGTATACCCAATCGTTTCTTTAGGGTATCCTATGAAGACGCATTTCTCCGCTTTGGGTTCTAGCTTATCAGGTTGTAACTTCTTTACATATGCTTCGCAACCCAAACTTTAAGGAACGACAACTTAGGTTTCTTACCAAACCACAATTCGTACGGTGTCGTTTCAACGGATTTAGATGGTGCCCTATTTAAAGTGAATGCGGCTGTCTCTAATGCATAGCCCCAAAATGATAACGGTAAATCTGTAAGAGACATCATTGACCGAACCATATCTAAGAGAGTTCGATTACGACGTTCGGACACACCATTACGCTGTGGTGTTCCCGGCGGTGTCAACTGTGAAAGTATTCCACATTTCTTTAAATGCATGCCAAACTCATAACTCAGATATTCACCTCCACGATCAGAACGTAGAAACTTAATCTTCTTATTACGATGATTTTCCACTTCACTTTGAAATTCCTTAAACTTCTCGAAAGTTTCGGACTTATGTTTCATAAAGTAGACATACCCATATCTACTCAAGTCATCCGTGAAAGTGAGAACATAACGATATCCACCACGCGATGCTACACTCATTGGACCGCACACATCGGTATGTATTATTTCCAATAAGTCTATAGCTCGCTCCATTGTACCAGAGAATGGAGTCTTAGTCATTTTTCCCATTAGACATGCTTCGCATCTTTCAAGTGATTCAAAATCAAGTGATTCAAGAAGTCCATCTGAATGGAGTTTCTTCATACGCTTCACTCCAATGTGACCAAGACGACAGTGCCACATGTATGTAGAATTATCATTCAATTTTATTCGTTTAGCATCTATGTTGTGAACATGTGTATCACTACTATCGAGATTCAGTAAGAATAAACTATTCATCTCAGGTGCATTACCATAAAAGATATTACTCATATAAATCGAACAACCTTTATTCTCGGACTTAAAAGAGTAACCGTCTCGCAATAAACAGGATCCAGATATAATGTTCATGCTTAACGTAGGCACCAAATAACAATTATTTAAATTTAAAACTAATCCCGAAGGTAGATGTAGAGGGAGCGTGCTGACGGCGATCACATCAACCTTGGAGCCATTTCCAACGCGCATCGTCACCTCGTCTCTTGCCAGTCTTCGTTTATTTCGCAGCTCCTGTTTCGAGTTACAAATATGAGCAACCGAACCAGTATCAAATACCCAGGCACTACTATGATTACTAGTAAGATACACATCTATAACACATATATCAAATATACCTTTCTTCTTGATGTTGCCGTTCTTCAGATCCGCCAGGTACTTGGGGCAGTTACGCTTCTAGTGACCAGCACCCTTGCAGTAGAAACACTCAGTTTCAGGATTAGGACCAGCCTTGGGCTTCTTAGCAGGTGCGGCAGCTTTCTTGCCGTCCTTCTTGAAGTTGCCCTTGTTCTTAGGCTTGCCCCGTTTCTTGAAATTGGTGGTCTTATTGACCATCAACACTTGGTGCTCCTTCTTGATCTCCACTTCAGCAGTTTTCAGCATGGACGACAGTTCAGGCAACGTCTTGTTCATGCAGTGCATGTTGTAGTTCATCACAAAGTTCTTGTAACTTGGTGGCAGTGATTGAAGGAGACGGTGAATCCCCAATTCATTAGGAATCGATATTCCCAACTCTTGGAGCTTCTTTGCGTACCCAGCATGGTGAGCACGTGCTCGCTAACGGAGCTTCCTTCTTCCATCTTACAGTTAAAGAACTTTTCAGAGGCCTCATAGCTCTCCATGGCCGCGCGAGTCTCAAAAATTAGCCTGAGCTCCTTAATGATCTCGAACGGGTCGTGGTGCTCAAAACACTGTTGGAGCTCCGCTTCTAAACCGTACAGGATGGCACACTGAACTGTGGAGTAATGATTCTTCCGAGTGGCGAAAACATTCTTTTCGTCATCGGTGGCATTATCTGCAGGTGGGTCACCTAGCGGTGCATCGAGCACATAGGTCAACTGACCAGCCCTGAGGACGATCTTCAGTCCACGGAACCAGTCCGTGAAATTGCTTCCATTGTTCTTAAGTTTTTCTTTCTCTAGGAACGCATTGAAATTGATGGAGGGGTTCGCCATAATCTACAACAATTTGCAAGTAGTTTAGACTAAGTTTATGATAAATTGAGTTCAAATTTAATTCTTAAACTAACTAGGTGAACTCCCACTCAAAACAACATCCCTCACATTGTCTTAGTGATTACACGAACCAAATCCACTACACCAAGTCCGATCTTCACGAGAGAAGATGTAGTTTCATCGGCGAACAATCTTCATGTTCATCATACCAAATATATGACTCATGCTCTACCTTTCGGTATTCCGTGTTCCGAGACCATGTCTGTACATGCTAGGCTCGTCAAGATAACCTTAGTTTCCGCATGTGCAAATCTGGCTTGCACCCGTTGTATGCACACGTAGAATCTATCACATCCGATCATCACGAGATGCTTCGAAACGATGAGTCTTAGCAACGGTGCCAACTAAGGGGGAACACTTTATTACTTGATATTTAGTGAGAGGGATCATCTTATAATGCTACCGTCGCGATCTAAGCAATACAAGATGCATAAAGGATTAACATCACAGGCAATTCATAATTAGTGTGATATGATATGGCCTTTTCTTCTTGCGCCTTTGATCTCCATCTCCAAAGCACGAACATGATCTCCATCATCACCAGCATTGCGTCAAGGTCAGTGGCGCCGCTTCATGGTTGTCCATCATCACCAGCAACTATTACAACTACTTGGAATAAAGCTATTACAAGATGAATAGACACGCAGGTCTTAACAGAATTAAAGACAACCATTAGGCTCCTGCCGGTTGCCATATTACAACAAGGATCATTGCATACATCAAATACAATCGCAATCACATGTTGGCCATATCACATCACAAAACCCCTGCAAAAACAAGTTAGACGCCTCTAATTTTCTTTGCATGTTTTACGTGGTTTGGGGCTTTCGCATAAGACCGATCTTACCTACGAACAAGGACCACAACGTTGATACAAGTGTTGTCAAGATGCTCATTGTAAATTGAATCTTAACTATGGTGGGAGAGACAGACACCCGCAAAGCCACTTGTGCAAGGCAAGTTGCACGTCAAGCGTGGAGCAAGTCTCATGTGCGATGACATGTAATGTTAGCCCGAGCCGCTTCATCCCACCATGCCGCAAGATGCAAAGTACACGCTAAGACACCGACAACAAAAGCATCAACGCCCAAAAAACCATTGTGTTCTACTCGTGCAACAGATCTACGCATAGATACTGCTCTGATACCACTGATGGGTTCGTAGCATGGAAAAAAAAATTCTACCGCAAGAACGAACAAAACCCAGATCTAATCTAGATACAAGCCAAGATCTAATCTATTAGACATGAGCAACGAGATAGATAGGAACTAACCCTCGTAGATCCGAAAGCGTTAACGAGATTAGATCTCGTGGTTGATGTAGTCGATCACTTGCCGATCTCAAGATCGTGTGGACGATCCTTCCGGCGTCGCGTTCCAGCAGCGCTTCCGCCGTTGGTCAAGTAGACGATCCTTCTGGCGTCGCGTTCCAGCAGCGCTTCCGCCCTTGGTCAAGTAGACGATCCTTCTGGCGCCACGATTCGGCAGCGCTTCCGCAGTCGGTCACACGTGCGGAGTCGAAGCAGACCTTCCTCTCCCTGTTCCAGTGAGCAGCGGAGGTAGTAGATCTTCTCCACGGAATCCCAGCAGCACGACGGCGTGGTGATGGTGGTGGAGTAGAGAATTCTGCAGGGCTTCGCCTATGCCTGTGCATAAGATGGTGGAGGAGAGAGGCGGCAGAGATTGGACGTTATGGGAGCAGGGGAGGAGGGGGCGCCCCTGCCCCTCTATTTAAAGAGGGGAGGCGCCTAGGGAGGGGGAGTCCTTGTAGGACTCCCCTCCCTCTCTAGGCCGGCGGATTGGAGGTGGGGGGAGGAGTCCTCCTCCCCCACGAATCCGTATCTTGACCCACCAGGACTCCTTGATCCCTATCTTGATTTTCAAGCAAACTCCAAGATATCTTCTAGAACCTTCCGGAACATTCCGAAACCTTCTAGAATCCTCATACAAACACTCCGGAACATTTCCTATCTCATAAAATGATCTCCTATATATGAATCTTATTCTACGGACCATTCCGGATCTCCTAAGTCATTAATTCCCTTTGTCTCGCGACACTATACTTATCCGAGGTTTGATCGTCGGTATCTCCATACCTAGTTCTACCTCGTTACTGATAAGTACTCTTTACTCGTTCCGTGATATGTCATCCCTTGTGACCTAGTCACATGCTTGCAAGCTAACTAGATGAAATTCCACCGAGAGGGCCCAGAGCATATCTATCCGTCATATGGATGGACAAATCCCAATCTTGGTTCATGCGCTTCAACACATACTTTCAGAATACCCAATGACACTTTTATAACCACCCAGTTACGAAGCGGCGTTTGATGTCATCAAAGTATCCATCCGGTGATGGTGATTAACATAACCTCATGGTCGAAGGAATAGGTTACTATGTATTTGAAAGCTTACAGCTATACGGACTTAATGACTTGATCTTATGCTATGCTTACTATGGGTGTGCGTCCATCGCATCATTCTCCTAATGATATAATCTTGTTATTAATCACATCCTAATGTCCATGATCAGGAAACCATGATCATCAATTAATCAACAAGCTAGTTCAACAAGAGGCTTACTAGGGACTCTCTTATGTTTACAAAACACACAAGTATTAGTGTTTCCTAATAATACAATTATAGCATGTGATGTAAACATTCATCATAAACACAAAGATATAATAATAATCACTTTTATTATTGCCTCTTGGGCATATCTCCAACAACCACACCACCTGGCCGCGCGGGCCAGGCCTGGCCGCGCCAGGGGGTGGTGTGGCCAGCCCAGGCACCCCCTCGGCCTCTCCTTCCACCTATCTATTGCCCTCGGGACGAAAACCCTAAGTACCCGATCAAAAATCCACGAAAGAGTCTGTAGCCGCCGTCATCTCCATCCCTAGATCGGGAGGGATCTGAAGCTCTTCCCGGCACCCTGTCGGAGAGGGGAATTCACCCTGGAGACCTTCTTCATCATCATACAAGCCTCCGGTGTGATGCGTGAGTAGTTCATCTCTGGACTACGGGTCCATGTAGTAGCTAGATGGCTGGTTCTCCTCCTTTGTGCTATGATGTCTAGATCTTGTGAGCTCCGTTCATGATCAAGATCATCTATTTGTAATTCTGCATGTTGTGTTTGCGGGGATCCGATGGATATTGAGATGCAGTTGGATGGCGGTCTATGTATAATGTTGTAATGCCCAATCGAATCTCAAAGGAGTCAAGATGATTAGTACATGCTTTCTCGGTTTTTGTCAATTGCCCCGCTGTAATTTGTTCACCCAGCATGTTATCTATCTTAAGGAGAGCCCACCTCTAGTGAACTATGGACCCCGGTCCTTTCTTTTACATACAATCTACAAACTGTTTACTGCTTTGTGTTTACTTTCTACAAACTGTTACTTCCTTCCATTCGATACGTTTAATCCGTTGTTTTCAGCAAAACCGGTGAGATTGACAACCTCATCGCAAGTTGGGGACAGAGTTTTGTGGTTGTGTTGTGTTGGTCTCCATGTTGCTGCTGGCACCGGTAGTGCGCCCTGCCAACGTTCAGCTAGCTACACCTTTGGGGTGTTTCATTGCTCCTACTGGATTGATAACCTTGGTTTCGTACTGAGGGAAAACTTGCTGCTGTGCTCATCATACCTTCCTCTTGGGGTTCCCCAACGAGCTTGATATATTTTGGGCCATCAAGCATATTTTCTGGCGCCGTTGCCAGGGAGTCAAGGACATATTCACAAGGGAGTCCCTCATAACCAATCTCTTTACTTTGTTATTTTTGTTTTGCTTAGTTTACTTTTGCTTTGTTTGCTTGTTTCTTTATCAAAACACAAAAAGATTAGTTTTACAAGTTTGCTTTCTTTATTGAAAACACAAAAAAGACTACTCTTGAAAACACTAAGTTGTGTGACTTCACTAGCACCAACAACGATGATTTTATGAGCACACCTATTGCTCCACCTGTGCCTGAAGCTAGTTTCTTTGAGATAAAACCTGCTTTACTTAATCTTGTTATGAGAGAACAATTTTCTGGTATCGGTAGTGAAGATGCTGCTGCCCATCTAAATAACTTTGTTGAACTTTGTGATATGCAAAAGCATAGGGATATAGATGGAGATATTATGAAGCTTAAATTGTTTCCTTTCTCTTTGAGAGGAAAAGCTAAAGAATGGTTGAATTCCTTAACTAGGAATAGTATTGATTCTTGGACTAAATGCAAAGATGCTTTCATTGGAAAATACTATCCTCCTGCTAAGATTATATCTATGAGAAGTGAAATAATGAAGTTTAAACAATCTGATAATGAACATGTTGCTCAAGCTTGGGAAAGAATGAAATCTTTGGTAAAGAATTGTCCCACTCATGGACTAACTGCTTGGATGATCATCCAAAAAATTTATGCAGGATTGAGCTATTCTTTAAGGAACCTATTGGACTCTGCTGCTGGAGGTACCTTTATGACCATTACTTTGGGCGCTGCAACAAAGCTTCTGGATAATATGATGGTTAACTATTCTGAATGGCATACTGAGAGAGCTCCACAAGGTAGGAAGGTAAATTCTGTTGAGGAAACCTCCTCCTTGAGTGATAAGATTGATGCTATTATGTCTATGCTTGTTAATGGGAAAGCCCATATTGATCCAAATAATGTTCCTTTAGCTTCTTTGGTTGCTCAAGAAGAGCAAGTTGATGTGAACTTTATAAGAAATAATAATTTTGGCAACAATACTTATGGTAATAACCATTATAGGCCTTACCATCCTAGTAATACTTATGGTTATAATGGTAAACCTGGATTACCTAGTGAAGGAAGAATTTTAGAAGTTGAAAGAGCCACTAAAAACTTCATGCAAATGCAATATGAGCAAAATAAACTATTCACTAAAACTATGGAGGAACAATCTACCATTTTGAAAAACATTATCCATCAACTTGAGAGTCTAAATAGGGAAATTCCTAGTTTACAATTGAAAATCTCTAATGCTGAAAGAAACATATCATCTTTGTCTGAAGCTCAATCCTCTTTGATCAATAAAATGGCTGCTAAACCTGAAACTAATGATAATCCCTTTGCAGCTACTAATGCTATACAAGTTAGAATTGATGGAAATGTTAGACTATTAGTTGAATTACATGCTAAGTGGGAAACAGAAGATGAAATTGCTAGAAACATTAGTGTTTCTACTATCACCACCACTAGTGTTGAGGCTAGTAATAGTTCTACTACTTTAAATGATAAATTTGATTTTGATCTTGATGGTTGTAATATCTCTGAAGTTATTAAGTTCCTACAAAAGCTTGCTAAATTCCTAATGCTAGTGCTATGAACATGGCCTTTACAAAACACATTACTGATGCTCTCATAAAGATTAAAGAAGAAAAGATGAAACATAAAGCTTCTATTCCTATAAAACAAGAAGATGGTTGGGAACCCATCATTAATATGAAAGTGAATGATTTTGATTTCAAAGCTTTATGTGATCTTGATAATAGTGTTTCTATTATACCTAGAAGGATTTATGATATGCTTGATTTACCTCCACTTGAAGATTGTTATTTAAATGTTCCACTTGATGATAATGCTAAAAAGAAACTCATGGGGAGTCTTAATGATGTTCTTATTATTTGCTTTTTGTGCCAAGAGTAACCTCTAATGAGAGAGAAGTAATGATTGGAAAAGTTGCTGTCCCGAAACAGATTTCTGTGGTTCACCGTAAAAATTCGTGTAAAATCTCTGAACATCCTTTTGAGGCTCGAATTTTTGTGCTTCTGCCCCAGGTTGTTATCTAACTTTCGTTAGTTCAAAACTTTTTGATTTGAGCAACAGAAGGTCTTCGAAATTTTTTTATTCTATTCCAATGGAAGTTTATTGATTAGTGATTAAACTAGGTTATGCTATTCCAAGTATATTCATGTTTTTGTTTAGCTTCCAAATTAAACTTGTTATGAGAAAACTAGTGATTAAAGCTCTCACGAACTTGATGGCACACTTTACTTTTTTGCATCTAATAAACTTGAACCATTGGGTCCTTCTTTGTTGCGTATATGCTTGCGCTTTATAAGTTGAAATTAGCAGAACCATGTATCATGGGGAACGCGTTCAACATTGCACTTGTACTTTGTACCCCATTGATATCATGTTCTTTTGCTTATGGATCCCGCAGTGTGCAATAAAAGTGGAACTTGTAAGATCATGGAGTTTGTATGTGTGTTTGAGAAACGCCTGGGCCGCTAGCCTAAGCCATGCCTAATCATGGTGGAAACTTGCAGCATCACCATAATGAGCACTCTATGAAGCATCCTCAATAAAAACCTATGCAAATAGCAAATAAAAAGATCGCTGAGATGCTCATTGTCTGCTTGCCTTATTATGGGATAGCTCCTGTATCATGTGCAAGGGGTACCCCGTTGGCGGTTCTTTATGATACATATGTACTTACAATGACAAGAGCTTACTCGTGACTAAAGTTGAGTAGCATGAGGTTCGGTCTTCGTAAGTAAGGGGCATGAGATTTCGGTTTATAACTTGTCAAGCATATCCTCTTAGTTGTGTCACTTTAACCTTAATCACCTTAAAGATGCTTATGATAGGGGCAATGAGAGCTGAAAGCTATAAGTACCATAATTTTTGGAAGCTCTTTATGAGACTTGAATCCCTACTTCCTTCTATGAAGGCCTTTCTTCCACCATTATATTGAGTCTCCACCTTCTATCTTTATGCACCTACTTTGAGAGCATAGTGGCCATTCTTAGTTCTATGGGCATTGTCCCAAGACTAGTTGATTGATGCATAACTTGATATTGCTTGTTTTAAACTATTTTTATCTAGTCACTCTTATGAACTTTGAAGGTGTCCTATGCATTTATATTTGCTACTCTATGAGGGAAAAGCTGAACACTAATTTGGATGGCGGTCTATCTATAATGTTGTAATGCCCAATCGAATCTCAAAGGAGTCAAGATGATTAGTATATGCTTGTATGCTTTCTCGATGTTTGTCAATTGCCCCGCTATAATTTCTTCACCCAGCATGTTATCTATCTTAAGGAGAGCCATCTCTAGTGAACTATGGACCCCGGTCCTTTCTTTTACATACAATCTATAAACTGTTTACTGCTTTGTGTTTACTTTCTACAAACTATTACTTCCTTCCATTCGATACGTTTAATCCTTTGTTTTTAGCAAAACCGCTGAGATTGACAACCTCATCGCAAGTTGGGGACAGAGTTCTGTGGTTGTGTAGTGTAGGTCTCCACGTTGCTGCTGGCACCGGTAGTGCGCCTTGCCAATGTTCAGCTAGCTACACCTTTGGGGTGTTTCCTTGCTCCTACTAGATTGATAACCTTGGTTTCGTACTGAGGGAAAACTTGCTGCTGTGCTCATCATACCTTCCTCTTGGGGTTCCCCAACAAGCTCGATATATTTTGGGCCATCAAGGGGAAAGATCAATGTCCCATAGAGAGACACGTCCAGTTGCTTCTAGATTGTTGAGGATATTGGATAGAGGTGCTTCGTTGACTACTATGATCGGGTGTTCCGAAAAATAGTGGCGCAAATTTCATGCTGTCATAAACATTCCATATGCTAGTTTCTGATAATGCGGGTACCTTTGTTTGGATGGCGAGAGGACCTCAATTAGGAAATAAACTGGCCTCTGAACAGCGTGGGTTTTCCCTTTTTCGGGTCGTTCTACGACCAGAACCGTGCTGACCACCTTATTAGTGGTGGAAATGTAAAAAAGTAATGGCTCTTTATCTCGCGGATACACGATGACAGGAGATGTCGAAAGTGTTCTTTTGAGATCTTCAAAGGCACGCTGAGCTTCTTCCTTCCACTTTTGAGTTCTTTTGAGATCTGATTTCCTCATGAGGGCATAGAATGGTAGTGCGTTTTCTCCTAGACGAGCAATAAAACGCCTGAGTGTTGCGACTCGCCCAGCCAGCTGATGTATGCCTCAAAGATTTGTTGGATTTTTCATTGTTAGGATCGCCTATATTTTCTCGGGATTGGCTTCAATTCCTCTTGCTGAACGAGGTATCCGAGGAGTTGCCCTACAGGGACTCCAAAGGAGCACTTCATCGGGTTTAGTTTGATGCAAAACTTGTCGAGGTTCTCGAATGTTTCTTGGAGATCATTGATAAGAGAGGACCCTTGCTTTGTTGTAACTATGACGTCTTCGATATACACTTGTACGTTTGTGCCAATTTGGTTTCCTAGGCAATTCTGCATCATCCGTTGATATGTTGCCCCGTCATTTTTTAGGCCAAAGGGCATTGTTGTATAGCAGAATACGCCATAGGGCGTGATAAATGATTTTTTTCTCCCGATCTTCCTCCTTCATCTGAATTTGATGGTATCCTGAATACGCATCCAAGAAGGAAATACGTTCGTACCCCGCAGTTGTATCAATTATTTGATCGATTCGTGGTAGTGGGAAGTGATCCTTTAGACAATGCTTATTCAATGTAGTGAAGTCAATGCACATCCGTAATTATTTTTTATTTCTCTTTGGGACACATACTAGATTTGCGACCCACTCCGCTTTCTTTAATTCTTTGATGAATTTGGCATCAGTTAGGCGATGGAGGTCCTTTCCAATGGAATTTCGTTTTGGCTCTGTGAAGCGACGAAGTGACTTTTTTACTTGCTTCGCCTTTGGATCCAAGTTTAATGCGTGCTCAACGAGTTCCCTGGGAATTCCCGACATGTCAGAAGGTAACCATGCAAAAATCTCCCAGTGCTCTCGGAGGAACTCGATGAGCGTGCTTTCCTATGCGGGACCAAGATTGGAGGCCATAAATATCATCTTCTTCATGTCGGTAGGGTGGATCTATACTTCCTTTGTATCTTTTGAGGTATCAAAAGCCTGGTCGGGATTGACACGCGCTATTGCCAGAGATTCTGCTTGCTGCTCAAACTCAGCTATGATACCGAATGATTCGGAGATTTTGTTAAACTCTCAGTCGCAATTTTTGGATCGAGTAAAATAGCCCTTTACTATTATGATTCACTTTGATGCTGGCATTTTCATAACTAGATATTCATAATGCGGGACTGCCATGAATCGTGCAAAAGCTGGGCGACCCAGTGTGATGGCCGGTCCATGACTTTGAACTCGAGCTTTTCTCGCCAGAAATTTTCCTTGGATCCAAAAACAACGTCAAGAGATATTTTACCTAAGGGAATTTCAGCTTTACCTTGTACTATGTCGTGGAAGGACGTTTCTGTTGGTGCTAGATTTACCAAAGAGTAATCCATTTCTCTCAGTATTTTTGTGTAGATCAAATTTATGCTACTTTCTTCATCCATGAATACTTTGCTCATGTCGAATCCTCCCACTTGTATTTCTACTATCAAGGCTGAATGGCCCGGTCGTTGTACTCGAAGTGGGTGATCAGCTCTGCTGAATGTGATTTCCTGTTCTGACTAGTGGAGATACTTGGGTGTGCCTGGTGGCGCCATCTTGGCCATGTTGACTTGTCTTGTAATTAGCTTCTGGATCCTGTTGGATGGGCACCCTTTCTGAATCATTGATATTGCTCCTTTTGACCTTGGGTATTCACTACCTTGATTTTTTGTGTTTTGCGACTGCCCTACTGGCAGGTGTACCAGTGGTGGTGGTGCGCCGATAGCTAATGCACCAGGCGTAGTGGTGTATCCTCGACTTGCTGTTTCGGTTGCCTTTGCATTGCATAGCTCTTGCATCTTCAAAAATGTTTGGCAGTCTTTCATCAGATGGTTGGATCGTCTTTTCCCCATTGAGTCGATGTAAAAGTGCATATTACAGGGTTCTTCCAGCATTTGCAATGCAGACATTGGCGGGACCCAGGCACTTGGCTGATACCACTGTGTTAATTAGCTTCCTACGACATAGCCCCTGCTACTTCAGTGCCCGCCGCTATAATCGTGACTTCTATGATTATCCTCTCACGAGAAACTAGCTACAACATAGCTTGGTCTCGCGTGTCCATCGTTATTCCTTCGTCTTCTATCACTATTGTGTTTGTCTTTATCTTCTTCGGGTGAGCGTGTTATTTTGTTATGTAGTTCGTCCTCTCCATCAGCCTAGCGATTTGATATGTCCATCAGCTATGATATTGTTTTGGGTTTGACCCGTCCTAGCTCTTCTATAAATTCTCGTCGGAGGAGGCCGCCATTGAAGGAATCAATTGCCCTTTCGTCGGACATTGGCCTTGACTGAGTTTTTGATGATATTCCATCTCTGGATGAAGGCTCTTATTGATTCTCCGGGTTTCTGTTTGCATGCCTGCAATTTCTCCAGAGATGCGGGTCGTTTGAATGTGGAGTGAAAATGTCAGATGAATTTGTATTCGAGGTTGTTCCAGCTGCTAATGGAATCTTCGGGTAGTTGTCTAAGACATGACCGTGCGACACCGGTTAGGTGGTGATACGTCCATTTTGCATCACTATTCTATGTCATAATTCACTTTTATTCATTGATATATTTCATATTAAGAGATGATACTTATGTTATTTCATCTGTTTTTGCATGGTTGATGACTTTTGGAGCATGGACCGCTGCAGTCAGGATTCTGATGGAAAAGGTGCTGTTTGGAGGCAAAATTCGCAAAGATCATAAAATCCGGGAAAATATACGGAAAATCCTATTTTTCCAGAAGACGAAGGAAGCCAGAAGGGGGGCTGGAGATGGGCCACAGGGGGCCCACACCACCCCCTGGCGCGGGCTAGTCTAGGCCGCGCCACCAGGTGGTGTGGCCGCCTGGTCCACCCCTGGCTCTCCCCTCTGGCGTATATTATCCTCCAGAAACCCTAAGACTCGGGGGGCGACCAAAGAAAGATTCCGCCGCCTCTGCAGGGCGGAAAACACTGAGAGAGAAAGATCTCTCGGGCAGACAGATTTCTGCCGGGGGAATTCCTTCCCGAAGAAGGAAGATCGTCGCCATCAAACCCACCATCAAGATGGACTTCATCGGGATCATCATCATCATCGTCACCACCACCATCATTACCATCTCCATATTGCTGTAACAATTGGGTTGGATCTTGCATTAGTTCATAGGGGAAACTTTCCCGGTGTCGATTACTCTTTGTAGTTGATGCTATTGAGTGAACCATTGAATTATTGTTTATGTTCAGATTGTTATACATCATTATTCCATCTCTGATCATGATCCATATGATGTCTTGTGAGTAGTTCGTTTTGTTCTTGAGGAGATGGGAGAAGTCATGTTGTTGGTAGTGGAATTGTGTTGAGAAAGATTCAATAGTTTGATATTTAAGTTGTGGTGTACTTCTTCTAGTGGTGTCATGTGAACGTCGACTACACGACACTTCACCTATATGGGCCTAGGGGAATGCATTGTGTATTTGGCTACTAATCGTAGGGGTTGCCGGAGTGACAGAAACCTGAACCCCCGTTAGGAAACCATTGCACAAGGGACGTTAGGGTCTTTGAGTTTAAAGGTGTGGTTAGGTTTCTACCTTAATTACTTTCTTGTACTTACGGATGTTTGCAAGGGGTATAATCACAAGTATGTATTAGTCCTAGGAAGGTCGGTACATTATCATAGGTTCACCCACACAACACTTAGCAAGCTAAAGAAGATTAATCAATTATGAAGCAAAAACACTTGACAGTCTTCCCATGTGTCCTCGAGAACGTTTGGTCATCTTAAGTAATACAACCGGCTTGTCCTTTGCTGCATAAAGGATTGGGCCACTTGCTGCATTTATTCCTACTGTCTTTTATTTACTCGTACTTTGTTTTACTTGCTTTATCAAAACCCCCTAAAAATCCGTTTGCTAAGTATTTGCAGAGAATTCCTGATCCATACCACTAGCCAGCACCTTCTGCTCCTCGTTGGGTTCGACACTCTTACTTATCGAAAATATTGCGATACACCCCCTATACTAGTGGGTCATCAGGTGGAGCTGTAGGATTTGCATTGCGGTGGCCATAGATCCTCCCTATAACTTGATGGTGGCTAAATAATCTTCCAACCAAGCTTCGGGTTCCTATAGACCATCGTACTTCTGACGGTCATGTGGAAGTTTGAAGTCTTTGGGTACTGGGGTTTTATGAACCCGCTGGGTAAAGAAGCTGGCTCCACATAATTCATAGTCATCTTCACTGTCCCCGTTGTGGTATCTTCGATTGCGGCCTTCATCCCCTAATCCATCGTTTCTGCGATGCGTGTTGTCATTTCTTGCGCTATTTCGTGGCTCGGACCCTGAAAAGTGCACCCGATGTGGTGACCAAGATCTTCGGGTGTGCCCTACCTGCCGAGGGCTACTGCGATGGGGTGGGGATGTATCAAGTTGATGAATGATTCCATGTTCTACTTACAAAAGGGTTGCTCCCACCATGCCGAGGTTCATTAGGGCTGAGTGATGGAGAGCTGCTCGTGGATCGTCGGGTGTGGGTTGAGTTGTAAGTAGATAGGTTTGTGCAGCTACAATTGCTGCTTGGGTTTGTGCAGCTACAATTGCTGTTGGATCTACTGTCATGAGCGACAGGTCAAGGTCTCGAGTTAATTTGTTTCTTTCAGCTTCGGGGATGTTCTGCAGCTGTGATGCTCCTCTTCTTGGTGGTGCTCCCCTAGTTACACTTCCTGATCCCCGAGTGGATCTTAGCTATGCCCGCCGTAGGCTGGATTCATCGGCTAGCCTTTTTCTTTCATCGAGTTGCCTTTGCATCCTTAGCAAGTCTCTCTTTTTATGATGAAGCAGGTATTGGTATGCTAGTAAATCTTCATGCGTGGCATCGACTGTCATTGGAACTGCACCCGAAATTGCTTCCCTTGCTTTTTCCCATGCTTTTGTTGGTAGTCGGAGAGTTCGCCGCTCGCCTTCGCGTGGTTCTCGTCCTCCTAGGACTCTGCGGTTTTTCGTCAGGTCTCCTTCGTTTCCATGGTTCCCTTCGTTTCTATGATTTCCTGCATTGTCATTCGATAGAATATCATCGGGGTTAAGAATAGGGTTACCATTAGAGTCACGCTATGTCTAAGGGTCCCCGATGATCACACGCACTTGGTGGCGTGTTATGTATGGACTAGTGGCATCGTCATCAGATCCAAAGGAGACACTGTCTAGGGGATCAGTGAAGTCCAGTAGTTTCTGTTTTGGGTAGATCTCAGCCATCCTAATTCCGAAGTCGATACTTTCTCCACTTTCTTCGAGTTCCTTATTTATTGATCCACGTGGCATGGTTGCCTGGTGGTCTGACCCAAGGGAGAGATCGTCGTAGAGACCATCAATGTCCCCTAGATCTACAGTGTTTTCTTTGGTCTTCTCCGCCTACAGCGTGGCTTCCGCGGATGATCTGATGGATGATGCGGCTATCAGCATAGGCATAGATTTTTTGACCGATGGTCCTGATGAGATCAGCGCCGAAAGGTGCGGTTCTTAAGGATCCTCCACTTGAAAGTGGAAACTTTCGATGATGAGATCGGATCCACCATTGAAATTGGTGGGAACCGAAACAGGAGTGGGCAGGCATGGTGCTGCTTCTGTTGGATTGCTACTTGATGAAAAGGGGTCCACCAAATCCATGACTCCAGCGTTCAGGTTTCCCACAAACGACGCGGATTGACAAGGGGTAACCTTGGCAATGCCGATGGTTATGGACTTACGGTTTCGTGGAAAAGAGAATGTTGGGGATTTCGTCGGATGTTAGGCAAACAAGGTAGTCGAAGTCGCCTGATTATTGATGACCAAAGCTATTACAAATCACTTGGGAGTTTTTTGGTGCTTTCTCGTAGGCTTGTCCCGTCCTATATATAATAGGTCGGGTCTCAAAGTCGTATACGGATAGGTTACATATGTATGATTACAACACCAACATAATGTCGGTTCATATTTCCTTTCCTAATACAACTAAGGCTTTCATCGGATGCTTCTTGGGCCATCATCTTGAATCTTCATGGGCCGTGAGCTTTTATGCAGCCATGGTAACAAATCATAAGCACCCGAGTAATCATACCCATGTCACACTTTGAAAACATGTTCTTGCAACTAATTGCGAATATTGTCACACTCCTTCTCAAATATGTCATCCACACATTTGTTCCAAGGAATTCTCTTAGCTCCCACTCAAAATATGTCATCTACATATTAAGATTTAGAAAAGCTACTTAGCTACCACTCAAATTCATGTAAATGCAGGTCTTCCCGGTAATATTGGCCATGCCAAAATTCTTTGATCATTTATCAAATTGAGAATTCCTAGTCACAAGACACTAGCATCCATATGGTTTTACAAAACTTACTTGTGTACCAATTGCAAATATTTCTTCAATTTAGTTATTGAAGAACACGTCGTTTTGATAACCTTTTACCAATTATCAAATGGGAAAGGATACTCTTCCCCGGGGGATCGAACGAAACGATCCCATGGTCGTTGTGAGCGATGCAGACGAGGGAGGGCCCACCCACGCGTGTTCCTCTCCCTGGCCTTCTTTCTCGCTGCAGCGGCCGCCATTTTTTCCTCCTTGCTTCCGCTGCAGATGCGCCTTGCCTGCCCGCCCGCCCCTGCAGCTCCGACCGCTGCGCCACCACCCGTCCCTGCATCTCCGGTCGCCGCATCAACACACAATCACACTCGCGGCGCCCATGGATGCAGTGAGCGCTGCTGCCTCTGAATCACGTTGCTGCGACCCCAAGGGATGCCGCCGCCGTAGGCTAGCGTCCCACCACTACCAACTCCTCTAGGGACAAGAGCCCATCGCATATGCTCTGAAGCTGCTACGATGGCATTTTTTTTGCTACAATCGTGTTTTTGCTAAATAGTACACATGTTTGCAATGACGTCTCTAGTGAACTTTCTGGTGAAGTCGTTTTTTTGCTACAGATGATGAACTGTTGTTGCTACATCGGTTTTCTAGTTCTACTAAAATAGCGCAAAGTTTCTACTACAATGTCTCCGGCGAGGTCTCCCAGCGAAAGTCTTCATGATGTCTCCATTGAACTCATTTTTTTGCTACAAATGCTGAACTTTTTTGCTACATATATTTTCTATTTTTGCTACAATAGCTCAAAGTTTCTGCTACAATATCTCTTGCGAGGTCTCCCAGCGAAAGTCTCCAACGATGTCTCTGTCAAACTCATTTTTTTATAGATGCTAAACTTTTTTGCTACATATGTTTTCTAGTTTTGCTATGATAGCGCAAAGTTTCTACTACAATGTCTCTAGCAAGGTCTCCTGGCGAAGCCAGTTTCGCTACATTAGAACAAACTTTTTCTACAAAGTTTCTAGTGAAACTCCGGCAAGATCTATCTCTTTATTTTGTCTCGTGTGCGAACCATTTTTGCTGCATGTAGCAAAAGCGGGACAATTTGTAGCAAAAACAGGGCTTAATATAGCAAAAGTAGGATTTAGGATTTTTTTAGGTACACGTGGCGGCACAGGGACCTGGGGGATTTGAGGGATTTATCCCCCAGGGGACGCATAATAGTTCCCTTATCAATTGAAGTAATTGTTGGTGTAAATCCAACAAACTTTGAATTTGAATTGGTCAAAGCATGCTTTGTGACAAAATCGAGCTTTTAAGTCTTCCTTTGAGTTTCATTTCTTCCTTATGACTTTGTAGTCATTGAGAAGACCAAGTGACGAGGGGTAACCTCGGCAATGCCCATGGTGATGGGCTTGGGATTTCGCGGAAAAGAGAACGCTGGGGATTTCGTCGGATGTCAGAAAAACAATAAAGACAAAGTCGCCTGAATATTGGGGGAAAACACTCTATTACAAGTTGTCCTCTAGATTTCTGTACCCTTGCTTGGGCGTCTCCCGCCCTATATATAATAGGCCGGGTCTCAAAGCCGTATGCCGATAGGTTTCATACACGCGCTATTACAATACCAATATAATATCGGTTCATAGTTTCTTTCCTAATATAATAAAAAGTCTCTGTTGGTTGCTTCCTTGGGCTTTCATCTAGGATCTCTATGGGCCGTACGCCTTTTACCCAATGTAGGGTAGCGAATAGTGAGCACCTAAGTAATCATACCCATGTCAGTAGCCCCCGAGACTCCACCTGAATCCGCAGTTTTTTGGTTGAGTCTTAGAGTTTTCTTTCTTCTTTCTCTCATTCTGTTTGATTTTGTTTTTCGTAGGGATTTTGGTACAACGAGTCTGATGCTTCCGACGGATCGGGAATCAGTTAATTGCTCCTAGGCAAAAACAAGGTTCACCTACATAAAACTCAAGTCCCTAGGCTCAAATCTAGAATTTTTTAACTGGCGTAATTCAGTTCGAGTCGTTGAGGTCTTACCAAATACTGAATTCCAGTTTTCTATTTTTATTGGGTACCCAACGCGTCCGTTGGGATTTTGCATTGTATCGTTGATACATACTTTTCTAGCAGAGCGCATTCTTGTGCGATTACCAGGCCACACAGGACGAATCCTAGGGTCTTACCTTCGTGTTTCTAAACACGACATTCGGATTTTTTTCTTGCTCTGAGCATGATCCGAGGTTTTTGGCTTTTTAGCGGTTGGCCTACTGGGCTGCCAATATTTCTAATTATATCAGATATTTTTATTATTTTATGCTATCTCCCGATGGGAGGAACACCTTTTGGAGGATACACTAGTGTAAAACTCAAAAGTTTTTTGCAATTTGTCAAATGCACTTTATACACAACGGAATTTCTATCGGGTGCGCGTTAGCGCTCCCGATGGGAGTAGCCCCCGGGGCTATGTTCTGATGCCTGTATCCAGACATAGGCTCATAATTGCTGTTAGCTTGGTAAAAACATTGATCTTTTGAAAAAAGAAGATTAAGATACAAATAACTTCTCTTTATATATAGGGCGAAAATCGTCGGTACATTATTCTTTGAGCGGATGGCTATTTTAGCCTTTTCTCCTGGACATCTTGGCTTAATAAGCCGAACTGTAGCTCTTATTATTTTGCAAATAATCTTATGCGTAAAAGCATCGTAGCTGTGCTACCTTCCATGGATTTGAGTAATTTACTCCTGTCTTCTTGTCTTGTAGTCGATATGCTCCTCCGGGAATAACTTCTGTGACGATGTATGGTCCTTCCCATGGCGATTCTAGCTTCTTGTGGCCATCTTGCTTGAGGCGAAGAACTAGGTCCCCTACTGCGAAAGACCTAGGCCGCAATCTTCTGCTATGGTAATTGCGCAAGTTTTGTTGGTACATAGTTGCTCTTTGGAGGGCTTCGTCTCGAGCTTCATCAAGCGCATCCACATCATCTTCAAGTGCTTCTCTTGATTCCTCTTCATTATATGCAGCTACTCTTGGCGATTCATGTGATACTTTAACTAGAAGCACAACTTCCGCACCGTGGACCAAAAAGAAAGGCGTCTCTTGTGTTGAATTATTTGGAGTTGTACGTAAACTCCATAACACGGATGGTAACTCATCCACCCATTCCCCTTTTGCTCTGCCAAGTGGTGCCAATAGTCTCTTTTTGAGTCCAGCGGTAACTAGCCCGTTGGCTTTTTCGACCTGTCCATTTGTTTGCGGGTGAGCTACTGAAGCATAGCTTATTTTGATGCCCATCTCCTAGCAGTACTCCTTGAACTCATTGGAAGTGAAGTTGGTCCCATTATCCGTGATGATGTTCTTCGGTACGCCAAACCGAAATACTATGGATTTGATAAAATTCACAGCCGAAGTTCCATCTTGGGTGGTGATAGGCATTGCTTCAATCCATTTAGTGAATTTGTCGACTGCTACTAGCAGAAAGACGTGTCCTCCTGGCGATGATTTGTGAAGTTTTCCCACCATGTCAAGTCCCCATTGAGCGAAAGGCCAAGCTAAGGGCATGGGATTCAACTCAGCTGCGGGTGCTCTAGGTTTTGTTGCGAATCGTTGGCATGCTTCACATGTTCTGATGATGTCTTTGGCATCTTGTACTATAGTGAGCCAATAAAATCCTGCCCTGAACGCTTTTGTAGCAAATGCTCAGCCGCTAGCGTGGTGGCCATAGACTCTTTCATGTATATATTTAAGTATAATCTTTCCTTCTTCGGGTGTTACGCAATGTTGCAACACACCCAAAATACCTCCTTTGTATAGTTTTCCTTTGATTATCCTGAAGGCCTTTGATTGTTGAGTGATTTGTCAGGCCTCTATAACATCCTCTGGTAGTTCCCCTTTAGTCATGTATGCTATATATGGTTGCATCCAGGTTGGTTCGATCAACATGACCTCTCCGATTGCTCGTTCTTCTTCTTTGATGGCTTCTTCTATAATTTTGGTTTCTGAAGGAGCCCCCGATTCTTTTTGCGGATGTTTCTTTTTCCCTGTTTTTGGTGCTACAACTTCGGAGACTCTTTTTTCCTTGATTGACCGTTCTATTATTTCTTCCCAAAAAACTCCTGGTGGTATTGGCAAACATAATGACCCGATGTTTGCTAAATTGTCGGCTTCCTCGTTGCTTGCTCTCCCTATATGTGATACTTCACATCCATCAAACTGAGCCTCCATGATGATGTATAAGTAGTGATAAGCAATCACGTTTTCTCTAATAGCATCACACTTGTTCATTGTTTGTTGTGCTACAAGATTGGTATCTCCAAAAAAAATTAGGCTAGTTGCACCGCATGCTTTGGCCATCCGCATGCCGTGCAATAGGGCCTCATATTCTGCTTCGTTATTGGATGCATTTGTAAAGCTCATCCGAAGAATGTAGCACATTTTGTCGCCTTGAGGTGATATTAGTATGACTCCTGCTCCCGCTCCCTCCGTTCTTTTTTATCCATCAAAATACATTGTTCAGGCACCAGAAAGGTCAGGTGGACCCGCACATTGCAACTCCATCCACTCTATGATGAAATCTGGCAGGACTTGTGACTTAATTGCTTTACGCTTCTCATAAGTGATATCCCTAGGTGATAATTCGATGCCCCATAGAGAAACTCGCCTGGTTGCTTCTGGATTGTTGAGGATGCTTGACAAAGGCGCTTCGTTGACCACTATGATCGGGTGCTCTGAAAAATAGTGGCGCAGTTTTCATGCTGTCATAAATACCCCGTATGCTAGCTTCTAGTAATGCGGGTACCTTTGTTTAGATGGCGACAAAACCTCGCTCAGGAAGTATACTGGCCTCTGCACACTGTGTGTCTTCCCTTCTTCGGGTCGTTCTACGACCAGGACTGTGCTGACCACCTGATGTGTGGCAGCAATATAGAGGAGTAAAGGTTCTTTCTCTTTTGGCGACATAACGACAGGGGATGTCGAAAGTGTTCTTTTAAGATCTTCAAAGGCATTCTAAGCTTCTTCCATCCATTCGAATTTTTTTTGATTTTCTCATGAGGGCGTAGAATGGCAGCGCTTTTTCTCCTAACGTTGCAATAAAACGACTTGGTGACGCCACTCGTCTCGCCAATTGATGTACACCACATAGATTTGTTGGCTTTTTCATTGTGAGGATTGCTTGTATTTTTTTGGGATTAGCCTCGATCCCTCTGGCTGATACCAAATACCCGAGGAGTTGTCCTGCCGGAACTCCAAAGGAACATTTCTTCGGGTTTAGTTTTATGCTGAACTTGTCGAGATTTCTGAATGTTTCTTCTAGATCCTTGATCAACACAGATCCATGACCTGTGGTAACTATGACATCATCAATATACACTTGTACATTTGTACCTATTTGGCTTCCCAGGCACTTCTGCATCATCCGCTGATATGTTGCTCCAGCGTTCTTGAGGCCAAACGGCATTGTTGTGTAGCAAAATACGCCGTAAGGCGTGATAAATGTTGTTTTCTCCTGATCTTCTTCCTTCATTCTGATCTGGTGGTATCCTGAATATGCATCCAAGAAAGACGTTTGCATCTCGCGGTAGCATCGATGATTTGGTCAATTCGTGGCAATGGGAAGTGATCTTTTGGGCAATGTTTGTTCAGTGTAGTGAAGTCGATACACATCCGAAGTTCTATAGTGTTTTTCTTTGGAACACATACTGGGTTTGCAAGCCATTCTGATTTTGTTAATTCTTTGATAAAATTGGCATCGGTTAGGCGATGGAGCTCTTTCCAATGGCCTTGCGTTTCGGTTCCGCGAAGCATCGTAGTGGTTGCTTTACTGGCTTCAACAAAAATAGGCACTTTGGCTTTTGTCCGGTCCAATTTCGAGAATATTTCCTTACTAGATTTTCTGAAACTAAAAACAACAAAAAACAGGCAACTAGGACTGTGGCATCATGTTAATAGGTTAGTTCTAGAAAATGTGTAAAAATACCCCAAAGTGTGGACAAAACATAAGAAAGTAGATATAAAACAAGCATGGAACATCAAAAATTACAGATACGTTTGCAACGTATCAACATCCCCAAGCTTAACTCATGCTCGTCCTCGAGTAGGTAAGTGATAAAAAAGAGGAATAATTTTTGAGGTGACATGCACCATCTCAATCTTGATCAAGGTATTTATAAAACATTGATAGCTGGGATCATAGTACTTTAACATAGCATGAAAGATATAGTTCTAACAATAAGACATAGAAACTATGTTGTAACATGAAAAGGTACAAACAAAATATTCATGAATAACAATGCTTTGAAAGACGTTTGTTTGTTTCACATATAGAAAACATAATGAGAATGGTATTCAGCTTGTCCCTCATAGTGTAGCAAAACATAAATGCATAGGACACCTTCAAAGTTCATAAGGGTGACTAGATACAAATAGTTTAAGAACAAGCAATATCAAAGTTATGAATCAATCAACAAGTTTTGGGACAATGCACATTAAACTAAGAATGACCACTATGCTCTCTCAATAGGTGCATAAAGATAGAAGATGGAGACTCAACATAAAAGTAAAAGAAAGGCCCTTCATAGAAGGAAGCAGGGATTCAAGTCTCATAAAGAGCTTCCAAAAATTATGGTACTTATTAGCTTTCAGCTCTCATTGCCCCTATCATAAGCATCTTTAGGTGATTAAGGTTAAAGTGAACAAATATGAGGATATGCTTGACAAGTTATAAGTTGAAATCTCATGCCCCTTACTTACGGAGACCGAACCTCATGCTACTCAACTTTAGTCACGAGTAAGTTCTTGTCATTGTAAGTACACGTGTATCATAGAGAATCGCCAACGGGGTACCCCTTGCCCGATGATACGGAAGCATTCCCATATCAAAATGACAAGGCAAGTAGACAATGAGCATCTCAGTGATCTTTTTACTTGCTATTTGCATAGGTTTTTATTGAGGATGCTTCATAGATTGCTCGCTATGGTTATGCTGCAAGTTTCCACCATGATTAGGCATGACTTAGGCTAGCGGCCCAGGCGTTTCTGTAACACATATACAAACTCCATGAGCTTACAAGCTCCCCTTTTATTTCACACAGCCGGGATCCATAAGCAAAAGAACATGATATCAACCAAATAAAGTGAAATGTTGAAAGCATTCCCCATGGTAACATGGTTCTGCTAATTCACAACTTATAAAGAGCAAGCATATACGCACCATAGATGGGCACAATGGTTCAAGTTTATTAAGTGCAAGAAAAGTAAATTGTGTCATCAAGTTTGTGAGAGCTTTAATCACTAATTTTCACATAACAAGTTTAATTCGGAAGGTAGATAAAAACATGAATATACTTGGAATAGCAAATGATAATAGGTAGGTATGGTGGACTCTTTGGAATAACTTGGTTTTATTTGGAGTTGGATGCATGAGTGGAACTCATACTTAGTATGGAGGCTAGCAAAAGACTGGGAGCGACCAACTAAGAGAGCAATAATGGCCATAATCATGCAAAGCGACAAAACATTATTAATTAAAACATAAAGTGATATTATAAGTCGAAAACTAAATGATCATAGAGGCTATGGTGACTTGGTATAGTCTTAACATGGTGTGAGCATGCGCCAAGTCAACCCAAATAAAGCATCAAAGGAGAATACCACAATATTATGCTTTCATATGCTAAAACGACGCATGGTTCTTTCAAGACTCATTAGACAATCTCAATTGTTTGTAACAAGTCATGCTACAGCAATAATCACTAAGAATAAAGCCAAAACAATATCAAGCATGACATGACAAAGTCTAAGCCATAGTCAAAAACAAGATTCCTTTTATACCACTTATAAGCATGAACTTTTCCTACTCTTTTCCAATCCAAACCAACTTATTTGAAAACTAATGTATGCATACGGGGGTCCAACCAATTTATTAAAGCAAACTAAGCAAACAAAAACTAAGAACGAAAACGAAGACGCTCCAAGAACAACACAACTATGCATGAAACAATAAAAATGAAGTGTTTGGAAGAAACCTGAAATTTTTATTGATGAAGAAGGGGATGCCTTGGGCATCCCCAAGCTTTGACGCTTGTACTTCTTGAATATTTCTTGGGGTGACACGGGTGGCATCCCCAAGCTTGAGCTTTTGTCTATTCTTCATCTTATCACATTATTCTTTCCTACACTTAAAAATTTCCTTCATACAAAACTTCACACAATCTTCATTAGCAACATTAGTGCACTCAAGATAATAAGTCTTTAGGTTCAGTTTCAACATAAGTAAAACTTCCATTAAAACACAAGCTACTGTAGCACTTCCATTAAAAAGTTCAAGTGATCAAAGAGAACTCAAATAGAAAGAGATTAAGAGGCAAATCCAAATAATGGCAGAAATCTGTCAAAACAGACCAGTAGGTAAAAACCAATTGTTTGAAGACCTTCTGTTGCTCAAATCGAAAAGTGTTGAACTAACGAAAGTTGGATAACAACCTGGGGCAGAATCACAAAAAATTACAGCTCAATCCGACGTACATAGATTGTTCACGAATTTTTACAGTGAAGCACAAAAATCTATTTCGGGACAACAACTTTCCCAAGTCTTACTTCTCTCTCATTAGAGGTTACTCTTGGCACAAAAACCACACAAAAAGGATAAGGAGCGGTTATTACAAAGTTAATAACTTACAAGACTCAACAAAATATTCCTAATGAAATTTGGTTTATCTCCCAATAAGTGCTTTTCTTTAACGCCTTTGAGCTAGGCATAAGAAGCAAGAAAAGAATCAAGTATTCTCAAATGAAGAAGCATTAAGAGCAAATTTTGTTTTAATAGGAGAGGCAAAAGGAATATTATCTCTCTTATTAGGGAAGTGTTCTATACCTTTCTTGAGAGGGAATTTATATTTAATGGTGCCTTCTTTCATATAAATAATGGCACCAACAGTTCTAAGAAAAGGTCTTCCCAAAATAATAGGACAAGAAGCATTGTATTCAACATCCAAAACATAGAAATCAACAGGGACATAATCATTGTTAACCATAATAAGAACATCATTAACACGCCCATGAGTTTCTTTTTACCATTACCATCAAGTTGGACATTTAAATAACAATCTTCCAATGGTGGCAAATCAAGCATTTCATAAATCTTTCTAGGCATAACAGAAACACTACTATCGAGATCACATAAAGCTTTGAGATCAATATAATTCACTTTCATATTAATGATGGGTTCCCAACCATCTTCTAATTTCATAGGAATAGAAGCTTTATGTTTCATCTTTTCTTCTTTAATTTTTATGAGAGCATCAGTAATGTGTTTTGTAAAGGCCATATTCATAGCACTGGAATTAGGAATTTTAGCAAGATTTTGTAGGAATGTAATTACTTCAGAGATATTGCAACCATCAAGATCAAAATCAAAATTACCATCTAAAGTAGTAGAGCTATTGTTTCCCATATTTCGAAGAATTTCAGCATTTTTATTGGAAAAGGTTCCATTGGTTTTAGGCATTGTTGCAAAAGGAATGGGGACTTCATTAGGTTTGCTAGCTTCAACATTAGTGGTAGTGATAGTGCAAATACTACTATTTCTAGCAATTTCATCCTCTCTTTCCCACTTAGCATGCAATTCATCTAACAATCTAACATTTTCATGAATTCTAACTTGTATGGCATTAGTAGCAGCAAAAGTATTTTCAATAGTTTCAGGTTTAGCAGCCATTTTATTCAACGAAGATTGTGCTTCAGACAATGATGCTATATTTCTTTCAGCATTACAGAGTTTTTCCTCAATAGTTTTATTGAAAGCAGTTTGTTTACTAATGAAATCTTTAAGCATGACTTCAAGTTCAGAGGGTGCACTTCTATTATTGTTGTAGAAATTTCCATAAGCATTACCATTATTGGGAGGATATGGCCTATAATTATTATTACCAAAATTATTCCTATAGGCATTGTTGCTAAAATTATTATTTCTAATAAAGTTCACATCAACTTGCTCTTCTTGAGCAACCAAAGAAGCTAAGGGAACATGATTTGGATCAATATGAGCTTTCCCATTAACAAGCATAGACATAATAACATCAATTTTATCACTCAAGGAGGTGGTTTCTTCAACAGAATTTACCTTCTTACCTTGTGGAGCTCTCTCAGTGTGCCATTCAGAATAGTTAACCATCATATTATCCAGAAGCTTTGTTGCAACACCCAAAGTAATGGTAAAGGTACCTCCAGTAGCAGAATCCAACAGATTTCTTGAAGAATAATTCGTTCCTACATAAAATGTTTGGATAGTCATCCAAGTAGTCAGTCCATGAGTGGGACAATTCTTTACCAAAGATTTCATTCTTTCCCAAGCTTGAGAAACATGTTCATTATCAGATTGTTTAAATTTCATTATTTCACTTCTCATAGATATAATCTTAGGAGGAGGATAGTATTTTCCAATGAAAGCATCTTTGCATTTAGTCCAAGAATCAATACTATTTCTAGTTAGGGATAGCAACCATTCTTTAGCTTTTCCTCTCAAATAGAAAGGAAACAATTTAAGCTTAATAATATTTCTATCTATATCCCTATGTTTTTGCATCTCACAAAGTTCAACGAAGTTATTAAGGTGAGAAGCAACATCTTCAGTACCAATACTAGAGAATTGTTCTTTCATAACAAGATTAAGCAAAGAAGGTTTAATTTCAAAGAAAGTAGCTTCATGAACAAGTGGAGCAATAGGTGTGCACATGAAATCATTGTTGTTGGTGCTAGTGAAATCACACAACTTAGTGTTTTCAAGAGTAGTCATTTTTTTGTGTTTTTAATAAAGGAAGCAAACTAGAACAACTATTTTTGTGTGTTTTTGATAAAGAAACAAGCAAACAAAGCAGAAATAAACTAAGCAAAACAAATAAACAAAGTAAAGAGATTGGTTATGAGGGACTCCCCTTGTGAAGATGTCCTTGACTCCCCGGCAACGGCGCCAGAAAAAGTGCTTGATGGCTCAAAATGTATCGAGCTCGTTGGGGAACCCCAAGAGGAAGGTATGATGAGCATAATAGCAAGTTTTCCCTTAGTTATGAAACCAAGGTTATCGAACCAGTAGGAGCAAGGAAACACCTCCAAAGTGTTTTTTCCAACTTGGAATCCTGCACAACACAACCACAGAACTATGCCCCCAACTTACGGTGAGGTTGTCAATCTCATCGGTTTTGCTGAAAATAAATGATTAAACGTATTGTGTAGAATATAGTAATTGCTTGCAAAAAGTAAATAGAAAATAGTAAATAGCTTATAGATTGATGGTAAAAGAATGGACCGGGGTCCATAGTTCACTAGAGGTGATTCTCCTTAAGATAGATGACATGTTGGGTGAACAAATTACAGCGGGGCAATTGACAAACATCGAGAAAGCATACCATGCATATACTAATCAGCTTGACTCCCATGAGTTTTGATTGGGCATTACAACATTATACATAGACCGTAATTCAACTACATCTATGACTAATAATCCACCTTCAGGTTATCATCCGAACCCCCTCTAGTATTAAGTTGCAAGCAACAGATAATTGCATTAAGCAAAGTGTGTAAAGTAAACAATACGATTGTTCTATGAACAAAGGATTACTGTTTTCTCCCTAGTAGCAATAGCACATCTAGTACCTTAGAGATTTCTGTCACTTCCCTAGATTACTAGAGGCATGAACCCACTATCGAGCATGAATACTCCCTCTTGGAGTTGCTAGCATCTACTTGGCGAAGATAGCTACTAATAACGGAAAGCATGCAAGATCACAAATAACAAAGACATGATAGAATCAATAATAAATCTGAAATAGTATCTCAATATCCATCGGATCCCTGCAAATACAACATGTAGGATTACAAATAGATGATCTTGATCATAAACAGAGCTCACAAGATCTAAACATGGTAGCACAAAGGAGGAGTACCAACCATCTAGCTACTACATGGACCCGTAGTCCAAGGATGAACTACTCACGCATCACACCGGATGCAGGCATGGTGATGAAGAAGGCCTCCAGGTGATCTCTCCCCTCCGGTAGGGTGCTGGGAAGGGCTTCATATCCCTCCTGATCTAGGGATGGAGATAGCGGCGACTACAGACTCTTTCGTGGAATTTTGATCGGGTACTTAGGGTTTTTGTCCCGAGGGGCTTTTATAGGTGGAAGGGCTAGGTCGGTGGAGCACCAAGGGGCCCACACCTAGTGGTGGTGCGGCTAGGGCTGGCCACGCCACCCTAGGGTGTGGCCTCCCTGGTTCCCCACTTCGTCTCTCCTCCGGACTCCGTGTTGTTTCGGGTAAAATATTGACTTTGGCTTTTGTCCGGTCCAATTCCGAGAATATTTCCTTACTAGCTTTTCTGAAACCAAAAACAACAGAAAACATGCAACTGGCACTGTGGCATCTTGTTAATAGGTTAGTTCTAGAAAATGTGTAAAAATACCCCAAAGTGTGGACAAAACATAAGAAAGTAGATATAAAACAAGCATGGAACATCAAAAATTATAGATACGCTTGCAACGTATCAGGAGGCCGTCGTTGAAAGCATCAATGGCCCTTTCATCGAATATGGATGCAACTGAGTTTTTGATAATATTCCATATTTATATGAATGCTCTTATTGACTCTCTAGATTTTTGTTTGCATGCTCGCAAATGTTCCAAGGATGCTGGTCGCTTTAATGTAGAATGAAAGTGTCGAATGAACTTATCTTCCAGATTGCTCTAGCTACCAATTGAATCTTCGGGTAAATACCTTAACCATGACCTTGCGGCGCCGGTGAGGTGTAGTTGTAGACTTTGCAGAGCGGTAGTTGTGGATCCGCCCTGTAATTTGACGGTGGCTAGATAATCCGCTAACCAAGCCTCGGGTTCCTAGAGCCCATCGTATTTGTGTCGGTCATGTGGAAGTTTAAAGTCTTTTACTACTGAGGCTTTGTGAATCCTCTGCGTGAAACATCTGGCCCCGCATAATTCATGGTCGTCTTCGTCGTCTCCATCTTGATATCGTCGGGTACAGCTTTCGTCTTTGGGTCCATTGCTCCTATGCTGGGTGTTGTCATTCCTTGTGTTGCTTCGTGGCTCGGATCCTACGAGGTGCGCCCATACCTAGCCAACGGGCCGTGCCGAACGCGGGCCGGCATGCAGCACGCTGGCTTCGGCACGCCATGGGCCGGCCCGGCATGTGGCTTAACGGGTCGTGCCGGTCCCGCGACCCGACTGGGGCCGTGCCTGGGCCGCCACCCCAAGCCCATGTACCGGCACGCGGCCCATGGCACGGCACGACACGTAGCACGCCAGGACGCCAGGAGCGGGGCGGCACGCGCAGGAGCGGGGCACGACACGACACGCGCATGGATTCAAATTTGAATCGCTGCCGGCACGATTAGCGAGGTCTGGGGCGGGCCGCAGCATGTTCGACCAAGGAGGAGGAGCGGGGTGAGGTGGTGACCATAGGCAACGTGGCGTCTGCTTTTTGAGACCGTTTGTCTCTTTTTAGGGGTAGTTTTGTCCCATTAGGTATATTTTTCAATTTTTGGCCGTTGGAGTGGGTATATTTGTCCGAATTATGTCAATTTTTCGCTATAAATAGACCAGCTAACCCCTCTCATTTCCCACACTCAAACATGGTTGATCCAACCCCCCAACCAATAGTTTTTATTCGGCATGACTGACTTCGGCATTGATCCCTCCCAGTATAATTCCTACGCCCCTCCTAGGAGCCCTTTCGTCGATCCCCACACCGAGTATACACAAAGTCCGCATTTTTCAAACTCGCCCCAAGTTCCTCCATTTTCGCATTCCTCCCAACAATCTTCCACCAGCCAAAGCACTTCCAGCACCACCACCAGTACCAAGAGGCGTAAAAAAACGTCAGCGGTGTGGGATTTCTTCAACGAAGAAGAATTTGAGGAAGATGGTGTCACAAAGCTGCGAGCTATATGAAAGTGGCCCGCCTGCAGGAAGCCATTATCCGCGGGGGCCAAAGGAGGAACCGGCCACATGTCGAGGCACATTGCCTCACACAAGAACAAGGATGAACAAGCCGCAATGATCCAGACGCGTATAGGATTTTCCGCCGACGATACGGTACGTAATTTCGTCTATGACCAAGACAAATAGAGAAAAGGTCTTTGCAAGTAATTGCTTCGAATGATTTACCTCTAGGTTTTGGTGAATCTCCCGCTTTCATCGAATATATTCGAAAATTCCATACTCCTACTTTCACTCCTGTTTCAAGACAAACCACATCTAGGGACATGAAAAAATTATGCAAAGAGGGACTTAAGCAAATAAAAGATGATTTTACTACATGCACTTTTTCGGTGTGTTTAACATCTAATATCTGGAGCGGTAGGGCTAAGCAAGACTATATTAGTGTGGTTGCTCATTATGTTAACCAAGACTGGGAAATATTAAAACGACTCATAGAATTCGAATTAATTGATGTTAAACATACTGTAGATAATATTGCTCAAGCTATAATCAAAGTTCTGGATAACTTTCGTCATGGACAAGATCTTTCCAGTAACTTTGGATAATGCTTCATCAAATACTAATGCAATGAATACTCTTGGTCCTGTATTTGGCACATATGCTCAATCATTTTTACTACATTAACGTTGTGCTTGCCATATAATTAATATGATTGCTAAAACTGTTTTGAAGAATTTGCACCCATACCTTGAGAAATTACGCATAGCAATTTCCTTTATGAATTCTGCGAATGGTCGAATTGAGGACTATAGGAGGTTTTGCAAGGCTTGGGGTAAACCTTTTTATAGGTTTCATTTAGACATGAAAATTAGATGGAACTCTACATATCTAATGATTAATGCACTGCTCGCTCACAAGGATCATTTCTCCAGCTTTATTAATCAAACCTACAAAACTGATGATAGATTACCACTTCTCACTGAAACAACTTGGCACATATTTTCATTTCTTAACCAGTTTTTGGAGTTCTTTTACGAATCAACTGTAACTTTGTCTGGTGTTTATTATCCCACGGCTCCTTTAATGGTGCATCATATTTTAGATATTGCTCAACACCTCCAAAAATGGGAAAATGATTCTATTTTACGTGAAGCTATTTCTAAAATGAAACTTAAATATTTGAAATATTGGAGTGAAATTCCAATTTTGTATGCATTTGCATTTATTTTGGATCCTAGGGCCAAATTAGACGGGCTTGGTGGTGCTCTAGAAGTCTTAGGTGCAGCCGTGAATCTAGATTATTCAAATTATTTTACTAATATTCGTGACAATCTTTCGGAAGTTTTCGGTAAGTACGAACTAAAGTACAGCACGACTCGGGTCCAACGGCCTCCACAAGCACCAAGTACAAGCAAGAGGAAAGGATCGTGGAACAAGATATTTGGTTCTTCCTCTTCGGCCTCCTCTTCGACACCATCATCATCATCGACGATGTTAGGTGGCAGGGAGTTAGCTAAGTACCGCAACTGCGATAAGATCCCACATGAGGAGGATGAAGATTTCAACATATTGCAGTGGTGGAATGCACACAAGATCTCATACCCTGTGCTTTCCATATTAGCTAAGGATGTGCTATCGGTACCTGTCTCAACAGTATCGTCAAAGTCCGCTTTTAGTCTAGCTGGAAGGATACTTGATGAGAGAAGAACCAGTCTAACCCTGGATATGGTGAGAACACTAATGGCCGTGAAAGATGGGGAACTAGCCAAATGGAGAGCCCAACACACTACAGTGGACGATGATCTAGTTGCTGCGTTCGAAAATGTTGACATTGATGAAGAGGAAGAAGAATAGGATAGTTGTAGTTTTCTTACTATTTTTGTAATTTTCTTAATGTCTTTGTAATTTTCTTACTGTTTTTAGAGCTTGTTGTACTCTTTTTTCCTCCTAGGGATGGAGGGTTTTAATGAGGCAGCAAATAGTAAAGCTCAATTTTTATCCCATATGACACTTTGCCTCCAAATGTGCCAACATAGGCACATTAGTGCCATACATGTTCATGTGCCAACAAAGGCCCATTTGTGCCAGATGTGCCTACTTTGTGCTATAAATAGATCAGCCCACCCCTCATATTTTCCACCAACACAAGGTCACAAGCTATTTGCAAGTCATTAGCTTCACAATATTTACCTCTAGAGTCTAGATATGGATGCTCCAGGATTCGGAGTTGGTGCTCCAGCTGCTCCCATGCCTAGGTTGGCTGTGTGGGAGCACTTCGACGATGAAGCCTTTGAAGAGGATGATATCCAGAAGAGAAGAGCTACATGCAAACAATGCAATAAGATATTCGTTTATGCAATAGGGAGTGGAACCGGCCATCTGCATAGCCACATCGCTTTTCACGGGAAGCAAGACGCAAGGAACTAATTAGTTGTAGTCGTTGGAATTTTCTATTTCTTTTTGAGCGAGTTGTACTCTTTTTCCTTCTAGGGTGGAGGGTTTTAATGAGGCATCTACTAATAAAGCTCTTTTTACCCCATACAATAGTTAGACACATTTTTTTATTTTTTTGCATTTTTTACAATTTTTTTGAATTTTTTAAGCAATTTGGGCCGAAATAGGCACTACGGGCCAAACCGGCCCAATAGTGCTTCGCGTACCACGGGCCGACACGGTAAGGCGAGGGGCCGTGCCTGGGCCTTGGGGTCAGTCCCACGTGCCGGCACGACACGGCCCGTTAACTTAGCATGCCATGGTGGGCCGTGCTGTGCCTGGCCCGCTAAGCTGGCGACGTACCGTGCCGTGCCACGGGCCGGTCCATTGGCCAGGTATGGGTGTGCCTGGTGTGGTGATCGAGATCCCGAGTGTGTCCTACTTGCCTAGGACTGTTGTGACGGCGTGGGGACCTTTGTGTGAGTCCTTCTTCTGCTTCCGCGAGTGAGGCTCCTACCATGCCGAGGTTCATCAAGGCTGAGCGGTGGAGGGCCGCTCGTGGATTGTCGGGTGCGGGTTGGGTGCTGATCAGGTATGTTTGTGTGGCCACAATGGCTGCCTGAGCTGTTTTTTGCTTTGATGTTTCCTGCTCAATCGATTGACATGAATAATAGGTCGAGGTCTCGGATGATTCCACTTCTTTCTGCTTCGGGGATATTCTGTAATCGAGATGTCGCCCTTCTTGGTGGTGCTTCTCCTATCATGCTCCTTGATTCGGGTAGAGCTTAGCTAGGCCCGTCATAAACTTGATTCATCGGCTAGCCTTTTTATTTCATCGAGCTGCCTTTGCATCCTGAGTAGGTCTATCTTCTTATGGTGGAGCAGATATTGGTACGCCAGTAGATCCTCATGTGAAGCATCTGTTGTCATCAGGACTGCTCCTGAAATGGCCTCTCTTGCTTTTTGCCATGCCGATGCTGGTAACCGAAGTCCTGTTCTCTCTTCTGTGCGTGGTTCTCCGCCTCCTCCTTGAACTATGCAATTATCTACCGTTTCTCCTCTGTTTCCATGTTCTCCTCCGTTGTTGTGTTGTCCTTCGTTGTCGTGGCTTCCTACATGGTCATCTGAAAAAATATCATCAGGGTTTATGATAGGATTACCGTTTTCATCACGTGGCGTTGAAGTATCTCCATTGATCATGTACACTTGGTGGCGTGTTGCATGTGGTTTGGCGGCCTCGTCTTTTTCTTCTGCGGGTGTGCTTGTGGTACTCCGAGATCATAGTTCTGGATAAATTTTGCCATCCTCTCTTCGAAGTCGACGTTTTCGTTGCTTTCGTCGGGTTCTGAGTTTGTTGGGTTTGCTCCTTGTGGTGAGATTGATTGGTGACCTTCTTTTCCAGTTTCGATCTGAGCTGTGATGTCTGTGGAGGATCCAGCGGGCGATGCTGGTCTGTTATGGGCGTGGCCTTTTCCACCGACAGTTCTGATACGATCAGGGCCGAAGGGTGTGATTCCTGCATGTTGTCTGCTTAGAAGTGGAGGCTTCCGATGATTTGATTGGATCCTCCGTTTAAATCAGCGGGTGTCAATACAAGGGTGGGCGGGCGTGGATTTGCTTTCGTTGAGTTGATGCTTGGTGGAGAGCATTCCGCCGAATCCATGTTTCCAGCGTTCAAGTTTCCCATAGACGACGCCAATTGACAAGGGGTAGCATCGGCAATGCCCATGGTGATGGACTTGGGATTTCGCGGAAAAGAGAACGCTGGGGATTTCGTCGGATGTCAGGAAAACAATGAAGACAAAGTCGCCTGAATATTGGGGGAAAACACTCTATTACAAGTTGTCCTCTAGATTTTTGTACCCTTGCTTGGGCTTCTCCCACCCTATATATAATAGGCCGGGTCTCAAAGCCGTATGCGGATAGGTTTCATACATGCGCTATTACAATACCAATATAATGTCGATGCATAGTTTCTTTCCTAATATAATAAAAAGTCACTATCGGTTGCTTCCTTGGGCTTTCATCTAGGATCTCTATGGGCCGTAGGCCTTTTACCCAATGTAGGATAGCGAATAGTGAGCATCTGAGTAATCATACCCATGTCACCAAGTAACATCCTTACTTAATAAGATCAAGTAACAACTTACTTTGCAATCTTAAATGTAAATTAATACGGATCACTATAACACAGATCTCGAGCACTAGCGCCCATAGACGCCGAGGCATAGCCTTAGTCACCGCGCTCGCGCTGACGCGACAAAATTAGCCGCTAGGGATAACTGCGTCGGGGATTGTGCAACGGCGGTAGATTTTTTAGCACGGCTCAACGTGTTCCGTTTACGTAGCACTTATGTGGCATGATAGAGGATACGCCTCGTTCCATAACTGAAGACAACAAAACTTTAGTGTTGTGTAATCGTGAATTATTTTTCATGTTACACCTTCCAGCATGAGTGAAAATTAATTACCTTAACAATAACTGATCAAGGTTGCTAATCCATTACAATTTGACAAATCAAAAATTACCATAACATTAAGATATAATTATATTTTCGTTACAAGATTTCTTGAGCCTCTCTAAAATAAATAAAAAGAAAAGAAATACTAATAGGGAAAGAGGAGAAAAAAACTAAAAAATCTAAAATTGAGCTCCTCCCTATTCTACACAAGATTCTACATGGCAGTGGATCTGGTCGGCGGTGCATCTACCTGGCAGTGGATCTGGTCGGCGGTGGATCTGGACGATGGTGGATCTAGACAGTGGTGGATCTGGACGACACCATCGGCTTCCCGATGACCCGAGCACCATCTTCGACGTGGTGGATCAGCATGACACAGATGACCTCACCGCTGGATGTTAGCGCGTTACACGTGGTGGATCAACACGACATATAGGATGCCGTCGTGTGGTGGATTGGCACGACGCTAACCTGTACACCATAGGACATGGTGACGATATATGGTTCTGGGATCTAGTGTTAGTCATGGAGAGAGAGAGAGTGGAGGGAGATCTAGGGTTATTAGAGAGGGGAGTGCGGCGGCGTGGATAGAAGTTGATGTTCCTTGTATTATATAGATGTAGGGTTTGTATCATGGGTATGACTTGCTTAAAATCCCAATAGCCATAGTGGAGCTAGTTAGGTGGTTAACGAGTCTGACTCTCTCGTGATTACCAATATAAACAGTAAAGTAACCAAACAGTAAGATTTGATGAATGAAGTGATCATATATATTTGTTAAACACTGCAATAGAAAATTATATATCAGTACACCAATGGAATTTCCTCTGATGCAACCAGTCCATTGGATTTCGCCCTATATTCACTAGCTTTGTACTCGATTTTGGCCTGGGAAGGAAGTTGCATCTTGCCGTCGTTGTCATCATTGTTATCACCACTGATGGTTCCATCGGCTTGGGTTTTTATGAGTCCAAAATTGACGCATATTTAAGTATATAAATTATTTATATTGTCCCTCATTACATGCTACATCTATCTATAACTATGCATATTATGTACGATTACTAGTTCTTATTCATTTTCACATGGGCTTTGCACAATTAGTAGTTCTATTATAATTTTATTACCTTTTTCAAGTCATTGATTTTTGTGTATATGCTATGGAGTATCATGGATAAATATAGCCAAGAGGATTCAATATGGAGGAGTTGCAAGCACCAGACTTAGCCATTTGAGGGGAGGAAAAAGTTGTTTTTTCCATCAACTCCAAATGATGATCCAAGTTCATGGTGTTGTAGCCCTCGTCCATACGAATCCAACGAGACAAAGAACACCCAAATCGGAGTTCGTATGAAGAAATGGCGGCTAAAATACGAGAGCATATCGCACCGATAACGACCTGTGGTACCACGGGCCTGGACGCACGAAAACAACTTTTCTGGACGCGTTTCTTCATAGAATCCGTCCCTGTTTGTTTCTAGACTTTCCTTAAGTCATAAGGAACGTATTAGGGGCTATTGGGAGCACCCCTAGGCCTATATAAATTGCCAAGGAGCCAAGGGAGAAGGGCACCTCTCCATACATCTCCACGTTGGAGCCCTGCTGCCTTGGAAACTCCATAGCCACCGCCTCCAATAGATCTCCACCATCACCATTGCTCAAGAGGATAAGGTACTTGGATCATTGGAGGACAACGCATCATCACCTTTATCATCAACCGTCGTATATTTATTGCCACCATTACCCCATCTTTCGTCAATTAGATCTCTTTGTAATTCTAGATCCAATTGTGGTTTGCATTAGATCTATACCCGTACTTTAATCCACCCATTTGATTATGATGATGTTTTTGATTGCTTCCATGAGTGAGTAGTTCTTTTGTTCTTGGTGAGATGGAGAAACCCTAGCACCACTATGAACTAGTAATGAAGATGATCTATTCTTGTGTTCATATGACTTGCTTGTCTATGATATAATTATGACTTGTGTTTGATTTGTCTCTTTAGATGATATGTGAAGTCGACCATGTATCATTTTCCTTCGGGACTAAAGGGAGGATGAAACCCTTTGGACGTGTTGTGGAAGCGTACCCGGAGTGCGCCATGACAGATTGGCGCCGGCTCGTAACCCTCATGGGCAAAGGCAGGGATAAAGAGGGACTCCCTAAGATAATTACGATATCCATGGGGAAACCCTTAATTGCGATGGCCTGTATGGGTGATTGCTCTTAGGCATTGCAGTGTTTATTTAGAGGTGACCTCACACTTGGCTCAATAAAGTGGCTTCCTACGAGCATTGTCGTGAACATCTTATTATGGGGCTCTCTCCAAACATGTCATGACATAAGAAGTATGTTATCTTGATTGCATATAATAATAGTACTATGCTAGTGGTGTATCCTACATCCCCGAGAAGGTTTTAGCCCTATTGAGTTCAACCACGCTTTCACGCAATCTTGTTACTTGTTTTCTTTTACTTGTTTTAATTACTTTTCTGCAAACAACTATAAACCATTCAAACACCCTTTACTTGAGATAAAAGACAACTTACAAGTATTCTTTGGTAGATAGTAATGAGGGGAATAAAGACCTTTACCAATAGCTCTCTGTGGGTTTGATATCTTTACTTCAAAACTAGCTACAATTGATCTGTGCACTTGTAGTCATCAAGCTATTTTCTGGCACTGTTGCCGGGGAGCTAAGCGCTTTTGGTCTTTGTTCCTAGTTGCTATTTTATTATTGCTTTACTAAAGTTGTTTAAGTTTCAATTTATTACCATTTATTGCTTTTTATCTTTTTGCTTTTACTTATTTGAAAAGAACAAAAAAATTACAAAACAAAAATTTATAAAACTATTGTTACTAATCATGTCTTCTGAGATGACTATCTTCCAATAGATGGAATTTATAATGGAGGAGTCAAAGGGAGAGATTATGGGAAATATTATGAAGAGGCGTGGCATATTGAAAGAATGGCTGACTTGGGTGGACAAGTATTCATCCATACTATGCGCCTATTATCAATTATATTGTGATTGCTACAAATCTCCTGACCACCTAAATTATCAATGTGAGTATAATCCCGATACCGAACTAGCAAACTATAATAGTGATGAGTTTAAATGCCATGCTAGAGAGGATAGATTACAATTCGTGCTTTTTACCTGTTGTCAAGAGTTGATATTTCGTTTAAGAGATATACATGTAGAAAGTAAACCACTTGATATGATCTATAAAGAAGTTCACCCTATATTCTGCTATTGCCAAGATAACTTCCTTGATAATGTATTTATTGTTGAGCGGATTAAAGATGCCATGGAAGAATCTAACCATTTGCAGGGTGCTCCAAAGGATAATGTGGATGCAACTCCACTCAAAGAACCTCCACATATACCACCGGAACATATTGTTAATAAAGAGGTGGCACTTAATTGTGTACCCTCTCAACTAGTGGAAGGTAAGCCCGAAGGTAAGACTATCGCTCAGCTACTCGCAAATTATCTTAGTGAGAATGAAGATGAGAAACTTGATCAACCACTTGAATCTCCTACTTCTGAAAATAACTTTTCACACACAAATAGTATGCACACAAATGATATCTCATTATCCAGTAATGATTTTGATGATGATGATTGGCCTGAGTTAGGTGAGGACTTAGAGAAGGAATCTTTCAATGAATATTGCGATGCAACTTTGCTGCATGAATCCTAAATAGAGGAGAATGAAGAATATATTATCGATGATATGATGATGGAGTTACGAGATGAAATAATGGGAAAAGACCATTTTGGAATTAAACTTAATAAAAAGGATCCTATAGAATATGATTACTTAAGAAATTTTCTAGCATCTGGTAAAGTAGAGAAACTACTTGGAGATTTTAATCTTGACCCTTGTATAATTATTAGAATTGTCAAAACCTATGTTGAGCTTTTGCAGATTCCAAAGGAGTGGGAACATTACACACAACCCAGTAATGTTAAACCCCCTAAGGCTGATCCCAAGAAACAAGTTATGTCTTTACAGTTTGAAGAAGAAGATATCAAGGTAAATTGCAGCCAATTCAAAAAGTTGCCATATTAAAAGAGGATTGAGATCAAGAAAGAAAAAACCATTGAAGAATTGGCAGCAAATTATTTTGACACCCCACAAACTGAGCTGGGCAGAAGCCTGACAAATAATGACTCACTCCCAAATGATTTTGCAAAGGAAGATCTAGATAATATCCTCGATGCCACACCTAAAGGCGAGGAACAAGAAGAGGAGGATGAGCTAAGTGATCACTCACCTATACCCTATACTCCAAATCCTATATATATATTTGATACTCATGAGCATGAACCAATATGGAATATTAAAAATGACATAACTGTTTATGATGCCTATATCTCTAGTAATGAATCTTATTATGTTGAAACTGAAAATTATTTATTTGCGGAGGCCTTGTGCCTAAATACTCATTTGGAGGACATAAATAATGATGAATTGGAGATAGAATCTTGTAGTACTAATGTGCAGGGACAAGAAGGGCACATTGCAAATGAAATATTTGTTGATGATGCTTCCTTTTGTGAGTGGCTTGATATCTGTAGAACTGATGAACTTGCTAGCAAGTGTGATGAACTAGAGGAGAAAGACACCTTTGAATTTTTCCCTATTACAAAAGAAAGGTTCTACGAAGTGTTGCCCCATGATAGTGCAATCAAGGAGTATTATGAATTATATCCTTATGATACCAATCAAGGTAAAACATTTGAATTCATATGTAAGTCGCTAATACTTTTGATAAATCTATCTATGGAGGCATGCTCATCATATATGACATATCCATTGTCACTTGGAAGCAACAATTTATTTATTTACCAAACTCCTATACACCGTAAGCAGGTGCGACTTCGATAGAACTATGATAGTAAGTGCTCCAAATTTCTACGTGAGGTAAGAATAAAAATTCTCTGGTTGATATCTACTGAAATAATAATGGAGCTTCGAAGCCTAGCTATGGCTTTAAATAAAGCGCTTCCCAGGAGGCAACCCAAAAGTTTTTACGTGTCTTTCTTAATTTTGTTTCTTGAATCTAGTTGCATTCATGTTGCATTGACACTTGTATATATATGCATGATTTTCTATTAGAGTTGGCATGGGTCTATATTTCACAAGTAGAATTATTTTTTACTCTAATCATGTGTTGCATATCTTGGTTAAATCTTCTCAACAAAAATATATGTTTACTTTGTTTGGATGTTGGACTAATGTTTCAGGTCCTTAGTAAAAATTTTGGAGAAAATAACTTGTTCCAGAGTTCACAGTGAGCTTAACGAGCAGCAGTACGGGCACACCCATCCGTGCCGCGCGCTTGTATCGCTCATGTGATAAACTGGAAGGACCTGAAAATTTTCTAGAAAAGCTACTGCACGCTTAAGGAGCACCGGCACGGTCGAACGCGTTCGTACCATCCGCCCTTACCGACCTTGTTATCAGGCAAATAAAATAGGAAGAGGACACTAAAGTTTTAACGACCACCTGTACCACCCGGTTGTACCTACTTCGTCGGCAGCCTTCGAAAAAAGGGGGAAGACAAGGTGCAGTACGGGCGGAGTCCGCCCGTACCACATGCCCGTACCAAGCAGCAGCACCACACAGTGAAGATAGGGACGAGTACAAAAAGGTCACAACCCCCCGAATCTTTTTATTTTGACAATCTCAGGTTAGTGGGTTACCTTCTACATGTTCCTTTATACTTTATTTTAGTTTACCAACCTTTGAAACTCCCTAGCCTATAATTCTCTGTAGTGTTCCATGTTTCTTTTATTTTCTTCTCATGGTTGGGTGAACAAACTCCATTCTTACACAGAATCGGTTGCTTTTACTTCGTTTGCTATTTTCACAGGGACTTGAACCTTGTGTGATGACGTGCATGGTTTGTGCCAACCGTGTAAATACTTGCACAAGCTACTTGGTTGTTTCAACTCAACACCTCAATAAGAAAGTATTCGTTGAACCAAAGGTCGATGTCCATCAAAAGTGAGGTTATTCGTACCTCAACGGTAAAGTGCGTCCACCTTGCTTTATTCAAGATTGGGAAGGTAACCACTTCTCATACTCTCTTTTGATAACTGCATTTTCTCTTTTATTTTTGGTAATCTATTCAAGTTTGGTTCTTACAAAAGTTCTAGCTTGGGGAAGTTACTTCTGCATGTGTAGTGTCTTGTGCAACATTCTTGTTCGATGAAAACTTTTGTGCAATCATGTATCCCAATGTTTTTGAATGCCTGGTTGGGTAAGTTATGTTTCATGTTTATATAATGGATGCACTTGCTTTTGTTGGGATTCATAAGATTTGAGTTAGAGCTTGATGCACATTGCTAATATCTTTATCCGTCTTGAGAAGAACATTGTGATCCTCTAAAAATGCATTGCCATGATTTCTACACTTAAAACCTTTGTCTCCCACTTTTGAAGTTTGAATTGTTTATCTTAGTTAGTTAATTTGTGAAGATGCCATGCTAGTGGGAGTAATTCAAAATAGTTAGATTAAAGCTTTTTATTGGTATGATGATTAGTTGTGGAAGCTTTTGCTCTAGTTCTTTTAGCTAACCGAGTCTTGCCTTGGAAATAATATTCCCAAACAAGTACAATAAGAAAAAGTCTGAAATTTACGACTTGTTTGATGAATGATTGTCTTGAGAGTATACCCTTGATGATACTTAACCCCATAGATATTTTGATAGACTCAACGACACTCATGAAAGGAGTTGTTTGATTGAAATAAAGTCTAGTGGTAATTGTGATGCATGCCAAAGCTAACCTTGTGGATCAAACCACGGTACTAGCTCAAAAAAAGAGAAAGAGAAAGAAGTGAGACAACTTTGTTCTATGTCTCTAATGCACACCTTTGGGATGCCAACAACTCCGCTATCTTTTGAACGATCTATGGTATAACCCCGGATTTCGGCTATGAGTTGATGACATGAGTGGCATCCGTGTCAATGTATTGGCAAAAGTATTGGTACTCTCAAGGGTTGTGTAAACACTTTCAAAAGAAACAATCAGCGATCCTTGAAAACTAAAAGAAAGAAAAAAGATATCTATGAGGATCCACATAACAAGTCCTTGGCATGGTCTCATTACTACTTTACAAATTTTTCTTGAAAGACAATGATTGGATTATAAGTGTTTTAGATAGACTTGGTTTATTAATGTGGGTGTAAATAAGACACTTCACTGTTATACTACTTGGTACATGAAACTCTCTTACTCAATCTTGCTATTGAAACATCCTAGTGTTCCTTGGAAAGGTGAGAGTTAACTAGAAGAATTGGATTGATTGTTGCATTTCTAGTTATTTATGCTTATATTCAACTCTACTTTTATTGTCCTGACTTACCTAAGCTTGTATAGTATTATTGACATCTCTCTAACTTTGATGAGCTTTACAAATGGATGAAGTGCTGACCGCATGACTGCCAACCGTAAGTAAATTCATATTCTTGTTGAAGCCCTTACTTTACAAAAGTTAAGGAGATACAAAACTTATTAAAAGGCTCAATAAAAGGATCACAAGTTTGCTTTCAAGCTAGATTCACTTTTTGACATGGAGCATTGAAGTTTTAATTGATCTTTTATGGATTGAGATAACTAAGCTTGTGTTGTCTTGTATGAATATGATCTTTCCTACTTTGAGCCTGCAGAGAAAATAAGGATATAAGGCATTTATCTTCTACATCCAGTATTATACTTTTGTTTCATTTTTTGCCTCATTTATGTTATCGACTCGTGCCTCATGAACATGATGACCTTGTCCATAAGCCACTTTACTGCTCGGGATGAGCAAGAGTCTAGCTTGGGGAAGTTGATGAGTCCAAAATTGATGCATATTTAAGTATATAAATTATTTATATTGTCACTCATTACATGCTACATCTATCTATAACTATGCCTATTATGTATGATTACTAGTTCTTATTCATTTTCACATGGGATTTTCACAATTAGTAGTTTTATTAGGATTTTATTACCTTTTTATTGTCTTTGATTTGTGTGTAGATGCTATGGAGAATCATGGATAAATGGAGCCAAGAGGATTAAATATGGAGGAGTTGCAAGCACCAGACTTAGCCATTTGAGGGGAGGAAAAAGTTGTTTTTTCCATCAACTCCAAATGATGATCCAAGGCCATGGTGTTGTAGCCCTCTTCCATATGAATCCAACGAGCGAAAGAACACCCCAAATCGGAGTTCGTATGAAGAAATGGCGGCTAAAATACGAGATCATACCTCACCGATAACGACCAGTGGTACGGGCGGAGCCTGCCCATACCGTCCGCCCTTACCACGAGCCTGGACATACGAAAACAGTTGTTCTAGACACGTTTCTTCACAGAATCCATCCCCGTTTGTTCCTAGACCTTCCTTAGGTCATTAGGAACATATTGGGAGCTATTGGGGGCACCCCTAGGCCTATATAAAGAGGCAAGGATCCAAGGGAGAAGGGCACCTCTCCATACACCTCCACGGCGGAGCTTTGCCACCTTGGAAACTCCATAGCTGCCACCTCCAATAGATCTCCATCATCACCATTGCTCAAGAGGAGAAAGTACTTGGATCATTGAAGGACAACACATCGTCTCCTTCATCATCAACTGCTGCATCTTCATCGCCACCATTACCCCATCTTTCATCTATGAGATCTCTTTGTAATTCTAGATCCAACTGTGGTTTGCATTAGATCTACACCCGTAATTTAATCCACCCATTTGATTATGATGATGTTGTTGCTTGCTTCCATGAGTGAGTAGTTCTTTTGTTATTGGGGAGATGGAGAAACCCTAGCACCACTATGAACTTGTAATGAAGATGATCTATTCTTGTGTCCATATGACTTGCTTGTCTATGATATAATTATGACTTGTGTTTGATTTGTCTCTTTAGATGATATGTGAAGTCGACCATGTATCATTTGCCTTCGGGACTAAAGGGAGGATGAAACCCTTTGGACGTGTTGTGGAAGCGTACCCGGAGTGCGCCATGACAGATTGGCGCAAGGTCGTAACCCTCACGGTCAAAGGCGGGGATAAAGAGGGACTCCCTAAGATAATTACGATATCCATGGGGAAACCCTTAATTGCGATGGCCTGTATGGGTGATTGCTCTCAGGCATTGCAGTGGTTATTTAGAGGTGACCTCACACTTGGATCAATAAAGTGGCTTCCTACGAGCATTGTCGTGAACATCTTATTATGGGGCTCTCTCCACACATGTCATGACATAAGAAGTATGTTATCTTGATTGCATATAATAATAGTACTATGCTAGTGGTGTATCCTACATCCCCAAGAACGTTTTAGCCCTATTGAGTTCAACCACGCTTTCACGCAATCTTGTTACTTGTTTTCTTTTACTTTTTTGAATTACTTTTCTACAAACAACCATAAACCATTCAAACACCCTTTACTTGAGATGAAAGACAACTTACAAGTATTATTTGGTAGATAGTAATGAGGGGCATAAAGACCTCTACCAATAGCTCTCTGTGGGTTCGATATATGTACTTAGAAACTAGCTACAATTGATCTGTGCACTTGTAGTCATCAGGTGTTCGTAGGATCGATCCATTTGATGTACTCGCACCTCGGTGGTGTGTAGTTGCACCAGAGGAACCTGCGTCTAGCGTTCTCACCAGCAACTACGTGATATTGCTGAGGGCTCCAACCGTAGTAGCAAATCTAACAGAGAGAAATATCTCCAAATTATCTTCAAACCAATAGAGGATAGAGGATCAATAGATATCAATAAAAACTACCAATAACTTACATAGTACTCCATCGACTTGAATCTCACCCCCGCCAACCACTATAGATTACCACGGGGAGAATTGGCAAGATTACTATGGCAGGGAGTACAAGAGACTAGATCGAGATCGGGAGCGGAAGCTAAAGAAGGAGATATAAAGGCCTCGTCGATAGTGGGCCACACTAGTTAACAAGACAAACTAACCAGTAAATGCAGGGTGCTTGACCAGTCAGCAACGTGAGACACACTACAAATGTCACCTACAAAGCTCGTCGCACTAGTATGTGACTTCATCCATCTACTATGGTGTTAAATCCACCGGCTTCTCCTATCACGTACGACGGCGCTAAAAGATTGTCAGCGCCACGTCGGCCACGATGTATAAATATCCACCATGACAAAATGGTGTCGTAATAGCTCATCCGCCGCTTATCCAATATTTGGAGGTACTTTTTTCTTGTGCCGTCCCAAAAACCCGTACGGTATGGGGATATTTTTGTAGTGGATTTCATAACTCTTAGTCATTTCTCATTCTTAGGCCCATCATGTTTCTTCGTAGTTTGTAGGTATGTCTTGTTATATCATAACAAGTGAATCAACAATGTAATTCCCCAAACTTGCAGAATGTATTCTTGAATCCTACTTTCTTTAGTAAAAGTATCACCTGAAACGACATGATCAACAATCACTAGTTTCTCCTTTACTTGTAGAGTTCAGCTTGCGGAACATATTATGTTGTGCCACTCGAAAGTTGAAGGTAAGGTCAAATGCCTTGTTTGAGCTTTCACTTTCTTCTGCTAACTCCTTCGGACGAGGGTTAAACTCATCAATACCCATTGTTATGGACTTGGGTTTTGGAGAAGGAGGAAGCGCTGGAGGCATCAATCGGCTAGCAAAAAAGCACACATGGATGCAAGGTTTACCTAGGTTCAAGCCTCGTAGAGGACCCTACTCCTACTTGTTTGCTCCTGGAATTATCAAGGGAGTCGAAAGTTACAGGGGGTACTCAGATGCAATCTGGTGAGGTTGTGGAAGCTAGGGTTGTGATTGTCCTCCTCTCCGCCCCTCATAGCCTTTATATAGATAGGATAGGTCTTGGGTAGCAGGTCGAGTCGGTTACAAGTTAGGGCTTGTCCCTTTTAAACTTTGTATCTTAAGCTCGCCTTCTGCCGCAAGCAGTCGGAGTCTCCTTAGGTCACCTGAATCTTTGATTGGGCCCTGGTAACGCTGTGGGCTTCTGTTAGAATGGACCGTATATGCAAAACTCGAGTACCTATAAGGTATGCCTATGCCATTAACCCTCGAGTGTCCGGTTGAATCGCAGATTCAAGTGGATACTTATGAAGTCTTTCGAGTGCATAGCTGAGAATATTTTCAAGTCGCAGATTCAAGTGGAGACTTATGAAGTCTTTCGAGTGCATAGCTGAGAATATTTTCAAGTGCTCTGATTTGTATCATAGGGATTGTTGATATACGTGCCTGATTTATCCGATGTATCGGGATCAGTTAACTGCCTTAGGGCAAACCAACACAATCTACTCAATCTCGAGTCCCCGAACTCGAATTCGGAAAAGTGCTGGCATAATTCGATTCAGGCCGTGGTCTTATAGAAGTCGAATTCCAGTGTATAGGTGTGAGCACTCGACGCGTCTGTCAAGGCTTATTCATCGTACCTATAGGCATGGATTGTTTCTGGTAGAGCACAACAGATGTGTTGTTAGGCCTTATTCAGGTCTTACCTTCATGCTGCAAGCGTAGCATCCGAATTTTTATCGTCGTGGAGATTATTCGCGTGATTGTAGGAAAAATCTGAGGCGGGGTCGCTAGAGAATTCGTGTGTGGACGCAGTTAACACCCAGTGCAATGTATAAGAAAAAAATCATAGGGTGCGCGGCTAGCGCTCCCTATGGGAATAGCCCGCGAGTGCCTATTCGAGTCGTAGACTCGAGTGGGGACTATAAGTATTTTGCGACTACTATCGTCTTTTGCTTGTTTTAGTTGAATGTTATTTCAGCGCTCACTATGGGAGTAACCCAGAGTCAACATTCGAATCGTTGATTCGACTAAAGGGTTTTTGCGAGAAAATATATCCGCAAATTGCTTGGATGTCGTACAAAGTTCCTCGAGTGCGTGGCCAGCGCTCCTGTTAGGAGTAGCCCCCGAGTGCTTGGTCGAGTCGAAGACTCGAGTAAGGACTAGAGTAGTCAAAATGTGCTCCTACTGGAGTTAATGACGTCAGTGTTGATGGTTAGATGACCTCAGTTACCTGCGTGAGCGGCTTTGACGGAACGTGATGAGTAGTGGGTCCCATTTTCTGACTTGGACTTGACCAGGCATGCGTAATCTTCTGGTTTAATTGTGTCTCCTCGATTCTCACGCGTAATGGGAGGAGTGGAGCGACGGTTTGTGGTTTACCCTTGCCATGCGTCGACACTGATTTGTGACACGCGTTAGGTTGGTTTCCTCCTGGCTGTTGGATGGCATCTTTGATAAGGTTAAGTAGAGGTCCGCCATGCGGTAATTTCCCCACATATTCTTCTCGCTTGCGCACTTCCGCCATTGCTGCTCCTGCTGCTCCATTGCTCTCATCTTCCTTGTGGCACTGGACCAACTCTGCACCTTCCTGAGCTACTTCCTGCGCTCCCATCACAAGCGCCAAATGGGGAAGAAGAAGGGAAGCTCTGTCGCTGGATCTGCGATGGCCACTGCTGCGGCCAAGAAGAAAGGCGCTGCCACCACGGGCACTAGCGCTGCCGCTGCGCCTAGGAAGAAGAAGGGCCCGGGGACCCGCGTCACCAATGGGTTGTGGCGCCCATCCGTCATCAAGCGCTCAGAGCTTTTGACCCAACACCAAGATGGGCGCTCTCTGCTGTGGAGGATCACTCCCGCGTTCCCAGCGATGAGGTAATCCCAGTCCTCCTGGCGGGTTTCGAGTGATGTTCCCCACATTCATCATTCATGGTCTTTCTCTCCCCCTTCATCTATTTGTTAGGGGGTTGCTTTGTTTCTACGGGATTCAGCTGCACCAGCTAACCCCGAATTCTATCCTCCACATTGCCTGCTTCATTACTCTTTGCGAGTGATGGCTCGAAATCGAGCCACACTTTGGCCTCTTTACAAAACTCTTTAATCTCAAATGTCAGTCGGGCTCGGGTTCAGTAGTCTATGATATAGGAGGCTGCGGGATCCATGTTGATTCCAATGTCACCTATTTTACCATCAAGCTCACTGTATCTATCCAAGGGTGGAGGGAGAAGAGGTTCTACATCCATGACCAAAAGGCTGACGGAGAGCACTACGGACTTGCACCCTTTGATCCGGTGGCTACTTGCAAGAGGAGGAGATCGTGGAAGAATGTTGTGATGCCCGGTGAAGCCGAGGAAACAGAGACTCTGTATCAGCATGTCTGCGACCTCGAATGCCGCATAGGCAAAGAAGTAGGCGGCGCTGATCTCATTCGCACTTGGATGCGTCGCCGGGTACAGCCTCTATAGGCCAGGGTGCATCCGATGCCACTAGATTAGTACTGGTGATGCCACTCACATTTCTGCAGAGGGCATTTCTTCTAGTGAAGTAGATAGGAGGTTTCGACTGTTGACCAAGTACACCACGAAGGAGGATCTCCCGAGTGACTCAGTCATGCCTCCATTCTACGCAAGCAATCCTCCGCCTGAGGTGGACTTTTCTTTGAAGTTTTCTTGATTTTGATTGCCTGCTAGGTGTTTTTTATACTGATGCTTCTTCTGATTTTAGGACTGGAGAGTGGCTACCAACTTGCCTCCTCAGCCCGAAGGAATAATTCCATGCGAAGTGGAAGAAGAGGACGAGTCGGGCTCCACCGTCCCTTTTGGGGAGGAGCAAGAAGCCCTCGAGTCCAGTGGGCACGAGACTTGCAAGCCCTCTCATAGCCGATTTAGATGCATCTTCGCCGACGATGTCAGAGGGTCCTTCCACTACAGTGGAGGAGCCAGTCCCTGCCATGCCTGTGCGCGCCATGGATCCTCCTTCACGAAAGAAGCTGAGGTTGCTGAAGGAGTTGTCTGGAGATTCTTTTTACCTCGAAAATTTTGATGGGTAAGTCTTTACATGTTTGCAAGTTCATCTTATCTTCTCACAATCTTTTCCTTCTGAAGTAATGTTGCATGTTTGGCAGTCAAACAGCGTCATCGTCCTCCGATGACTTCCAATTTGTCAAGGAGTCTGGAGTTGCAGACTCCAAGAACAAGGAGGTGGCGACCCACTCCGGTGCCAATTCTTCGAGTTCCTCCCACACTAGGGGCACCAAATGGTTGCACGGGTGTTGACTCGAAAAGAAACTTTGGAGTCCCTGGAGGAACATGCAAGTGTCTCTTCCCGTTGGCAGTCGAATTTTGGTTGGTACTTACACTTGTTCTGTTTATAACCTGTTGTAAAGGAATCTGCTCGCCTCGCCGATCAGATCATGTCCTTGGGTCGCCAGCATGCTTCGCTAGAAACACGTTACCATGCCTTTGAAGGTGAATTTACATTTTGTTTTCATTTTCTTGTGCAGGAGTTGGTGAACTCAAATTTTGCCTTTTATCTTTTGCAGGTGATCATAATGATCTTCTTCATCGTGTCGACTCCCTCCAGAAGGGACTTGTCATGGCGGAGAAGAGACGCTACGAGGCACTCAAGGCTCTTGAAGAGTCGAAGAAGCGTGAGGAGGACTTGCGTTCTTCCGCTGCTGAGAGGGAAAAGTTGTTCGTAGAACAACTCTTCTCTACCGCGAAAGCGCTCTCAGGTATGATACTGCTTCACTTGTATCTACTATGCATTTTTGCCCATATGTTGTTGTGTTCATATGCATATTCTATAGATGCTGCCGGCGTGGACTTTGGCACCCAGGCCTTGACTCACACGGATGCCTTGGCTGGTGTCGTGACTGCAGTCGAAGACCGCAGCATCTCCGTCCAAGATACACTTGGAAAGGCCAAGGGCATGCTAAACCGCCTTCGAGAGGAGATGGTTCCCAAGGCTGAGCTGATCAAAAATCTTGATGGCCTAGTGGAATCCTTCACAGAGGGTGTCCCAATGGACTTCAAGAATGCGCAGAGGTTAGTTGGCGCGACCATGGCACTCATAATGGCGCAAGCCCACGACCTGGAACTGGACCCCAGCAAAGACTCCGAGGTGATGTCGGTCACTGCGGATGGCCAGCATGTAGTGTTCACTCCTTTCACCGGTAGTTGCAGTAAATATGGGCCTCGGCCCATTGAAACAGTCGCGAATTACTTGGAGGAGCTGCGGTGAGTGAAGGCGGCGAAGGCTGCGTCATCTAGGGCTACAACTGGGAAGTCTGTGGCGTCAGAGACTGCCACAGATTCAAGGAGGCCCCCGAAGTTGAAAGCAAAAAAGTAGAACACTCCCTAGCTGCCTTATGTAATAGCCTAGTTTTCCTTTGCTGAACTATATTATGTGGGGGGTACCCCTTTTGATACTTGTTGAATTTGAATTCACTTCTTCCTTTTATTGATCGATGGTTGGTCTTATGCGCCTCTTGCTTTGGCTATAATAGGGTCCTTCGAGTGGTCCTCCTGACTCTCCTCCCACCGATGAAACTGTGGCGCGACCGCGTTCAAAGGTGGAGGAGTTGTCGCTGCTTGCACGACTGCACGATCGCATAAAGCAGTTGGAGCGAGAGTTACCCATGATTCATGGTAACACGGATGTGTGGAAGTCTAAGGCTGAGAAGGCCAGTGCACGCGAGAAGTATCTCCTGGACAAAGTTGCTTAGTTGAATGAGCAATTTAAGTGTTAGCTCTCTAGCTTCTTATCCCTTTCTTTAGCCATTCGCGGTGATGTTGTGTCCTTATGCTTTGCTCTACTTCTTGTAGTTGTCAGCACTCGTCACCCGAAGAATGAGAGGGATCGGGTTGCCATTCGAATGAATGATATGATCCAGGAGCAGCTGCAAGCTAGTGGGTACTTCTAGGTGGACCACGATTGTGCAATCGCATTGGCGACGCTGTAGGATCGTGCATCCCGAGTGCTACAGTGTTTGAAGAAGGCGCAGTCATGCCTTAGGCATATTTTTCAGGCGATGTTTCCTCTGGATGTGGTGCCTTCCAGCTTGCTAGCTTTGCTGGCGAAGTTTCAAGATATCAGCGTGGTTCATGAGTGCGTGCGCCAGCAGTTGGTCGTAGGTGCCAAGGCTGCACTAGTGCTTGTTCGATTGCATCGGCCATATGTGGATGCCACATCTGTTGCTGCTGGACCACCACCTCCGCCAGAAGGGATGACCTGGAACATGGTACCACATTACCAGGCGGTTGATCGGCCAGCCGAGGAAATTGTTGATTTCTTCGAAGAGCAGACAAATGTCCTCCTTTTGCAGCAGTAATGTCATATGGACCTTCACGTGGATGTATAGGTGTTGTAAAGTTCATATAATTGTGCTGGGTGTTTTGATACCCATTATTGTATAAACAGCTTGCTAGCTTGTATGTTTTTCGAGTGTAGTGTAATCTACAGTTCCTTTCCGTTAGCCTAACGTATATTCATCTTAGCACCTTGCCAACCTGTCAGGTGTGTTGCAGCTGGGTTGGTTTTACCAAGGGTTCGATTGATAGTGCATCAGCTACTCAGGATACTGTGTTGTTCGTGGAACAAGGTGTAAAGGGTGGCGCAGCCCCCGAGTGATATAATTGCAAGTAAAATAGAAAAACACAAGGTTTGGGGAACTTAGCTTTATTTATTCATAGAATATCACGAGGTACAATGTATGGCGAAGTAGCCTGGCTGAACAACCTTATTTGTAAAGTAAAAACATCTAAGGGTAGAAAGGGCGCAGTTGCACGACGTTCCAGGGATTGGAGTATGCGACTCCACTCTCTAAATCTTTAAGGAGATAGGCGCCACTTGGGATTACTTCGGTAATCACATTGGGTCCTTCCCAAGGGGAATCGAGCTTGAGGTGCCCTTGTTCCTTCAGTCATAGGACCAGATCTCCTTCGACAAAGGATCTAGGGCGTAGCCTTCTGCTGTGGTAGTTGCGGAGGTTTTGCTGGTAGATCGTGGATCTCTCCGCTACAATCTCGTGTGCTTCATCGAGGAGGTCGACGGAGTCTTCGAGTGCGAGGGTGGATTCTGCATCCCTGTATGCTACTACCCATGGGGCCTTGTAGCGCACCTCTGCGGGTAGTACCGCCTCGGCACGGTGTACCATGAAGAACGAAGTGTAGCCTATAGCGCTGTTTGGAGTTGTGTGCAGACTCCATAGTACTGATTGTAGCTCGTTGGGCCAGCACCCGACAACTCTTTTGAGTGGTCGAAGGAGCCTTTTCTTGATCCCGCTACAGACAAGGCCATTGGCCTTTTCGACTTGACCATTGGTCTGGGGATGCGCCACTGAGGCGTAGCTAATGTTGATTCCTAGTTTTTCGCAGAAGCCCTGGAATTCATTTGAGGTGAAGTTTGTCCCGTTGTCAGTGATGATGTTGTGCGGCACCCCGAACTGGAAGACGATGGACTCGAAGAATTTAACGGCTCTGGCTCCTGATTGGTTTTTCACTAGCATGGCCTCAATCCAATTGGTGAATTTGTCGACTACAATGAGGAGGTAGACGTATCCTCTAGGTGAGGACTTCTTGAGCTTGCCGACCATGTCGAGTCCCTATTGTGCGAAGGGTCAAGCCACGGGTATTGGCCTGAGCTCCGCGCCAGCTGCATACGGCTTGTTCGCGAATCTCTAGCAGACGTTGCAACACTGGACGATGTCCTTAGCATCGCGCATTGCCGTTGGCCAGTAGAATCCAGCTCGTAGAGCTTTGGCGACGAGGGGGCGACTGCCGGCATGGTGCCCGCAAGTGCCTTCATGTATGTCGAGGAGGATGGCTCTTCCGTCCCCGTTGGGGACGCACCGTTGAAGTACTCATGTGATGCTACACTTGTATAGTTTGCCATTGATGAGGGCGAATACCTTGGATCGTCACGCTATATGGCGCGCATCTATCGGGTCATCTGGCAACCTTTTGCTGAGCAAGTATGTAATGTATGGTTGTGTCCATGATGGCTCGATCATCATCACCTCCATGGGGCCTTCGAGTCTTGTGTCTGGCTCCATGTTGTTGAGTGTTGTTGGCTCGTTGGGTGGCGTAGCCCCCGAGTCATTTGTCGTGCTGGTTTTATGCTCTGGAGCCTTTGGCTTGATGGAGCGCTCGTAGATGCGCTCTAGAAATACTCCGGGTGATACTTGGGCGCAGGTGGAGCCGATGTTGGCGAGTATGTGCACTTCCTCGTTGCTCTCGTGGCCTACGTGCCGCAGCTCACAGCCGTCAAAGTCCCCCTCAAGTGCGTCGTAGAGGTCACGGCAGGCGATCATGTTGTCACTCAGAGCATCACACTCGTTCATTGTTTGGTTGACCACCAGTTTGGAGTCGCCGTAGATGACGAGTCATTTTGCGCCGTAGGCTTTGGCCATACACATCCTGTGGAGCAAGGCTTCATATTCAGCTTCATTGTTGGAGGCGGTGAACTACATTCGTAGAACATACCTCATCTTGTCACCTTGCGGCGATGTCAAGATGATGCTCATGCCATCTCCCTCCTTGCACTTGGACCCATCAAAGTGCATTGTCCATAGATAGGACATGTCTGGTTTGTCGGGGAGCTGGTTTTCCATTCAGTGCACGAGGAAGTCCGGGAGAACTTGCGACTTGATCAAGTCACGCTTCTCATATGTGATGTCTCGTGGAGACAGCTCTATCCCCCAAAGTGCGACTCATCCAGTGGCATCGAGATTGTTGAGTATGTGCCCAAGCAGGGCGTCGTTCACCACTACGATTGGGTGCTCCTAGAAGTAGTGGCGCAGTCGCCTGGCTGTCATGAAGATGCCGTACGCTAGCTTCTGATAATGCGGGTACCGCTATTTTGTTGGCGTGAGCACCTCGCTGAGGTAGTAGACTGGGCGTTGCACCCCGTGGACCTTATTTTGTTCGGCTCATTCTACTACGAGCACAGTGCTTACCACCTGGTTGGTGGCCGAGATGTATAGCAGCAGCGGCTCCTTTTCGCGAGGTGATATCAAGACCGGTGAGGTGGACAGTAGACGCTTGAAATCCTCGAATGCTTCGTGTGCTTCATCCGTCCACTTGAATTTATCACCCTTGCGGAGAATTTGGTAGAAGGGTAGTGCCTTTTCGCCCATTCAACCAATGAATCGACTGAGCACGACGATTTGCCTAGCCAGCTGCTAGACGCCTTTTACGTTCTTCGGCTTCTCCATGGCTAGTATGGCCTTTATTTTCTTCGGGTTAGCCTCGATCCCTCTTGTAGAGATGAGGTACCCGAGCAGTTGCCCAGATGGTATGCCGAAGGCACATTTGTCCGGATTCAACTTGATCCGGTGGCAGTCGAGGTTATCGAAGGTCTCACGGAGATCGTCGAGTAACAAGGCTCCCTCCTTGGTTTTGACGATGATGTCGTCGACATAGACTTGGATGTTGCGACCCAGCTGGCTCTTAAGGCAGGCCTGCATACACCGCTGATAGGTGGCTCCTGCGTTTTTCAGCCCGAAGGGCATTGTTGTGTAGCAGAAAACACCAAAGGGCGTGACGAACGCCATTTTCTCCTGGTCCTCCTCCTTCATTCGAATCTGATGATAGCCTGAGTAGGCATCGAGGAAGTAGAGGCGCTCGCATCCCGCGGTGGAGTCGATTATCTGATCGATCCGTGGCAACGGGAAGTGGTCCTTCGAGCAATGCATGTTCAGGGAGGTGAAGTCCACGCACATCCCCAGGATATCCGTGTCTTTTTTAGGAACGAGCACGAGATTTGCGACCCAGGTGCTTTCCTTGATCTCGCATATGAAATTAGCATCGAGGAGTCTGTTGACTTCCATACTGACCACTTTTGCCCTTGGTTCAGACAGTCGCCGTATTGTTTGTTTGACTGGCCTTGCTTTAGGATTCACGTTGAGTGAGTCCTCGAAGAATTCCCTAGGAACTCCTGGCATGTCCGCTGGACACCAGGCGAAGATTTCCCAGCGCTCACGGAGGAATTTGACGAGCGTGAGTTCCTATGCAGAACTCAAGTTGTTGGCGATGAGGGCCATCTTGGTCGGATCCGTTGGGTGGACTTGGACTTTTTTGGTGTGCACTGACGTGTCGAAGGATTGGTCGGGTGAGCTTGGTTTGCTCGGGGGAGGCAGACTGTTGTCTATTGACTCCTTCAACCTCGCCAGTTCCTCTTGCATGCTGAAAGACTAAGAAATTCTATTGAATTCCCTATCGCAGCTGTCGGATCTCTAGAAGCTTCCATTGACTGTGATAATGCCATTTGGGCCTGACATCTTCATCTGCAAGTAGGCGTAGTGTGGCACCGCCATGAACCACACGAACGTGACACGTCCGAGGATGTGATACATTGCAAATGTATCTATAATTTTTGATGTTCCATGCTTGGTTTTATCCACTTTCTTGTGTTTTGTTCCAACTTTGGAGTACTTTTCATATGATTTCTTGGACTAACCTATTAACAAGAGCCACAGTGCCAGCTACCTGTTTTCTGCTGTTTTTGGTTCCAGGAAAGTCAGAAAATGAATATTCTCGGAATTGGACGAGACAAAAGCCAAAGTGCCTATTTTTCTAGAAGTCATCAGATGCCAGAATACGAGACGGAGAGGGGCCAGAGGGCGGCCACACCACCTGGCCGCGCGACCAGGCTTGGCCCGCGCCAGGGGGTGGTGTGGTGGCCCCTGGCACCCCCTCGGTCTTCCCTTCCGCCTATAAGATGCCCTCGGGACGAAAACCCTAAGTACCCAATCAAAAATCCACGAAAGAGTCTGTAGCCACCGTCATCTCCATCCCTAGATCGGGAGGGATCTGAAGCTCTTCCCGGCACCCTGCCGGAGAGGGGAATTCACCCTGGAGGCCTTCTTCATCACCATGCAAGCCTCCGGTGTGATGCGTGAGTAGTTCATCCTTGGACTACGAATCCATGTAGTAGCTAGATGGCTGGTTCTCCTCCTTTGTGCTTTCATGTCTAGATCTTGTGAGCTCCGTTCATGATCAAGATCATCTATTTGTAATTGTGCATGTTGTGTTTGCGGGGATCCGATGGATATTGAGATGCTATTTCAGATTGATTATTGATTCTATCATGTCTTTGTTATTTGTGATCTTGCATGCTTTCCATTGTTAGTAGCTATCTTGGCCAATTGATGCTAGCAACTCCAAGAGTTAGTATTTATGCTCGATAGTGGGTTCATGCCTCTGGTAATCTGGAGAAGTGACAGAAATCTCTAAGGTACTAGATGTGCTGTTGCTACTAGGGAGAAAACAGCAATCCTTTGTTCATAGAACAATCGTATTGTTTACTTTACACGCAGTTCGTAAAGCAATAATCTGTTGCTTGCAACTTAATACTGGAGGGGGTTCGGATGATAACCTGAAGGTGGATTATTAGTCATAGATGCAGTTGGATGCCGATCTATGTATAATGTTGTAATGCCCAATAAAGTTCCAAAGGAGTCAAGATGATTAGTATATGCATGTATTGCTTTCGCGATGTTTGTCAATTTCCCCACTGTAATTTGTTCACCCAACATGTTATCTATCTTAAGGAGAGCCACCTCTAGTGAACTATGGATCCCGGTCCTTGTCTTTTACATTCAATCTACAAACTATTACTGCTTTGTGTTTACTTTCTGCAAACTATTACTTCTTTCCATTCGATACGTTTAATCCTTTGTTTTCTGCAAAACACGGTGAGATTGACAACCTCATCGCAAGTTGGGGACAAAGTTATGTGGTTGTGTTGTGCAGGTCTCCACGTTGCTACTAGCACCGGTAGTGCGCCCTGCCAAAGCTCAGCTAGTAACACCTTTGGGGGTGTTTCCTTGCTCCTGCTGGTTTGATTAAACCTTGGATTCATACTGAGGGAAACTTGCTGCTTTGCTCATCATACCTTCCTCTTGGGGTTCCCAACGAGCTCTACATCAACACCGCTCCAGCATTTTTCTGGCGCCATACACAGAGCCATCAAGCATTTTTCTGGCGCCGTTGCCGGGAGTCAAGGACATCTTCACAAGGGGAGTCCCTCATAACCAATCTCTTTACTTTGTTATTTTTGTTTTGCTTAGTTTCTTTTTGCTTTGTTTGCTTGTTTTGTTATCAAAAACACAAAAAAATTAGTTTTACTAGTTTGCTTTCTTATTTAAAAAACACACACAAAAATTTAAGTCTCCTTTAGTTGTCACCCCTTCCTTAGCTCACCATGTTGATCCCTACATTCACCCTGAAAGACCTTTCAATTGGTAGTGGTTCTATAATTGGGAAAGATAATATTGATGAATTCTTTAATCATGTTAGTAAGCATGAAGATACTGAAGATAGATCCCTTGCAGAACTTGCTCCAAACTATGAGATTGCTGCAGCTTCTTTAATTCACATGTTAGAAGCTAGGTTTGTTAACCTGAACCCCTTAATGCAAGTAATGTTTCTTAAGCTTAAAGAAATTGAAAACCCTGAAAAAGGGGATTTTATTCTAGAAACTGTGTTTAAGGAGTTCTATGATGTTGCCAAGGAAGCTAGGAAAGTCATTGGACGTTTCAATGTGCTAGGATCATGTGTATATGTTGTTGGTACACGAGAAAAAATGAAAAAAACCGAACCTAATGGGGAGGAACCTAAGATACCAATACCCTTCAAACTAGTAGCAATACATGATGCCATAGAAAAGAATCTTGATTGGATTGTTCCTGCAAACCCTTTTGATGAGAATAGTGAACCTAAGAGTATTGAGAGAGGATCCTCTAGAACTTATTTGGATGATATACCTTGCCTTGTTGAAAATATTTCTGGTATTGATCTTAATGCTTCTTCATTTGAGAATACTTGATTCTTTTTCTTGCTTGTTATGCCTAACTTAAAGGCGTTAAAGAAAAGTACTTATTGGGAAATAACCCAAAAGTTTTAGATGAGTCTTGGAAGTTATTACCTCTGTAATAACCTATTCGTATCCTTTTTATTTGCTTTTTGTGCCAAGAGTAACCTCTAATGACAGAGAAGTAATGATTGGGAAATTTGCTGTCCCGAAACAGATTTTTGTGCTTCACCGTAAAAATTCGTGTAAAATCTCTAAACGTCTTTTTGAGGCGTGAATTTTTGCGCTTCTGCCCCAGGTTGTTATATAACTTTAGTTAGTTCAAAACTTCTTGATTTGAGCAACAGAAGGTCTTCGAAAAAAATCGTCTTTACCTGCTGGTCTGTTTTCACAGATTTCTGCCATTTTCTGCATTTGCTTCTTGTTGGTCCCTTTTTGAGTTCTTCTGGGGAATTGAGATTTTTGAGGTAAGTGCTACATTATCTTGTGTTCTAATGGAAGTTTATTTGGTGTTAGAACTGAACCTTAAGACTTATTTATCTTGAGTGCACTAATGTTGCTAATAAAGATTGTGTGAAGTTTTGTATGAAGGAAAAATTTTAGGTGTATGGAAGGAATGAGTAATGAGATGAAGGATGGACTAAAGCTCAAGCTTGGGGATGCCACGCGTGTCACCCCAAGAAATATCAAAGAAGTACAAGCATCTAAGCTTAGGAATGACCAAGGCATCCCCTTCTTCATCAATAAAAATCACAGGTTTCTTCCAAACGCTTCATTTTTATTGTTTCATGCACAGTTGTGTTGTTCTTGGAGCGTCTTATTTTTCGTTTTCTTTTTGGTTTTTGTTTGATTTGGTTTACTTAGTTTTCTGAATAAATTGGTTGGACCCCCTCTTTCATACATTGATTTGCAAATTGTTTGGTTTGGTTTGGAAAAGAGTAGGAAAGTTCATGCTTATGTGGTAAAAAGAGCTTGTTTTTTACTGTGGCCTATGCTCTGTCATGCCATGCTTGATATTGTTTTGGCTTTATGCTTAGTATTATTTTCTGTAGCATGACTTGTTATAAACAATTGAGATTGCTTAATGTGCCTTGGATGAATCATGCGTTGTGTTAGCATATTAAAGCATAGTATAGTGGTATTCTCCTTTGTTGCTTTGTTTGGGTTGACTTGGCACATGCTCACACCATGTTATGACTATCTCAAGTCACCATAGCCTTTATGATCCTTTAGTTTTCAAATTGTAGTATCACTTTATGCTTTGATAAATGATTTTTTGTCGCTCTGCATGATTATGGCCATTATTGCTCTCTTAGTTTGTCGCTCCTAGTCTTTTGCTAGCCTCCACAACAAAGTATGAGTTCCACTCATGCATCCAACTCCCTAAACCAAGTTATTCCAAATAGTCCACCATACCTACCTACTAGCTTATGCTATTCCAAGTATATTCATGCTTTTGTTTACCTTCCAAATTAAACTTGTTATGAGAAAACTAGTGATTAAAGCTCTCACAAACTTGATGGCACACTTTACTTTTCTTGCCCTTAATAAACTTGAACCATTGTGTCGTCTATGTTGTATATGCTTGCACTTATTTGTTGGGAATTAGCAGAACCATGCTTTCATGGGGAACGCTTTCAACATTGCACTTGGTACTTGTACCTAGTTGATATCATGCTCTTTTGTATATGGATGTCGTCGGTGTGAAATGAAAGGGGAGCTTGTAAGTCCATGGAGTTATGTATATGTGTTAGAGAAATGCCTGGGCCGCTGGTCTAATCCATGCTGACATGGTGGAAACCTGCAGTGTAACCATAATGAGATGTCTGTGAAGCATTCTTCTTATATAAAAAGAGTCCTATATTGAGAAAAAAAGAGAAAAGAGAAAAAAAGATTATGAAAAGAGGAAAGAGAGAAAAAAAGCACCATATTCCCATGGTAAATAAGAAGATTGCTGAGATGCTCGTTGTCTGCTTTCTTTGTCATTTTGATGTGGGGATTCTTCCGTATCATCGGGCAAGGGGTACCCCGTTGGCGGTTCTCTATGATACACATATACTTACAATGACAAGAACTTACCGGTGACTAAACTTGAGTAGCATGAGGAGCGGCTCTCATATACAAGGGACATGTGATTTCTAACTTATACTTCGTCAAGCATGTACACCATAGTTTGTTCACTTTAACCTTAATCACTTCAAGATGCTTATGATAGGGGCAATGAGAGCTGAAAGCTATAAGTACCATAATTTTTGGAAGCTCTTTATGAGACTTGAATCCCTACTTCCTTTTATAAAAAGGCCTTTCTTCCACCATTATATTGAGTCTCCACCTTCTATCTTTATGCACCTACTTTGAGAGCATAGTGGCCATTCTTAGTTCTATGTGCATGTCCCAAGACTAGTTGATTTATGCATATCTTGATATTTCGTGTTTTAAACTATTTGTATCTAGTCACTCTTATGAACTTTGAAGGTGTCCTATGCATTTATATTTGCTACTCTATTGAGGGACAAGCTGAATACTATTATGCTATGTTTTCTTTATGTGAAACAAACAAACGTTATCTATTGAGGGACAAGATGATTAGTATATGCATGTATTGCTTTCACGATGTTTGTCAATTGCCCCACTGTAATTTGTTCACACAGCATGTTCTCTATCTTAAGGAGAGCCACCTCTAGTGAACTATGGATCCCGGTCCTTGTCTTTTACATTCAATCTACAAACTGTTACTACTTTGTGTTTACTTTCTGCGAACTATTACTTCTTTCCATTCGATACGTTTAATCCTTTGTTTTCCGCAAAACACAGTGAGATTGACAAGCTCATCGCAAGTTGGGGACAAAGTTCTGTGGTTGTGTTGTGCAGGTCTCCACGTTGCTACTAGCACCGGTAGTGCGCCCTGCCAAAGCTCAGCTAGTAACACCTTTGGGGTGTTTCCTTGCTCCTACTGGTTATATTAAACCTTGGTTCCATACTGAGGGAAACTTGCTGCTATGCTCATCATACCTTCCTCTTAGGGTTCCCAACGAGCTCTACGTCAACACTGCTCCAGCATTTTTCTGGCGCCATACACAGAGCCATCAGGATGCAGTGGTATTGAGAGGGCCAGTCCGAGGATGCGCTCTCGCTGAAAGTTTTGCAGCGTGCCAAAGATGATGTCGAGGCTGATTTTTCCCAGGGGTACATGCCCTTCCTCGGGACAATGCCGTGGAACGTTGTGTCTGAAACTTCCAGACATGTCAGAGGGATCCTCATTGCGTGCAAGGTACTTGCGATCATGAGGTCGATGCCGCTTCCGCCGTCCATGAAGACGCGAATCATCTCGAAGCCTCCATATGTGCCTCGAGCACCAGGGGACAGTGGCCTAGGAGAGGAACTTGGCACGGATGACCGCTCTTGTCGAAGGTGATGTAGGACTCGCTTCCACTGAGGTACTCAGTGGTTGAGGGCGGAGAGTTCATCGCCAGACTGACTTGGCGAGTGATCGATTTCTGCACTCGATTTGAGGGGCGACCTTTTTGGATCATCCCCATGTTCCCCAGCGGTCGGGGATATGGCTCGCATCCATGGTTTTGGATTGGTGCAGCCGCAGGTGGTGGTGGTCCAGGTGGTGGTGGAGGTGCTCCATGAGCCACAGCGCCCGGGGCAGCTCCATAGCCTTGGTTAATCGCGTCGCGATTCATCTGGGCCAGGCCTTCGTGGAGCGTGAGGAACTCGTGGCAGTCCTTTAGTAGGTGCCTGGATTTTTTTCTTGCCGTCGTGCTTGGCGATGTAGAAGTGTACGTTGCACAGTCCAGACAGTTTGTCCTGGATGGATGTTCCAGGTGCCTCATCGCGAGTGCGGCGCTGCCACACTTGTGTGGTTTTTCCGCTGTCGCGGTATCCACCGCTGTGGTATCCGTTGTTGCGGTTGTCGTCGCGTTTGTCAGTGTAGCCAGCCGCGACAATGTCGACCTCTTCATGGTCCTCGTATCCGCGCATTTGACGTTTTCCTCGACGATCGCGTCTGCGGCCGAGGTCGTCATCATCATCGGAGTGGACATGAGTTTTTACTGAGTCCTCTCCATCGGCCCACCTATTCGTGATCTCCATCAGGTGGTCGATTGTCTTGGGCTTTGAGCGGCCCAGCTCCTCCCTGAGCTCTCTTCGGCGTACACCCTTATTGAACGCATCGGTTGCGCGATCCTCAGAGATGTCCCCTACAGAATTTTTTATGATGGACCACCTATGGATATATGAGCGTAGTGGCTCGCCAGTCTTCTGGTAGCAGCCTTGCAATTCTTCGATTGATGCGAGCCTTTTGTAAGTGCCCTTGAAGTTTCACACGAACCGATAGACTAGCTCTTCCCAGCTGCGAATTGATCCGCGCGGGAGATTGTTGAGCCATCCACAGGAGACACCTTGCATCTATAGTTGGACGCATTGCATCACCGTGCTCGTGGATCCGCCATGCAGCCTGACGGAGGAGATGTGATCTGATGACCCACAAGTATAGGGGGTGTATCGCAGTATTTTCGAGGGAAGTGAAACCCAATTTATTGATTCGACGCAAGGGGAGCCAAAGAATATTTATAAGTCTTAACAACTGAGTTGTCAATTCAGCTGCACCTGGAAACAATCTTGCTCACAGCAGTTTATCAGTAGCAACAGTTTTGTAGTAGGAATAGTAAAGTAACAGCAGTAGTAAAGCAAAGACAGTAGTAACAAAAGCAGTAAACAGTGGGATTCGAGTGCGGTAGGCATAGGGATGGATGGACGGGCGTTGCATGGACAATACAATTCACATGGCAATCAGAACATAGGGCAATTGCAGATAAATAAGATAAAGCATCCAAGTACTAGAAAATCCTAGGCATGTGTTCCATATATAGTCATACGTGCTCGCAATGAGAACTTGCACAACATCTTTTGTCCTGCCAGCCCATTTGCAGCGGCGCCTCTAGGGAACTACTAGCAATTAAGGTGCTCCTTTTAATAGAGAACCGGAGCAAAGCATTACCACTTCGTGAACACATGTGATCCTCACATCAAAGCCTTTTCCATCCGGTTATCCCGATTTCTGTCACTTCGGGGCCATAGGTTCCGAACAACAACGTGTGTATACAACTTGCATATAAGACCAAGAACAATACTATCATAATGAATCAATAATACGTTCAGATCTGAAATCATGGCACTCGGGCCCTAGTGACAAGCATTAAGCACAACAAGTCACAACAAAGTCATAAAGCACTAAAAAAAGATACTAGGCACCATGCCATAACAATCTGATGCCATTACATGAACGATCTCATCCAATCCCTACCATCCCCATAGATGGGGGAAACATGGATGGTCGATGGAGAAGCGATGGTGATGATGATGGCGATGATCTCCTCCAATTCCCCGTCCCGGCAGGGTGCCAGAACGGAGTTTCTAGTGCTGTTTCGTGGAATCTGGTGGTGGCGGCGGAGCGGAACTCCTTCTGGAAAAACGTCGACCCCCCGTAGTTTTTAGGTCAGAAGGCTCCTTATAGGCGAAGAGAGAGGCCGATGAGGTGCCTGGGGGGCCCACACCACCCCTAGCGCGGCCTGGCCTGGCCCGCGCCACCAGGTGGTGTGGCCACCCTAGGGCTCTTCTCCGTCTCCTATTCTGGCTCCTAGAGTCTTTGGGTGAAATAGGATTTTTGGCATATTTTCCGGGATTTTTCTTGATAGTTGATTTTCTGCACAAAAAGTAGACACCAAGGCAGTTCTGCTGAAAACAGCGTCAGTTCGCATTAGTTGCACCCAAATCACACAAGTATAGAGGAGAAACAATAGCAAAAGTGTTCGGAAAAGTAGATACGTTTTGGACGTATCAACTCCCCCCAAGCTTAGCTTATTGCTTGTCCTCAAGCAATTCAGTTGAAACCTGAGTGCGATAAAAGAACTTTCACGAACACATTTGCTTCATATGATGTAAATATTCTCAGCAATGTGATCAACTGCTTAGACAATTCATAATAAAGAGTATGCAACTGAGTCTACTTAATAGTCATTGCAAGCTATGAAGAGATTCCAACTCAAGAATAATAAGTAGCACGAAGCACAAACATAAGAAACATTACAATGCTCATAAAAAGGTATGATAGAGTGGTATCTCGCTTGCCTTTAATTATGAATGTCAAGGCACCTCTGAAGTTCAAGTGATGACTAGAAGTAAAGATATCAAGGATACAAGCATCAAAGTCATAACACAAAAATCAAGTATTGGAACAAACACAAAGAATGACAACTATGCTCTCAAGAAGGTGCTCAAACAATATGTGGAGACTCAACAAGTAGAAGAAAAAGGTTTTGAACAATTTTGAAAGGCTTCCAAATGCTGAAAGTATGGTACTCGTTAGCTTTGAGCTCTCATTGCCCCTATCATAAGCATCTTGAATGTGGTTAAGGTGAAAGTGACACAACTAAGAGGATATGCTTGACAAGTTATAAATCGAAGTCTCATGCCCCTTACTTACGAAGACCGATCCTCATGCTACTCAACTTCAGTCACAAGTAAGCTCTTGTCATTGTAAGTACATACGTATCATAGAGAACCGCCAATGGGGTACCCCTTGCACATGACACAGGAGCTATCCCATAATCAAAATACAAGGCAAGCAGACAATGAGCATCTCGGCGATCTTTTTATTTACTATGTGCATAGATTTTTATTGAGGATGCTTCATAGAATGCTCATTATGGTTATGCTGCAAGTTTCCACCATGATTAGGCATGGCTTAGGCTAGCGGCCCAGGCGTTTCTCTAACATACATACAAACTCCATGATCTTACAAGTTCCACTTTTATTTCACATCGCCGGGATCCATAAGCAAAAGAACATGATATCAACTAGGTACAAAGTACCTATGAAGTGTTGAAAGCGGTCCCCATGATACATGGTTCTGCTAACTTCAACTCATAAAGCGCAAGCATATGCACAACAAAGAAGGACGCAATGGTTCAGGTTTATTAAGTGCAAGAAAATAAAGTGTGCCATCAAGTTCGTGAGAGCTTTACTAACTGACTTTCTCATAACAAGCAAACATTTTATTCGGAAGAAAACAAGGCATATTGAATATGCACAGAAGTAGCAAATGATGCTAATGGGTAGGTTAGGTGGACACTTTGGAAATATTTGGTTTAGGGAGTTCGAAACTTGAGTAAAACACGCAGTGGAAGTGAAGGCTAGCAATAGTAAGGGAGCGATAAACGAGAGAGCAATAGCTATCATTATCATACTTGCAACAAAACAGGACTACTCATGGCATGAAAGTTATTCAAGATCCTCAAGGCAATATAATTCATCGAGGCTCAACTGATTATTACAGTCATGAGCATGCGTGAGCATGTGCCAAGTCAATCAAATGAAACATTCAGAGGAGGATACCATGGTGTCATACCAATTTATGAATAGAGTAATGCAAGCAAACATTCATGAGACATGCTACAAACTATTAGCGAGCTGGAGCTAATCATAAGAAAGCAAGAACTATTAAGCATCCAAAGAAAACATACACTCTACATGAACGGACTAAACAAGCTCACACTGATGAGTATATGTACAAAAATGAAGACAAATAGAGTTCGTTACCAGCCTCTTACCACGTCTCAAGTTGTCATTAATCCTCATTACTGCTCTTCACTTGTGTGGCTTGAATAATAATATGAAACCAATATTCCACTGAGAACTGCCAAACCCTATAGCAAACTCGCAAAAACCAAAAAAGAACGACAAATATTTTTGGTGTTTTCGATTTTTAAACAAGAACCAAAAGAGAAAAACAAAGCAAAATATTTTTGGGTTTTTTGAATAGTTCAAACAAAGCCAAAAGGGAAAAGCAAACCAAGGCAAAAAGAAGAAGCAAACCAAAGAGAAACAACAAAAATATTTTTGATCTTTTTGTGTTTTTAGAAAGCAAAAGCAAAGAAGAACGAAAACTAAAAAGAGAACAAAAATATGAATATACAAAGTACCGAAACAACATGATATGGAGATGAGTCCGGTGTCGGCGTACCTCCCCCCAAGCTTAGGATTTTGGCCTAAGTGGGTATCAATCCATGTACGAATAGGGGTTCCAAGCGGGCGGATCTTGGTAAGAATGGTCGTAGTTGGGCCCATGAGAGGAAGAAGAAGCTCCCCAATCATAAGCGGGCTGCTGATATGAAGACTCTCCCTCATTCGAGGGCTAGACCGAATCATCCGTGACCTCCCTTCCAATATCCTACTCCTGTTGGGAGAGCTCTCCCAAGTACGTGTCAAGCTCCTCCTCAGTGAGGGACCATCCTTCCCTGTTATCAAGGTTAAACAAAATAGGTGCAGGCAAAAGAACAACACGCTCGGACTTGCTCTTTCTCCAACCAGCTTTGAGAAAGGTTATTTATAAGACAACTCACTCAAACTAGCCCACGAGGAAATAAATTTATGTTGTATCATGGAATTAAAATCAAGCCTCTCTATGGGAAACTGTAGGTCTAGATGATGAGGCACTAAACCATGCAATGCTAGTAAATGAGAAGCAATGAGGCCTCCACATATTCCACCTTTCTCACGGTTAGCAGCAAGACGGAAAGCTATCAAAGCACCCAAGTTGTAAGACCTATCTCGTCTAAGAGCAGCAGAGACAAATGCTAGATCAAACGAAGATAACTTATTGGCAGTTTTCCTAGCAAGAACACACTTGGCAATAAAGTAGGCAAAGTAGCGAATAGAGGGAAGATGAATGTTACGGATTTTTCCATTCTCCTTCGAGAAGCTACTCCCTTGGAAAATTTCTGCATATAAATCCATGAGTGGTTCAGGTCTCTCTTTAATCTTCCTACATGATCCCCATTGAGGTACCTTAATAGCTACACAAAAGTCATCAAGAGAAAGGTCGACAGCTATATTGTAAATTTTGTAATGGACCATGGGGTTAGGAAAAGAGTGACTGAATTTGAAGTCATGCACCACAGACATGGTTAGCTTCACAAATTGACAAGGTTCATTTTCCAAAAATTGCTCTAACCCTGCATTAGAAACCAAAGTGTGGAAATCTTGTAGAATTCCTGCGGCCCTCATGAACTCAGAGCATGGATAAATGGAGGGAAAAACTTCCTCCTCCTGGTGGACCTTCATGACCTCAGGCACCCAAAGCTCATGTTGGTTTAGGTTGTGTTCACTCATCTTCTATTCTGAAATTTAAATACCTATTAAACAAGTGATTGCAAAGTAAATATAATGAAGGATTCTACTCATAGGGACTTGCAAGAGGCCTAAACATGCATCAAAACTATAAATATAAGCATCAAACAAGCTTACAAGCTCTCATAACCAGTCACCTACATCAGCAAAATACTCAACATATAATCCACTAAACACAAATCTACTTGGACAAGGGGAGGAGTCACATACCAAGGAACAATTGCCCCAAATTTCAACAAGAAAGATGGGCTGAGCAAGGAGATCGAAGAAATCGAGAGCAAGCACAAAAATAACACGATTTTGAGCTATGAACTTGAGCTTACTCGGGAGAGAGAAGAAAGTGGCAGGTGAGAGAAGTAGTGGGGGGCCAGGGTGGCCCACACCAGGGCATGGCGCCACCTAGGGCTGGCCACGCCACCACATGGTGTGCCTGCCTGGTGGGCCCCCTGGTACCTACTAGGTACTCCTCTACCCCTTTTTTCACGTAAAAATTTAATATGAATTTTCTTGAATTTTTCGAGACACTTTATTTTTGGGCATTTTTCAGAAATAGAAAAATGATTTTTCTGACAGACAGATTTTTTTCCTTTTTGGAAACATGATGCAAGGACAAAACAAGGCTAGAACTACATCAGTTCTAACATGCAAGCTACTAACAACACAAAGAAAACTAAACGAAAGCAAAAACTAAAATGCAAAGGATAGAAATAAACGGAGATAATCATAATGAAAACATTGTTTTGTTCAATGGAATCCTTTTGTTAGCAAGGTTGATGAAGTCTTGCTACCAAAACAATTGCATATGAGACAAAACTTTGTACTCCACTAATGATTATGTTACCTCAACCTTGATAGCAATGGTCCCAATCATAATAGTTTCAAATTTTTCTTTTGTTATGGGACAATATATTTCTCCAACTTGAATGCCTTCAACATGTTCAATTGAATTCAAGCCATAAGTCCTTTCAATCTTATAGGGGAAATAGACAGTATGTTCCTTGTCATTAACATTGAAGGTCACCTTTCCTTGATTACAATTAATAACAGCTCCTGCAGTATTAAGAAAAGGTCTCCCAAGAATAATAGACATATTATCATCTTCAGGCATTTCAAGCACAACAAAATCAGTTCATATCAAGAAATTGTGAGCCACCTGAACAGGTACATCCTCACATATACCCACAGGAATAGTGGTAGATTTATCAGCCATTTGCAAAGATATATCAGTTGGTATTAATTTTTCAAGCTGAAGCCTCTTATAGAGAGAGAAAGGCATAACACTAACTCCAGCTCCCAAATCACACAAAGCAGTTCTAAGATAACTGTTCTTAATAGAGCAAGGGATAATTGGAATCCCTGGGTCTCCAAGTTTCTTAGGAACCTTACCATTGAAAGAATAATTAGCAAGCAAAGTAGAGATTTCTTCATTAGGGATCTTCCTTTTATTCGAGACAATGTCCTTCATATACTTTGAGTAAGGAGGCAATTTAATAGCGTCAGTTAAAGGAATTTGCAAGAATAAAGGCTTCATCCACTCACAAAACTTATTATAGTATTCATCTTCCTTTGACTTGTGTTTCTTAGCAGGGAACGACATAGGTTTTTTGACCCAAGGTTCTCTTTCACTACGATGTTTCTTAGCAATAAAATCTTCTTTGGTGTATTTAGTAGTCTTAGTGTGGTTTTTAGGTTCTTCTTCAACTTTTTCTTCATTAGGCACTTCATTTTCTTCATTACCACTTTCAGTTTCAGCATTAGAGATAGATATACTATTAGGAGCTATAGCAGGTTCAGAGGGTTCTACAACAGTTTTATGTTTCTTTTTTCTTTTCTTATGAGTAGAACCACTATTTTCAGCTTGTTGAGAATCCTGCTCAATTCTTTTGGGATGCCCCTCAGGATATAGAGGATCCTGGGTAGCAGCACCACTTCTAGTTCTAATTTCATAAGCATGTTTTTCTTTAGCAGCATTAACTAGCAAGTCATTTTACACTTTAACGAGTTGATCTATTTGAGTTTGAACCATTTGAAAGTGTTTAACAATCATCTTAACATCATTGGAGGTTCTTTCCACAATATCTTTCAACTCAACAATAGCTCTAGTGTTTTCCATTAGATGATTTTGCACCCTTTTATTAAAGTTATCTTTCTTAACAATAAAGATATCAAATTCTTCTAAGCATCGATCAGGAGGTTTCAAGTAAGGGATATCACCTTCATCAAAGTGTTGGAGAGAGTGTACCTCAATAGTGGGTGAGTAGGGAATAGGCTTACATAATTCTTCTATAGGAGGTACATTCTTGACATCTGCAGCTTTAATTCCCTTCTCCTTAAGACATTTCTTAGCTTCCCTCATCACTTCATCATTTAATTCAATAACTCCCCTCTTCTTTGATGTTGGAATAGGCACAGGAATAGATGGTTCAGGTATAATTACTTCAGGTATAGCTTGTTTACGAGGAGTCCAATCTTCATAATTCTTGCTTATTTTAGCCATTAATTCCTCAGCTTCCTTCGGAGTCCTATTCCTAAAAACACAATCAGCACGACTATCTAGGTGTGTCCTAGATTCCTCGGTTAGTCCATTATAAAACATATCAAGAAGCTCATTCTTAGGTAATGGACTTCCAGCCTATGCATGAATCAAAGCACAAAACCTTGCCCAAGATTCAGGCAATACCTCTTTTTCTCCCTGTTTAAAATCAAAAAGTTCCTGCAAAATAGCATGTCTAGCACTAGGAGGAAAATATTTCTGCAGGAAAGTACTAATCAAGCACTCAGGGCTATCAATAGATCCAGGAGGTAAATTACTAAACCAAGTTTTAGCTTCTCCTTGCAGTGAAAAAGGGAAAATCTTAGCAACAAAGTAAGTACGCATCTTAATATCATCAGAAAACAAGCCACTCACGGTAGAAAGTTCATTCATATGTGCTACCGCACTTTCATTCTTAATCCCACAAAAAGGTTCTTTCTCGACAATAGCTATGTAAGATAGATCGAGAGAGAAATCATAATCTTCATCTATAATGTTTATGGGAGAAGCAACAAACTTAGCAGCAGGAGATAATTTGGGTCTAATAGTACGCCTCTCAAGGAGACCCTTAGCAGCGCTCCTATCATGGGTGTTCTTACATTCTTTAATAAACTCATCGGTCATCTCAACATAATCTTCTTCAATATCATAACTCTCACTAGACTCAGGTGAGCTAACAGGTATGGTAGTGTCTTCATTAGGAGTTTCGGTATTTCCAGCTATAGTTCTAGCAATCGTAGCATCTAGGAAAGGACCTAATGAACCACTCTTATCAAGCACAGTAGAAGCAGCATCATAAGCATCAGAAGTTTCAGATTCAGCAGTAGTAGCAGTGTGTGTAGCATGTGTATGTGGTGGTGTAACGAGCTTACTTATAACAGATGGTGAATCAAGAGCAGCAGAGGTGTTCAGAACCGTAAGTCCTCTTGTAGTGGATGGTAAAATAGGAACTTTGCCATCACGAGACTTACCCATGATGGATAGCAGCGAACAATAGAGAATCTAAGTGAACTTGATAAATAAAGCTATGCTCCCCGGCAACGGCGCCAGAAAATAGTCTTGCTGACCCACAAGTATAGGGGGTGTATTGCAGTATTTTCAAGGGAAGTGAAACCCAATTTATTGATTCGACACAAGGGGAGCCAAAGAATATTTATAAGCCTTAACAACTGAGTTGTCAATTCAGCTGCACCTGGAAACAATCTTGCTCACAGCAGTTTATCAGTAGCAACAGTTTTGTAGTAGGAATAGTAAAGTAACAGCAGTAGTAAAGCAAAGACAGTAGTAACAAAAGCAGTAAACAGTCGGTTTCGAGTGCGGTAGGCATAGGGATGGATGGACGGGCGTTGCATGGACAAGACAATTCACATGGCAATCAGAACATAGGGCAATTGCAGATAAATAAGATAAAGCATCCAAGTACTAGAAAATCCTAGGCATGTGTTCCATATATAGTCATACGTGCTCGCAATGAGAACTTGCACAACATATTTTGTCCTACCAGCCCGTTTGCAGCGGGGCCTCTAGGGAACTACTGGCAGTTAAGGTGCTCCTTTTAATAGAGCACCGGAGAAAAGCATTATCACTCTGTGAACGCATGTGATCCTCACATCAAAGCCTTTCCCTTCGGGTTATCCCGATTTCTGTCACTTCGGGGCCATAGGTTCCGGACAACAACGTGTGTATACAACTTGCAGATAAGACCAAGAACAATACTATCATAATGAATCAATAATACGTTCAGATCTGAAATCATGGCACTCGGGCCCTAGTGACAAGCATTAAGCACAACAAGTCGCAACAAAGTCATAAAGCACTAAAAAAAGATACTAGGCACCATGCCCTAACAATCTAATGCCATTACATGAACGATCTCATCCAATCCCTACCATCCCCATAGCCTACAGCGGGGGATTACTCACTCATAGATGGGGAAACATGGATGGTCGATGGAGAAGCGATGGTGATGATGATGGCGATGATCTCCTCCAATTCCCCATCCCGGCAGGGTGCCAGAACGGAGTTTCTAGTGCTGTTTCGTGGAATCTGGTGGTGGCAGCAGAGCGGAACTCCTTGGTGTCTTTGGTGTCTTTGGTACATGGTGACCACCGTAACCGCCGCCTATGGTGTCTTTGGGAGCACATTGCCCCACGTATCCACCATCATAGACGAGAAGTCAAGGACTCGCACGGCCTCTTCTCGCTCCTTATCAGTGAGATGGGCCAGTCGAGAGCGTCTCTTGGCGGCCACATGATCATTACCCTTGGAGGAGGATCCTTTCATGGAAGAGAGTTGAGCTCTCCAAAGCTTCGACTCGTCCGCCAACCTTCTGAGCTCATCGAGTTGGACGATCACTTGTTGTTGGCGCCTGTACTCCTCCTTGAGCAGCCAATGGTAACCGATCAGCATGTCTTGGGATGAGTTTAGTGGCAGGGGTTGCCCCGCAAGGCTTCTCGACAGCGAGCCCACTCGGCGTCGTTGAGCTTGATCAACACGCGCTCTGGGGCATGCTCATTCGCAGTGATATGCAGTTGGCCCTCCGTTCCATTGTTGGTGGGTGCGACATTGGCGGGACCACCGTTTGCGACTGGGATACCGCCGTCGATACCAGTGTTGTCTTGAGTGGCGCCGTTCTCACCTGTGTTGACGACGGTGCACATGTAGTGCTTGGGAAAGATGTTGCTTCTACAGCTTTCAGCTTTGGAGCCATAGGCTCCATCTTCAGTGACCAGATCGCTCAGATCTGATTCGCGACTGCTGTCACTGATCGTATTCCCGACTTCTGTCAGGTTCCCACAGACAGCGCCAATTGACGAGGATTAAACTCATCAATGCCCATTGTTATGGACTTGGGTTTTGGAGAAGGAGGGAGCGCTGGAGGCATCAATTGGCTAGCAAACAAGAACACAGGGACGCAAGGTGTACCTAGGTTCAGGCCTCATAGAGGACCCTACTCCTGCTTGTCTGCTCTTGGAATTATCGAGGGAGTCAAAAGTTATAGGGGGTGCTCAGATGAGTTCTGGCGAGGTTGTGGAAACTAGGGTTGTGATTGTCCTCCTCTTCGCCCCTCCTAGCCTTTATATAGATAGGCTAGGTCTCGGGTAGCAGGTCAAGTCGGTTACAAGTTAGGGTTTGTCCCTTTTAAACTTTCTATCTTAAGCGCGCCTTGTGCCGCAAGCAGTCGGAGTCTCCTTAGGTCACCCGAATCTTTGATTGGGCCCTGGTAACGCCATGAGCTTCTGTTAGACTGGACCGTATATGCCAAACTCGAGTACCTGTATGGTATGCCCATGTCACCTTCTATGATAAAACACTTTCTAGAGGAAGTACTACACTAGGCAACATAAGCTTTGCCTTCTTTGGTTTTAGTTTGGAAGATGTACTCACAGTTTCCCAAAAATACTACAAAGACTTACTTATTCGCCACTGCTTCGAATTATCTAAATCTCTAAAAACTTGAACATGTCAAACTCTTATGGTATTGTTTCCATGAATCTTTAGATGGTTTCCTATTTCTGAAATGAGTGTTTGTTATTGATCTATACCTCTAATGATGATGGTATCCTGGTAAGAGATAATTTCCAAACCATATGTATCTAATACCACATGATTATGATGTTTAAGATATATTAATACACTTTGAAACATCCTATCATCATAGTTTGTGAAGACATTTTTTTCACAAGTCCTTATGCTAATTTTAACTCAAATATTTTGTCACTTTGATCAAATCGTAGAGACATTCATATTCTTGTTAGTTTAATATCCAACTTCATTCTAGAAATTCTTTGAATAATTCATATAATTTCAAACTCATGCTTTATTTAGTAAATACACATATTTACTCAAATTCATAATGAAGTTTACGAAATAATGATATCCACTATATTGTTGACTTATAATCATTGATATTCAACAATTCAATCCACAATCCATTTTACCAGAACATGGATTTTTAGTCATCTCACTTAATGAGACATGGTTTATCCAAGTCAATAGATAAAGTATCTTAAAATACTTCATGTTTCATTTAGAATGAAACTACCAATATGACTTAAACATTAGTGTCATTCAAAATGATGTCATGATTAAGTTTGAATATCTTTTTGGCACTTTCATTTTATAAATTTTTTAAACCACTATCATTTAGATAAAGATAAGAACAACTCATTCATAACTGTAATGTGACCATAAAAGAAATCATTCATAGAAATAGAAAAACTAATTTGTTTCTCATTAATATGAATAGTTGTCTCACAAGATGTAAGACACACTAATAAGGTTTACACACTCAATGATTACAAAACTCTTATTCAAATCTATAAACTAATCTGAATGATAAATATGGAGGGAGAATATCATCGGCCATCAACCAACTTGTTTGCCATTACGTCATTGTCACCTTGTCCCTTCCATCAAGCTATCAAACAGATGGTCATGTTTTCATAAAATATAACAAGTATCAGTATACTTGGTAAATTGCAAAGTGTTTTCTAGGAAACATTTATAACTAGGATATCAAATATATACCTTCTTCATCCATGAAATCCTTTATGATTGGTGCTACCTTGAGAGTTCTCAACTCAGTTACAAACTCATGAAAGGTGAACTCTTCCTCTCCCATGATATAGTCCATGATGATGTATTTGTAGCTTGGAGGCAGCAAACATAGCACCCCATCTATCGCAAAGCTATTAGTCATCAAACAGTCCACATCGTTCAGACCATGCACGATAGCTGGAATTTGTAATTTGGACATATTATTTGTCAAATTTGGACATATTATTTGTCAAATTTGGAATTACAGAATTAAAGTTATTAATTAATTGAGAAAAAGGCATTTATTAGCATTTAAATAATTTCGAAATTTTAAAATAGTCAAACATTATTTTGGATGGCATATTTGACATCCTCACATTTTTCTGATTCAAAAACATATATTATTTGTATTATTTGGAATTACCAAAATAAAGATATTAATTTCTGGATATTAAAACATATTAAACAATTTCTGAAATTATTTTTATTAACAGAAAAAGATCACAGAACTTTTTACACTCAACTGAACCTAGCCACAGACACCGACATGTGGGTCCAGCGCTGACTCAGCAGCAGCCGGCGTGGCGGGGACTGAACCGGACTTTTCTTACCGCGGGGAGTCCTAGCCACAGAGGATGACTGGTGGGCCTCCGGGCGGCGGGGCCACAGCGCGAGCGCGGGCTATCGGGTGCTGACACGTGTGCCATCCGGGGAGCGCGGGTTGAGGACCATGAACTACGGGTGCCTTTTTGTAAGATTGCCAAAGCGGCTGACAGGTGGCCCAAAGGGGCTTCCCTTGCATGGCGAAAACTGAAGGGGGGGTTTACTGCAAAACTATGCCGGCTAACTGAAAAACTCTGCGGGTCTAAACCTGCTAGAGCCAGCGGCCGCGCCGTCTTCCGACGAGGTTGGCGGCCGCTGTGCGGCGCATCTCGCTTCGGTGACCAAAACAAAAACGCAGAGGGGACTACCGGCAACCAATTCTGTATAGCAAGAACTCTGGGAGGCGGACTACAGCGGTCACGGTTGGCTAGGGAAAACGGGACAGTGAGGCTCCGGTGCGCACGGCCAGCTACTGCTACTATGAATGGTGCACGCAGGATGCTGGTGCGACGGGGCGGCGCGAGGTTTTGGCGGCAACCGACAGCAAGCGAAGGAGAGAACAGGGGAGGTGAGGGCTCACCGAGGTTTGGCGGAAGATGGTGACCGAGCGACGAGGCAGGCTAGCGGGGGGGGGGAAACGGCGTCGGTGAGCACCTGTGGGGAAAAAACGATGGTCACCGTCGACGGAGCAACTGGAAGGAAGATGGAACCCATGGGTGTGTCGGGCCAACTGGGAGCTCACTGGGATGGTCAAAGAGAGCTCAGGGCGACCGGAGGAGCAGCCGGGCCACCGGAATTGCTGCCGGAGGGCGGCGGCCGAAGTGGAGAAAAGGCAACCATGTCGTCGGCTTGGGGACGCTCCAGTTCAATTAACTTGGCGACGAGACAGAGGATGTCAAGGCGGTGATCTGGGTGGTGTCGGGATCACCGTAGCGGCTGCGTCATGGCGAGGCGGTGGCGGTGGCTCTCGGTCGAGCGCGGGAACGAGGGAGAGGCACCTGCTACGGCACGAGGAGGGAAGGAGTGGGGCTAGGGTTCTTGGTGTCGACGAGGTAGATAAGGAGAAGGGCTCACACACTTGTGGTGGGGTGGCTCGGTGCTGACGCGGACAACGGAGAGGGACGGCTACCTGCTCCGTCGAATCTTGCCGAGTAGAGAGGGGAGGCGACGGAGAAGAGGAATAGAGGGAGACGGCGTGAAACGGTGAAGGGGGTAAGCGGGCTGGTGATGTTGGGCTGGGAGAGGAGAAGGAAAAAGCCCAGGGAGGAAGGGGAGTTCCGTGGTGGGCCAAAAGCTGGGGTTGGGCTACTGCTCTCTCTTCCTGTTTTTGTTTTCTTTTTATTTATTTGTTTTGCTTTTTGTTTTGTTTTCAGATTCAAACAAGCCTCTAAAACAAACCCCTTTGAACTTTTGCAAGATTTTGAATATAGGGTCTAACCAAGTGAGAGATGAGAGGGAAAAGAGAAAGAGGAAAGGTGATGCCCACAAATAAAATCCATTTGGGCATTTTACAAGTATTTGAGATTTAGGGTTTAAGAAAAAGAACAAATACATTTGCAAATAGTGGATCCTATACTTGGATCCCAACTTTGTAGAAAACCAAATAGAGAGGTTTTAAAAGGGGAAGAGAGTAATGTGATATCAAGACACACAAGCAAGATTCCAACAAGTGCAATGCAACACAACCAATGCAACATTTTGGAACATGATCCATGCAAGGTGGCATGATGAACATGATCATGTTAAAGATGATGCAACAAAATAAAATAACAAGCGATTTTCTAGTAGTGGTTTTAGCGGGATGCCACAATTCGACACCACTAACAAGGGATCTCGCCCTCGAGATCCGCCTCATGGTACCGGGGAGAAGCCGATGACCTGAATCTTCTCGCTTCGTGTAGATCTTCGCAACACCACTAACAAGAGGTCGTTGTCCACAGTCGTCGAGAGGAACTCCGGGAACAAAGGACGAAGGTAAAGGTATCCACAAATAAATCCACCTCTAACTTCGATAGAAGGAGAGAAACGATGCATTCTAATCCACTTCAATGTACGAGAGCGAATAGAATGAGTAGTCGGCATGGGGGCCAATCCATCACGCACCCAAACTAGTACTCCGCACATCAGTAGAAAAGCATGCAACCATTCTCGGAATCAGACTGAAGATCTCGACACTCGAGGTTCAGAACAAAGGAGTGATGTAGGCTCTTCATCGGATCTAGCTGTAGAAGACATTGTCGTGTTGGAAAACACCGGAATGCACAAAAGAAACAAAGAGAAGTCCAACAGATGAAGGATTCCTCAGATAGCATGAAGACCGGATGTAGAAGCACCGTTACCAAAGGAGGAAGCGAAACCCTGAAGGTACGGCAGAAACCCAACCACGAGAAATCCTGGACTTGAAGAAAAGATAAGAGGGTAGAATCAAAACACGCAAAGGTAAGAGGAGAACAGCAGAGGGGTAAGGAGTAAAAGCAGACCTAATCAGATCTATCCAACCGATTTTACAAAAATAGTTTTGACACTCTAGATCGTCCGTTAGCTAGGTTATCCTACAGGCTAGACTTGTGGGGTATCGCAACTGCTGAGCTCTGATACCACTATGTAACACCCTCGAATCGGCCCTATGCAAGTTTTAGCCCTTTCCGCCAAACCCGCATAGAAACGATTCAAGGACGCCCACCAGGCACTTTCGTGCGGGTGGAAAACGAAGTAATACCATTACACAACAGTCCTCGATGGGACCCACAGAACAGAAATATATACAACAGTGACTCAACGAGTCAAGAATACAGATATACACTGCAAAGATCCAAATCACCTTGAAAACGTTACGGCGCCCGAGTACGGACAAGATGCAAATGGGGCTAAGAGCCCTGAAGAATAACCAATGGTGTCCATAACCCTGCCCAGGCCAAGCCAGAAGGGTAACCCTGCTAACGACGTCGATCTCAAACCTGCTAAAACAAAAAGGGGTGCCGACAAAGGGCAAAGGAAAAGCGTCAGTACTGAGGCCAGTACACGGCGAGGCTAGAATTCGGTGGCTCTCGCCTACATAGGTATGGTGGACTGAAGCGGCAGCGCAGCAGCACTAAACAACCTATAGAGACTCGAGACAACAGGCGGTTATCAGAGAAGGGTAAGAAAGACCTATTCGGATCCAACCTGAAGCTAACACCAGACAAACCAATCCTGGTATTTCCCCCCTCGAGATCAAACGAGGAAGTCGGACCGAGGAACTCACACAGTTGGCAATTTTACTCATTCCGTTATAGTTGCAGCACTTACTAATCAGATATAGGTAGCATGAGTTATCCTGATAGCATAAGTAGTGGGCAATTTTAATTACCATTCCGTTGTAGTCGGAACATTTACTAGTCAGATATAATTGTCCTGAGAAATCCCAAAACCCAGCAGTTGTTGGCACTTTTATCACATTCCATTGGAGTTGCAATACTTACTAGGCAGGTATAGTATGACATAGATCACCACAGATCCACCAGTTGTTGGCATTTTTAATATCCATTCTGTTATACTTGAGTTGATTACTAGTCACTTATTAAGTCAAATTTATAACACTACTTTAGTTATGCTTGTCTATGATCGAGATACTGTGCTCCAAGTCGTCCATAACCGCGGACACGGCTTTCAGAAAGTTTTACCCTACAGGGGTGCACAAATAGCAACACACACTCGATCAACCTCGGAAAAACCAACTCAAAACCCAACAAGGCATTCACGACAAAGTGATCACAGGATTCATAAAATATTTCAGGGGGCCACCCCATTAAGCTACCCGCAACAAAGTTGGCCGGCTCCGAGACGGACCCAATGTTTGTGTGGACGGCTGTAAACGACTGGGAACCCGAAAGTGTGACTGGGCTTGTCGATACAGCGAAAGCGTGTCACGATCCTAAACAGTACAGGTGCTCCACGCACAATCGTAAATAAAGCAGTAAAGCATGGCATAGGTACAGGATAGTAATAAAACCCCAAACTAGTTTGTGGCCCCAAGAAATAGAAATGAATCAAGCTCTGGCTCAGGGGGGTCCATAAGGCCTCCCGGATGTGGATAGTGCGAATAGTCAAGGAACAGGTATCAAGTACTCGGGGTCCTACGGGACACAAGTGAGCATAAAAACCAAATAGCATATATTGCCCACCGGTGCCTCTTTCATTAGTTATCACAGCAATTTAATAGTTGTAATTAAAGACATGATCATCCCCACCATAAACATCTGCCAGCATTCCAACAACTGTGGTATTTGACAACACGAGATCGCACCTGAGCAAACAACTACGACTCGCAAGGCCATCTATCTACCAAACAACAGGTATTAGGAGGTGTCCATGGCAATATAGAGGCTGCACGGGATATAGCTGGTGCACGGAAACTAAAGCATCGCGACACGGATAGCAATAGATCAACAGAAGGAAGTAAAGACTATAAATGCAAAATAGGTAGAAGGGGGAGAGATGCTTGCCTGGGAAACACCGTCGATGGTACATATCCGGAGAACTTGTCGATACTCGCAACATCTCATCGTCCTATCCGGGAAGAAGAAAAGCACTACCAGAAACAAGTGATGCAACAATTACAACTAATGAAGAAGAATCAGCATGATCATGATATGATGCGTGACATGACAAGTTAATGATGCATCTCATGATGGAATGATGTCATTTTCATAGCATAGTGATGATACAACATTGGTGGAACGTTTCTAGCAATAAGGGATCAATTCCAATTTTATTTGTCCCTTTTATTAATGAATTTCCTTGCAGTAATGTATTATACAATCATGAAATAAGATGCAAAAGGATGTATGGATATCATAGTTAGAAGGGGCTCGTCGAGCTGATCGATTTAGACATATTATTTGTCAAATTTGGAATTATAGAATTAAAGTTATTAATTAATTGAGAAAAAGGCATTTATTAGCATTTAAATAATTTCGAAATTTTAAAATAGTCAAACATTATTTTGGATGGCATATTTGAAATCCTCACATTTTTCTGATTCAAAATCATATATTATTTGTATTATTTGGAATTACCAAAATAAAGATATTAATTTCTAGATATTAAAACATATTAAACAATTTCTAGAATTATTTTTGTTAACAGAAAAAGATCACAGAACTTTTTCCACTCAACTGAACCTAGCCACAGACACCGACATGTGGGTCCAGTGCTGACTCTGCAGCAGCCGGCGTGGCCGGGACTGAACCGGACTTTTCTTACCGCGGGGAGTCCCAGCCACAGAGGATGACTGGTGGGCCTCCGGGCGGCGGGGCCACAGCGTGAGCGCGGGCTATCGGGCGCTGACACGTGTGCCATCCGGGGAGCGCGGGTTGAGGACCACGAACTACGGGTGCCTTTTTGTAAGATTGCCAAAGCGGCTGACAGGTGCCCAAAGGGGCTTCCCTTGCACGGTGAAAACTAAAGGGGGGGGTTACTGCAAAACTACGCCGGCTAACTGAAAAACTCTGCGGGTCTGAACCTGCTAGAGCCGGCGGCGGCGCCGTCTTCCGACGAGGTTGGCGGCGGCTGTGCGGCGCATCTCGCTTCGGTGGCCAAAACAAAAACGCAGAGGGGACTACCGGCTACCACTTCTGTATAGCAAGAACTCTGGGAGGCGGACTACAACGGTCACGGTTGGCCAGGGAAAACGGGAGCAGCGAGGCTCCGGTGCGCGCGGCCAGCTGCTGCTACTACGAATGGCGCACGCAGGATGCTGGTGCGACGGGGCGTGCGAGGTTTTGGTGGCAACCGACAGCAAGCGAAGGAGAGAACAGGGGAGGTGAGGGCTCACCGAGGTTTGGCAGAAGATGGTGACCGAGCGACGAGGTAGGCTAGCGGGGGGAAACGGCGTCGGCGAGCACCTACAGGGAAAAAAACGACGGTCACTGTCGACGGAGCAACTGGAAGGAAGATGGAACCCATGGGTGTGTCGGGCGAACTAGGAGCTCACCGGGATGGTCAAAGAGAGCTCAGGGCGACCGGAGGAGCAGCCGGTCCACCGGAATTGCTGCCGGAGGGCGGCAGCCGAAGCGGAGAAAAGGCGACCATGCCGTCGGCTTGGGGACGCTCCAGTTCAATTAACTTGGCGACGAGACAGAGGATGTCGAGGCGGTGATCTGGGTCGCGTCGGGATCACCGTAGCGGCAGCGGCATGGCGAGGCGGTGGCGGTGGCTCTCGGTCGAGCACGGGAACGAGGGAGAGGCACCTGCTACGGCACGAGGAGGGAAGGAGTGGGGCTAGGGTTCTTGGTGTCGACGAGGTAGATAAGGAGAAGGGCTCACACACTTGTGGTGGGATGGCTCGGCGCTGACGCGGACAACAGAGAGGGACGGCTACCTGCTCCGTCGAACGTTGCCGAGGAGAGAGGGGAGGCGACGGGGAATAGGAACAGAGGGAGACGGCGTGAAACGGTGAAGGAGTAAGCGGGCTGGTGATGTTGGGCCAGGAGAGGAGAAGTAAAAAGCCCAGGGAGGAAGGGGAGTTCCGGGGTGGGCCAAAAGCTAGGGTTGGGCTGCTGCTCTCTCTCTTCCTGTTTTTGTTTTCTTTTTATTTATTCGTTTTGCTTTTTGTTTTGTTTTCAGATTCAAACAAGCATCTAAAACAAACCCCTTTAAACTTTTGCAAGATTTTGAATATAGGGTCTAACCAAGTGAGAGATGAGAGGGAAAAGAGAAAGAGGAAAGGTGATGCCCACAAATAAAATCCATTTGGGCATTTTACAAGTATTTGAGATTTAGGGTTTTAGAAAAAGAACAAATACATTTGCAAATAGTGGATCCTATACTTGGATCCCAACTTTGTAGAAAACCAAATAGAGAGGTTTTAAAAGGGGAAGAGAGTAATGTGATATCAAGACACGCAAGCAAGATTCCAACAAGTGCAATGCAAAGCAATGCAACACAACCAATGCAACATTTTGGAACATGATCCATGCAAGGTGGCATGATGATATTGATCATGCTAAAGATGATGCAACAAAATAAAATAACAAGCGATTTTCTAGTAGTGGTTTTAGCGGGATGCCACAATATGTTTGCACCCGATCATCACAGTCTTCTCAATAACGATGGACTTTCTTGGTCGTGCACACTAATGGGAGAACACTATGGTTGGTATTAATTGGGTATCATCTTATGTAATGCTAATTTAGTGTACCTAATACTAGCACACAAAAAGATGTATAAGGTATCAACATCACATGTAGTTAAAACAACGTATTTGTGCACTTTCCTTGGATGCTCTTATTTCTCTTGCTTACAAGTTTTGAGACTCTCTATGCTTTGAGAGACTATGTATTTCTTTCTATGTATCTTTTCCTTTTTCTCTTTGTCTTATTTATTTATTTATTTTTGCTCTCCCTTTATACTACTAAGTCACTTTATCTTTTTCTCACACACTCTCACTATCGAAGGAAAAGTGCACAATGCTTAAGCAAACACAAAATGAGCCACTCTCGATGGGATATGTAAGACACAAAGCAAGATATCGGGTTAACAAGATGACACAAGTTATACCTTAGTCGGCAATGATGATCTTGCGGTCGGTGGTGCGGGAAGAGCTTAAGTTTCATGGTGTCGTAGAGCGCTGATGATGTTGCAGAAGCTTTCTATTGGTTTGGACATGAACACGAAATACAAACGACAAAGGAAAGTTAGTCAAATGGAAAAGCTGAAAAACTAGGCATTGGAGGCTGGAGACTCTGGGCTTTGGGGCTGGAGATTCCAGGGGGGGAGACTCCGGTGCTATGGGCCAAAGACTCCGATATCAAGGTCTACTACACAAATTGCTCATGTTCTTGAGCGGGAATCCTCGCTTCCAAACCTCAAATCCAATAGATTTTAACCAAATTGGGACGGGAAAACATAGGAAAAGCTGTATCAAGTTGCAAGATAGAAATTCTATGGATTAAAACCACTCAAAACGCACCAAATAGATAGATCGGTCTGAAGGCATCTTGGGCTCTGTTTTTAGGAAATTTTCAAATTTATAGTGGATGGAAGAAAAATTGGGGAGAAATTCATGATGAACGAGGCTCTTGATACCAGTATGTTATGGGGTGACCCCTAGGATGGCCCGATCTTTCACGACTCCATTAGAATAGCGGTGGATTCACGAGGGGAGAGGGGAGGAAGATCTAATCGAACTCACACACGAAGAACACGGTGAAACACATGCAACGCAAACACGATACAAAGTCAATGGCTCACTTCAGTGGCTACCGATCCAACACAATGGCTCACTTCGATGTTGACCAAAACCCTCTCTCAACCCACTCGGTGAGCTGTAAGGATCTTGGTGAGAGCTTGATAGCTTTATAGGAGACCACTCAAGTAAAGATCTTGTACAACTTGGACGCACTATGCATAATCCAAAGAGGTAGGGGATAATATGTCTTCCTTGCAAGGAAGATGAGACCAAAACTAGATAGATTCCTCTTAGGGATTTTTCTTATAGGTCTATTATCAAGTCTAGGTTTACAATAGTTGGAGGTGGTATATATATAGGACATCAACTAAGCAATGGTATTTTATGCAATAAAAAGGAAGTTTGGGCTAAATTAGGTGTTACATGGGCCGAGGTCCTATAGGCTTCAGCGGCCTGGTTCACTTAGGCCGGAGACTCAGGGGTCGAAGGGTCAGAGACTTTGGGGTGGACGAAGACTCCAGGGTAGTCTCTGAGGTAGACTTCGAGGTCCTCGTTGTAGCTTATGGAAGTGGGAAGGACTCTGGTCCGGAGTCTTCACGTTCTCTAGGGATGTTTTTTGGGGAGGTGTACTAGGATCTCCAGGTGTTGATCCGGAGTCCTGGGTGGAGACTCTAGTGTGTAGAACACTAGAACCAGAGACTTCAGTGTTGAGGGTCGGATTCTCCGGTCCTCCTACACTAACAGCCACATCTTCTTGTCCATCTCCTTGTTCTTCTTCCGGGGTGGCTTGTCGATGAGTTGGGGCTTTGTAGCTGAGTATGCACGGTATAGTGGCATGAAGTAGCAAGCCATTCTATGGGGTATGGAAGTCACACACGGATAGGAGCGAGTTAACCTTGTCATGGAGGGGTTTGGCTCGGGCGCGAGTCATTGGGCCACTTGGGGAACTTGGTGTGAGGCTGTAGGGACGTCCGTAGGACGGGCTGCATCAATTACAAAACCCATTCAGTTCATAGATCTAAACTATATACTACACTTGGCCACCCTAACCCTATACAACCAAAATTCGACTCACCACCCTGACACATAGCTCAGTTGGAGTCAAGGTCGATGAGCTCCTACTTCATGGTGTGCATCGCCATCTCCTTCTCCTTCGCTTTGTGCACCGCCACCACAATGATGGCCTATCGCTTCTCCTCCACCTCGCGCTTGAGATCCTTCGCCCGAGCAAGCTCTGAGGCACGAACCATGATGTTCATGGTGGCATGCTCACCATCGTTGTTGTCGATGTAGTCCGCCAGTGCCACCACACCGGTGTGCTCCTCCTCCTTGTTGTCTCCATCGAGGAAGTCGCTATCATATGATACGATACCGTCGAAGTATGAGGGCGATTGGGGTGCTGGAGCATGTCACTCCATGTGGATCAAGCTACCCGCATCCACGTTCGTGGGTGTCCACCTGTGGAGGGACGACAACAGAAGCTCGCCCATGTTGGTCCACTTTCATGTCACGCGCTTCCGTGCCCCCAGTGACATCATCCGTTTCTTTCACTCCTCATCGGTGTCGGTGGAAGGGGTTCCGTGTAGCACGAGCTTGTGGAGCGACCGACCCCCCACTCCCATTGAGCTACCATGTGTGCACATCGCTCTACGACAGTGCTAGATATACTACTGGTGGCGGATGATTTGGTGGCTGGCGGTGGATTGTGGTGGCCGGTCTTAGTGGAGGCATGGAGGAGAGTGGGGAGATACAGAGAACGAACTGCTTGTTCATCATCATTTCCATATCAAACTTCCGCGATTTAGTAACCCATCAATTTCATCGATCTAAACTATATGCTACACATCGCCACCCTAAACCTAACCCTATACAACCAAAATTTGGCTCACTAGAGCCTGCGGGTGCAGCATCGATCCGCAGCTCGGTCGGAGTCGAGGTCGACGATATCCTGCTTCACGGTGTGCATCATCGTCTCCTTATCCTTCGCTTCACGCGCAGCCATTCCAATGATGGCCTCATGATTCTCCTCCTCCTCATAGGAGTGCTCCGAGGCACAGAGAATGATATTCATGGTGGCACATGTGATATCATCGACGTTAACGTAGTCCACGGGTACCATCACGCCGGTGTGCTCCTCCTTCCCATCATCTCTATCGAGGAAGTCGCCATCGTCTAAGACAAAACCGTCAGAGTTCGAGGGCGGTGGGGGTGCTGGAGCACGCGGCGCCACTGGCTCGAGCTCCTCGCCTACGCGTTGGTGCGTGTACACTAGTGGAGGGATGGAGGACGCTCGCCCCTATTAGTCCACTTGCACGCCTCGCGCTTCCACACCCCTAGCGATGGCGTCTGTTTCTTCCACCCTCTTTAGTGTCGGTGGCGGGGTTTCCGCAGTGGCGCGAGCTCGCGGATCGACCAACCCACCCCCATCCACTCAGATTGAGCTACCCCATGGCCACATCGTGCTATGGTGGTCCCGGATCTGCTACTAGGGGTGACTAATTTGGTGGCTGGTGGCGGACTGCAGTGGTGTAACACCCTTGAATCGGCCCTATGCAAGTTTTAGCCCTTTCCGCCAAACCCGCATAGAAACGATTCAAGGACGCCCAGCAGGCACTTTCGTGCGGGTGGAAAACGAAGTAATACCATTACACAATAGTCCTTGATGGGACCAACAGAATAGATATATATACAATATGACTCCACGAGTCAAGAATACAGATATACAATACAAAGATCCAAATCACCTTGAAATCGATAGGGCGTCCGACTACGGACAAGATGCAAATGGGGCTAAAAGCCCTGAAGATTAACCAATGGCGTCCATAACCCTGCCTAGGCCAAGCCGGAAGGGTAACCCTGCTAACGACGTCGATCTCAAACCTGCTAAAACAAAAGGGATGCCGACAAAGGCCAAAGGAAAAAGAGGAGCGTCAGTACTGAGGCTAGTACATGGCGAGGCTAGAATTCGGCGGCTCTCTCCTACATAGGTATGGTGGGCTGAAGCGGTAGCGCAGCGGCACTAAACAACCTATAGAGACTCGATACAACTGGCGGTTATCAGAGAGGGATAAGAAAGACCTATTCGGATCCAACCTGAAGCTAACACCAAACAAACCCATCCTGGTATTTCCCCCTCGAGACCAAACGAGGAGGTCGGACCAAGGAACTCACACCGTTGGCAATTTTACTCATTCCATTATAGTTGCAGCAATTACTAATCAAAGATAGATAGCATGAGTCATCCTGATAGCATAAGTAGTGGGCAGTGTTAGTTAACATTCCGTTGTAGTTGGAACATTTACTAGTCAGATATAATTGTCCTGAGGAATCCCAAAACCCAGCAGTTGTTGGCACTTTTATCACATTCCATTGGAGTTGTAATACTTACTAGGCAGATATAACAAACAACCCAGATCCACCAGCCATTGGCATTTTTAATATCCATTCTGTTATACTTGAGTTGATTACTAGTCACATATTAAGTCAAATTTATAGCGCTACTTTGGTTATGCTTGTCTATGATCGAGATACTGTGCTCCAAGTTGTCCATAACCACGGACACGGCTTTCAGAAAGTTTTACCCTGCAGGGGTGCACAAATAGCAACACACACTCGATCAACCTCGGAAAAACCAACTCAAAACCCAACGAGGCATTCACGACAAAGCGATCACAGGATTCAGAAATATTTCAGGGGGCCACCCCACTAAGCTACCCGCAACGAAGTTGGCCGGCTCCGGAATGGACCCAGGGTTTGCGACGACGGCTGTAAACGACTGGGAACCCGAAAGTGTGACTGGGCTTGTCGATACCGTGAAAACATGGCGCGATCCAATACAGTACAGGTGCTCCACGCACAATCTTAAATAAAGCAGTAAAGCATGGCATAAGTACAGAATAGTAATAAAGCCCCAAACTACTTGTGGCCCCAAGAAATAGAAATGAATCAAGCTCTGGCTCAAGGGGGTCCACGGCCTTCCGTATGTGGATAGTGCGAAAATCAAGGAACATGTAGCAAGTACTCGGGGCATACGGGACACAAGTGAGCATGGAAGAACCAAATAACATCTATTGCCCACCGATGCCTCTACATTAGTTGTATATAGCATTTTTAATAGTTGTATTTAGAGTCATGATCATCTCCACCAATAAGCATCTCCACCAATAAACATCTGTCAGCATTCCAACAACTGTGGTACTCGACAACACAAGATCGCACCTGAGTAAGCAACTACGACTCGCAAGGCCAGCTATCTACCAAACACAGGTAATAGGACGTTTCCAAGGCAATATAGAGGCTGCACGGGATATAACTGGTGCACGGAAACTAAAGCATCGTGACACGGATAGCAATAGATCAACAGGAGGAAATAAAGACTATAAATGAAAAATAGGTAGAAGGAGAAGAGATGCTCGCCTAGGAAAACACTGCCGATGGATCATATTCGGAGAACTTGTCGATACTCGCATCAACTCATCGGCCTAATCCGCGAAGAAGCAAACACTAGAACAAACACCGGATGCAATATTTAATACTACGGCAGAAGATCGGCATGATGCATATAGGATGCATGACATGGCAGGGATGCAATGCAACTAGGCAATATTAAGCGGAACCGGGGTCCCGACAATTAATTAAACAGTTCAAGTTATTTAGAACCCCCACAATTTAAATGTTGTATTAACAGGGTGAAACATGGCATCGGTTCGCTACACCAATTTAAATGGAGTCCGGAGTAAGACAAAGATATCCCGCATAAACACTCCATATTTAATTATGAGGTGAATCGGCATAATGCCCCCAAACCACAGACAGCCATGCATGCATGAAGAATTAATTATGCGACAGTTGATAATGTCATATTATAAAAATAGGGGCTTAGGATCACACATCTGGGTTCGGAAGATCTTGGGTTCCGGGGGTTCGGGTGTTCAGGGTCTTCGGATCTGTGAAGGAGATCATGGCGTTCCGAGGAGAAGATCTTGGCGTCCCGAGGGTTCGGTCTTCGAATTCCCGGGAAGGAGGTCTTGCGGCCATGAAGGAGTACTTGGAGTTCTGGGTCGGCAGCCTTCGGAGGATCTTGGCGAATATTCGGAGCAAAGATCTTCACGTGCTTCGGTACTCTTCGGGTGGCATCGCGTAACTTCGCACGATCGTCATCCACGCCACAACCCACTCGTAGATCATCCCGACAGATCTTAGGGCCACTATGCCATCATGGGTACTTCACACTAACCAGACAGCGAGCAGATGACACAAGGATAAAACACAAAACAAGATCAAAGTAATGTGAGGCAACATGTCCCGACCTAACATTTTCTCAGACACCTTGTGGGGAACTGGTTCGTTAACTGCAGGGGCAGCGACGGTTCGTTGCAGGGCTGGCGCGCCTGCTGCGAGGGAGGCGAGGTGGACGAGGTGCCAAGGGCGACGTGGCGCTCCGGCGGGGACAGAAAGGGGTGATGCAACCCGGGGTCGCGTCGGTGTTCAGGCGGAGGAGGCGGAGCCAAGCCAGGGTCGTCCATGGGGGCTTGCTGCAGGCGGCAAGACGAGGACAGACCGGCGGGTCGGCGAGGAGCTTGACGAAGATGGGGGCATGGGCGGCGCCGCACGGAGCAAAGGCCGCGGCGAGGAGGCGACGCAGAGGATGGCGGCGGGGTGCTCGCTGAGTGGATGTGGGGCGACGGGGTCGCGGGGGCGAGGCTGGTGGTGGTTGATGCCGACGTGGCGGAGGTAGAGGGCGGCGGGGGTGCTGGCGCCGTCGGCAGGCTCTGCAACGAGGGGGAGAGGAGCGGCGGCATGGCTTGCTCGCGAGGAGGGCCTCGATGGGGATGCGGAGGCGGCCGGAGGCGCTCGGGATCAACCACGAGACGGCGGAAGGGGGGCTCCCGGCGGCGGGGAAGACGGGGTCGGAGCGGCTGAGGCGGCCCTGGCGACGCGGAACTGCGGGGCGAGGAAGGAGGATACGGGGAGGAAGAGGAGAGAGGCATGCGGGGCTCGGGCGCGGCCGGTGAAGAGCGCGGTGGCGCAGACGCGCGGTGGTTGGTGGGGAGAGGCGAGCGGGGGAGAGGGCCTGGGTGTGGGACCGGGTCGGGGCAGGGTACCGAGGTGGTCGGCATGGGGCGCTGGGTCGCGTGTCCGCGCGGGATGGGATGGGTCCAGGGAAGAGAGAGAGGGGGAGGTGGCGACCATGCGGCTTAGGTGGCGAACCGGGGTTGGTTGGGGTGATGTGGAGGGTGGAAGCAGGTGGCGGTGGCCAGGTGGGGGTGCTGGGGCTATGCGCCCAGGTGGGGGCCTGGGGCTGTGCGCCCAGGTGTGGTTGGTGTGCGGGAGGCGGGAAAGGAGGGGTAGGTGGCGGCAGACAGGAGGGAAAAGGTGGGGAGGGAAAAGAGGAGGAGGCGGGGGAAGCTGGCGTGCGTGTACGCTCGCGTGCGTGCGTAGCGAGCGTGACAGGGGCAGGGGTTGCACGCGGGTGTGTGGAGCGTGTCCGGCTAGGTCTAGGTCGGGTGGGCGTGTTGGGTCAGGGTCGGGTGTGGGTCGGTTTAACTAAGGTTTGGCCTAGATTCAGACGGCCGGGTAGTAGGTGATCTGGCCGGTTGGGCTTCTGGTCTGACCAGCCGGACTGCCTCCCCAATTTATAAAATATGATTAAGCTTATTTATTTTGTTTAAAAAATTCTTTTAGTAAATAGTTTTAGGCAAATAACAGATCCGGAAGAGATCGTGGTTTTGATTTGAATAAAGACGGGGGATATTTTAGAAAACAAAACTAGGCTTTTAGAAAATAGTTTTAGACAAAAACCATGCATGATGATGACGATGCTCAAATGCAATGTGGCATGATGACATGAGCATGCGGTCATGATGATGCAATGCACAAAAACACCGCGATTTTTCTAGTAGTGGTTTTAACGGGATGCCACAGGTGGCAAGTCATGGCGAAGGCGTGGAGGAGAGTAGGGAGAAGGGACATGCCAAGGCTCGTATCGACCCGTACGAATGGTTCAAATAGCGGTCAAAGAGGCTGTTGTTCGCTAGCCGGTAAATGTTTTAAAGGCCCACCCCAATTTGGACAAAAAAGCAGCCCAACCCGTATAGCCACTGAAAAATAAAGTTTGGTACCTATTAAGGGCATGTACAATGCTAGAGAAGACGAGTCCTCTCTTAGCCCTCCACATGATCTAGAGAAAGCAATAAAAATAAGTTGTACAATGGGTCATCTCTTATTGTCATCTCTAAGAATTAATGTGAATATACTAATTATAATACTCCCTAGATACAATCAAATGTAAGAAAAATCTAAGTCAACGAATTTGAGTCGGAGGGAGGAAGAAATTGTGATAAGAGAAGGCACAACATACAATGGAGAAAATAGTATTCTCTTATTTTTACCCAAAATCTAAATAAAAAGCCTGCCCCGAAACCTAAGTTGCCAACAAAAATTTCTTTTTTCCTGGCAATTTTGTTTTTTTAGATATTTTTCTGGGTTTTTCTCCTTGCTTTGGATCTTGGTGACAGGCGCGGACGCGCGCTAGCACAGATCTATTTTTAAGTCCTTTAGGGCATCTCTAACCGATCTCCTAAAATCGGTTAGAGGAGTAAAAAATACGCAGCGGCGGCACCTAACCGAACTCCTAAATGGTTAGAGGAGTAAAATTATACTCATCGGAGGAGTAAAAGTGGCGGCCGACTCCTAAATTTACTCCTCGAGGCCACTTCCGAGAAAACCTCCCGCCTCCCGACCTCCTCTTCCCGCCCTCCGCCGTTCTTTCCTGCCCGCCTTCCCACCGGCGCCGATGTCACCGACTCCGCCGGTAATCAACGTGCAGCTCTCTGGCGCACCTTCTCCGACCATCCCCAGTGCCGAAGATGCCCCAACGCCGCCGCAATCGGAGATCTCCGTCGTGGCCTCGGGTGGGAAAAGATTGGGGGCCAACAACGTGGCCCGGCCGGACGACACGGCCGTCAAGGCCTCCAGTAAGGCCGGCGACAAGCGCGTGGAGGCTCCCGAGGTGGCGCCGCGTCCTCCCCTTGCTCATGTGGACGGCCAGCAGCAGAGCAAGCCGACTCTGACCAAAGTGGCGCTCGCGGAGGCGACGGCCAAGAAGAAGAGGAAAAAGGACGAGGCAGCATTGCTGAAGGCTGCAGCTGCCTCTTCGACGCGCAAGGCCTCGATGCCGAACCGTCCCCGAGGCCGGCCACCACGAGCGGCCATTGTCAATGTCGATGAGCGTGAGGTGTTCGATGGATCATCGACAAGGTAACAAATCTCTTTTTCTCCTCTCCTCTCCTCTCCTCTCCTCTCATCGATTCACGATTTGTAGACACACGGTGATGTTGTTTTGATGAAATGTAGTGTGGTGGAGATAGAGGTGGCCGGCTTCATGAGCCAATTGGAGGATAGCCATGCCGTCGGGATCGACGACCTCAACTTTGATGACGATCAAGAGGTTGAGCCCACCACCGAGCAAGGAGAGGTGGAGGAAGAAGAGGTGGAGGAAGTCGAGGTGGAGGAGACACAAGGAAGTGCAAATAAAGAGCCGAGCCTCCAACTATAGCGAGAAGGAGGACATCGCATTATGCTATGCATGGATGAATGTGTCACTCGATGCATCGGTTGGCACCGACCAATCGAAGGAGAAGTTTTGGGCTCGCATCGAGGACTACTACAACAACATCATGGAGGTGCCGATCACTCGCACACAAGGCTCTCTCGACCACCGGTGGGGTGCCATTCTTGAGTGTTGCAACCGGTGGTCCGGTTGTGTTGATCAAGTGCAAACCTACCCGCCAAGTGAAGTGCCCGTGAAGGAGTTTGGGCCACTCATCCAAGACCTCTACAAGATACACAACAAGAATAATGGAGGCAAAGCTTTCACCTTGCACCATTTCTACAATGAGCTTGTTGGCAATGAAAAGTGGGTGTGGAGGAATTGGGAGACCACTCCAAAAAGGTCTAGGGTGAGCATCTCCATCAATGCCGATGATGAGGAAGACGAAGACCCGCACAAAGGCCCGAGGGGCAAAAGCTTGCAAAGGAGAGGAAAAGGAGAGGTGCCCAAGTTGGAGGCTACAAAGAAGAAACATGTGCCATGGTTGAGACCAAGAAATATTTGGCGGCCAAGAGGAGGGATGAGAAGGCGGCAAGGTGGGCCGAGCTCAAGGCAATGGAGGAGGAGAAGTGGAAGAAGAAGATGGCCACCGAGGAGAGGAGGGCCCTTGCTGAGGAGAGGATAGCAAAAGAGAAGGAGATCGATGAGCGTGCTATCATGTTCATGGATCCAAGCAACATGGATGCAACGGCTAGGAAGTATTGGGAGCTCACTCGAGCAAAGATCCTCCAAAGATCTTTTGGTGGAGATACTCATGGCCAAGGAGGTGATGGTGGCTGAGGAGGAGATGGTGGTGGTCATGGTCATGGTGAGGATGGTGGTGGCCGAGGAGGAGGTGATGATGATGAGTTCTTAGGAGATGGTCTTTGAGCTCTTCGATGGTGGTCCACAACATATGATGTGATATGTTGGTGGTATTTTGGATAAAACAAGGTTGATAGCTTATTTTTGGTGACCTTGATCGATGTTGGTGGTAGAGTCTACTTTTGAATGAACTCTATGCATGTTTTATTTCGATGTGTTCGATTCGATGAACTATGCCTGTGTATGTCGTTTAAGTGGTCTATTGTCTATGTGTGAATTTTCCGTATGTTTGAATTGTTTGTTTGAACTATATGTAAGATGTTTGAATGCATATGTGGAGTGGTGGAAATGGCGAACCCAACCAAATTCTAAAACCCGGGCAAAACACTCATATAGTGTTAAGATGTTTATAAATTATTATAATATCACAAGGATTAAGCAATGCTTCTGGCCGGCAAGCCCGGGCAGCTGCCCGGGCAACAGGGACCTTGGGTCCGCTACTGAGTGGTGGAAAAAAATGGGACAAACAAAGTTTACTCCTCTAAATTTAGGGGATTGATTCGGCGCCGACCTTCTTTAGAGAAGTATATTTTATACTCCTCTAAAGTTTACTTCTCCGTTTAGATCGGTTAGAGATGCCCTTAGCAAAGGGAATAACATTATTTCTTGATTCTCTCTACTCGGACTAAGCGAGAAAATCCAACGCGCAAAGTGTAAGGAAGTCTGATGACGCCACTGCATTGTACTGCCCCTCAGGACAGCCAGAGATGCTCTTACAAAAAGGAGACCGATCATTGTCGTGTCCAAAGTTCAGCGCATACACGCCTCATCGAAAGGGAAAAGGTTCAGACCCCTAAATATGGCGAAGAGGAATCACAGCCTTGTCACGGTCAGCGGCATGCCGAACCCAGGCTCAATGGTCAGCCGGAACACCGGCTCGTGCCGGTACCTCGGTGACGGCGAGAAGGCGAACCTGCTCAGCAGGCGCGCCAGCACCACCTTCAGCTCCGTCATCGCCAGGTTCTGCCCGATGCAGGTCCTAGGCCCCAGCCCGAACGGCACATACATGTGTGCCGGCTTGCACGCGGCGGCCACGCCATTCGCGAACCGGCTTGGGCGGAACTCGTCGGCGTCAAGGCCCCAGGCCTCCTTGTCGAGGTGCAGCATCGATCTGGTCACCTGGACGATCGTTCCGCGGGGCACGTTCAGGTCGCCAATCCTGATGTCCGTCAGAGCTTCGCGCATCATCAGCGACGCCGGTGGGTACAGACGGAGAGTTTCTTGGATCACCATCGTCAGCTGCATTTTGATGCCAGGCGCAACTCATGCATGAATAAAAAGGCACGAATGTCTAGTTACAAGATCACGGAAGGATGTTAACTGCTCACAGTTTTCAGACGTTGGAGGCCATCGACGTCCAATGCGCTCCCCCCATGGCAAACCTCCAGTGCCTCGACACGGGCACGCTCCTGCCACTCCGGGTGCGTCGCCAGTAACATCATGCACCAAATGGCGGTAACAGCCGTGCTCTCGTGCCCCGCAAAGTACATGGTCTTGCAGTTGCTGACGATGAAATCCTCGGCGGTGTCACCACGGCCAGGGCCATGCGCACCGTTGATGATGGCACGCAGAAGACCGTTACAAGTCCCCGAATGCTCAGCTCCGTTCTCATCTGTGTTGGCCTTTGCCAGTTCCAGGATCAGTAGCCTAACTTCCTCAACCAGATTCCGTATCTCTCGGTTGCTCTTGGTGGGCAGGTGCTTCCTGCAACACCATGAATGAAAGAACTAGTATCATTGAACCCTGGGTAGTTGTTTCACGTTTAAAAGCAACCTACTTGCAGTCCTGTGCCGACTCCTGTCTACTGAAATAAAGGCATTCCTACTTACCTGATCAAACACTCAGAAAGACACCAGATTTAGTACCGTTTACTCACCACGGTGCAGAGAGTCCTACAAATGCATCATGTCGAGAAACTGCCGTTTGAAGCTTCCTAAGCCTGCAGAATATCTCCTCTCCTTTTGCGAAGCTACTGCCGAAGCAAGCCCTGGAGATTACATCTGCTGAGATGTTCCGCACATACTCATCGACAACTATCTCCTTGCTCCCTCCCGCACTGTCGAGAATGCTCTCCCATACTTCTAACAACGGAGCAGTTGAATCCTCGATCAGCTGTATCATACCCTGCATATATGTACACCACCACACCTACAGCCATGATACTGTTCCAGATTTTGAACCCATGTTAACTGTAAGCAAATTGTGTGCCATTACCTTAATCTTGTCCATGAAGAACTCTGGAGCCATGGTCTTCCTCTGATAGGCCCATTCATCGCCATTCACCGTAAATATGCCTCCTCCCAGGAGAGCTTTACGAGATTTCTTCAAATAGTTAGGCTTCCCGAGCTCTGATGGTGTCCAGTGGCCTATGTCCTTCACCATATCTGGCTGAGAAACATGCAATATTTCCCGGCCTCCTGTTGAGTACAGGAATACAGAACCTGTTCCAGATTCACATTTTCAGTTACCTTATTCTCACAAGAAGTGGCACAAACGAATAAATACAACAGATTAGTAATTTATTCTTAGATAGATGGATTTAGATCAAACTGACATCAAATATTCGTATAACTACGAATAACCTGATCATCGCTGTGGTTCTAAAATACCTACCAAAGTATAACTTGCATAGTACTAAAGTAGTTGCCAGGTCATGTAAAAAAAGGTAGTTGGCAAGTGAAGTCTTCCAGAAACAAGGTACAAGAATAAACGTATGGAATCACTCTATAGAAATGTTATCAAATATCCATTATTGATGGCATCATCCATGTGAGTGTTAAGAATAGAACATCTACACAGTGACAGAGAAGTTAAGAGAATGCTTCAAGTGCTTAGTTGGGAGCAAACAGGTGTTTAAAGCAAATTCAATTGTCAACACATAGTTAAGGTTTTCGGTGTTTCAAACTTAAAAAAATCTCATGATATGAAAGTCCCAACACCGCTTGACACTAAAAGACGTCTAGATACATTCGATTCACAAAGCTAAAATGTCTTATATTTCTGAACGGAGGGAGTATTGATGTAAGTGTTGCGCATAAATTAGTTGGCACGTTATTTATGAGACTGTCTATGTACTAACCTAAGGTGAATTCAAGGCAACAAGTGTAATAATACAGATAAGGGATTCAACATTTTCAGGGCTGTAGCTGTAGACTGTAGTTCTATTTTGTGGAAAATATGTTAGCCCAAGTAATCTCTACTGTGAATGCTGCAAGGAAACTGTACAGTGAAAGAGAATAACAGGGATAAGTTTATATATGACAGTATTTAAGTCTTGTGACACTGAATACAAAAAGTTAATTTCTCATGACATGAGTCATGACAACACAAGTTCTAATATTTTGTGCCCCTTCGGCAGCTTCTGCCCAGCCTCACTATTGGTTTGCTAATGTGTTAAGACTCTGACAAATATTCTAAAAAAATCTGATCTGCAGCAATTAAGAGTTCTATAACATGGAGTAGGTTTTACTTGCTCTTGAAAAGGACAAAAAAAATCACTAGAAAAATGGATGGTACCATTTCTCTGACAACCATTAATAAAAGAAGGTGATGGTACTGACACTTCGCTTGTGTTGATCCATTCACCACATCAACTATCAGTGTACACTCGATTAATAACTCTTTTCCAAAGCACGGGCATCTGTGGAACTACTTTGTGATGGTAATTGCCTTGCAAAAGTTAAATGTGACTAGAAATATCTACCAAATAAGGATCAAGATCACGGCTTCAGTCAGAAATATTCAGATACTAACATAGCAAGATCATAGCATCAAGAAGCACTTGCATACATACCATAAGTTTTCCTCCAGATAAGGAGGTGAGGGAAGAGGGTGGAGATGTAGTTGTTGCTATCTTGCTTCTTCGTAGACATGAGCTCATGTCGGATACGCTTCATCTCTGTGGTGTTCCCATCAAGCAAAGTAGGCTTGGGACCCTTCACACCTTGCCTTCTCAACCTCTTCCTTATCTTCCCCGGTCTCAGCCATAGGATGTTAGACAAATAAAACAGAGCTAAGCCAAGAAGAACAAGAACTAGCGCAAGTAAGTTCTCCATGAGAAGGAGCATGGAACTGGAGATGGGGAAGTGTTCCTGTCAAACATTCAGATACAAGACAATGCCAGAACCAGCTTTATATTTGCTTGAGACTTCCAAGTAGACTCTGACTTGCTATTCTGGTGTATGATTGTTTATTGGTAGGCTGCTCTCAGATGCAGTCACCCAATATTAATAGTTTATCGTTAGATGATCTATGCTACCTGCAGTACCAGTTAACGAGGTCCAGGAGAGAGTTGTAGCAACTAATAAATGTACTTTGAGATGTCACAGCATCCAAGGCAACAAACAAATAGATTTTACATGTATAACAAGCTTATTCATTATCAGGCACATCACATTCTTGCTCGGCATACAGCCAATAAAGTGGCACGCACAGTACCTCAGTGATGGCAAGAAGGCGCTTAGTCAGCTGGCACGCACGGAGGAGCTTCAGATTTGCAGTTACCCTCGCTTGCATGTCGCGACAGCACCATTGGTAAACATGAACTAGTCAGTGTCTGGCCTCCAAGCTTGAGGCTCCTTGCCGAGGTGTATGCGTGCAGCATTGAGTGAGACCTGGATGATGATGCCATGAGGCATATACAGACCACAAGATTAGTACGATCCGATCACGTGAGGAAATAAGTGTGCTTCAGTAACAGAACATACAATATGGTTTTCAAGTCTGAATATGTGGTTGAGTAATCACCCGCCTTTTCTCTTTAGTAAAATTTACTAATTATGGAAGCAATTTAAGCCTTCAACAACAGAAGAAACTGTACCATGAAGATTGTGACAGGGACAACTGTAAACTTCACAGGGATTGTAAAGAATTCAACGCCGCTCGCAATCCTGAAAACATGATGGCGGTATAATATTCACACAGGCAAAGACTTCATGCTCTTTGGTCAACTTCTGGTCACTTTCACCAACGATTTTCTGGACAGGAAATGCATGCTCAGATAAGATCAGAATAATGCAAGTGGAACCTAATATACACTAAGCTACCATCTAACAATATGCTACACATGGAATAGTTGTTGACCGCCCTCTCAAAATTGTATATGGTAAAATGATCTTTTACCAGAACATGAATGGTAAACAATAAGGATCAGGAGAAAGTCAAGTAGTGCTTTCACTCGTATATCAAAGGTCATGTACAACTTAAATTAAGGCATGCTTAGTGACTATCTGTTTAAGCAATTATATGATTGGAGCTTTGTTTACCAAAGTTGTATGGACCAGATGTAGCATCCAGATTTGTTATCACTAAACCAAAGGGGTTTCAAAATGTGGTAAGTGATCGCCATCATATCATCAGTCTGAGGGTAAATATACATGCACATAAAATTGCAAATGCATGGATCAAACTTCTCTATACAAGTCTTCTAGAGAAGGAAATGAGGCAAGAGAATGAAAATGTAGCTGGAAACAAGCTCCTGTAGTCCTGTTGGATCCTCTTCATCTCCTGCCTCCTGGTACTGTCATAGAGTCAAGTAGGCTTAGGACCTTTTATTCCTTGCCTTATATGTCTTCATTATCCTCTCGAGATAGTAGCGTATAAGTCAACAACTATTGAGGTGGGAGGTAGTGTATATAGTGTTTTAGTTTAAAATGTACGCCTAGATTTTTCGGACATGAATAATCACTTCTCCTTTCCTATTAGATCGATTTATCATTGTTTCAGATCATGCTAGGGATCGACAAGGCCACAAGTAAGCAGACTTCACTAATCTTCAATGCAGAGTGGTGTCTATTCATCAGTAGGATTTGGGCATATTAATTTCGCCCTTTTTCTCGCATAATTTTACCTCATGAAAAAAAAATACATGATGAGGCTACCAAAAAATATATACATACCTCCGCAGCAGTCATAAACTCATGCTGCAAGCTGCTAGTTTAGCTAGGAAAAAGCTTTACTTCAGGAGAAACAAAATAAACTTCAGGAAAAACAAAAGAAAAATCTGTACATGAGCACTAACTAACAGCAGAAGAATTACCTCACCACCAGGCACTGGCTAAATTTCTAATAGAACGCGAACTGGAGGCATCTTGAATCTTCAGACTGCTGATTATTAACACATGGACTGAACCTTGAAGCAGAGATCTAATTACAGTTACGCAAAATGAAGCATATGACATCCAATCACAAGTACTAGTTGAATAACAGCAAGCAAAAATACACGCTTTACTGAACTAGTGGAAAATTAATGGTTTTGAGCTCTGTTACAAGGACAACTCAATGGATCACCTCACTGATCGCATTGACCAAAACTTCAAACCAAACTTTTATGGGGCACTGCCAACACACTTGTGTCATCGCACAGTAAATTTGGTATCAGCATACATGTATTAGATATCTAGAACATGGACCACCAACTTCTTTTTGTATCTACATGTGCTGCAGATGAACTCTGAGATCCGCGGCACAGTCGCCTTCTACCACTACTACCAGGGTTTGCAAAGCACAAAACTAGAGCTAAACCAACAAAGCTTACTACTGGAGCAGCTGCCATGAACAGCCATCTACTGCGATTACGTGCTCTGTTTGGCTGCTCTGCGACATGAACACCATGTTCACTTGTATTAGTCACTTCCACTGCACCACCAGACATATAGTGAGTTTCCTCAGCCTCTGGTTCATCAAAATTTTCTTCAACCATTTCCTGCATATGGGTGTGTTCCTCCACCCCATGGACATCTCTTTCATTGGTTGCGGCTCGTTTGGACCTCTCAAATTCTGGGTCATCCGTAGGAAGTTCATATCGGCAAACTGGACATGTATTCCTAGAACTAAGCCATGGCAAGATGCACGACGAATGATACAGATGCATGCATGGTAGCTGTGTTGCTCTAGTTTTCACAGGCATCAAGTCTTTGCAGACGGGACAGATGACACCACCATCTGCCTCATGCCTTGTGGATATAACCAGATATGGAAGATTCCCAACGAAAGATGTCGCTGCAGGTGGAGCTCCTCTTCTGGAATTGTTGTCCTCAGCAAATTGTTGAAGAATCATCTCAAACTGTCTTGCATCAGCGTAATCACCAGGATTCCCTACAAAAGGTGTCATCACATCTGGCCCTTCCATTTCTGTCATCAGGTTGATCATATTTGCTCTCCGATTAACATTCATTCTCCAAGTCCATACCCCATCTTCAGATTCCCACCCGGTCAACTCACTTGGGCCAATGCCACGTGATTGTTGCTGGTGCTGCTGCATGGTGTCGACTGCTTCATCAAAATCAGACTCTTCCAGTTGCAGATCTCCATCTTCTTGGCCGTCTGATTCCCACTGATCCATTCCAGCATTCATGGGATCAATATCAGTATCCGTGTTCATGTAGCTCTCATTGTCAAGTTGAACGGCAATCTCCCTTCCCATCATGCTATGTTGATCAAGAGAGACATCTGACTCCCCACCATAGTCACCAAAACTGATGTTCGATTCAAGCTCGTCAAACACAGAATCAGCATAATTGAGGCCATCACTCTCATCATCTGAAGCATGCCACCTTTGCGAGTGGTTCGGTGTAGAAGTATAGGATGCCAGTGGCCGCACAACTGTTGGAGAATCAATATCTGCTTCATGACCTTGTCTACCTAAGTTGATCACTTGGGAGAACTGCTGTGAGAATGCATCCTCACTAGAATCAAGGCTTGAAGTCCTCGACCTCCGCCTTCTTTGTCGTCTTCGGTGATTACTGCTGGTTGTTACATCTCTTTCAGTCTCATTAATCACAGTGGCCTTGCACTCCCTGCATATGGCTAAAGCTTCAAAGCTATTGGTCACCTCAGTATCCAAAGTAAAAGGTCTTGTGCAAACAAGGCATTGAGCATCTGGTAGCTCATAGTCACTCGACTGCGTCTGATTGCCAAACATGGGCATCTTGTACTAGTAAATCCGACAGTGCAAGCACTTAGCCGCTGAAAAGAACAAGGGGCTATTGCAGATGATAAATGGCCTGAAGGGAAACAGAAGTATGCCCTGCTCAATTCCTGGAGTAGGTGTTCATACATCCGGTCATTGAGAACGATATACAAGTTTTTCCCGGACGTCAACCTGCAAAAGAAAAGCGAGCGGTGTTCCAGTTATATTACGCAATGAAAGGAAGACATATAATTTGCTTATGCAGCATATACAAAACCAGATGGCTATGAGAATTAAAGAGACTCGATCAAAATGGATAAGCAATTAAGCACATATGCAAACAAAATGTAACAGCACCACGGGACCAAACTGACCATAAAAACTATTTACTAGTTTGGTTGATCCTAGAAGAAGGCACTCAGGCGATCATGGGAGGCGGCTCTAAATCCATCTAAGGTCTGTCCTCTCGCCGGTGATGCCATTGGTCCACTCTGCCTCCGTTGGCCTTGGGGCCATGTAGGCGTGGCAGACCACGGCCCCTCGCCGGCGGGAGGGTTCTCGTTCCTTTTTAGTCTTTTTTCAATGTCTTCCGCGACGGCTACATCTTGAAGTCAGAATAATGTCCACCCCACCCTATCCTCGCTCTGGTGGTGCGTCTAGTGCTGGCGGAGAGAGCATGGAGTTGTGTATCTGGTGGATCTCTTGGGACCCTTTTTTCGTATTCGTTGGTGTGGTTTGAGGTCAGTTTCTTCAGATCTATGGTTGTCATCTTCAGCGATGGTTGGCGCTCTGGTGGGCTGGTCCTTAGGCCTTAGCACAACGACTTCATGTCTGTCTACTACAACAAGCTTTGCCTGACTCCAGTGATGGAGGGGCGAGGATGGCGGTGTGCCTTCCGCTCGTGCTATTTGTAATTATTATTATTATTATATGTGGACTCTATTGATGATTATTAATAGATTGGTGGAATTTTCGCAAAAAAAGAGATCACAATCAACCAAGCCAACCAAATTTATCTCCAAAGACCCCTGAGTTTTTCGTCAACGATATCCTCTAGATAGGAATTGTGGATTCAATCCCTAGCACATCCAGATTATTTCTACAGAAAATACATGGATCAAAGCGATTTTCACAGAGGCCCGATCCCGCGTGACAAAGAGAAGCAACCCCCAAAATGGGGTCAGAAACTGCCGCAAGAGATCCACACGGACCAACTAAATAAGAAGGACATGCAGCACTAGCTCCGCAACAGGGGTACCAAGATCGTACTCGCTTCACAAAAGTAATGGCTAACTCCCCGGCTTCCGCTAGAACGAAAATCAACCGCGGGCGGAAATACTTTGAGCGGATTTGGAGAAGAGCCGCAGACATTGGCGATGTTAAGAGCAAACAAAACGGTTGTTCAGGGGAAGGTGATTGGACGGAAAAATACCTCAAGAATCCATGGCGGGAGGCGAGAGGGACCTTCGCTGGAAGGAGCGGCGATCTATGTTGGGGAAATAGCAGATCAATTCCGGCGACCCTGGGGCTCTCGGCTGGAGGAAGAAAAGCGACGTCGGAATGGGGATTGGACAATGGAGATTGAGGAGGAGGAGATAGGTTGGTGTTTTCCCTTCTTTTATTTTTTAAACAAGTTGCAGGTAGATATAATTTCTGGTAGGCCGGCCTGTTCGAGTAGACCCATGAGAAAAATCCGGCCCATTTAGAACCACACACAGATGCCGGTTCGGTCGTCGCCATCACCAACGTTTATTGGAGAAGAAAAAAAACTCCATTGGCGCCTACCAGCACCCGCAGAGCTCCACCACCACTCACTCCCTCAGGCTCTCCATGGCCGCCGGCGTGAGCAGGCTTCCGCCGCGCCTCACCACGCTCGCGGCCTTCTCCTCGCCGACACCAAACCCCTTCAGCCCCAACAGGCGCGTCGCCAGGCCCAGGCCCAGGATCCCGCCGATCTCGATCTCCATGGACCCGGCCCTCGTCGATCCGGTCCACCTCCAGGCCCTCATGCTCGCCTGCGCGCACTCCTGCGCTATCCGCCTATCCGCGCCGGACGCCGCCGCGAGGCCGGAGCCCGTCGACATCCGCAAGCTCCGCACCGCCGTGGCGCACAGCTTCCTGGTCGTGTCTGTCTTCTGCGGCGCCAGGTTCTTGGAGGAGGGCGATGGAGGGGATGACCGGCGGTTCCTGGGTCTGGAGCTGGACCTCGTGCTCGGCCGGCCCGGGGAGCAGCGGCTCGTCGGGTTCGGACGGGCCGTCTCCGACGTGGGGCTCACCGCATCCGTCCATGACGTCGTGGTGATCTTTCTATTCTCTTCTTGTTCCTACAATTGCGACTGAGGCGCTCCTTAATTTTGCAATGTTGAATAGTTCCTTAACTGGATGAATAACCAAGCGAATATTAGAAACAAAGCACTGTCACAATGTCTATCGGACGGCAATCTTAATTCCAAAGTGCGGTACAAGCCGTACATGTCCTTTTCAAAGCTGGATTTATCACTATTGTGCTATGTTTTCCAAATGAAATCAAAGAGCATGTATTGGCAAAATGAAACTGGTCAACTATGAACTGTCTTTGTGCAATGATTATAGCTCACTTCAATGGAAACTTTTATATAGCAACAGGCGTGAGTCTTTGAACTGATTAATGAAAGGGAGTAAGTATATAAGGTTCGCATCGCTTAACTGAGAATGGTCTGGGCTATAGTCGATAAATATTCTTTCATCTCTCCTTCTCTTATTCCTCGACAATTAACCAAAGATCACCGGCCCATCATGTGTTCATATGACTATCTTCAGTGACTTACAGGTTCATCCGTCACTGCAGAGGAGAGGAATTGGCAGGAAAATAGTTGAGAAAATTACAAGGTAGGTTACTACGACGGGGTTTTTCTGGTGGGTTTGAAAGGACTTATTGAGTCAATTATTGTACTCCCTCCGTCCTGAAAAGGATGTCGCAGATTTGTCTAAATTTAAATGTATCTAGACACTATATAGTATTAGATTCATTCAAATTTAGAACAATTTGCGACATCCTTTTTAGGACGGAGGGAATAGCAAGGAAGAATAATGTGCATGATCTTTTCTGTGAAGTGGTCGAGCTAGTGGTACCAAAGCAATAAATCCTCTGTGTTACTTAATTAGACAATGGACAGACCTCATGCATTGAATAAAAAAGTTGTACACCAATCAACAATCAAGTAATAGAAAAAGAAAGGAACAAAATATTCGATCTTTCCTTTCGATATCTGTTTTTTAGTTGATGAGTTTTTCATAGGACATCTTTTTCGAATTGATAGTATATAGTCTGAGAGTTCATAGGTAGCAAGTCATACTTGACCTACAGTTGTTTAAGAAAAAGAACCTACATATTTAAAGTGATTTTTAACTGTTTCAAAATTTGGTGTAGATAATTCTTGTATTTATTTGACAGCATAAGTGAACCCCGGTGATTAATGTCTTTCTGGATTAGCTAATCTTTAGAACAACATGCTAATATGCAATCTGAACTTCTTGAGTAGAGATGCCTGTTACTTGTACAGCTGGCTAGTTGATTTCCTGTTCAAAGTTCAAGCTTCATCTAATACCTTTGTTACCGAAACAATTTTTTCAGGGTACTCCATAGCAGAGGAATTTATGACATTTCCACGTTATGTACAGGAAAGGAGAGGTATGGCATTCTTATCTAATTTGGTAGACCTCATGAATGCTCGTTCGTTTGTGTACCATGCACCTGTTATCTGTAAACATGGAAGTGTGGATCTACACCCGCACATGGCTTGCAATAGAATCTTACGACGGTATATGATGATGTCCATTAATTTTATGGAACCACTTGCAGGCCATTTTTTGAAATATGTGGATTTGGTGATGATGCAATGGGTTCCACGACGATGATGTACACTAAAAGCATGCAGAAATAGTATTCCTGCTGATGATTGCAAATCCACGCCATGATGAGATTGGCGGCTCCATTGACGTGTTTACTGCTACTACTTCAGTATGCTGACAGTGAACGAAGTTGTGAGCTCTAGCAGTAATTATTTACCTCCTCTAATTGGATATAGTGTCCATGGTGTGCAAGGCTTTTCTGGCTTCGTAATAGAGGAAACCACCCGAAGAAACTAGATATACTCATGTATACGGTATACCGTATTAATACGTGCGGAAGATGGTGTTGCCAAGCATGTTTCAGAATCCAGACCAGCATTCCTAACTTTTTACCAATTTTACCACTGACTGTAAAAGATTGCTGTGTTTAGAGATATGAATGATCGTACACATAGTTTCTGTGATGTATGTCAGCGCATGTACTTGAACTAACGGATCATAGGAAGAGAACCTTTTTTTCCGAGAATGATGGGGGGAATATTCCCCACGGCTTGTTATTATTACTCGAAACGACTGGCAGCCAGAACAACAATTTCAGAGAAAAGAGGGGGTACAGGGGGATTTAGAGAGCTACAACAGATTACAAAGCCCAGGGATCAGGGAAAGTACAACCACATTACAAAGCATGAGAGAGGAAGAGAACCTTGATATACAAAAAACATAGATTTGTGGAAAATATAGGGCTGGCAAAATTTTATTGGAAAAATTCCTTTATCAAGTAATGGTGCAAGATAAATGAGTCAAGGGAGATATCTGTAGGTTTTCACATTCTGACTATATACTCCCTCCTGTCTCAAATTTTAGTGGAAAAATTCCTTAATTCCTTAATCTAAGACAACTAATTTGAGACGGAGGGAGTACTAAAGATTGCACACATTCTGTAAACGCCCTTTGATTTACTACTTTACGCAATGAGAAGCTTTAATTACAGAAAAATGTGACTTAGGGGTTGGACGGGCCCAACCAATCCAATGAATTCTTATTGGCATCTGAATATTTGTGCGTAAGATTCTCTTTTCCAGTTTTGCACACCAATGTTTGACCTCATTGATATAAACATCCATGGAACTTAGATGACCAATCTCCAGTTGTTTCGCTGCAATTATTTCTGTCATTGCCCGTGCTGAGACAGGGCTGTGGGTCCAATGTTTTCTGCATATGCATTTAAAAGCATGGATCATCATACAGCTGCTTGGAATACTTGCTCGTCTGAAGTTCCAGAAGCTCTCTGAAGGAACCGTTCGATGACTGAAAGGAATTCTTCAGCTCGTTCCTCCTGCGGCAAGTGCCCGCAATTCTTGATCACCTCAAACGTCGCACCAGGGATCGCGCGTGCTAAGCGTTCAGCATTCGAAGCTGGAACAAGGCGGTCGGTATCACCGGTCACCACTAGCACTGCAAACGTAAGACAATTGAAATTGTGTACCAAGTAATATTGCTTATGAATCGCATGTTAGAGTATTCAACACTTCAGCCCAAATTTCTAGGGACATCACAACACAATTAGTTCAGTAGCAAAACTTCTATAAGAAGACCATTAGAAGAAGCATATAGTTGAACCTGGGCATGAGATTTCAGAGAGCCTCTTTGAGACTGGCACTTTTGACTTGGGTGTATCTGTGATCATGGATATAGTGTACTCCAAGAGAGCCTTCTCCCAGCCCCTGGATCTTAGTGGCTGAAATAATTTTCATGAACATCAATATGAGTGGGTATTTCTCACTTGAAAATTTGTTTTTTTTTTCTGAAACCATCTTAGAGAGACCTGACCTCACCTTGGTGTAGCCTTGAACAACATGGTCAGTTACTTTGCTTGGGTCATACCATGCATTTCGGACACCCGTTAGGCCAAATTTATCCATGACCAATCTCACCTATGTACATGTCACCATACCAATCAAGAAAAGGGAAAAGGAAAGGAACCATAAAATTTGCAGGAACAAAAGTACTACTATCTTATTTTTAATTTATAATTAGTGAAATTCAAGGTATTCGCATTTAGTCAGTAGTGAGTCAGGGAACAGCAACTTACCAGACTCGCCGCCAGTGAAGTTCGAAGAAAAGCGACAAGAACTTTACAAGACAAAGCTCTGACCACATCCTGCACACCCATTGCCACCTTCAGAACAAGCCCTGCTAGCCACATGCACATGCCCAGAAATCCTCCCCAAATCCTAGCAAATAGGTTTGGTGGTGCATTTCTATCATCAGAATCCTTCTCCAGCCCTTGCTGCTCCCCCACGCCGTTATCCGGGTCACCCTTCCTTGCCGGCGCGAAAATTGCCGGCGCAACCAGCACAAGCGCCGCCACCCGTTCCGGTGCCTCGAAGTATGCTTCCACTGCGACAGGGCAACCGGCAGAGTGCCTGGGATAACCCAAACCGGGACATTAATTTCAGTATCCTGAAATGCACTGATAGAGAAGAAGGCAGTGCAGACTGGAGAGTGCAGAGTGTGCTCTGTACCCAACAAGGACGGCCTTCCCTGCGCCGAGTTGGTCTATGAATGCCAATGTGGCCATGACCGAGAAGGCCATGGAGTAGGGGTTGAGGGGCTTGGTGTCATCGCCGGACCAGCCGGTCCGGGAAGTCAGACCAAACGCCGGCCGGTCGAAGGCGAGGACCTTGGCACCGCTGATGCGGGCGAGCGGCCGCATGACACGGCTCCAGGAGAACACCGACGCGCCGAAACCGTGCAGCAGCACTACGGGCAGCCTGATCTGAGTCCTTGCAACGGCGTGGTCCGAGGACTGCTCGCTGGGGTCGTCATGGGCGCAGACCTTGTGATGGACCCTCACGCCGTTGATCTCATAGAAGCTGCTGTCCGGGTCCGCGAGCGCCTCCGGGTCGAGGAGGTCTTCCTGGTCGATGCCGGCCACGGTCCGGCGGCGGCGCGGCGGCATCTGCGCACCAGCGCCCGGAACCGGTCCTGCGTTTGCTTCGGGGTTTAGTGCGGCTCTTGTGTTTGGGGAAAGTTCAGGTTAATTTTGACGAAATGTACAATGCTTCACTGGAAATGCAAGAAAAGTAAGTACCGGCAGGGAACTCGGCGGCGGCGGATGGCGGGGGAAAACGGGCCGTGCGGCGGCAGGCGCGGAGCAGCGCAGGGTGGCTCTGTGCGGCGGCGGGGAGAAGCTTTCTGGCGGCGGGTGGCGGTGGTCGGAGGGGGAGGGGCAGGAGCATCCGCATCTGATCAAGCCCCAGCCGGCGCGGGAAGCCGACGGGCGGATGGACGCTGCCCGCAGACGTAGAGACAAGCCGGAAGCTAGCGTGGATTGGGTGGGACCCACGGGCAGTGGCACTACAAACGAGAGTGAAATCCGTGAGCTAGCGACGTGTCACTCGGGCGGGGTATGTGTAGTATTTCTTTTGCGGGGTATGTGTACTATGCTATGCCTATGCTGCTTGCTCCCATTTCAAAATTTGGATTATCTGCCGACCAAGCTCGTTGCACTCGGCTCATCGATCTTAGGTCCCGCTTTATAAATAAAAACATATCTATACAGAGTACAACATAGTCCACACGTAATATGTTAAACAGAAAACAAAATAAAGTCTGTTGAGGCCACAACACATTATGCTTAAGAAACCAAAAAAAGAAAGCCAAGGGAGGAGCTGGTGAGGAGCTCCCCAAAGACGCCGCGGAGGAACTGGCGGGAGCCGTGAAGCGCTACGGTCAGCGCCTGCAAGATCCTGTCCACGTTCTCCGTGTCCCTCTGCCTAGAAAGCGGGTACCACTGCTGGAGGTAAGCAAGGAAGGAAAACATAGAGTCAGAAGTGCGGCGAGGAAAGACCCGCTCAATCACCATCTTATTATGAATATTCCAAAGCGTCCACGTGATAGCCGCAAACATCAACCAGAAAAGGTGGCGCCTCCTTCCGGTACGGCTTGCTTCCATCTCTAGGAACTCACCGAGCTCTTGGACCTGCCAGGACGGCCCAAGTGCTTCACAGACAAAGTTCCACAGAAACTAAGCAGACGGGCATGTGAACATTATGTGGGTACACATCTCCATCTCGCATAATGGACACAGCCCATTGCCTGGGCCATTGCGTTTCGAAACCTCTACCCCTGAAGGAAGACGATCCCACAGCAGTTGCCACAGGAAAATCCGCAAGCTCAGTGGTAGGGGCGCCTTCCAAAGGTGGGACGTCCAAGGTAACTCAGGACCCTGGAACAAGGTCCTATATGCCGAACTAACGGAGAAGGCTCCCGATGGAGACTGGCTCCATATGATCTTATCCCTCTCCTCTGAGAGGGATACGGTCAAGGAGCCCCGCAGCCTTAGAAAGTCAGCAGCCTCAACGTCATTGAAGGACCTCCGGAATGGGATGTTCCATTGGCCTTCTTGAGCAGCCTCGGCCACTAACATCGAGGGGTCTGCGCAGATGGCAAAGAGGGCCGGGAATTCCTGGCAGAGAGGGACGCCCTGTATCCAAGGGTCGAGCCAAAACAAGACTCCCCGGCCATTTCCCACCCTGAAAGAAGATCCCCGACGGATGAGGTGTTTAATGTCCTGGATGGCCCACCAGAACTGGGAGCCCTCCCGACGTTCGCACGCCAACAGGGGCGGCCCCGGAGATACTTGACCTTGATGAGCTACAACCAAAGGCCGCCATCATCTTGGAGGATCCGCCATACCCACTTCAGTAGCAGAGCTATATTGAAGCAACGCGAGTCAAGAATGCCTAAACCCCCAAGAATTTTGGGGGTACAAAATGTATGCCCACTTTACCATATGGTATTTCTGGTGCACATGTCTAGCTGCCCAAAAGAACCTGGATAACTCCTTCGCGAAGTCTGCATGAGTTCCTTTAGGAAGCAGTTATAGGCCCATCTGATACATGGTGAGGCTGCACAAACACGAGTTGATCAAGATAGTCTTGCTCCCCTTGGACGTGAGGCGAGCACGCTATGGTTCGGCCTTAGACCGAAGCTTCGCGGCCATGGGAGCGAGGTCTCTGATCAACACCCAGGAGTCTCTCATAGGCAATCCCAGGTAAGTGATGGGGAAGTCTGCCAGACGACAATTCAGGTGGTCTGTGATGCGCTATCTATCCTCGTCGGGGTAGCCCATGATAATGAACTTGCTCTTGTCAAAGTTGATCTTGAGGCCCGACATGGATTCAAAACATAGGAGCAGGAACTTGAGGTTAATAATGTCAAGGTCTGACCCTTGCACCATGATCATGGTATCGTCCGCATATTGGAGGTGGGAAATCCCACATCCGGGGATTAGATGCCCTACCACACCCGAAATGTGGCCAGTAGTCTTGGCTCTGTCCAAGATCTCTGCTAGGGCATCCACCGCATCGTTAAAGAGAAGGGGGAAATCGGGTCCCCTTGTCTAACACCACAGGTGGGTCGAAAGTATGGACCCACTTCCCCATTCACATTGATAGCAGTGCTACCACTCATGACAAACTGCATAATCCAGCAGATCACCCTGTCATCTAGTCCTCGACGCTTGAGGACTTGTCTAAGGAAGGCCCAGTCCAATCTATTGTAAGCCTTTTGTAAGTCGAGCTTGAGGAACATCCCTTTATGATGTCGCACCTTCACCTCATGAATAATTTTCATGAAGCGCGAGTACTCCATCATGAATCAGGTGTCCCTTCAAGAAGGAAAACTATAGAGGGTGAGTCAGGCGTTCCATGACGGGGGCGAGTCTAATGGCGCAGACCTTGGCAAAGATACACGGGATGACATTGATCACCGTGATCGGTCTAAATTGGTGAATATCTGTGCCCCCCACAAGTTTGGGGATTAGGGTAATCATGCCATAGTTAAGCCTACACATCACAAGAGTCCCAGAGTAGAACTCCTGAAACATAGGCATAACCACCGAGCGAAGTTGCTCCCAGAAAGTCTGGAAGAAAATAACTGGCAGCCCATCTAGGCCCGGCGCCGAGTTAGTCTTCATAGACTTAATGGCCTCGGCCACCTCGGTATGAAGAAAGGGGGAGTTAGTTCCCCGTTCTCCTTCGTGGTCACCTTGGCGCCTTCTGTCCAAAAGTCCCTACTCAGCGCCAGATCCGACCTCAGGGCTACCGAGAAAATCTCCCGGTAGAACACATAAATAGGGGACGAGATCTCTTTCTAGTCCTCCAGAAGAGAGTCTGTGTCCCAGAGGCATGGATCGAGCATTTCCTACGCCTTCCATTAGCTATGGCATGGAAGTAAGCCATGTTCGATTCCCCCCGGAGGGTCCAGTTCTAGCAACTCCTCTGTCTCTAGAATGCCTCTCTCCCCTGTAAATCTCCATAACGGAGGTTTCCAGGGAATATCTATGGGACCAGGCATCAGCCGATAGACCCACCAGGTCCACTTCCTGGTCCATGGCCTAGATTTCCTGTAGGGTGGCATCCTTCTGCCTTCTAATCGCAGCCCCTAGGTTTGCCCCAACCTCGCATAAACTGTTGTGACATCTTGGCACAATGATGCCAGACATCAACGATACAGTATATGCGGGGGAGGCAGCCGCCTCTAGGCACCGAGCCGAAACCGCCTCCAACAAACCCCGTTGTTTCAGCTAGAGGTTCTCGAAGTGGAAGCGGTTCAGTCTCGGCGGTGCCCCTCCTCTCGAGGATAGAAGGAGGGGGTATGGTCAGAGCCGACCCTGGTGACCGCCCGTAGCGAGCGCAGGGGAAAGTCCACCTCCCACTCCACCGAGACAAAGACTCTATCAAGGATGCTGCGAATCGGGTCTAGTTGCTTGTTGGTCCAAGTAAATCTAGCCCCGACACGGGAAATCTCTCTAAGGGCAAGGTCGATGATGCAGTCATTGAACAAGCAAATTGATACGTCCAAAACGTATCTACTTTTCCGAACACTTTTGCTATTGTTTCTCCTCTAAACTTATGTGATTTGGATGCAACTAACACGGACTGACGCTGTTTTCAGCAGAATTGCCTTGGTGTCCAGTTTTTGTGCAGAAACTCAACTATCAGGAAAAATCTCAGAAAATATGCCAAAAATCCTATTTCACCAGAAGACTCCCGGAGCCAGAATACGAGACGGGGGGCTGGGCCCAGGCCACACCACCTGGCCATGCGGGCTAGGCCTGGCCGCCACGGGGTGGTCTGCCCTCGGTCTCCCTCTTCTCCTATAAGATGCCTTCTGACCTAAAAACTCAGGGGGATCGACGTTTTTCTAGAAGGAGTTCCGCTCCGTTGCCACCACCAAATTCCACGAAACAGCACCAGAAACTCCGTTCTGGCACCTTGCCGGGACAGGGAATTGGAGGAGATCATCGTCGCCATCATCACCATCGCTTCTCCATCGACCATCCATGTTTCCCCCATCTATGAGTGAGTAATCCCCTACTGTAGGCTATGGGGATGGTAGGGATTGGATGAGATCGTTCATGTAATGGCATCGGATTGTTAGGGCATGGTGCATAGTATCTTTTATTAGTGCTTTATGACTTTGTTGCGACTTGTTATGCTTAATACTTGTCACTAGGGCCCGAGTGCCATGATTTCAGATCTGAACATGTTATTGATTCATTATGATAGTATTGTTTTTGGTCTTACCTGCAAGTTGTATACACACGTTGTTGTCCGGAACCAATGGCCCCGAGGTGACAGAAATCGGGATAACCAGAGGGAATGGCTTTGATGTGAGGATCACGTGTGTTCATGGAGTGTTAATGCTTTGCTCCAGTGCTCTATTAAAAGGAGCACCTTAATTGCCAGTAGTTCCCTTGAGGCCCCGCTGCAAACGGGCTGACAGGACAAAAGATGTTGTGCAAGTTCTCATTGCGAGCACGTATGACTATATATGGAACACATGCCTAGGATTATCTAGTACTTGGATGCTTTATCTTATTTATCTGCAATTGCCCTATGTTCTGATTGCTATGTGAATTTTCTTATCCATGCAACGCCCGTCCATCCATCCCTATGCCAACCGTGCTCTAATCCTACTATTTACTGTTGTTTTTACTATTGTCTTTACTTTACTACTGCTGTTACTTTACTATTCCTACTACAAAACTGTTGCTACTGATAAACTATTGTGAGAAAGATTGTTTCCAGGTGCAAATGAATTGACAACTCAGTTGTTAAGGCTTATAAATATTCTTTGGCTCCCCTTGTGTCGAATCAATAAATTGGGTTTCACTTCCCTCGAAAATACTGCGATACACCCCCTATACTTGTGGGTCATCAAGACTATTTTCTAGCGCCGTTGCCGGGGAGCATAGCTTTATTTATCAAGTTCACTTGGAATCACTATTGTTAACTGTCATCCATCCATCATGGGTAAGTCTCGTGATGGCAAGGTTCCTATTTTACCATCCACTACAAGAAGAGGTACGGTTCTGAACACCTCTATTGCTCTTGATTCACCATCTGTTATGAGTAAGCTCGTTACACCACCGCATACACATGCTACACACACTGCTACTACTGCTGAATCTGAAACTTCTGATACTTATGATGTTGCTTCGACTATGCTTGATAAGATTGGTTCATTAGGTCCTTTCCTAGATGCTACGATTGCTACAATATAGCTGGAAATACTGAAACTCCTAATGAAGACACTACTACACCTATTAGTTCACCTGAGTCTAGTGAGAGTTATGATATTGAAGATGGTTATGTTGAGATGACCGATGAATTTATTAAAGAATGTAAAAACACCCATGATAGGAGCGCTGCTAAGAGTCTCCTCGAGAGGCGTACTATTAGACCCAAATTCTCTCCTATTGCTAAGTTTGCTGCTTCTCCCATAAACATTAAAGATAAAGATTATGATTTCTCTCTTGATCTATCTTACATAGCTATTGTTGAGAAATAACCTTTTTGTCGGACTAAGAATGAAAGCGCAGTAGCATATATGACTGTCTTTCTACCATGAGTGGCTTGTTTTCTGATGATATTAAGATGTGTACTTACTTTGTTGCTAAGATTTTCCCTTTTTCACTGAAAGGGGAAGCTAAAACTTGGTTTAGCAATTTACCTCCTGGATCTATTGATAACCCTGATTGCTTGATTAGTACCTTCCTGCAGAAATATTTTCCTCCAAGTGCTAGACATGCTATTTTGCAGGAACTTTTTGATTTTAAACAGGGAGAAAAAGAGATATTGCCTGAATCGTAGGCAAGGTTTTGTGCTTTGATTCATGCACAGGCTAGAAGTCCATTACCTAAGAATGAGCTTCTTGATATATTTTATAATGGACTAACTGAAGAATCTAGGGCATACCTAGATAATTGTGTTGACTGTGTTTTCAGGAATAGGACTCCCAAAGAAGCTGAGGAATTAATGGCTAAAATAAGCAAGAATTATGAAGATTGGACTCCTCCTGAACCAGCTATACATGAAGTAATTATACCTGAACCAGCTATACCGACGCCTATACCATTATCTAAGAAGAGGGGGGTTATTGAATTGAATGATGAAGTGATGAAGGAAGCTACGAAATGTCTTAAGGAGAAGGGAATTAAAGGTGTAGATGTCAAGAATACCTCCTATAGAAGAATTATGTAAGCCAATCCCCCATTCATCCACTATTGAGGTACATTCTCTCCAACACTTTGATGAAGGTGATATCCCTTACTCTAAACCTCCTGATCAATGCTTAGAAGAATTCAATATTTTCATTGTTAAACAAGATAATTTTAATAAAAGGGTGCAAAATCATCTAATGGAAAACACTAGAGCTATTGTTGAGTTAAAAGATATTGTGGAAAGAACCTCTAATGATGTTAAAATGATTTTTAAACATTTTCAAATGGTTCAAACTCAAATAGATCAACTTATTAAAGTGAAAAAAGACTTGCTAGTTAATGCTGCCAAAGAAAAACATGCTTATGAAATTAGAACTAGAAGTGGTGCTGCTACCCAGGATCCTCTATATCCCGAGGGGCATCCCAAAAGAATTGAGCAAGATTCTCAACAAGCTGAAAATAGTGGTTCTACTCGTAAGAAAAGAAAAAAGAACATAAAACTATTATAGAACCATCTGAACCTGCTAAAGATCCTAGTAGTATATCTATCTCTGATGCTGAAACTGAAAGTGGTAATGAAGAAAATGATGTTCCTGATAAAGAAAAAGTTGAAGAAGACCTGAAAAGCACACTAATAATACTAAATACACTAAAGAAGATTTTATTGCTAAGAAACATGGTAGTGAAAGAGAGCCTTGGGTCCCAAAACCTATGCCTTTCCCTGATAAGAAACACAAGTCAAAGGAAGATGAACACTATAATAAGTTTTGTGAGTGGATGAAACCTTTATTCCTGCAAATTCCTTTGACTTGTGCTATTAAATTGCCTCCTTACTCAAAGTATATGAAGGATATTGTCTCGAATAAAAGGAAGATCCCTAATGAAGAAATCTCCACTTTGCTTGCTAATTATTCCTTTAATGGTAAGGTTCCAAAGAAACTTGGAGACCCAGGGATTCCAACTATCCCTTGCTCTATTAAGAATAGTTATGTTAGAACTGCTTTGTGTGATTTGGGAGCTAGAGTCAGTGTTATGCCTTTCTCTCTCTATAAGAGACTTCAACTGGAAAAATTAATACCAACTGATATATCTTTGCAAATGGCTAATAAATCTACCACTATTCCTGTTGGATATGTGAGGATGTACCTGTTCAAGTGGCGCATAATTGCTTGATATTAACTAATTTTATTGTGCTTGAAATGCCTGAAGATGATAATATGTATATTATTCTTGGGAGACCTTTTCTTAATACTGTAGGAGCTGTTATTAATTCTAATCAAGGAAAGGTGACTTTCAATGTTAATGACAAGGAACATACTGTCTATTTCCCCAAGAAGATTGATAGGACATATGGTTTGAATTCAATTGAACATGTTGAGGGCATTCAAGTTGGAGAAATATATTGTCCCATACCAAGAGAAAAAATTGAAACTATTATGATTGGGACCATTGCTATCAAAGTTGAGGTAACATTATCATTAGTGGAATACAAAGGTTTGTCTCATATGAAATTGTTTTGGTAACAAGACCCGATCAACCTTGTTAACAAAAGGATTCCATTGAACAAAACAATGTTTTCACCATGATTATCTCCGCTTACTTCTATTCTATCCATTTTAGTTTTTGCCTTCGTCTAGTTTTCTTTTTTGTTGTTAATTGCTTGCATGTTAGAGTGTCTTAGAACTTCTATAGTTCTAGCCTTGTTTTGCCATTGCATCATTTCCAAAAAAACCTGTCTGTCAGAAAATCATTCATCTATACCTGAAAATTGCTCAAAAATAAAGTGTCTCGAAAAATTCCAAAAAATTCATATTAAATTTTTACGTGAAAAAAGGGCTAGAGGAATGCCTGGAAGGTACTAGGGGGCCCCACCAGGCAGGCACACCACCTGGTGGCATGGCCAGCCCTAGGGCGCGCCTGCCTATGGTGTGGGCCACCCCTGGCCCTCCACTCACTCTCTCACTTGCCACTTTCTTCTCTCTCCCGAGCAAACACCAGTCCATTTCTCAAAATTGCGTTCTTGCTGTGCTTGCCCTCGATTTTTCGATCTCCTTGCTCAGCCCATCTTTTCTGCAGAAATTTGGAGCATTTGTTCTCTAGTATGTGACTCCTCCATTTGTCCAAGTAGATTTGTGTTTAGTGGTTTATATCTTGAGTACTTTGCTGCTGTAGGTGACAGGTTATGAGAGCTTATAAGCTTGTTTGATGCTTAGAGATATAGTTTTGATGCACGTTTAGGCCTCTTACAAGTCCCTATGAGTAGTGCCCTTTATTATATTCACTTTGCAATCACTTGTTTAATAGGTGTTTAAATTTCAGAATAGAAGATGAATGAGCATCAACTAAACCAACATGAACTATGGGTGCCTGAGGTTATGAAGGTTCACCGAGAGGAGGAAGTTTTTCCTTCCATTTATCCATGCTCCGAATTCATGAGAGCTGCAGGAATTCTCCAGGATTTCCATACTTTGGTTTCTAATGCAGGATTGGAGCACTTTTTGGAAGATGAACCTTGTCAATTTGTGAAGCTAACCATGTCTGTGGTGCAGGACTTTCAATTTAGTTACTCTTTGCCTAACCCCATGGTCCACTACAAAATTTACAATATTGCTGTCGACCTTTCTCTCGATGACTTTTGTGCAGCTATTAAGGTACCTCAGTGGGGATCATGTGGAAGGATTAAAGAGCGACATGCACCACTCATGGATTTATACGCGGAAATTTGCCAAGGGAGCAGCTTCTCGAAGGAGAGTGGGAAAATCCGTAACATTCATCTCCCCACCATTCGCTACTTTGCCTACTTTATTGCCAAGTGTGTTCTTGCTAGGAAAACTACCAATAAATTATCTTCATATGATCTAGCATTCATCTCTGCTGCTCTTAAACAAGATAGGTCTTACAACTTGGGAGCTTTGATAGCTTTCTGTCTTGCTGCTAACTGCGAGAAAGGTGGAGTTTGTGGGGGCCTCATTGCTTCTCGTTTACTAGCATTGCACGGTTTAGTGCCTCATCATCTAGATCTACAGTTTCCCATAGAAAGGCTTGATCTTAATTCCATGATATAACATAAATTTGTTTCCTCGTGGGCTAGTTTGAGTGAGTTGTCTTCTGAAATAACCTTTCTCAAAGCTGGTTGGAGAAGGAGCAAGTTCGAGCGTGTTGTTCTTTTGCCTGCACCTGTTTTGTTTAACCTTGATAACTGGGTAGGATGGTCCCTCATGGAGGAGGAGTTTGATACGTACTTGGGAGAGCTCTCCCAACAGCAGCAGGATACTAGAAGGGAGGTCACAGATGATTCGGTCCAGCCCTCGAATAAGGGGAGTCTTCATATCAGTAGCCTACTTATGATGGGGGAGCTTCATCTTCTTCCCACGGGCCTAACTACGATCATCTTACAATGACCCGCCTGCTTGGAACCCTTACCCGTATCTGGATTGATACCCACTTAGGCCAAAAGCCTAAGCTTGGGGGGAGGTACGCCGACAACACACTCATCTCCATATCATTTTGCGTCGGTACTTTGTATATTCATGTTTTGTTCTCTTTTTAGCTTTCGTTCTTTGTTTGTTTTTGCTTTCTAAAACACAAAAAGACCAAAAATATTTCTGCTGTTTCTCTTTGGTTTGCTTCTTTTTATTTTTGCCTTGGTTTGTTTTTCCCTTTTCGCTTTGTGTGAACTATTCGAAAAACCCAAAAATATTTTGTTTTGCTTGTTCTTCCTTTTTGGTTCTTGTTTTAAAAAATCGGAAACACCAAAAAATATTTGTTTTTCTTCTTTGGTTTTGTGAGTTTTGTTGAAGGGTTTAGCAGTCCTCAGTGGGATTTGGTTTCATATTATTATTCAAGCCACACAAGTGAAGGGCAATAATGAGGATTAATGATAACTTGAGGTGTGGTAAGAGGCTGGTAACGAAGTCTATTCATTTTTGTACATATACTCATCATTGTGGGCATGCTTAGCCTGTTTGTGTAGGGTGCATGTTATCTATGGATGCTTAGTAATTCTTGCTTTCATATGATTAGTTCCAACTTGGTAATAATTTGTAGCATGTCATATGAATGTTTTCTTGCATTACGCTACTCATAACTTGGTATGACACCGTGGTATCCTCCTCTGAATGTTTCACTTGAATTGACTTGGCACATGCTCACGCATGCATATGACTGAAATAATCAGTTAAGCCTCAATGAATTATTTTGCCTTGAGGGTCTTGAATCACTTTCATGCCATGATTAGTCCTGTTTTTTTTGCAAGCATGATTATGACAACTATTGCTCTCTCATTTGTCGCTCCCTTACTATTGCTAGCCTTCATGTACACTGAGTATGTTTTACTCGTGGTTCCAACTCCCGAAAACCAAATATTACCAAAAGTGTCCACCATACCTACCTATGAGCATTATTTGATGTTATGTGCATATTCAATATGCCTTGTTTTCTTCCAAATTAAATGTTTGCTTGTTATGACAAAAGTTAGTTGGTAAAGCTCTCACGAACTTGATGGCACACTTTATTTTCTTGCACTTAATAAACCTGAACCATTGCGTCCTTCTTTGTTGCGTATATGCTTGCGCTTTATAAGTTGAAGTTAGCAGAACCATGCATTATGGGGAACGCTTTCAACATTGCACCGATACTTAGTATCTCGTTGATATCATGTTCTTTTGCTTATGGATCCCTGCGGTGTGAATAAAAGTGGAACTTGTAAGATCATGGAGTTTGTATGTATGTTAGAGAAATGCCTAGGCTACTAGCCTAAGCCATGCCTAATCATGGTGGAAAGTTGCAGCATAACCATAATGAGCATTCTATGAAGCATCCTCAATAAAAATCTATGCACATAGTAAATAAAAAGATCACTGAGATGCTCATTGTCTACTTGCCTTGTCATTTTGATTATGGGATAGCTCCTGTATCATGTACAAGGGGTACCCCGTTGGCGGTTCTCTATGATACATATATACTTACAATGACAAGAGCTTACTCGTGACTGAAGTTGAGTAACATGAGGATCGGTCTTCATAAGTAAGGGGCATGAGACTTCGATTTATAACTTGTCAAGCATATCCTCTTAGTTGTGTCACTTTAACCTTAACCACTTAAAGGTGCTTATGATAGGGGTAATGAGAGCTCAAAACTAACGAGTACCATACTTTCAGCATTTGGAAGCCTTTCAAACTATTCAAAATCTTTCAATTCTTTGTTGAGTCCCCACCTATCCTATGAGCACCTTCTTGAGAGCATAGTTGTCATTCTTAGTGTAATGTGCTTGTCTCAAAACTTGATTATTTGTTTTATGACTTTGATGCTTGTATGTTTGATATCTTTACTTCTAGTCTTCACCTGAACTTCAGAGGTGCCTTGGCATTCATAATCAAAGGCAAGCAAGATACCACTCTTTCATACCTTGTTATGAGCATTGTAATGTTGCTTATGTTTATGTTTCATGCTACTTATTATTTCTGAGTTGGAATCCCTTCATAGCTTGCATTGCCTATGAAGTAAACTTAGTTGCATACTCCTTAATATGAATTGTCTAAGTAGTTGATCACATGCTGAGAATATATAAATCATATGACACAAATGTGTTCGTGAAAGTTTCTTTTATCGCACTCAGTTTTCAACTGAATTGCTTGAGGACAAGCAATAAGCTAAGCTTGGGGGAGTTGATACGTCCAAAACGTATCTACTTTCCCGAATAATTTTGCTATTGTTTCTCCTCTAAACTTGTGTGATTTGGATGCAACTAACACGGACTGACGCTGTTTTCAGCAGAATTACCTTGGTGTCCAGTTTTTGTGCAGAAAATCAACTATCAGGAAAAATCCCGGAAAATATGCCAAAAATCCTATTTCACCAGAAGACTCCCAGAGCCAGAATACGAGACGGAGGGGGGCTGGGCCCATGCCACACCACCTGGCCGCGCTGGCTAGGCCTAGCCGCGCCAGGGGGTGGTCTGGCCGCCCCAGACACCCCCTCGGTCTCCCTCTTCGCCTATAAGATGCCTTCTGACCTAAAAACTCAGGGGGGTTCGATGTTTTTCTAGAAGGAGTTCCGCTCCGCCGCCACCACCAGATTCCATGAAACAGCACCAGAAACTCCGTTCTGGCACCCTGCCGGGATGGGGAATTGGAGGAGATCATCACCGCCTTCATCACCATCGCTTCTCCATCGACCATCCATGTTTTCCCCATCTATGAGTGAGTAATCCCCTACTGTAGGCTATGGGGATGGTAGGGATTGGATGAGATCGTTCATGTAATGGCATCGGATTGTTAGGGCATGGTGCCTAGTATCTTTTATTAGTGCTTTATGACTTTGTTGCGACTTGTTATGCTTAATGCTTGTCACTAGGGCCCAAGTGCCATGATTTCAGATCTAAACATGTTATTGATTCATTATGATAGCATTGTTTTTGGTCTTACCTGCAAGTTGTATACACACGTTGTTGTCCGGAACCAATGGCCCCGAAGTGATAGAAATCGGGATAACCAGAGGGAATGGCTTTGATGTGAGGATCACGTGTGTTCACGGAGTGTTAATGCTTTGCTCCGGTGCTCTATTAAAAGGAGCACCTTAATTGCCAGTAGTTCCCTTGAGGCCCTGCTGCAAACGGGTTGGTAGGACAAAAGATGTTGTGCAAGTTCTCATTGCGAGCACGTATGACTATATATGGAACACATGCCTAGGATTATCTAGTACTTGGATGCTTTATCTTATTTATCTGCAATTGCCCTATGTTCTGATTGCTATGTGAATTGTCTTGTCCATGCAATGCCCGTCCATCCATCCCTATGCCTACCGCGCTCTAATCCTACTGTTTACTGCTGTTTTTACTACTGTCTTTACTTTACTACTGCTATTACTTTACTATTCCTACTACAAAACTGTTGCTACTGATAAACTGCTGTGAGCAAGATTGTTTCCAGGTGCAGCTGAATTGACAACTCAGTTTTTAAGGCTTATAAATATTCTTTGGCTCCCCTTGTGTCGAATCAATAAATTGGGTTTCACTTCCCTCGAAAATACTGCGATACACCCCCTATAATTGTGGGTCATCACAAATCCTATGGAGGTCCACGTTCGGTGAGCTGTTGTCTTTAGTGGAGCGGATGAGATTGAAGTCCCCCGCCACAATGACCGGGGTCTCCATCCGCTCCACCTTAGCTTTGAGCTCGAGAAGGAACACAGGGGACCTCCTATGGTCTACGGGGTATAGACAATGATCACCTCCCAATGGAGGTTTGATTGTCTATGGGTGAGGTCCATGCTCACAAAGAATTCCCCACTGGTCCATATCCTCAACCTCAAAGGTATCCTCCTTGACACCAAGGAGGATAACCCCCCCCCTCCGCCGAGTGGCCACATGTCGGGAGCCAAGTCTAGGCAAACTTGTGGCGATATAGGCCCTCTAACTCCACGATCGAGAACTCTTGACAGATTGTCTCCTGAAGGCCCACAATATCCACATCTTCTTGGCATAGGTACTCTTTGATCTAGCGGCACCAACCGTCCTGCCCGAACCCCCGAATGTTCCAAATGAATGCTTAGATTATTCGGAGATTGTTCATTAGAACGATTACTCAAGCGGGGCCTGTTGGAAATATGCCCTAGAGACAAATAGTAATAATGATTATTATCAAACTTCATAAAGTTTATGGTTAATTTTTGTATCGTGCTATAACTGTATTGAATGGAAACATCAATACAGGTGTGATATATAAACAACCAGGAGTTCCCGGTGAAACTCTAGTCACTAGTTCATTGCTCAATAGATGATCAAGGTTTCCTGATCATGTGGCATTTATGCCAGTTGGAAATGGAGTCACCTCATTATGAGAATGAGATGATGAACTATACCCAACCTAAGCACCGTGACCCGATCATGTCATGAAGTTCAAGTTACGATGATTAGAATAGACTTAGTGTACTATTTCTTAGACCATGAGGCCATATCAATCACTGTTACCCGAGGGTACTTTGATAACATCAAACGTCACACGGTTAAATGGTGATCATAAAGGTGTGTTCAAGTATTCGGAGGGACAGTTGAGGCAATATGCATCAAGAGCAGGATTTGTCCATCGCGTGATGAAACGATACCCGAGGGCCCACTCGGAGAAGTTATATCCAATAGATGTGTAGTGTGTGTTTTGATCACGGGGATATCACTTGTCAGAACGAGTCAAGTAGCATTTGTCGGTAACGAGATTGAACATGACATGGTGATGTCATTGATCAGATCTCAGACAATGCAAGTATCGAGAGACAAAAGGAATATGACACGACGTTCATGGTTCAAACGACGAAAGATTTTGTCGAATGCATAGGGATCACATGGCCATCCAAGTCCCTCTATTGATCATTGGTGCGGGAGGGTCCCGACCATGTCTGGAGTGTTCGCAAACCATGGGGTATCACGCTTAATGGCTTCATTATGCCCAGAGAGTGTTTAAGGATCGGTAAAATCATCGAAGAAAAGAGAAGAGAGAAAACCGGAAGTGTTTTGGTAAGTCCGGTGGATGTCCGGAATGAGAGGGAATGGTTTCCACATCAATGGGGGATTGAATAATATGTAAATATATGTTAATTATTGAATTATACATGTATTTATATTTATTTAATATTTAAATATAATTTAATGGGCAGCCCACCTAATGGGCCAAATCCCGGAGGAGAAAAGGCCCAAAAGGGGGGTGCGTCCCTAGGAGGGGCCAAGGGGGTGGCCGACAGCCGTAGTGGGCTTGCCCCCCACGTGGGGCCCATGGTAGGGGCTAGCCGGCGGCGCCTCCCCCACCTCCTCCCTTGATTAGTCCCACCCCAGGACTTTGAGGGAGGGAGTGCCTCCCCTCCCCTATATAAAGAGAGGTATTTTGGAAAAATACACACAACAATTATCAATAAAAGGTTCCCGCTATTTTGGGGAGACCTTCTAGTTGATTCTCTCTCTCCCGTGACCATAGTTCCAAGTTCGGATCGCGCGCGAGAGAGTCTTATTCACTGGAGCACCGTCGCGCTACGGGATTCGGATCCAGGAGCTCTACTTCTGCAACTACTGCTGGATCGGGGAAGCAGGAGCCATTGCTAGGCACCGGATGTGTGTAACTCCCTGTGAGGTGCAACACTTGGGGAACTAGGAGTCGTTGGAGCCACATGAGCTGCCAGGACTTCAACACGACCTTGAGGTCAGCTTCGGTTCGGCTACATCAAGCACGCTCTCCCGAGCGTTGATAACGCTTTTCGGTCTTCAAGGGTAAGTTCTCGAAAAGCCCCTCCCGTTAATGCATTACTAATAGATAGGTCCTGGCAACAGGGTTCAAGGGCGTAGGGTAAAATTTATTGTTTTCATACGTGAACCCCTACAGTGGTATCAGAGCGTAGTATTGCTAGTACGGGTAGAACACACGAGATGTAGCATGTGGGCGTTGATCTTTTAGTTATTATTCTCCCACGTGTACTTGTGTATACTGAAGTAATGATTGATGAACCGACCCCCAACCGAGTTTACGCGTTCATTCGCGAGACTGGTCCATGCTTGACATACGGCTTGTACCGTATAAAGTGGCTTTGGGGGTGTATATCTCTCTCGCATTAGTTGGTATGCCATTTGCAACGGAGGGCCCCGAAAGGGGTGTAGTAGAGACAACTACTCAATCAGCTTTGTGGTGAAAGTTCGTAGGTAAGAACGGTTCTTGTGCGAAAGCCCTATCATCCACGTAATACATGCAAAGATAAAGAAGAGGCGTCTAACTTTGTTTTGCAGGGGGCGTTGTGATGTGATATGGTTGTGGCAAAGGTAAAGTACTTACTTTATGTTGCTAAGTAGTAGTGGACGGTCACGGAAGTGACGGACTACCATGTCGGAAGGCACCCGTACCCTGGTGCCTACAACACCGGAACCCTGGCACCGGAATCCGGAGGCGCGGGATGGAGATCACATCGAGAAGGACCATATCACATTACTCTTACGTTCATTGTTTGTATGTCTTATTGTGTGCTAGTATTAAATACTCGACGGTAGCCTAATAAGATGATCCCTAATTAATATACCAATGAAAGTGTTCTCCCTTAGTTTGCACCACCAATAAAGTTCTTTTGTAAGAGGCAAGCTGTGACGGTCAGGTGTCAGACATATCTATATTCGCATACAGTGGGTGTAAGCCATGTTGCACAACGAATACACTAAGGTTGAGTTGGCGACCCTAGAATGTGTAGACATGGCCTCAGAACACGGATGGTCGAAAGATCGAGCACGAGTCACATGAATGATGTGATCGACGTTTAGGCATCCATGTTTGCAACTATGTCGCCGGCCGTGACGATCGGGGGCGGTGTAATGAATAGGGATCGTGTAATCACTAGAACTCTTCAGGGGATAGGTGTTTTTAGTGGAGTTATATATTTTAACTCATTTAATTATAAACTTAGTCTAAAATCCTTTTTTCAATTATAAATATAGAAAATGGTTCTCCCCAATGCTACCTTCCCCGTTGACGATTGGTTAGATGGAGAGAAGCTCAGACTAGATGGATCCAACTTTTCTATGTTGGTTACGCGTCTCCATGTTATCCTTAGCGAGAATGACGTGGTCGACTATATACTCAATGAGATGGATTTGGAGTAGCCCAGTGTCTATGAGACCCCAGAGCAGTGGGAAGAGCGTTATTACCATCATGAGATGTCCACCTTCATATCAGTGATGATGCGCTTCGAAACGGTTGATGAGTTGTGGCCAGTCGTGGGTAACCTTGACCCACGCATGATAATGGAATAGCTTAGATCCCACTTCGTGGAACAAGTGCGCATTTGGGAGCATGAGCTGATGGGAGAATTCCTGTCCATAAAGATGGAGGAGAACTCTTCGCTTAGCGACCACTTGGAGCGCATGCATGATGCATACATGAGGCTTGCATACTTCCTGGATAACTGGTTGGCGAGCTCTTTTGCAAATGGTGTTGTGCTGCGGTCACGGCCACCAAGCTACCGAGCACATACCAGGACTTGCATCATGAGAGGCGATGCGGAAACACATGATTTCCACATGTTCATATCACATCTCAGGAATATGAAGGCTGAACCCATTGTTGGAGAGGTCATCGATGACGAAGGTATATATTTGATATATAGTTTTATAAATATTATAATCTTACAAACACATATTGCAGTGTTAAAGTATTTGATACTTATTCTGTTTGGTTGAAAACAGGTCCTTCTGCATGAGCTGCTTCCTGGAGAGGAGGTGATGTTGCGTGTTGATGGCAAGCATGATGATGATGTCCAACGACACTCTCCCTCGACATTTATCACTTAGTTTATCGTTTTAGGATGATTATTGTAATCGATGGATTGTGAACTTCTTTAGTGTGTCTCACACTTTGTGAGATCGTTATTCATACGAGTTTGTAACAAACAGTTGTTCCACTTTTATGAATGATTTCTATTTGTGTTCATATCTTGTTCGATTATGTGCGAATTATCCTGGTTATGAAACTAATTGATAATGCATGAACATTTGTAAAATGTTGAAAATGCCTTGAAAATACCCAACTTAATGATATATTCATTTTGAATGAAACCACTGTTTAATTCAAAGTTATATTGATAATATGTGAAAGACACTTCATTTCTTGTCACATATGAATCATGCCCAAGTTCGAAGATAACTTAAACATCGTGAATTGCATGAATGCAAAGTGTTTGGTGATTGGTTGAAAGAAACTACATATTCGATGTATCGTATTTCAATGAAATGGTGATTATCATTTTGTGATTGTTTGAATTTAGTAAAAAGGTTTACCAAAGGAAACATGAGTATGAAACTATTTGATATGATCGAAGTATTTCATCATCCAAGGGTATTAAAGATAAAAGAGAATTTAATTACTACGATCTGATCAATAGTAATGAAATTTTACTTTATAAGATTGGCATAAAAAATTGTGAAATGCAATGCATTTGAAATGTCAAAATTCAAAGCATTACAATGTGATATTTGATATCAAAGTGGGTGAATAGATGGCACAGAATAAATCATTGTAGTGTAGATGTAAATACCATTAGTTAGAAATAGTTAACACTCAATTAGAATATATAGTGAACCATCCGAATTCGTGAGATCAGCGCCATATCTTGTATGGATCGTCGTGGAAGTTTTGGAGTTATTCGATATAACCAAAACAATAGCGAATAAGTCCTTGTAGTATATTCATTGGAAATTATGAATACAAAATCCATGACTAGAACCAAAATAAAGGCAAAACTAGTGTTGCTTGAATTTTGGTGCTTTCTTGAGAAAGTTTGTATTCTCGAATATGAAGCTTATGGAAGATAGTGAAAAACATGATGAGGATTCAAAAACCTTCAGAGTGTTTAGAAGCGCAACGGAAAGCGTTCCTAAACGATTCTCTTCATAAAGGAAAGAATCAATGATATGAACATTGTGTTTTCCCCCACTAATGTTTTCACTACATGAAGTAGGATTCAAAATATACTCCACATCTTGTATGGAGACATTTGTGAATTACTTGTTATGATTACCGGAATATGACATACCTACGAACTAGGAAGGAAAATAATGGTAAACAAAAATTATGAGAAATCCCATAGGCAAAATTCAGTTAAGATTAGAAAGCAATCCGTTGTTGAATCTTAACAAGTAACGGGTTACTTGAATTTTCCAGACGACTGCAAAGTCATGAAGGAAAAGGTGAATGACAAAGGCACGATTTGTCATGAATAATGTATTGGACAAAATCAAATGAATTTGATTGATTCAAAAGTGCTGAAAGTCTAGTGGATTTAATACTAGTAAGGTACTAGCATCTCATAATAAATCTCTCAGTTTGATAATTGATCGAAGGATTTTGAAGGCATTCAAAATAATGAGAGAATATGAAATATGCATGAAATTGAGTGGGAGCTATGAAAGTCTTCCCAGAAACAATATGCGAATGACATATTTTTGAGTGGGAGCAATATAAGTCTCGGACTCAAGTATGTTGGGAACATATTTTTGAGTGGGAGCTTAAAGATTGGTTCTTAAGTGTGTGTACGACACATTAAGAATGAACGTGCAAGTACCGATATATAATGATTTGTAAGGATTAGAAGTTGAAAGTCAGTAATTACGATATTATGTAGTATTCCTAAAAGGATTCTAAAAAGAGTTTCGGAAAGGGAATTGACTAAGGACTTGTCCTTGATCACTCAAATTAGGAATATCATTAAGTTAAACATCAATGGTTGAAAGAAAGAAAGGATGATCATCATCCACTATGTTGATACATAGGTACTATCTTGGAAACCATGATGACAACATGACATAATATATGATCCGAGAAGGAATGTTTGAAAAGTGATTAAGTATGAATCACGGAACGTTGAGCTAAGTTAGTCCGCAGTGTCTGATTGAGAACTATAGACATGTTTCCAAGTCTATAAAGGATGATATATCTTAAAAGCATAAAGGGTTATGTTGTAAGAAGATTGGAAACTCCTATATCTATAATACCGACTAAAGTCAAGTAGGAAGCGAGGTGATAAAACATCGAAAGTTGCATAGGGTACACTAGTGTTTCGATGATTACATTTATATTAATAGATAAGGGTACCATCTAAAGTGATACATACTATTATGGCGGGACTAGTTCATCTTTACGTGGAAGGTGTGTCCTAGGGCATAGTGCCCATGATAAAGCTCGAAGTGGTTGATCTAAAGTCACTGTAGGCTCCTGGAAACCGACCTCATTCTGCTTCCATAACTACAGTGCATACACAGAGATGTTATCATGTGATGATAAAGTATTAATTTCAATCAAGGTGAGATTAGTAAGTTGCAAAGGATTCGGGATTGTAAAGTACAGACCCAAGACTCAACCTCTTCCATGAGCAACCATGTTCAAGGTACCGGGATATATGGTGTCAATGATAAAGAACAAATGGGGCTAGTTTATTTTAACTCTAGTGCAAGTGGAATACTATTAGAAATATGCCCTAGAGACAAATAGTAATAAGGATCATTATAATATTTCATAAAGTTTATGATTAAGTTTTGTATCATGCTATACATGTATTGAATGGAAAAGTCAATACACGTGTGATATATAAACAACCAGGAGTTCCCGGTGAAACTCTAGTCACTAGTTCATTGGTCAACAGATGATCAAGGTATCCTGATCATGTGGCATTTATGCCAGTTGGAAATGGAGTCACCTCATCATGAGAATGATATGATGAACTATACCCAACCTAAGCATCGTGACCCGATCATGTCACGAAGTTCAAGTTACGATGATCAGAATAGACCTAGTGTACTATTTCTTAGACCGTGAGGCCATATCAATCACTGTTACCCGAGGGTACTTTGATAGCATCAAACGTCACACGGTTAAACAGTGATCATAAATGTGTGTTCAGATATTCGGAGGGATAGTTGAGGCAATATGCGTCAAGAGCAGGATTTGTCCATCCGCGTGACGGAAAGATACTCGAGGGCCCACTCGGAGAAGTTATATCCAATAGTTGTGCATCGTGTGATTTGATCACGGGGATATCACTTGTCGGAACGAGTCAAGTAGAATTTGTCGGTAACGAGATTGAACATGACATGGTGATGTCATTGATCAGATCTCGGATAATGCAAGTATCGAGAGAAAAAAGGAATATGACACGACGTTCATGGTTCAAACAACGGAAGATTTCATGGAATGCATAGGGGTCACATGGCCATCCATGTCCCTGATACCTTCGATCCGGATTCACGGATGTAGTATAATAGCTTTTTCCCTAAAAGACCTAGGTTTAATCGAACCTCGAAAAGCACTTCTAAAAGGTAATAAAAAAGGACATGTCTACAAGACTTTGTTTGTTTGTTTTACCTTAGTTGACTGGACCAATTTAGTTTACTTTATAATGGGTTTGAATCAATGGATGGAGATAGGCCAGGGTTGAAGATCCACCTGTAGCTGGACATCGAATGGGATAAAAGATAATAATAAGAATAGTCATGTATAATGTTTGTATTGGGATAATTTCTTATGGGCAACACATCCTAATATTCTAGAGCCCCCACGATCTAGCGGGCTACAAGCGATTATTAAGTGTAAACACAGATCAAAGCTATAAGTGGTGATGTTGTTGTTGATCCCAAATGGGGAGCTAAGCGAAGACCATTCTACCTTTTCTGTCACTAAGGTTCCTATGAGATCGCCGCTAGCCAAGTATCTCACCTCAAGCCTTTATCAATCTATGGGATCTTGGGTACCTACAAGTCCACAGATCGAGACAAGAGATGAAGAAACAAAAGATACAGAAACAAAAGATACAAATCACAAATCCAAACAAAATGCAATTCTCCCATGATCTAGATGCACATAATTGCTGCGAGGTTTCTCCCCAACGCACAACCCGTGAGGACTACTCACTCATAACAAATAGACCAGAGATAGAAAACATCATGCAAATACTTAGATTAAAATCAAATATTCTTACAATGGTCACCAAATCACAAGGAGATCTAAAGTACAAAGCAATGGCTATGGCTAGTGGAGGTATTGATGGTGGAAGTGATGAACAATGGGGTGGATCTCCTTTGGTGGTGTTGTGATGCAATCTGAGAATGGCGGCTCTCTGCTGGCGGATGGAGCCTCGAAATATATAGGCATCTTCACGAAAGTTGTAGGGTATGACAAGATGAAGTTGTCGCCACCTGGTACGGGCAAGCGGTATGGGTGGACCGCGCCCGTACCAATGTTCGTTAAGATGTCAGGTGCCTGGGAACGCCTCGCCAATTACTTGGCCGTGTGTACTTCCTCAAAATCCTTCATTATGACTCCTTATTTTGCTTTAAAAGCAGTGATTTCCTGCACAACATAAATCAAAGAAGGGATTTGCATATATTTGCAATTATTAGTCCTTAGTGGCAAAAGATGAGAGTTTCTTTGGCAATTGCTTGACCAAAAACAACGTTTAAATGCAGTGGAAGATGGCAAAAATCAGAGCCATCAAATTCTCCAAAGCTGAAACCTTGATCGTCCTCGAGCAAGAAGAACCAAAAGAACTATAAGGAATTCAACGTTTAAACTTGAAACAACGAGAATAAGAGTTCACTTACAGTCGGTAGTCGTATGTGCTCAACACTTCATTCATTTGCGAAGCTTATCAAAGTTAGAGAGATGACAAGAATAATATACAAGCTTTGGTAAGTCAAGATAATCAAAGTAAAGTTTAATATAAGTATAAATAACTAGAAGTGCAACAATCAATCCAATTCCTCTAATTAACTCTCTGCTTGCCAAGGAACACTAGGATGTTCAAATAGCATAATTGAGTAAGCGAGTTTCATGTCCCAAGTAGTATAACAATGAAGTGTCTTATTTACACCCACAACAATAAATCAAGTCAATCTAAAACACATCTAATCAAATCATTGTCTTTCAAGAAAAATTCGTAAAGTAGTAATGAGACCATGCCAAGAACTTGTTATGTGGATCCTCGTAGATATTTTATTTCTTTCTTTTTCATTTTTTCAGGATCGATGTTTCTTTCTTTTTGCTAGTGTTTGCACAACCTTTGAGAGCACCAATACTTTTGCCCATACATTGACACGGATGCCACTCATGTCATCAACTCATAGCCGAAATCTGGGGTTATACCATAGATTGTTCAAAAGCTAGTGGAGTTGTTAGCATCCCAAAGGTGTGCATTAGAGACATAGAACAAAGTTGTCTCACTTCTTTCTGTTTTTTTGAGCTAGTACCGTGGTTTGATCCACAAGGTTAGCTTTGGCATGCATCATAATTACCATTAGACTTTATTTCAATCAAACAACTCCTTTCATGAGCGTCGTCAAGACTGTCAAAATATCTATGGGGTTAAGTATAATTAGAGGTATACTCTCAAGACAATCATTCATCAAACAATTCGTAAATTTTTGAGTTTTTCTTATTGTATTTGTTTGGCATTATTATTTCCAAGGCAAGACTCGGTTAACTAAAAGAACTAGAGCAAGATCTTCAAAAACTAATCATCATACCAATAACAATCCTTACTCTAATCATATTAAATTACTTCCCGCTAGCATGGCATCTTAACAAATCAACCAACTAAGATAAACAACTCAAACTTCATAAGTGGGAGACATAGGTCATACCTCTCATAAGTAACTTCATGATCCTCTTCCTTATAGTGATGTGTTCCTTCAAAACTCAAACACGATTACTCTCGAAATGATATTAAAGCAAAGAGGCAAAGTATGAATCCACGTTTATGAAAAAAGGATAAACATAAAAATCTTTTTGTATTTTTGAGGATAGGGATTAAAGAATATAAAAGAACTTGCGACCAAGCAAGGGTTTAATAAAAAACAAAGGAAAACAAATAACTAAAATGAAAGCAAATTAAAAAGCAAAGGAAAAAAGCTAAGTGTTGGAACAAGCCAACACGAGTATTTTAAAGCTCTCAAGGAGCTGGAGTACAACCTCGTTATTACACAAATAAATTTGCTATGGGAACACATCCCCAAGCTCAGGCTTTTGCAAGCCCTTTTGTTGCTCATTATGGTGGTAGTGGATAATCTCCCATGTTCCATTGGCTGCTCCAATCATGGAACTGGGTGGCAAGGCTTGAAGTGGCATCTCGAAGGTTGATGGAGAGGTTGTTCATGTTTTGAATATTTTCTTCGAGTGCATAGATATCTTCAAAGGTGGTGTAGTAGTTTGGTGGCTGGACATCTTGTTCGGGTCCTTCTTGTTATACTTCTTCATCTTCTCCTCCTCCCACGGGTATTTCTTGCTGGGGTAGACTAGCTTCGACCTGCACGTCATAACACAAATGTCCATCCTTGATAGAGAATAAACCGTCAGGCAAAGGAGCCGGGATCAAGTGATCCGCTCTAGGTATATTAAAGAAATATCTACCATGATTTTTAGAAATCATACCACATGCTCTTAGAGTAGATAGACCAAGATGGTTACCTCCATTCAACGGTTGGATGTTACCTAGGTTGATGCGAAGTGCGTGTGCAAGAAAGGTCACAACTCCTCCACCAGATATGGTTCCTCGAGATTGAAGAGCCTGATTCTTAAGGTAAAACACAAGAAGAGCACCCAAATTTGGCATTAAGTTACAATTGACAAGTGCATATTTTGCGAGGATTAACATGTCCTCCTTATTAACTCTAGTAAACTCACCACGTTCCTGCAGTGTGTGAGCAATAACATAGAATAAATATCGAATAGCAGGATGATCAATTTGGTTCCTCTTGGGTGTATTTCCGGGGATTCTCATCAAGTTAAAATATTATGGAGGGGAAGGATCTAAAACAAAGATAGTTGTGCGTACATCAGTGGTGTTGTTGGTTAACCCAAAGCATTGAGCCTATTGGATGAGTGTCAAAGTATACTCATAGTTCATACGGTGGAATTTAATTCGATCAATTCCGGGCCTTTGTATCTCGGAACAACCATAAGGATCCACCGTCTGTGTCAAGGTGCTAAAGAACTCAAGCATCAAGCGGCGGTATGTCGCAACATCCTGAAAGACAAAATTGTACAAACCAACATTGTTGCAAAGTAAATCGAAATCAGCATGAATGCCAAGTTGGTTCAGGATATAAGGACACGTACACTTGGTGGATTTGATCTCTCGAATCTTGAGACGATCGAAACGGGTTAGATGGAACTCCTTAGTGAACTGATGCCAAGCGACTCGGGGGTTAATGTATCAACTGGTGGTGCGGAGGATTCCCCGGCCATCTCACGTGTATGACTCCTCGTGTTCATCTAATAAATAAAAACAAGACAAAGTAAATAAAGATTGCTAATATTTTTTTAGTCCAATAGAAACATAGCATAAGCGATTCTCTACACGAACTATAAAAGAAACTCATCTAAAATCAATGCTAAGCATACTTAATATCAAGATTGAATCAAGAACAAGACCTATGTCTAGATTGGCAATGATGAATGATTAAGCGAAGCTTTTGCACAAATAAGTTGGAGATCGGATGAAAATCATACCTTAGACCGAGTCGGTGTGAAGAATCGAAGAAATATTGAGTAAATTTGAAGATCCAATGGAGGTGGTTTGAAGTTTGGAGCAAGAAGAAAGAGAAAATTTGATTTGGGGATTTTTGGTTACCTCCTCAGGGTGCTTATAGCTTCCGCGTACTCAGTACGGGCGGGAGGTACGGGCAGAGCCTGCCCGTACTAGGTGACTTACTTTTGGGGGCGACGGCTACTCCCAGGTGGTGCACTCGGTACGGGCGTGTGGTACGGTTGCGCGCGTCCGTACTACTGGTCGTTAACGCTGCGGTGACTTTTGCTTAAAACACGATGTTTGCTCAGGGGTATGGTACGGGCACGCGGTACGGGCACATCCGGCCGTACCAGTGGTCGTTATCGACACTATTCCTTCGGCAAACATCGAATTTTTTTATAGTGCTTTTCCTTCAGGTGGTACGGGCACACGGTATGGTCCACTCCGGTCGTACTAGTGGTCGTTATCGACACTGTGAACTACAGAAACTCAAGGAATTTTATTAGTAGCTCTGTGCGCCTTTGCACATCTTATCAAAAGGTTAGATAGCAGCAAAAACACTAAGTAATGATCCAGCAATACTTCTTAAGCCATGTGTTAGGAAAATAAAATATAGAGAATTACCTTGTTTCTTCCCCTCTTTCCATAGGTCTTCTTGAACACTCTTTATTAAAAAACAAAAACAAAACAAACTAATATGATATAAATATAATAGAGAACATAAAGAATTTTTTTATTTCACATGGGTTGCCTCCCATGAAGCGCTTCTAGTTAATGTCAATTAGCTTGACCTTGATGGCAATCACTTAGGTTTGGGGAGCGGAATACTGACTCCAAAGTAGTTTGCTTTTAAAGTAATTACACCATCATCATAATTAGGCTTGGCCTTCTTTTTCCTAGGAAAGTGGACTACAAAAGGATCTCTAGATGGTAGCCCTATTCTTACATTCCCTTCATGTAAATTAATCAAAGCTTTAATAGTTCTTAGGAATGTCCTACCTAGAATTATAGGTGCTATGGGATCCTTAGGCATGTCCACAATAACAAGACCAATAAGAGCGGGACTACCTTTAATTTCAACAACTATATTTTCTTTGATCCCAATAACTTTTTTATAAGTCGAATCAGCTAGATGGAGTCTTAATTCAGTTGTAACAAATGGAACCAAGTTTAACTTATCAAATAGGCTTTTGGAAATTGTTGAGACGCTTGCACCAAGATCACAAAGTGTGGATACCTCATTAACTCCCAACTTAATTTTAATAGTGGACTCAAATATATCATCCAGCTTAGCTGGAAGCTTATCAGCTAGTCTTTTGTACTCCATCTCTAAATCACAAACCTTAGATGCTACTTGTTGTATAAATTGTTGGTAGATAGCATCATTGCCTTATTTTATACATGGATTCTTAACGGTGATCATCTTAAATAGATCTTCCACGGTATATTCCAGTGTTGGCGCGTTGCTATAATCTAGCTCTTTAGGTTTTTCATCATTGGTTACCACCCTCATTATCTTGAGGTCTTCTACCGGATTTGGCTTGGGTTTTCTAGTGAACTTTGCAAGTATGAGAGCTTGGCTCTCGGCTACCTTACCTAGATGAGCCTCCATGGTCTTTGTTCTTTCCTATAGAGCCTTCACAACATTTCTAATTGAACGGCCTGATTAGATAATCTTCCTATACTACTTTAATGGTTCTCTATAATCTTAATAAGCATATTTTTGTTCAGTTTGAGCTTGCATAAATGTTCTAATAGTTTTATCAAACGGGAGATTGCCATGATTTGCTCCATTAGTATTATCATAATTATTATAAGGAGCTCCTGTAGGATTATTATAATATTTTTGAACATTAGAAGCATAATTATTTTTCATACAGGATAAAAAGGAGTGCAAGCTATAAAATTAACATCATTAACATCGGCAGTGATAGCATTAACTTGGGTATCTTCCTTACCCTTTACTAAGTTAAGCAACTCATATTCCTTAGATGTAAGCTCCTCATTATTTACCTTGGTAATTGTACTTACTCTCTTAGAGGTTGGTTCCACATGTCATTGGGCATGGTTATTTTTCATATCATCAAGTAACTTATTTGCAACACTCACCTGCTTTCCCATGATCGTTCCTCCTGCTGCAGTATCTAGCATAGACTTAGACATTGGGTTAAGACCATTATAAAATAAGTGTAATATAAGCCACTGTTCCATCCCATGATTAGGATAGTTCATTATGGCTTATTTCATTCTTTCCTATGCAAGCGCTAGTGGCTCACGGTCTTCTTGTCTAAAGCTTGTAATGTTGGATCTTAGCTGCATAGTCTTAGCTAGGGGAAAACATTTAGTCATAAACAAATTAGTGCATTCTTCCCAAGATTTAATAGTACCCTTTGGTAGAGCTAGCAACCAATCCTTAGCCTTTCCTCTAAGAGATAAAGGGAATAATCTTAGCTTAATAGCATTTGGATCTACATCCTTAATACACATCATGTCACAAATTTCAATAAAAGTATTTAAGTGCAATCCCGAATCCTCAGAAGATGAACCCCCAAATTGGTTTTGTTGAGCCAAACTTAAAAGGTTAGGTTTTATCTCATATGTTTCCGCATCAACTGCGGGTTGAGTAATGGATGCACGAATAAAATCATACGTGGGAGTAGCATACTCCCTAATCTCTTTTGAGCCATGGCTCTTATCTTTTTTGTAATTTTTAAGTAATGAAAACGAATAACAAGTAACTAATTTTTTGGGTTTTCAAATAGATAACAAGAAAGTAAACTAATAACAAGAATTAAACTACAACTAACAGTAAAACTAAAAACAAGGTCTCTAATGACCTCACCAGGATAGCGAAATTGCTTCCCCGGAAATGGCGCCAGAAAAAGGGTTGATACCTTCGATCCGGATTCACGGATGTAGTATAACAACTTTTTCCCTGGAAGACCTAGGTTTAATCAAACCTTGGAAAGCACTGCTAAAAGGTAATAAAAAAGGACATGTCTATAAGAATTTGTTTGTTCGTTTTAGCTTAGTTGACCGGACCAATCTAGTTTACTTTATAACGGGTTTGAATCAATGGATGGAGATAGGCTAGGGTTGAAGATCCACCTGTAGCTGCACATCAAATGGGATAAAAGATAATAATAAGCATAGTTATGTATAATGTTTGTATTGAGATAATCTCTTATGGGCAACACATCCTAATATTCTAGAGCCCCCGTGATGCAGCGGGCATAGTAATAGACTTTTAATCCAACCGAGAGTACACCGAAGCCACAGAAAATGATTATTAAGTGTAAACACAGATCAAAGCTTTAAGTGGTGATGTTGTTGTTAACCCCGAATGGGGCGCTAAGTGAAGACCATACTACCCTTTCTATCACTAAGGTTCCTATGAGATCGCCGCTAGCCAAGTATCTCACCTCAAGCCTTTATTAATCTATGGGATCTTGGGTACCTACAAGTCCACAGATCAAGACAAGAGACGAAGAAACAAAATATACAAATCACAAATCCAAACAAAATAAAATTCTCCCATGATCTAGCTGCACATAATTGCTGCTGGGTTTCTCCCCAACCCGTAACCCATGATGACTACTCACTCATAACAAATAGATCGGAGATAGAAATAATCATGCAAATACTTAGATTGAAATCAAATATTCTTACAATGGTCGTCAAACCACAAGGAGATCTAAAGTACAAAGCAATGGCTATGGTTTGTGGAGGGATGGATGGTGGAAGTGATGAACAATGGATGAACAATGGGATGGATCTCCTTTGGTTGTGTCGTGATGCAATCTGAGAATGGCGGCTCTCTGGCCGGCGGCTGGAGCCTCGAAATATATAGGCGTCTTCATGAAAGTTGTAGGGTTTAACGAGATGAAGCCGTCGCCACTTGGTACGAGCGGGTGTTACATGTGGTGAAAGATCACGGGTGTCGCCTGGAGGGGGGTGAATAGGCGGTTTAAAACTTGTATGCGATGGGCTTAATAATGGCGGAATAAAACTAGAGTTTTCTTTTGTCAAGCACAAAGCCTAGATATACTAAGGTTCACCTATATGCACCAACAACTTATGCTAAGCAAGACAAGGAACAATGTGATAGCAAGTTAGATTACTTCAAGGACGAAGGTTATCACAATGTAAACTGCATAAGTAAAGAGTTCGGGTATAGAGATAACCGAGGCCGGTGGGGACGAGCCGAGTTCCTCCCAACAAGGGAGTATGTCTCATTGGAGGGGTGGGCGGTACTAAGACCACCAACGCCAGAAGAGGCCTCACCCATTCTCCCGAGCACCCACTGCACGGCAAGCACCCGTTCCACTATGGGACACTTAAGGGCTGTCACCAAACCCGTACAAGATTGGGGCAATCTCCACAACTTAATTGGAGGCTCCCAATAATCACCACCAAGGACAATATCTTGAGGAGAGCTCCACAACTTAATTGAAGGCCCCAAGAACACGCCACAAAGGCCACACAACCGTCTAGGATTCCAAGAACCCAAGAGGCACAATCTTCTTGATTTCACCAACCAAATCCTCCGGGGAGAACTCAAACCGATGCACCTAATGCAAAAGGCAAGAACATCACAAAGATGCTCCAATACATCACTCTCAAATTCCAACGAAGCTACTAAAGCAATTGGGGGAATAAGAGAGGAAGAACAAAAGAGGAAATCCACAAAAGAAACCCCAAGATCTAGATCCCAAGATGTTCCCCTCACATAGAGGAGAGATGGATTGGTGGAGTTCTAGATCTAGATCTCCTCTTTCAAATCCCCCAACAAGATTCAAGAAATATGGGAGGGATTGAGAGGAATAGAAAGCTCTTGAAGGTAGAAACAATGGAGGAGAGAGAGAGCAAGCAACCAGCCCAAGGATGAAGAAGGGGGCCTTTTATAGGTCCTCTCACGCCAACTAGCCGTTGCAGACAACTTATCCCAGAGTTTCCGGCCTTCAGGACCGGAGTCTCCGGGGTCCAGACTCCAGCCAGGACTCCGGGCAGCCTCTAGATGCTCTCTGTACACCCCCCGAAGTCTAGGACGGAATTTGTGCCGGAGTCTCCGGCCCCCCGAAGTCTCGGGGTGCGAACCCCGGAGTCTCCAGCCCTCACAAAACTGGCAGAAACACTGATACGAAAACAATCATAACTTTTGCATCCAGACTCCGATTTTGATGATCGTGGGCTCGTTTCAAAGAGGAAAACAAGCTATACAATATTATGTGGGGAACCATCATAGTCTAGCAAGGGAGGATAGAATAAAATGATTAAAGGATTAACCTATCTATAAAGGACAAACTGGTAAAACCTCCAAATCGAAAAGGCAGTAGTGAATGCATATGAAATCCGTTTTCGATGAACTTGAGCTTGTCATGGATGTTAAGACAAGCTCTAAATACTCTCATGGATAAGAACCAAATAATAACCAAGAAAGATGATGCCAAGTATGCAAAGGTTTGAGCTCTATCTAGAAGATATGATCAAGTTACTCACTCGAGAGCTCCTCTTGATAGTACGGTTATCTATCCTATAAACCGGTCTCCCAACAACAACATGTGACCGCCAAAAGGGAAAACCTATCAGGATAATACCTTTGCCTTGAGCAAACCACTTGAGCTCGATGTAGATGATCTTGTCCTTCTCAAGATGGACACCTTTCTTGATGGCTCTTCCTTGAGCTCGAATGATGAAGACTTCCCCCATACACCATGTGGAAACCTCTTCTTTGACCTTGTCTTCGAAGATCCATGATCACTGAGTATGGCAAGCTTCAAGCATGAAATATTCTAGAGATGGTGCATCTTGAGCTTGTACAACATTTATTCTAACTCCAATTGGATGTTGTCTTAAAGATACACATGAGGGACTCCATCTACTTCTTCAAGGCACACTTGATATTATTTTCTTTATTCTTATTCTTCTACAAGATTCCAATAGGCCCAAAGCCCTTGGAAAATGCTTCTTCTTCTTCTTTTCTTCATTTCTTCAACCTTAAAGCCAACACATGGTCCAAGCAATGCCAATGGACAAATACTACAAGTGCATCTCAATGCAACCATTAGCACATAGAGATTGTCATTAATTACCAAAACCACACATGGGGGCCCACATGCTCTTTCAATCTCCCCAATTTTGGTAATTGATGACAATACCTTTGAGAGGGTTTATATAATGAATTTAACGAATAAAATGGTAGCACCAATATCAAATACTACACAAGTATGTGATATTGGTACCACCACCATATATAGAGCAAACTCCCCCATAATCTATGCATGTGTGATGAACTTGAATTTCATTGCATATATTGTCAATCATTATCATTGGTGGAGTTTCCTCTATATAAACCACATGCTAAGTAACACAAATAAGCAAGAGCATGAAAGGCAAATGCTTAAAAACAAACTCAAAGCATAAACCAACTTCCCTTAAACCCTCTAAAACTTCTCCCCCATTGGCATCGATTGCCGAAATGGGTGACAAGTTCTAGAAGGCCAATATAGTGATACTTCCTCCAAAGGTGTGCATTCGCACATATCCAATGATGAATACTTGGGAGGAAGTAGAACTATATTGAGGACCCAAATATTGCCAAAGAATTTAAAAAATAAGCATCAACAAATGAAACAAGCAATCACACGATCCGACAAACCAATTGAAAACAAAAAATGAGTCCAAAAATGGAAACAACAAGATATTATGATAAGATCAAACGAGTGTTTTAAATAAAAATAGAGAAGCTCCCCAATATTTGTGCACAAATAGAATAGTTGCATTTTAATACATCATGCACAAATATGGAATCCTCGCTCCCCCATAAGCATTTAAAACACAACAATGAGAAAGAAGACAAATGAGCATTATTAAATGAATTAGAGGAGCTCCCCAAAGATTAGGCACCAATTATGATAAGTGCATTTGGGAACAAAGTGCATAATCTTGGAATCCTAACTCATCCAAATTCATTTAACAATACAAGGCATGAGAGAACAAATATGAGTGCCCGAAGATACAAACAAAAGGAACAAGCACTCATAGGCAAATAAATTTGGAAGCCATCGAAGAATCAAGAAGGAATAAAAGGTGGTATCCAAGGAATAAAAATCTCAACTAAAATTATCTTCTCTTATGTGTATAAGTTTCTAAGTGGAATGCATCACAAAGACATATGTCCACAAAGAAACATGCACACATAAATAAGATACTCAAGAAAGCACTTGAAAACCAAAATGAAGTCATAACATATACCAATAAGATTTGTGCTTGTAAGCATGGCCAAAGGCACAAATTTATCTTATTGTTCATTAATGAACTTCAAACACCAACGCACTACATACATTACAACAATCACCAAGGGAAAATGAGATGGTTGGAATATATGGAGAAATGGAACGAGTATCATAAAGGAAAAATCAACTAGCAAAATCTCATTATTGCACGTGAGAGAAGTTGAGGAAAGGATACACAATAAAATTGCTAGATTGTGATATTGGGAAGGTGAATCATATGTATGATTTTGTGTAGTCCCAATTATATCCACTCATTTCAACTTACACACATTTTCAATAGTGAGTACTCTTAAAAAAACCTAGAACCACAACAAATACAAATGCAAAAATTCATGCTAGAAGGCAACCCACAAACGGTTGAAAGAAATATATATGAGCATGAGAAAGAGATACTTGTTGATATCATTGATATGATGTAGTAGATATGAGTTCGTCGGACATCCTATAGCTTTCCTCAAATTTTCATGGATACACCATGATACGTTGCTAACGTATCTATAATTTTTGATGTTCCATGCTTGGTTTTTATCTACTTTCTTATGTTTTGTCCACACTTTGGAGTAATTTTTATACACTTTCTTGGACTAACCTATTAACAAGATGCCACAATGCCAGCTGCCTGTTTTCTGCTGTTTTTGGTTCCAGGAAAGTCAGAAACTGAATATTCCCGGAATTGGACGGGACAAAAGCCAAAGTCAGTTTTTCACCGAGGGGGACACGGAGCCAGAATACGAGATGGAGAGGGGCCAGAGGGCCGCCACACCACCTGGTCACACGGGCCAGGCCTGGCTGCACCAGGGGTGGTGTGGCCGCCTAGGGCACCCCCTCGGCCTCCCCTTCCGACTATAAGATGCCTCCGATACAGAAACCCTAAGTACCCGATCAAAATTCCACGAAAGAGTCTCTAGCTGCCGTCATCTCCATCCCTAGATCGGGAGGGATTTGAAGCTCTTCCTGACACCCTGCCGGAGGGGAGAATTCACCCTGGAGGCCTTCTTTATCACCATGCAAGCCTCCGGTGTGATGCGTGAGTAGTTCATCCTTGGACTACAGGTCCATGTAGTAGCTAGATGGCTGGTTCTTCTCCTTTGTGCTATCATGTTTAGATCTTGTGAGCTCCGTTCATGATCAAGATCATCTATTTGTAATCCTACATGTTGTGTTTGCGGGGATCTGATGGATATTGAGATGCTATTTCAGATTGATTATTGATTCTATCATGTCTTTGTTATTTGTGATCTTGCATGCTTTCCGTTGTTAGTAGCTATCTTGGCCAAGTAGATGCTAGCAACTCTAACAGTTAGTATTTATGCTCGATAGTGGGTTCCTGCCTCTAGTAATCTGGGGAAGTGACAGAAATCTCTAAGGTACTAGATGTGTTGTTGCTACTAGGGAGAAAACAACAATCCTTTGTTCATAGAACAATCGTATTGTTTACTTTACATGCAATGCATAATGCAATTATCTATTGCTTGCAACTTAATAATGGAGGGGGTTCAGATGATAACCGGAAGGTGGATAATTAGTCATAGATGCAGTTGGATTACGGTCTATGTATAATATTGTAATGCCCAATCAAATCTCAAAGGAGTCAAGATGATTAGTATATGCATGTATGCTTTCTCGATGTTTGTCAATTTCCCCGCTATAATTTGTTCACCCAACATGTCATCTATCTTAAGGAGAACCACCACTAGTGAACTATGGACCCCGGTCCTTTCTTTTACCATCAATCTACAACTGTTTACTTTCTGCAAGCTTTTACTTTCTTCCACACAATACGTTTAATCCTTTGTTTTAAGCAAAACCGGTGAGATTGACAACCTCACTGTAAGTTGGGGCAAAGTTGTGTGGTTGTGTTGTGCAGGATTCCAAGTTGGCAACAACACCTTAGGTGTTTCCTTGCTCCTACTGGTTCGATAACCTTGGTTTCATAACTGAGGGAAACTTGCTGATGTGCTCTGCATACCTTCCTCTTGGGGTTCCCCAACGAGCTCGAGATATCTTGGGCCATCACACCACTTCTTCAATATTGAGAGACAAGCATCCAATATATCTCCAATGTACCTAAACCACATTAAGTACAACATAGTCCTCAAACATACTGGGTCCAAAGTAGTTAGTGAAACTACAATACATAGGAGAGACTCCACATAAATATGTGCATATTGATTTGAAATTGAATTTCATGCACAACTTAGCCGATTAGGATTTCGTGGAGTTTCCCCTATATATTGATACAATGAAAGCAAACATGCCATAATATAAACAATTAGTAAATATGCATGCACAAGACTTCCAAGGACCAAAAGGAGATACAATTTGAACAAAAACATCAAGTAAACCAAGTCGGCACACACGAGATTGTGACACGACAAAAGGTGTCCAAATTGTATCAAAGAACCAAATCAACACATGAAGGATCACAAGTTCAACAAATGAACTAGGCAAAAGCCAAAGAGCAAAAGATAGACAAGAACTCACATGCTCAAGGAAATGTCTCATTCTAAAAACTTAAAACAAGAAATAAGGAATGAGACAAAACCAACTCCCAAACTCTCAATACTTTTCATGATGGCACAAAAATACCAAAACGAAAATATCGAACTTCCAAGAACATAAAGCATGATATGGATCAAAGCAAGAAGCATAAATAGAGTGTTCTAAATAATATAAGGTAGCTCACCCATAAGTAGTACATTATATAGAATTTTTATTTTGAATGCAAAATTCACACAAATGAGATCGTCACTACTACCTATATTAAATAAAACACAAGAGGATACCAATAAAATAAGAAGATCCATAAAAGCCAAGAAAAGCTTGGGAGACACAAAACATTTTCTTGGCCAAAGATAGGACAAAAATAAGCAAAGGCCAAAGTGAATATGATCAATAAATTCTACCACAAATCTAGTACTAATTGTCCAAGGACAAGAAGTATTGGGAATAATCTTCCCGAGGTAGTTCACAAGGATATCTAAGATCATATTCAAACTAAGAAGCATATAACAAAGTATAAGAATTAAGCTTGATGCTTCAAAAGAGATTCTTGGTGGCTTCCAATAGTCACACCATCACTAGTGATTAGAGTAACTTGACGCTAATGGTTTCCATGTGGATATAGATATACAAATATGAGGAAACACATACCAAGAAACACTCTCAGAAACAACATCCAAAATATGAGAACCAAAGGCATTGAACTTGTTTGAGCACATGTGTCACATATGAGCTAGATAATTATCAATATCAATTCTAAGTGACACAACCTCGAATTTTCACATTTTCTAGGCTTGTATTATGCACTAATCATATGACTCCCCCATAAGGTGATAAACAATAAATCTCAACACGAGGCAAAAGAATCCAAATAGAGATAATTAATGGACATTATAGAACTTAAATTTCTCATGAGAATCATACCACATAGATACTAGATAATATTGCTAAATCACTACTAAGTGGTATTCCTCGTGTACACACATTTTTAGGATCACGGAATGCCCAAGCATAACACTCCCCCAAAATGGGATAGTCCATTAATCTCTCACAAGAGCCACAAAGATATCAATTGAATTCAATAATAGCTCCAAAACAAGAAACACACATACAAGGTGTGCAAACCAACAAACACAAATAAACTTGATAACTCAAGATAAGTAAGTGTAAGCATAACATATACAAAAACATGCAAGGTACAAAACCAACACATGCACACGGGGCAAATAACTTTCAATGTAATGAGTTAAGCACATGTTACCGCAAGGAGGAATATTGGAAATATAATAGAGGCAATATAATCCACATGACTTGGCTTGAAAAATATAATAGACGAATATCCCTCAATTCTTCATGATGAAACCAAGTATCCAATGTCCTCCAAAAAGAACCTATTGATCAAGTTTTGGCTTGTTGGTCCCCAACCAAGTTGAGTCCTAAGATGTTAGTCACAATAGGCTTGGCAACCCAAATGGTTCTTTTCTTGACACCACATTGAGTACCAACAAATTTGGCAAACACATTGCCAACCTCTTCCTTACCAAGAGAATAATAATCATCAATCAAGATAGGGTTGGATGAGGAGATACCTCTAGTGCATGAGGAAGAAATGTGCCCCTTATCACGGCAAATATAGCAAGTTCTTGTCTTGCTAGATTTCTTCTTGGGTGATGCCACAACATGAGGAAGAGCTCGAGTAGTCCTCTTAGGAAGAGGACCATCTACAACTTGAGGTAGAGCTTGAGGCCGCTTCCCTTGTTGCTTCACACCAAGAGGCTTCTTATTTAATGGGCAAGATCTAACATGATGCCATTCTTCCTTGCACTTGAAGCAAATAATGTTGGTCGGATACTTCGCTTGATATTGGCTATTCTTATTGTTGCCCTTGTGCTTCAACTTGCTAGTGGACTTGTTCTTGATATTGGAGTTGAATCAAAGTCCACTCTTGTCATTGGGGGATTTTTGCACACTCAATATGTGGTTGAGTGTGGCCTTCCCTTTATGACCCTTTTTCAAGTCATTCTTCAAAGAAGTGACTTGAGCCTTGAGCTCTCTAATTTCCTCTACATGGTTAGTGTCACAAACAATAGTAGTAGAGGAAGTAGAATTTTCATTGTTAGAGCAACAAGGAAAGGAAAGAAATTCATCACAAGATATATCATGGTTATGTGAGGATGAATTACAAGGACTAGCACCTGGCAATATCACATTAGGAGTAGAAGTAGTGCTAATGTCCACATGAGGCCCACTAGATGTTACCTTTGACGAGATGGCCTCATGAGCTAACTTTAGCTTATCATGGGAGACTAGAAGACCCTCATGCGAGCTTGAGATCTTAACATGACTTTCTTCCAATATCCCATATTTGCTAGTTAGCAAAGCAAGTTGAGCTTTTAGCTCAACATTCTCCTTCAAAATAGATGGTTCACAAGAAGTAGAGTTAGTAGCACAAGCATCATTAGTAATGGCTAGAGGTGAGGGCAACCTTGCAAGCTCCTTTGAATATGAAGCTTTGAGTTGCTCACGTGACTCGGTGAGTTTGATGAGCTCACTCTTAATGACCCGAGAGCCATTTTCGAGGTGCCTAAAATCCTCAACGAGTTTAGCATGGGCAACTACAAGTTCATCCTTTTTAGTTTTGAGAGCACTTGACACCACAAGTTCTCTATCATGGTTTTCCTTTATTCTAGATAATTCTAGAGCAAAGGTCTCCTCAAGAGACTCCTTGGTGGTTTGTACTTCTTCAAGGGAGCTTTTTAGATAAGCAATCTCATTAGCATACTCACGCTCATGTTCATTCTTTTGAAATATGATATTTTCTTGCTCCTCAATAAGTTTCTTGCCCTTAATAGCACAAGATAAAATTTCAACAAAGTTGGAGCAAGCAATTTTATTTTTATGAAGAGCGAGAAAGACAATCTCTCACATCTCTTGAATAGAGGAAATATCATAATCAACAATATGATCATCATCATCACTATCATTAACAACATCCTCATCATCACTACCATCAACAACATCATTATCATCAACATGATGAGATGCAATGGGATCCAAAGAAGTTACCTTTGTTCCCTTAGCCATAAGGCATATATGAGAACCGGAAGAAGGTGATGATGAGATAGCATTTGTAGCTCCATTCAAAACCTTGTTTTGTTACATAGAATATTTGTTATCCTCTACATGGTTAGCAACACAAGCACTGGAGGAAATAGAAGCATTTTTATCATGGCAACAAGACAAAGCAAGAATATCATCATGTGAATTATTTAAGTCTTTATACATGATATGCACGGACTATCAACACTAGCATATGAGGAGTTTTGAGTGCTACAAGTGTTAGAGTCCAAATATAGACCATTGCAACTAGATAGAGATGAAGGATTACAAATAGTATGCACACTATCCAAATTGGAATCTCTATCACCACTCACCATGTCATTAACTTGTGAAAAGTTACATGTTGGTGAAGTGGAAGAGGGTGAGAAATCACCATGGCCAGAGGTGGAGGGAATTCAATCATCATCAATAATGTTGGACACACTATATTTATCTTGAAGCTTTGTCCAAATATCATGAGCACTCCGATAAGGCATGATTGAAGAAATAACTACACTGCTCACAACAAGTAAAAGCATTTTAGTAGCTTGAGCATCTATATAAGAGTTCATTTCTCCTCTAAATATTTGTTTTGGGGATCCATAGGAGAAAAGGAACCCATATATAGAATTTCCTCAATAGATGGGTGAATGTCCCAAAAATAATCAAGCATGCGAGATTTCCAAACATCATAATTTGTGCCATCAAATATATAATAGTAATCATGCACTACTCCACTAGACGACATCTTTACTCTCAAGGTGATGAATCCTAAAAGCGAGAGACCTCGCTCTGATACCAATTGAAATATCATGGATATCGCCTAGAGTGGGGGTGAATAGGCGGTTTAAAACTTTTACGAGATGGGCTTAACAATGGCGGAATAAAACTAGCGTTTTCTTTTGTCAAGCACAAAGCCTAGATATACTAAGGTTCACCTATGTGCACCAACAACTTATGCTAAGCAAGACAAGCAACAATGTGATAGCAAGTTAGATTACTTCAAGCACGAAGGCTATCATAATGTAAACTGCATAAGTAAAGAGCTCGGGTATAGAGATAACCGAGGCACGCGGGGACGGCGATATTTTACCGATTTCCTCCCAACAAGGGAGTATGTCGTGTTGGAGGGGTGGGCGGTACTAAGACCATCAACGCCACAAGAGGCCAAACCCTATTCTCCTGAGCACCCACCGCACAACAAGCACCCGTTCCACTATGTGACACTTAAGGATAGTCACCAAACCCGTACAAGATTGGGGCAATCTACACAACTTAATTGGAGGCTCCCAATAATCACCACCAAGGCCAATATCTTGAGGAGAGCTCCACAACTTAATTGAAGGCCCCAAGAACACACCACAAAGGCCACACAACCGTCTAGGGTTCCAAGAACCCAAGAGGGACAATCTTCTTGATTTTACCAACCAAATCCTCCGGGGAGAACTCAAACCGATGCACCTAATGCAAAAGGCAAGAACATCACAAAGATGCTCCAATCCCTCACTCTCAAATTCCAACAAAGCTACTAAAGCAATTGGGGGAATAAGAGAGGAAGAACAAAAGAGGAAATCCACAAAAGAAACCCCAAGATCTAGATCCCAAGATGTACCCCTCACATAGAGGAGAGATGGATTGGTGGAGTTGTAGATCTAGATCTCCTTTAAAAAATCCCCCAACAAGATTCAAGAAATATGGGAGGGATTGAGAGGAATAGAAAGCTCTTGAAGGTAGAAACAATTGAGGAGAGAGAGAGAGCAAGCAACCAGCCCAAGGAGGAAGAAGGGGGCCTTTTATAGGTCCTCCCACGCCAACTAGCCGTTGCAGACAACTCATCCCGGAGTTTCCGGCCTTCAGGACCAGAGTCTCCGGGGTCCAGACTCCGGACAGGACTCCGGGCAGCCTATGTAGCACCCCGCTAAAACCACTACTAGAAATTCGCTGTGTTTCTGTGCATTGCATCATCATGACCGCATGCTCAAGTTATCATGCCACATTGCATTTGAGCATCGTTATCATCATGCATGGTTTTGTCTAAAACTATTTTCGAAAAGTCTATTTTTGTTTTCTAAATACCCCGTCTTTAATTCAAGTCAAAAACACCGGGCTTGTCCGGAATATTTTGTTTTGTCTAAAAATAATTTACAAAGGCTTTAGAACAAAAACAAGTAATACAATTATTTTACCTGGGGAGGCCGCCACCGGCCAGGCCCAGCCGGCAGCAGCCTACTACCCAGATAAAAATACCTTTCTGTCTAACCCAGACCCAAACCCTACCCTTCCTAGTCTAAACCCTAACCCCACCTACTCCCTCCACCAGCCGCCACACCCCTCTCCCTACCCTGCCGCCGCTGCACACAACTAGCAGCAGCACACAAGCACACACGCGGCACGCCGCACATGACCTACCTACCCTGGCACTAACACGCCCCAGCCAGTCCGCTCCCCTCACCTGTGCACGTCTCCCTCACCACCTGGCTCGCGCACGCTCCCCTCACCTCTGCATCGCGCGGTCATCGCCGACCCCCACCTGCCCGCTCGCCCGGGTTGGCCCCACCCCCGCGTGGCCCACCATCCGCTCACCCCCTCTCCCGCAGTCGCCTGCCTCCTCTCGTCTCCATGCCCCGCGATCCCCTTCGTCTCCGCCACCTACCACCCGACTCGTCCCAGCCCAAACCCCACCTAAACAAAACCTAAACCTAGACTCAACACCACACCTAGCGCCCACCAACCCCTGTCGCCACCCTGGCACCCCTCCACCTCACTCTGGCCTATCCCAGGCCGCCACCTCATCCCACCTGCATGCCTCCCCACTCCACCTGGTCGCCCCGGCCCACCACCTGCACATCCTCCAACCTCCCCCTGGTCCCCGGGCCCCACCACGCCAGCATGCCGCCCGACACAACCACCTGTTCCCTAGGCGTGCCGTGTCTCCCGCTCGCGCTCGCCTCCTGGGCACGCCATCACATCGACAATGCCACCAACCGCGCCTCCCTTCTTCCCATTCCCTCTATCCTCCCATGCGCCTTACTCCTTGGGCCGAGCCTTGTCGCCGCCTTCCTCCGTGCGCCCGCCTCAGCCAGGCCCCGCCGCCTCGCGCTGGTCAACCTCTGGCCGCGTGAGCGCCGCCGCGTGTCCACCTCCTCGCCTGCCAGGCATTCCCCCGCGCGATCTCCCCCACCCACCCCGCAGGTCCCGTCGGCCGCACATCCTCTGCAGGTCGTCGACACGGGTCACACCCTGCCTTACCTCATCGTCGTCGCCTCCCCTTCCTCGCGCGTCTGCCTCGCCATCCCCTTCGGCCGCAACCCCCTCTCATCCCGTGATCCCCGCCTTCATCCCCTCCCTGATGCGGCTTCCCCAGGCTCGCCGCCTCCTGAGCGCCACTGCTGGGGCCTCGACCTCGTCGGCCGCGCCCGCCCCTGCGTCACGCTCTCCAGCGACCTCGCGCCATGGCGCCGTCGGCCTCCTCCCTCCCGCCTCTATCAGCCTCGGCCTCGCCCCTGCCACCTCGTCACCGTCTGCGGCCCTCGCCGCCCCTGCCCCGTGCTCAACTCCGGCATCCCAGGCCAGCAGCCTCGTCTCCGTCTGCCTCCTTTTGACCGCGCCACCCCGAGCAGCCTCCTCGTCGCTATGCCTGCCTCCTGCAGCTTCCGCACGACAAGGCACCGCTGATGCTCTTCAGGTCGCTATGTTCAACCTCTGCGCACACATCCAGGCCAGTTAGCATCCGCATGTGGCTGGCTTTTGTTGCTGTGGACCTTGATGTGTGCCTCGATGTCCGTTGTTTCCAAGGAATCCCTGTCACTCCATCGTTGGTGCGACGGCCATGTGGAGTTGGTGTGCCACCCGAAGGGTAACAAGCCCCATGAAGGTCTCCGATCCTGTTTTCACCAAGGTCTTCCAAAGACCTCCGTCTTGGTACGACAAGATTCACAACCCCGGAACCGAAAATCGAACCTGAAAACCATTCTCGGAACCGAGTTCTCCCTCTCGGAATGACAAGTTCGCCGACACGAACACCAACCCTCAAGATCTCCGACAAGGACGCCAAGTTCTCCATCCCGGATCCGAAGCGCCGTATCGACAAGACCTCCTTCCCGGATGCGATGCCCAAGAACCCGGACGCCAAGGTCACCGACACGGATACGCCAAGTTCTTCTTCCCGAACGCCAAGACCGACCCGACACGCGGACCCGACAAGATCTTCGCGACGACAAGATCGACACCAACCAGGCAACTCCGATGCGCCCCTGACGCCAAACCAAGTCCTTCTTCCCGGAACACCAAGCTCTCCTTTCGTTGTCCAAGAACGATCCCGTCGATCCGAACCCCAGCTCCGGACCCGACCCTGAACCCCCGGAACCCAAGATCACCCAAACCCTGATGTGTGCCCCTAAGCCCTCTTTTTTTTTATAATATGACATTATCATTTGTCGCATATTAAATTGTTCATGCATGCATACCTGTCTGTGGATTGGGGGCATTATGCTGATTTACCTCATAATTAAATATGGAGCGCATATGCGGATTATTCATGTCTATTAACGCCTCCATTTAAATTTGTGTAGAGAACCGATGCCATGTGATGCCTTGATAATACAACATTTAAATTGCGGGGTTTCTAAATAACTTGAACCTATTAATTAATTGTCAGGACCCCGGTTCCGCTTAATATTGCCTAATTGCACCGCATCTGTATCATATCATAATCATGCCGGATCTTCTGCCATAGTATTAAATATTGCATCCGTTGTTTCTTCTAGTGTTTGCTTCTTCGCGGATTAGGCCGATGAGTTGATGCGAGTATCGACAAGTTCTCCGGATATGAACCTCCGGAAGTGTTTCCTAGGCGAGCATCTCTTCCCCTTCTACCTATTTTGCATTTATAGTCTTTATTTTCTCCTATTGATCTATTGCTATCCGTGTCGTGATGCTTTAGTGTTCCATACCAGTTATATCCCGTGCAGCCTCTATATTGCCTTCGACACCTCCTATTACCTGTGTTTGGTAGATAGTTGGCTTTGCGAGTCGTAGTTGCTTGCTCAGGTGTGATCTCGTGTTGTCAAGTACCACAGTTGTTGGAATGCTGGCATATGTTTATGGTGGAGATGATCATGACTTTAAATACAACTATTAAAATGCTAGATATAACTAATGCAGAGGCATCGGTGGGCAATAGATGTTATTTGGTTCTTCCACGCTCACTTGTGTCCCGTAGGACCCCGAGTACTTGATACCATTTCCTTGACGAATCGCACTATCCACATCCGGGAGGCCTTATGGACCCCCCTGAGCTAGAGCTTGATTCATTTCTATTTTTTGGGGCCACAAACTAGTTTGGGGTTTTATTACTATCATGTACTTATGCCATGCTTTACTGCTTTATTTAAGATTATGCGTGGAGCACCTGTACTATTTTGGATCGCGCCACGTTTTCGCGGTATCGACAAGCCCAGTCACACTTTCGGGTTCCTAGTTGTTTATAGCCGTCGTTGCAAACCCTGGGTCCGTTCCGGAGCCGGCCAACTTCGTTGCGGGTAGCTTAGTGGGGTGGCCCCCTGAAATATTTTATGAATCCTGTGATCGCTTTGTCGTGAAAGCCTTGTTGGGTTTTGAGTTGGTTTTTCCGAGGTTGATCGAGTGTGTGTTGCTATTTGTGCACCCCTGCAGGGTAAAACTTTCTGAAAGCCATGTCCGCGGTTATGGACGACTTGGAGCACATTATCTCGATCATAGACAAGCATAACTAAAGTAGTGCTATAAACTTGACTTAATATATGACTAGTAATCAGATTCAACTATAACGGGATGGATATTAAAAATGCCAACAACTGCTGGATCTGGGTTGTTTTTGTTATATATGTCTAGTAAGTATTGCAACTCCAATGGAATGTGATAAAAGTGCCAACAACTGCTGGGTTTTGGGATTCCTCGGGACAATTATATCTGACTAGTAAATGTTCCAACTACATCGGAATGATAACTAAAATTGCCCACTACTTATGTTATCATACTTACATCTGATTAGTAAGTGCTGCAACTATAACGGAATGAGTAAAATTGCCAACTGTGTGAGTTCCTTGGTCCGACTTCCTCGTTTGGTGTCGAGGGGGAAATACCAGGACGGGTATGTTTGGTGTAGCCTCAGGTTGGATCCGAATAGGTCTTTCTTATCCCTCTCTAATAGCCGCCAGATTTTCTGAGTCTCTATAGGTTGTTTAATGCTGTTGCGCTGCCGCTTCAGTCCACCATACCTATGTAGGTGAGAGCCGCCGAATTCTAGCCTCGCCGTGTACTGGCCTCAGTACTGACGCTCCTCTTTTCCTTTGCCTTTGTCGGCACCCCTTTTGTTTTAGCAGGTTTGAGATCGACGTCGTTAGCAGGGTTACCCTTCCGGCTTGGCCTGGGCAAGGTTATGGACGCCATTGGTTATTCTTCAGGGCTCTTAGCCCCATTTGCATCTTGTCCGTAGTCGGACGCTCTATCGTTTTCAAGGTGATTTGGATCTTTGTATCGTATATATGTATTCTTGGCTGATGGAGTCGTTGTTGTATATATATATGTTCTGTGGGTTCCATCGTGGACTAATGTGTAATGGTATTACTTCGTTCTCCACCCGCACGCAAGTGCCTGGTGGGCGTCCTTGAATCGTTTCTATGCGGGTTAGGCGGGAAGCGCTAAAACTTGCATAGGGCCGATTCGAGGGTGTTACAGAGTGGTATTAGAGCTCATCAGTTGCGATACCCCACTGGTCCAAGCAGTAGGATAACCTAGCTAACGGACAATATAGAGTGTCAAAACTATTTTCCAAAATCGGTTGGATAGATCGGACTAGGTCTGATTTTACTCCTTACCCCTATGCTATTCTCCTCTTACCTCCGCGTGTTTTGAATCTGCCTCTCATCTTTTCTTCGAGTCCAGGATTTCGCGTGGTTGGGTTTTCGTCGCACCTTCAGGTTTTCGCTTCCTCTTTTGGTAACGGTGTTTCTACATCCGGTCTTCGTAATATCCGAGGAATCGTTCATTTGTTGGACTTCTCTTTGTTCCTTCTTGTGTCTTTCGGTGGTTTTCAACGCGACAACATCACTACGCCAGATCCGATGCAGAGTCTGCATCACTCTTTTATTTCCGAACCTCGCTTGTCGAGATCTTCAGTCTGATTCCGGGAGTTGGTTGCAAAATTCCGCTATTCATGTACGGAGTAATGATATGAGTGCGGGATGGAGTCGCTACCATACCACTACTCTTATCATTCACTTTTGTATATTGAATCGGTGGATCCGGCAATTTACTCCATCCACGGAAGCTAGAGGTGGCTTTATTTGTTGGTATCTCTACCTTCGCCCTTTGTTCCCGGAGTGTCCTCTCGACGATCACGGACTACGACCTCTTGTTAGTGGTGTCGCGAGGATCTACACGAAGCGAGAAGATTCAGATCGCCAGCCTTCTTCCCCGTACCATGAGGCGGATCTCGAGGGGGAGATCCATTGTTAGTGGTGTCGAAATGTAGCACCCCGCTAAAACCACTACCAGAAAATCGCTGTGTTTTTGTGCATTGCATCATCATGACCGCATGCTCATGTTATCATGCCACATTGCATTTGAGCATCATCATCATCATGCATGGTTTTGTCTAAAACTATTTTTGAAAAGTCTATTTTTGTTTTCTAAATACCCCATCTTTAATTCAAGTCAAAAACACTGGGCTTGTCCGGAATATTTTGTTTTGTCTAAAAATAATTTACAAAGGCTTTAGAACGAAAACAAGTAATAAAATTATTTTACCTGGGGAGGCCACCACCGGCTAGGCCCAGCCGGCAGCAGCCTACTACCCAGATAAAAATACCAATCTGTCTAACCTAGACCCAAACCCTACCCTTCCTAGTCTAAACCCTAACCCCACCTACTCCCTCCACCAGCCGCCACACCCCTCTCCCTACCCTGTCGCCGCTGCACACAGCTAGCAGCAGCACACACGCACACACGCGACACGCAGCACGCGACCTACCTACCCCGGCACGGACACGCCCCAGCCAGTCCGCTCCCCTCACCTGTGCACATCTCCCTCACCACCTGGCTCGCGCACGCTCCTGGAGCTGCCGCTCTCGATCTGCATCGCGCGGTCATCACCGACCCCCACCTGCCAGCTCGCCCATGTTGGCCCCACCCCCGCGTGGCCCACCATCCGCTCACCCCCCTCTCCCGCAGTCGCCTGCCTCCTCTCGTCTCCCTGCCCCGCGATCCCCTTCGTCTCCGCCACCTACCACCCGACTCGTCCCAGCCCAAACCCCACCTAAACAAAACATAAACCTAGACTCAACACCACACCTAGCGCCCACCAACCCCTGCCGCCACCCTGGCACCCCTCCACCTCACTCCGGCCTATCCCAAGCCGCCACCTCATCCTACCTGCACGCCTCCCCACTCCACCAGGTCGCCCCGGCCCACCACCTGCACATCCTCCAACCTCCCCTGGTCCCCGGGCCCCACCCCGCCATCATGCCGCCCGACACAACCACCCGTTCCCCAGGCGTGCCGAGTCTCCCGCTCACGCTCGCGTCCTAGGCACGCCATCCCACCGACAGTGCCACCAACCGTGCCTCCCTTCTCCTCGTTCCCTCTATCCTCCCATGCGCCTTACTCCTTGGGCCGAGCCTCGCCGCCGCCTTCCTCCGTGCGCCCGCCTCAGCCAGGCCCCGCCGCCTCGCGCTGGTCAGCCTCCGGCCGCGTGAGCGCCGCCACGTGTCCACCTCCTCGCCCGCCAGGCGTTCCCCCGCGCGAGCTCCCCCACCCACCCCGCAGGTCCCATCGGCCGCACATCCTTTGCAGGTCGTCGACACCGGTCGCACCCTGCCTCACCTCGTCGACGTCGCCTCCCTCTTCTCGCGCCATCTGCCTCGACATCCCCTCCGGCCGCAACCCCCTCTCATCCCGTGATCCCCGCCTTCGTCCCCTCCCTGATGCCGCTTCCCCAGGCTCGCCGCCTCCCGAGCGCCGCTGCTGGGGCCTCGACCTCGTCGGCGGCGCCCGCCCCTGCGTCGTGCTCTCCAGCGACCTCGCGCCATGGCGTCGTCGGCCTCCTCCCTCCCGCCTCTATCAGCCTTGGCCTCGCCCCTGCCACCTCGTCATCGTCTGCGGCCCTCGCCGCCCCTGCCCCGTGCTCAACTCCGGCATCCCAGGCCAGCAGCCTCATCTCCGTCTGCCTCCTTTTGACCGCGCCACCCCGAGCAGCCTCCTCGTCGCCATGCCTGCCTCCTGCAGCTTCCGCACGACAAGGCACCGCTGATGCTCTTCAGGTCGCTGTGTTCAGCCTCTGCGCACACATCCTGGCCAGTTAGCATCCGCATGTGGCTGGTTTTTGTTGCTGTGGACCTTGATGTGTGCCTCGATGTCCGTAGTTTCCAAGGAATCCCTATCACTCCATCGTTGGTGTGATGGCCATGTGGAGTTGGTGTGCCATCCGAAGGGTAACAAGCCCCATGAAGGTCTCCGATCCTGTTTTCACCAAGGTCTTCCGAAGACCTCCGTCTTGGTACGACAAGATCCACAACCCCGGAACCGAAAATTGGACCTGAAAACCATTCTCGGAACCGAGTTCTCCCTCTCGGAACGATAAGTTCGCCGACACGAACACCGACCCTCAAGATCTCCGACAAGGACGCCAAGTTCTCCATCCCGGATCCGAAGCGCTGTATTGACAAGACCTCCTTCCTGGATGCGATGCCCAAGAACCCGGACGCCAAGGTCGCCGACACGGATACGCCAAGTTCTTCTTCCCGAACGCCAAGACCGACCCGACACGCGGACCCGACAAGATCTTCGCGACGACAAGATCGACACCAACCAGGCGAATTCGATGCGCCCCTAACGCCAAACCAAGTCCTTCTTCCCGGAACGCCAAGCTCTCCTTCCGTTGTCCGAGAACGATCCTGTCGATCCGAACCCCAGCTCCGGACCCGACCCCGAACCCCTGGAACCCAAGATCTTCCGAACCTAGATGTGTGCCCCTAAGCCCCTTTTTTTATAATATGACATTATCATTTGTCGCATATTAAATTGTTCATGCATGCATACCTGTCTATGGCTTGGGGGCATTATGCCGATTTACCTCATAATTAAATATGGAGCGCATATGCGGATTATTCCTGTCTATTAACGCCTCCATTTAAATTTGTATAGAGAACCGATGCCATGTGATGCCTTGATAATACAACATTTAAATTGCGGGGTTTCTAAATAACTTGAACCTATTAATTAATTGTCGGGACCCCGGTTCTGCTTAATATTGCCTAATTGCACCCCATCTGCATCATATCATAATCATGTCGGATCTTCTGCCGTAGTATTAAATATTGCATCCGGTGTTTCTTCTAGTGTTTGCTTCTTCGCGGATTAGGCCGATGAGATGTTGCGAGTATCGACAAGTTCTTCGGATATGAACCTCCGAGAGTGTTTCCCAGGCGAGCATCTCTTCCCCTTCTACCTATTTTGCATTTATAGTCTTTATTTCCTCCTGTTGATCTATTGCTATCCGTGTCGTGATGCATTAGTGTTCCGTACCAGTTATATCCCGTGCAACCTCTATATTGCCTTGGACACCTCCTATTACCTGTGTTTGGTAGATAGCTGGCCTGGCGAGTCGTAGTTGCTTGCTCAGGTGCGATCCCGTGTTGTCAAGTACCACAGTTGTTGGAATGCTGGCAGATGTTTATGGTGGAGATGATCATGACTTTAAATACAACTATTAAAATGCTAGATATAACTAATGCAGAGGCATCGGTGGGCAATAGATGTTATTTGGTTCTTCCACGCTCACTTGTGTCCCGTAGGACCCTGAGTACTTGATACCTGTTCCTTGACAATTCGCACTATCCACATCCGGGAGGCCTTATGGACCCCCTGAGCTAGAGCTTGATTCATTTCTATTTCTTGGGGCCACCAACTAGTTTGGGGTTTTATTACTATCCTGTACTTATGCTATGCTTTACTGCTTTATTTAAGATTGTGCGTGGAGCACCTGTACTGTTTTGGATCGCGCCACGTTTTCACGGTATCGACAAGCCCAGTCACACTTTCGGGTTCCCAGTCGTTTACAGCCGTCGCCGCAAACCCTGGGTCCGTTCCGGAGCCGGCCAACTTCGTTGCGGGTAGCTTAGTGGGGTGGCCCCCTGAAATATTTTATGAATCCTGTGATCGCTTTATCGTGAAAGCCTCGTTGGGTTTTGAGTTGGTTTTTCTGAGGTTGATCGAGTGTGTGTTGCTATTTGTGCACCCCTGCAGGGTAAAACTTTCTGAAAGCCGTGTCCGCGGTTATGGACGACTTGGAGCACATTATCTCGATCATAGACAAGCATAACTAAAGTAGTGCTATAAACTTGACTTAATATATGACTAGTAATCAGATTCAACTATAACGAGATGGATATTAAAAATGCCAACAACTGCTGGATCTGGGTTGTTTTTGTTATATATGTCTAGTAAGTATTGCAACTCCAATGGAATGTGATAAAAGTGCCAACAACTGCTGGGTTTTGGGATTCCTCAGGACAATTATATCTGACTAGTAAATGTTCCAACTACATCGGAATGATAACTAAATTGCCCACTACTTATGTTATCATACTTACATCTGATTAGTAAGTGCTACAACTATAACGGAATGAGTAAAATTGCCAACTGTGTGAGTTCCTTGGTTCGACTTCCTCGTTTGGTGTCGAGGGGGAAATACCAGGACGGGTATGTTTGGTGTAGCCTCAGGTTGGATCCGAATAGGTCTTTCTTATCCCTCTCTAATAGCCGCCAGATTTTCTGAGTCTCTGTAGGTTGTTTAGTGCTGCTGCGCTGCCGCTTCAGTCCACCATACCTATGTAGGCGAGAGCCGCCGAATTCTAGCCTCGCCGTGTACTGGCCTTAGTACTGACGCTCCTCTTTTCCTTTGCCTTTGTCGGCACCCCTTTTGTTTTAGCAGGTTTGAGATCGACGTCGTTAGCAGGGTTACCCTTCCGGCTTGGCCTGAGCAGGGTTATGGACGCCATTGGTTATTCTTCAGGGCTCTTAGCCCCATTTTCATCTTGTCCGTAGTCGGACGCTCTATCGTTTTCAAGGTGATTTGGATCTTTGTATAGTATATATGTATTCTTGACTCATGGAGTCATTGTTGTATATATATATGTTCTGTGGGTTCCATCGTGGACTAATGTGTAATGGTATTACTTTGTTCTCCACCCGCACGCAAGTGCCTGGTGGGCGTCCTTGAATCGTTTCTGTGCGGGTTTGGCGAGAAGCGCTAAAACTTGCATAGGGCCGATTCGAGGGTGTTACACTCCATATGCTCTCTATACACCCCCCGGAGTCTGGGATGGAATTTGGGCCGGAGTCTCCGGGGTGCGAACCCCGGAGTCTCCGCCCTCACAAAACTGGCAGAAACACTGATACAAAAACAATCATAACTTTTGCATCTGGACTCCGATTTTGATGATCTTGGGCTCGTTTAGAAGAGGAAAACAAGATCTACAAGATTATGTAGGGAACCATCATAGTCCAGCAAGGGAGGATAGAATAAAATGATGAAAGGATTAACCTATCTATAAAAGACAAACTGGTAAAACCTCCAAATCGAAAAGGCAGTAGTGAATGCATATGAAATCCGTTTTCGATGAACTTGAGCTTGTCATGGATGTTAACACAAGCTCTAAATACTCTCATGGATAAGAACCAAATAATAACCAAGAAAGATGATGCCAAGTATGCAAAGGTTTGAGCTCTATCTAGAATATATGATCAAGTTACTCACTCGAGAGCTCCTCTTGATAGTACGGTTATCTATCCTATAAACCGGTCTCCCAACAACAACATGTGACCGCCAAAAGGGAAAACCTATCAGGATAATACCTTTGCCTTGAGAAAACCACTTGAGCTCGATGTAGATGATCTTGTCCTTCTCAAGATGGACACCTTTCTTGATGGCTCTTCCTTGAGCTCGAATGATGAAGACTTGAAACATGCTCCCCCATACACCATGGGGAAACCTCTTCTTTGACCTTGTCTTCGAAGATCCATGATAACCGAGGATGGCAAGCTTCAAGCATGAGATATTCTACAGATGGTGCATCTTGAGCTTGCACAACATTTCTTCTAACTCCAATTGGATGTTGACTTGAAGATACACATGAGGGACTCCATCTAGTTCTTCAAGACACACTTGATATTCTTTTCTTTATTCTTATTCTTCTACAAGATTCCAATAGGCCCAAAGCCCTTGGACAATGCTTCTCCTTCTTCTTCTTCTTCATCTTTTCTTCATTTCTTCAACCTTGAAGCCAACACATGGTCCAAGCGATGCCAATGGACAAATCCTACAAGTGCATCTCAATGCAACCATTAGCACATAGAGATTGTCATTAATTACCAAATCCACACATGGGGGACCCACATGCTCTTTCAGGTGGACTGTGCCCGTACCAGAAGACGTCAGGCGCCTGGGAACGCCTCTCCAATTACTTGGCCGTGTGTACTTAAAAATCCTTCATTATGACTCCTTATTTCGTTTTAAAAGCAGTGATTTCCTACAATGGGATAGCTGAGGTTGGGAAGGCGACCTCCCCCCACCCCATCCTTGAGAGCTCCCAAGGGCCGCTGGGCCGTGCCGAAGTTGGTACCGTACTGTGCAATGTTGAAGGTAAGAGGCTCCTGAAGAAACAGGCAGGCACACCGCGGGACATCCATCGGGACCAACTTGGCAGGGGCACTCCAGGAAAGCGGCCGCCGGTTCGGGAAGAAGGGCCCCACAGCCGTAGCTACACGACATCCGGACGGGTGGGACGTGCCACCGCTCGCGTCCTGCAGCCTCTGCTGGGTGGGGGCACGTGTGGCTCCGCCCTCGCCCCAGCAGGCTCGTCGTCCACAGAGTCCTCCTCTGCAGCCCCTACCCTTCCCGTGGTCGCCTGCCGACCCACGCGACCCTCTGCCCGCGAGCGCCCCGCCCCGCGCTCTGCCTCCGGCCGGCCCGCCGCCTGAAGCAGCCACGCCCCGCCGCCGGTGCACCGCCGCCCCACCGCTAGGAGCTCGAAGCCCTCAACTCCCTCGATCCCGAGCCAGCCAGCCTCTCTCCCATCTGGGCAGCTCGCCGGCGTCCATGGTTCCCGGCGCCGCCGCCTGCTGTCGGTCGACACCGCCCTCCAAGCTCTTCCGTAGCAAGACATGTCCGGCACCACCGTCGCCCCATGCCCATGCTACTCCCAGCCGGCACGCCATGCCGCCGTCCATGGCCTAGGGTTGCCGCTGCGGCGCTGCTCCCTGCCACGTTTGGCTTTTTTTGGCTACCCGTGGTGGTCAAATTTGCTACATACGCCAGTCGGCGTTGCTACATACGACGGAATATTCTGCTACATAGCATGTTTTTGCGACAATGTTTTCGGTGAATTCGGGTTTTGCTACATGTTTGTTATTTTTTTGCTACATTTGTTTTCTGATTTTGCTATAATATCGTAAATTTTTTGCTGCGTGACATCTCCGGTGAGGCCTCCGACGAGGTGTCTACAAAGTCTCCGTTGATGTCTCCGACGAAGTAGGTTTTTTACTACATTAAAAAAACTTTTTTGCTACAACCGTATTGTGGTTTTGCTACAATAGTGCCAACTTTTTGCTACAAGGTCTCCGGCGAGAGTCACCGGCGAGTTTTTTACGACGATGTTTCCGGCGAAGTCGGTTTTGCTACATTAGTACAATTTTTTTGCTGCATGGTCTCCTGCGAGGTCTCCGGTGAAGTCTCCGGTGAGACGTTCTATTTCTGAAACAAACCGTTTTTTGTTTCGGAAGCAAAAGCGGGGACATTTATAGCAAAATAGGGTGTTTTGCAGGAAAAACGGGATTTAGGACGATTTTAGCCACGTGCCGCGCGTGAAAGGAGAACGATGGGAGCTCCCATCGTTCGAGGGACGCCTAGCACTTGCCAAAGGCAAAAGATCGCATCATCAATCCTGAGGGGCCTATGTATCCCTTTTCCATAGCAAGCATGGCATGCATCAGGTTCTCTTTATCTTTTTCATATATTGGTTTTGACCGATTTATCTTACAACAGAAGGGTTTTACCGACCTGCGTCCACCTACGTCTCTTGCAATGACATATTATGTTTATAGCTATTGCTCTCCCCACAGTCCCTCGAACTGAGATGGTACCTCGATGTTCTTGTTGACACGTTGGTGTCTGTATTATGTAGAGATAACAATCTAAGGGTTAAGATATGTAGCACATGTGTTGATATTGGTAATATGTAGGACAGAAACTATTTATTTGTCTTACTTCCTTCGATCCAAATTAGTTAACTTAGATTTGTCTACATTCGATTGTATGTAGACATGATTTACTATTATTTACCCTTAAAAATGATTTAATATTAGATCTATCCGTATTTTAATAAATTTAATTCAAATAATTTTGGTCGGAGGGCTTGAACGTTGAGCTGTCCCCGACCTCAGCCTTCGTGCACATCACCGTCGTGCCGGCTCGACGCGTCATACACTCGATCATTTTCATCTAATTCATGTATGATATCAATCCGTATGTACTTTAACTGCTAAGCCATCGCATGAATCAGATGCACTATCGTACATAGATCAGACACTAATCATCGTGTGCACATCAATTCCGGACGCGTCCGACAGCCCCGCTGAAGCAGGCACGCTAATGTGTGAATTCCTTTCATGCATGCAAAGTATCTTGTGTAATGAAAATGATGTCCTCTTTCACTACAGATAGTATACGTTGGTCTATTGGCTCGCGCCTGACCTAAGCAGTACGGCCATCGAACACCGCCGTCCGAAAAAAAAAATATATTTCTTACGCACTTGACAGGTGGGACCTGCATGTGAGACAGCACTCAAGGTCACCTGTGCGAGTTTAAAATATAAAGGGTCTTTGTGCAAAAATTACAATGCCACATGTCAGCTTTAGATAAGTTGTGGACCTGATTGCTCCCTGGTTGCAAGTTGTTGGACTAGATAAGTTGTTGTGTATTTAGCTCAATATTTTACTAAATTAGACAAGCATGCGGTTTTAAAGCATGCATGCAATTAGAAGGGAAACACATGGAAATTCTTGACCGTATACTTTTGATCCGATGGACCAAAAATACCTGCTGGCTAAGACAAACTTTAGGGCGATCTGAAACTAGATTTTCCAAAAAATTATGATGAATCTATTAATATCGATGTGTTATTGTAGATGTTTGTAATTTTATCTATAAACTGAACAACCTTTGAAGATGTTTATTCTAATTTTATGCTTATTTTTTAAAAACGGAGAGAATACAACACATGTCCCTAGACCATAATTAATGAATGACACAGATGTTAGAGCCTCAAGCGTGCGACGTGATGGTCGAAGACCGGACTGGAAAATGATTTGGCAGGGTCGAGCTCCTCCAAAGGTACATGAATGTTAGATTTATGAAAAGACACGAGTTTAATCTCAGATTAGAGTGAACGTAAATAATCCACTTTAGGTGTCGATTGAACCAGGCGGGAGTATGGGACCCGAGGCACCCGACACGTAGCTGCATCAGCAGCGTCGAAAGAACGCTCCAGAAAGTCTATCCCCGATACCTCCCAAGCCTTGTAGCGGCCGCTCTAGCATGCCGAACTGCTACACGGCCATGCCGGTAACATTCTGCTGATATCGGTGCCATGATAAGATTGATCATGCCAACTCGGAAGCACACATCTATTGGTATAGGAACGCTAGATTCATGGAAAGACACGAGTTTGAGCTCAGCTTAGAACGAACATGAGTAATGCATTTTAGGTGTTCGTCGATTGAACTAGACGGGACCGCGTGACCTGAGGGACCCAACACGTAGCCACGTCAGCATCGTCGAAAGAACGCTCAAGAACGTCTACCCCGGGGCCTCGCAAGCCCCGGCGTAACCGCGTTGGGCATGCCAAACGGCTACACAACCATGTCGATCACGTTCTTCTGATCTAGTTACCATTGTACAGGTGATCGTTCCCACTCGTAAGAATGCGTCTATTGTTATATGCACATTAGATCCAAGGAAATAAAACACTCCGAACCTATTTTTAGTCCAATGTGAGTAATCCACCTTAGGTGTTTGATGACAAATTAGATTGAACAGATCATAAATTTATCAATTTATCAAACCATCACAAGGTGTTGATGGCAAGCATTTGGAATTGAGAAGGAATAAATAGTAACAGAGAAGCATTTGACCGATGGCAAGCACAATGACTAGTTTTTTTTGGATTGAGACAGAGCTGGAATGTCAGGCATCTGGCCGATGGCCAGTCGCGGGTTCGAGTTCGTTGGAATTTGTTGCTAAGGGACCAAGTCCATCTGTATTTGATGTTGAGGTACCAAGTTCAGGTTATTTGACTATCGGCTTCTGAATAAACTCGAATAAAAAAAGAGGTTGTGCTTATATGACGATACTAAAATAGAAGATTATGAGCAAAACAAACTTGATCATAAACTAAAACAATATTTTCATTAATATACGAGCAGAAGTTTACAATCAAAATAAACGACTACTCGATGCTAGCAGAACTGACAGTATAACTATCAGTTCCACACAATTGCTGTTGTGGCGCTGCCTCTATCTCCGCCATCACCACCTCCACCACCTTCGGCTGGTCCTCCAGCGCCAGCGCCACCACCTCCTCCATCGCCACCTTCGGCATGACATAGTGGATGAATCTATCGTTGTTGGGGGTACTGGTCCCAGTAGTTGTGTGCATGTTGGGGTGGGTGAATACCACCAACTCGCAACCGCATTGGTAGGTGTGTCCGCATAGTAGTGTGGTGTCCTTGGGGTTGAAGAAGCGGACCGTCAGCGTCCCATCAGCATTATGCTCAAGGTAGTACATGCGGCGATCGTGGCGGCAGCCATAGCGTTTGTCGAGGAAGACACAAGCCAGCTGTCACCTGCTCCTCCACGAGCTAAAGGCCTAGATATGCAGGGAACTTTCCTCGTGTACCTTGAATGGATGGATATCCTTGACGATGGGCGGGAGCTGGAAGGTGGCCATGGTTGCACTATTGCGGATGGAGAACTACCTTGTGTTCGTGGGGAGAGGTATTAGAGATGGTAAGGTTCCCTAGGATTGTGGGGAAGGGGATGAGTGAAATATAGGGAGATCAGCGAGGATTAATGGGGGAAGATGAGCAGAACCGAGAATTGTGGAGAATCGATATCGATGATCAAGAGGAAGAGGAGACGATGGGATGCCTCGCTACTCGTTGGGTCTCTGTTCTAAAATCATAATGGCACATCAACATTTTTGGGTTGCGTTAGTGTAGGAGGCTGGCAGCGACAAACGTGTTGCATGTTGTTCGAGGCGGGCGTGTTGTGAGTTGATCCTTCTCGAGGAAGCCACATAGCGGCAAATATTTCCCCGGAAAAATCCACAATTTTAGTTTAACGCGTAATTTTTTCCATGATTTTAAGAAACACCAATGATGCGGACCATATGCTCATGTGGTTAAACCTAAAACGATTTTTAAATTTTCTAAAGTTGTTTGGTCTGCGCTATGATGTTGTAATGATCTTAATTTTTAATGTTTAGTGCTCCAAAATCCCACTGCCAAAATCATGGCACCCCTCCATGGAATGAGCCCAAACATGGCAGGTTGGTCCCTCTTGGTATTGCAAACAACTTCTCCAACTAGGGATTTTGGGATTCTATGGTAAAAACTTATTTTTCCATTTTTTTAATCAAGAAATTTGAATTTTTGGTGGATTTTTCCAAAGGAGGTGCAAGAAATAGACATGTCCGAGGCCATGTGACATTTTTCCCTGTCGTAGGTCATGTTGGGCAGCCATTCCTAGGAGATTGGGATTTTTCTCGTGGTAGAGATATATACTTCTTTTTCAGTAATACTTGCATAATTTAAAATTTGAACCGTACATACCATAAATATTGCTCAAAAATTCAAATAAAAATGGCTTTGGGTGCCCCAGGCGTCCTAGTCTAGATTAGCATGAAGTGTTTAAAATTTAGATAACCTCATGTGGTTGCGCATGCCGACAAGTGTGTCCTTTTTTGAACCAAACCAAATGAAATTTTAAAAATTCAAAAGTATTGAAAACTTGCGCATGGAGTCCTTATTTTTGATCTAGTAGCCAAGAAAAAATCATAAACAAGACATCCTGATACTTTGGATGCAAACCTTCAACGGATGTCTATCGAGTAGGAATTCACGGGTTTCAACCCTAGTTATCATGCCCACTGCCAAAATCATGGAACCCCTCCATGGAATGAGCCCAAATTTGGCAGGTTAGCTCCTCTTCGTATTGCCAACAACTTCTCCAACTAGGGATTTCGGGGTTCTATGGAAAAAACTTGATTTTCCATTTTTTAAATTAAGAAATTTGAATTTTGGGTGGATTTTTCCAAGGAGGTGCAAGAAATTGACATGACCATCCGACATTTTTTCCCTAGTGTTAGGTCATGTTAGACGGCCATTCCCGAGAGGTTGGAATTTTTCTCGTGGTGGAGCTATATCGTGTTTTTTTCTTCGGTAATGCTTGCATAATTTAAAATTTGAACTATAGGTACCATAATATTTCTCTAAAAATCAAACAAAAATGGTTTGGATGCCCTAGGAGTGTCCTAGGCCAGACCAGACAGAGGGTTCAGAATTTAGATACCCTCACGAGTTCTCGTTCGAATTACTTATGCCTATTTGAATGTTGGTCAAACGCCATATAACCCTGTTGACTGACTCAAATCCCACTCAAAGCCTAGCAAAACTTGTGTAGCCCTAACTCCTAGCTAGGGGCGTTGGATGATAACCCATCGGCCAACCTTGGACGTTGGATATGGTCTTCGAGAATGCCACCCGCAACCCTGAAACCTAGTCATGACGAGTCGTTCGATCGCTGCACTTGGACGGTTTAGATTGTTTTTTTCAAATGACTATCCGCGAGCAGGCTGTTACTGGAACCTGATTGGACGGACATGGTGGGGTGGTTTAACCAAACTCTGTGTACAATTTTCTATATTGCTAGCAAGAAATTTAAAACATCCTGAAAATTATGAAAAAAACACAAATGTTGTCCATATACATCAATTACACATTGACCGTACAATAGATTCAAATAAAATTCACATCAATAATTCAAACTCACTAAAAACTTCTTAAACGACATTATTCTGCCCGCTTATTTTTGCTCCTCTTTCTAGTCTTCAAGCTCGAACTGCATAAACAAGAAGTTGATTGAAATAAAGATGGTCAAAATGCCAAATTACACATGTTTTAAAGCTTACCTTTCATCAAGAGAATCATTATCATGGTGTGGAATATGGCAGTGCCATCGGGGATGGCTTTAGAGGGGACAATCAGATGCTAGTGGTGGCTATCGCAGACGAGATTGGGCACGAGCACTTCAAACACAATGAGGTACCCAGGTTTGGGGCCCTCTTGGCTAGGTAACACCCCTACTCCTACAAGGATCTACTATATCAAGGGTGTATGCCCAATATAAGTGCTCCTGGAGATGTATCTCTGATGAATTAGAGAGTACTAGAGGTAGAAGATGATCTACAGAAAGTGAAGTCCTTGCTAACGGTTGCCCTTCCCCCCTTATATACTGCCTGGGGGTGTAGGTTATAAGGTTGGCCGGCTGGCGTGATCCAGCCGGTGGGCCATAGCGCAATAGTGAGTGCTACAGTGGTTATCCTCCAACACTACAGTGGTTAGCTGCCAGTTTTACCCCGCATAGAGCAGATATCGTACCCTGTGGTATGGCGGCACCACAATCCAGGCTGACGCGAAGCCATGAACCCGGAGGCGTGCCCCTACTTCGACTGTCACGCCCTTCGGATCCTCGGTACCGATTCTGAGGTACCGGATGGAGTTGGTCATCCAGCGGGCTTCTCTGGTTGATCGACTAGACAGGCAAGCCGGGGTGATCTTGGTTGAGGTCTAGTTGGAGCGTTCCAACTAGTTGTGGCTTCGTGTCTTGTGTCCATCCGGCCTATCCGACCTGGCTTATCCTACCCGGGGGTGATCCCCCAGACACTAGTCCCTGAGCATGCTAGGACTTTGCCTTGTGGAGAAGTTCTTGCGCGCTTCCAACCAAGTTGAAATAGTTCTTGTTGATGCAGGCTAGAGCTTGCCTTTTTTCCCTGTTGGTACCCGACTAGAATAAACTAGATACGGAATCGGTAGACATCCAATGGGTGAAACATTGACGGAACTATCTGACTGGCGCAACTGGAGCCTTGGATACAAAGGGTCTCGCTGTTGAGCTCAGCGCTTGAGTCAGCCATGACTAGTAGTTTTGATGCATGTCTTGGCGCTTCAGTTTCTTGGTAACTGCACACATGCTGCATTAACTCCTCCAGGATCTTTTGTGCTAGGCTGCGCTAGCGCACGTGATCCGGACCCGAACCATCATGGGGGAGAGGGGCGGTTGCGCGCCACGTGGTGGTGAGGGAGACGAGGCGACATGCCTATGTTGTGATGATAAATAGGGGTCTGGGGGTTGAGGTTTTCTCCTTCCCCTCGCACTTCCCCTTCTCTTTGCTGTTGCCGCTACGCTGCTCCTTCTTCTTCTCCTAGGTTGCACCGCTCGATAAAGGTCGTCGGCGCCGCCACGAGACTGCGTGACGACGGGCCCTCGAATCTCCATAATGGCTCCTTTGGAAGATATGACACCGTCGCATCGCGAGGGCTAGTGCAGTTCCTTAGTGATAGAGGAGCTCATAGCGAAGTACCAGCAGGGCCGATTCCTGCCTCCAGAGAGGCTGGTGAAGACCCGGGTTGCGCTGGATGGGGAGTGGGTCCCCAATCATGAGCCTAGCGAGGCCGTCGTCTTACTCGCGCACTTTGCTCACGGGTTTGGCCTGCCCCACGAGCGACTTCCTCATCGAGCTCTTCAAAATTTTCGACTTGTGCCTGCACCATCTTGGTGCGAACGCCATGGCGCAACTCGCGCACCATACTTCATGTTGTGAGTCGTACCTCGATGTTCGCCCATATGTGGGATTTTTTTTGAATATTTCCAACTCCACCACTCGTATTTCTATGTGAGAAATGCCACATCGACCGACTGGATCTGGCTGCTGGTGTTCGCCAATGTCATCTCCAGCCTACAGGCATGGAGTGTGAAGGGTTGGGGGCACATGCGGACATCGGCAAGATGGCCTTACGGGTGAGGGCGCTAGTGGGAAATAAGGGGCTCACCGCCAAGGACATCACTTTGTCCTGGATGGCACGTCGGGTGCTCTTGATGCAACACAGGTCGCACAAGATGTGCCATCTATCCGAGCTAATGGATCTGACTCAGTCTTCCCGGCTAGACATGTTATTCGAGGCCCTTCGAGATTGGCTTGCCATGATCTCGAAGGAGGAGTTCAAGGAGCCCTGGAGCTACACATGTCCGCCATTCCACCGTATCCGCCTCGGGTAAGTTTCTCATTTTGCCAGATGAATTTCTCTCGGATGGTTACCTCCTGTTGCTTATCTTCTTTTTCAATAGTTTTTTACGCGCAGTTGGCTGAAGATGGGATGGGGGACGATGAGCTCCCTGCCTTTGTAGACAACTGCTAGCCGCTGAAGTATCCACCTACCGAGCTGAAACTCTTTCCCACCCGGAGCTCATCGGATGGGGGACGATGAGCTCCCCGCCTTCGCAGGCGGCAGCAGTGACCGGGTCGGATCCACATGGTGAGGCTCCTTACTGGTAATATGCTGTCGACTCGGCTAGCGGGTGCAGCCAGATTTTGATGGTGGTGTTGTTGGTGCAGCCATGTATAGTGATGAGGGTCCGCCCGCACCCACGGCCGTGACGAAGCCTGAACGGTAGTTATCGTCAACCAACACTGCCCCGATAGAGGGTGGCGGGAAAAAGGCGCGCCGGGTGAGGAAGGCGGCAACCATGCCGTCAGTGGATGGGTACGTCCCTTATCGCTTTGATATGTGTTTCTTCTTGTGGCGTTTTATTTTTGCTGAGTTTCGATTGCACTTGTAGCAAACCGCTGTCGCTTGACGCCTCCGACCCGGTCACTACTGCTGTCACCCCAGCTGAGCCGGCTCATTGGTCATGCCGGTTGCGCTGGTTGCGGCAACACCGACTGCACCGACATCACTGCACCAGGCTCCCGTTGCTTCCCTAGTTGCTCAGGTCTTCATGGGCGGGAGCCGTGCGACCACTCCTCTGCCCCAGCCACCGTTAATTGTAAACCCGGATTGGAGCACTGTCCAGCTGGATGCAGCCACCGGATGGGGCGAGGAGCTGGAGGGCGAGGTGGCACTAGAGGTTTTGGCGTAACCGGTTGTGTGTTACGGAAAACGCCCGACCGGCTCTAGATCCGGGACTGCGGCTGCTGGGGCCAAGCCGGTTGTGGAGAGGTCGTCGAAGACCACTGCTGGTGACACCGAGGATGATGGGGAGGTGTTGGTTACTGGGTACAAACCCACCCGGCCCATGCTGACGTCGGATGCTCTCCTTGCCCAACTCTCTAGGCAGGCGCCCATCTCTCTTGGTCAAGCGCTACGCCTGGTGGAAGTGCTGGAGCTGGGGCTCGGTGAAGCCAAGCAGCTGAATGGTTTGTTGGAGGTATGGTATTCTCCCGACTTGCATTATTGTTTCAGGTGGTTTGCTTTTTCCCATTTTCTTCACTTCTCTCTTTCCTCAGAAAGCGTTTTTAGAGATGACGAAGAATACGCAGGACTTGGGGAGTAAGATTGCTCGCTCCAATATGTCTTCACAATTGCGTGAATTCTTGCAGTTCTTGTTGAGCATCAGGTATCCTCCTGCACCCATGATTGTGGATAGGGAGAAGGAGGTGGACCGGCTGCGGGCAGAGGTGCACTGGCTAGAGGCATCGAACCAAGCACGTCAAGGCCAAATTGACGAGCTTGTGGCGTAGGAGGCCTCCACCGAGAAGACTAAGAAGAATGCGGATGTTTGTGCTGAATCCTTCAAGGTGCTCGAGAGCACCCATAAGCAGCAGGAGGACCTGTACAACCTGAGCCGGTCACACGAGAAGGAGGCGCGCGAGGAGCTGCAGCGCATCGCCTAGGCCTTGGCAGGTATGTCCCTTTCACCTTTATTCTTTTTCTGACTACCGGAGTTGGCTTGTAACTTCTGCTCTACCGGTTGTAGGCTACTGACTAGAGGTGGCTGGTCAAGCGCTTCCCGTTTGCCTGCTAACAAAGCTGGACATGACCTGGTGGCCGAAGATCTTATCGGTGCTCTCGACGAGGAGGCCCTCCATTTGCCCAAAGCTTGTGTCGAGCTCTTTGAGTATCTCTGGCCCTTTGACAAGGAGCCGACTACCATCGACGCGCTTACCACAGCGGTGGAGGGTGCATCAGACGCCATTGACCCCGAGCAGGAATGGGCTCCGCGCGGGGGCACGAAACTCACTCTGGCCTTCATCAAGTCTTGGTATCCGGCTGCACAGCTGGACGTCCTCGTATATGGCTTTCGGGAGGGGACTAGTTTTTCTAGCCTGCATCAAGAACTTCCCGAGCTCCGCACTGGCGCCATCCAGATCGCACGATGTGTGGAGCTAGATCAGGATTTCAGCGACTTGAATGCTACGAAGTTGGTGCAGGAAGAAGATGATGCTAAAGTCAGTACTGAGACTGCCTCAGGGTGAGGGCTGGCTGAAGGATTTAGCCGGGTCGAAGCTCCTTTTTTCCTTTACTTAGACTCTGAAATGTGGGGATGCAGGAGCACACCCATTGGGTGTAGTCCCCGAGTTTTGGACCGACTGATGGAGTCAGTCAGGCCGAAACTTTACTTAGGATCTAGACCCTTTGATGCTTGTTGTTTCGTCGTCTGGCAAGTTCTCCACCCGGCTGGGTGGTTCCTTCTTCCTGTGGGGGTGCAGGAGCGCACCCACTGGGTGTAGTCCCCGAGTTTCGGGCCAACTGACTTGAGTATGGACAAAATTTTATCCGACGGAGTCTTGGGTCGACGTCTGGCTCAAACAGCCGGTGCGGTTTAGGTCGTGGAAAAACACAAGTGATTTTTCATTCGTTAGGTATGTACTATGTAAATTTCAGTCACTAGGTGTGCTGTATAAAGATGCCACGTTTAGTCGATGACTTTATCTTTTTCTCGTGAGCATTGGTCATTGCGTTGTGTCCTTGCTGGCTGATAGCCGGGTTGCGGTCTACATTCGGAACCGAAGGGGTAGCTAATAAGCGTACTGCACGATACTTCAGATTTTTGTTACCGGACTCGAGCGAGCGAAACCGGGATGTCCATACCACGACTTTTGTGTACAGGACCTCGGGCTTTTGCTCTTGCCGAACTGACAGTCGGGTTAAGGTCTGCAGCCAGATCCAAAGAGTGGGCCTTTGGCGCCACGTATACTACTAGGTCGACACGAAGGGTAGTAGTCTGGGCCAGTCGGCGAGTCCCCGGGAGAGTCTGTCGGAGCCAGAAAAAATATGTGGCAGCAAAAAATGCTAAGATACGGCGAAGGAGTCCTAGGGATCATTTCGGGGCTCCATAGTTGTTCATTCATAATACATAAAGGGTGGGGATACATACACTTCTTGTTCAAGTGTAAAATGGGTGAAGCATGTTTGCGTTCCAGGGTCGATCGTTCTCCTTGTCAGAGCGGTCCATCTTGTTCTTTATTAGCTGCTGGGCGTCAATGAGGTAGTAGGAGTTGTTGTGCAGTACTCTGCTGATGATGAATGGCCCCACCCAAGGGGGAGACATCTTGTGCATCCCCTTGGTGCTTTGTACCAGCCGTAACACAAGGTTGCATTCTAGGAATGAGACGGGGCGGATCTGGCTGCCATGGTAGCGATGTAGGCTTTGCTGGTATATGAATTATCTTGATAGGGCCAGCTCGCGTGCTTCCTCGAGGAGGTTGACACTGTCTTTGCGAGTCTCTTTGGTGCCCTGCTCTGTGTATAGCAACTTGTGGGGCAATTCAAACTCAATGTCAGCTGGTAGGATGGCTTCTGTACCGTAGATGAGGAAGAAAGGAGTGTAGCCGGTTGACCGGCTGGGTGTTGTGCGTAGGCTCCATAACACAGCTAGCAGCTCCTCTATCCAGCATCTGGGCGATCTCATCAGTGGTTCAATCAACCGAGACTTGATTCCGGCTAGGTCCAGATCGTTTGCTATTTCACATTTCCCACTACACTAGGGCTGGGCGACAGATGCCAGGTCTAAGCAGATGACCTTTTGTCGGCAGTAGCGCACGAAGGCCCCCTAAGATAAATTTGTGCCATTGTCGGTGATGATGTTGTGGGGGTAACCGTAGCGCGTGATGATGTCCATGAAGAATTTGACCACTATGGTCCATCCAGCTTCATATGGTATTTTCCTCGATCCACTTGGTGAACTTGTCCACTGCCACCAGGAGATGTGTCATGCCGGATCGCGCGGTCTTAAAGGGGCCGACCATGTCGAGCCCCCACATAGCAAATGGCCAGGTGATGGGGATCGCCTTGAGTGCAGCAGTCGGTGTGTGCTTCTATTGACTGAAACGCTAGAAGCCATTGCACGATCGCACCATTTTCTTAGTGTCTTCTAGTGCAATCGGCAAGTAGAAACCATCGCGAAATGCCTTGGCTACTGATACATTGCAAATGTATCTATAATTTTTTATGTTCCATGCTTGGTTTTATCCACTTTCTTGTGTTTTGTCCACACTTTGGAGTACTTTTCATATGATTTCTTGGACTAACCTATTAACAAGAGCCACAGTGCCAGCTGCCTATTTTCTGCTGTTATTGGTTCCAGGAAAGTCAGAAAATGAATATTCTCGAAATTAGACGGGACAAAAGCCAAAGTGCCTATTTTTCTGGAATACTCACGGAGCCAGAATACGAGACGGAGGAGGGCCAGGGGCTGGCCACACCCCCCCAGGCGTGGGTCCCCCCAAGCCGCGCCAGGGCATGGTGTGGCCCCCCCAGGCACCCCCTCGGTCTCCCTCTTCGCCTATAAGAAGCCTTCTGACCTAAAAACTCTGGGGGGTTCGACGTTTTTCTAGAAGGAGTTCCGCTCTGCCGCCACCACCAGATTCCACGAAACAGCACCAGAAACTGCATTCTGGCACCCTACTGGGACGGGAAATTGGAGAAGATCATCACCATCATCATCACCATCGCTTCTCCATCGACCATCCATGTTTGCCCCATCTATGAGTGAGTAATCCCCTGCTGTAGGCTATGGGGATAGTAGGGATTGGATGAGATTGTTCATGCAATGGCATCAGATTGTTAGGGCATGGTGCCTAGTATCTTTTATTAGTGTTTTATGACTTTGTTGCGACTTGTTGTGCTTAATGCTTGTCACTAGGGCCCGAGTGCCATGATTTCAGATCTGAACATGTTATTGATTCATTATGATAGTATTGTTTTTGGTCTTATCTACAAGTTGTATACACACGTTGTTGTCCGGAACCAATGGCCCCGAAGTGACAGAACCGGTGCTCTATTAAAAGGAGCACCTTAATTGCCAATAGTTCCCTTGAGGCCCCAATGCAAACGGGCTGGCAGGACAAAAGATGTTGTGCAAGTTCTCATTGCGAGCACGTATGACTATATATGGAAAACATGCCTAGGATTATCTAGTACTTGGATGCTTTATCTTATTTATCTGCAATTGCCCTATGTTCTGATTGCTATGTGAATTGTCTTGTCCATGCAACGCCCGTCCATCCATCCCTATGCCTACCGCACTCGAATCTCACTATTTACTGCTATAGTTACTGATGTCTTTACTTTAAAACTGTTGCTACTGATAAAATGCTATGAGCAAGATTGTTTCCAGGTGCAGCTGAATTGACAACTCAGTCGTTAAGGCTTATAAATATTCTTTGGCTCCCATTGTGTCGAATCAATAAATTGGGTTTAACTTCCCTCAGAAATACTGCGATACACCCCTTATACTTGTGGGTCATCAAGACTATTTTCTGGCGCCGTTGCCGGGGAGCATAGCTTTATTTATCAAGTCCACTTGGAGTCACTATTGTTCAAGCTAAGTTTATTCCTGCCTTGTTTGCTTCTTTCTTTATCAAAAATACAAAAAAAATAGTTCCTACTCTAGTTGTTATTTTTGTTGGTCTGTTATTGTCTTGCTTTATCATGCTTGTTGTCAATGGTTGGTTTCTTTGAAACTGAATCTTATTGGCAAGGTGGGTTCACGGAAGATCAAAAATACTATTATAAGGAACACCGGTTGTCACAAAAAGGGAAACACTTATGGGAACAAATTGACAAATTGTATACCATTTCTATAAACGTGTGTTCTATTTATAATGTTACTTATTTCTTTGATAAATCTTGTTGCTGTAGGAGGTACAAACACCTCCCTTTTCAATGTGAGTATAATGATAATGTTACCATATCTTCTTATGTTAAAGGAAATTATGACTTTTATGATGTGGAACAAATCGAGGAATTTATTGCTTGGAAGGGTGCATTTGAACTTGCTAGTTTGCTTGAAAATATTGATGATTCACCTTATAAATATGAGGTTTATGGTATACTTAAATTTTGCTTTGATAATTACAAGGAAGAAAATGGCTATATTCTTGAATATATTAATAGATGCTTTCCACAAATAGAAGAGACTAATGCCTTGCAGGAACCTATGGAAGAAGAAATTGATGAACCTGAAATCTCATTAGATGAAAAAGAGGAGGAGAGTGATGAACAAAAGGAGGAAGAATGGATTAGCTACCCATGCCTACCTTCTAATGAGAGTAACTATTTATCCCTTACATTATTTGATTGTCCCCCATGCTTACTAAAGAAGGATGAATGTTATGTTCCTGAGGATTCTTTTGAAGATGTTTATAATAAAGCTCTAGTGCTTGTAGATCATGAAAAGCATGCTTTATGTGATAGTTATATTGTTGAGTTTATTCATGAGGCTACTAAAAATTATTATGAGAGAGGAAAATATGGTTGTAGAAGTTTTCATGGTATTGAAACACCTCTCTATGTGCTGAAAGTTTTGAAGTTACTCTTGTTTTATCTTCCCATGCCTGTCACTTTGTTCTTTGCGAATTTATTTGCATACACGATTCCTATGCATAGGAAGTGGGTTAGACTTAAATGTGTGTTGGACTTGCTTCTTGATGCTCTTTTTTACTTCAATTCATATTTCTTATGTGAGCATCCTCTCAAACTTTTATGCCTGAAGATGATAATATGTCTATTATTCTTGGGAGACCTTTTTTTAAATACTGCAGGAGCTGTTATTAATTGTAATCATGGGAAGGTGACCTTCAATGTTAATGACAAGGAACATACTATCTATTTCCCCAAGAAGATTGATAGGACTTATGGTTTTGAATTCAATTGAACATGTTGAGGGCATTCAAGTTGGAGAAATATATTGTCCCATACCAAGAGAAAAATTTGAAACTATTATGATTGGGACCATTGCTATCAAGGTTGAGGTAACATAATCATTAGTGGAATACAAAGTTTTATATCATATGAAATTGTTTTGGTAACAAGACTTGATCAACCTTGTTAACAAAAGGATTTCATTGAACAATACAATGGTTTCACCATGATTATCTCTGCTTACTTCTATTCTATCCATTTTTAGTTTTTGCGTATGCCTAACTTAAAGGCGTTAAAGAAAAGTACTTACTGGGAGATAACCCAAAAGTTTTAGATGAGTCTACTTCAGTAATTACTTCAGTAATAACCGCTCCTTATCCTTTTCATTTTCTTTGTGTGCCAAGAGAAGTAGTGATTGGGAAAGTTGCTGTCCCGAAACAGATTTCTGTGCTTCGCCGTACAAATTCGTGTAAAATCGCTGAAAGCATTTTTGAGGCGTGAATTTTTTTGCTTCTGCCCCAGGTTGTTATCTATCTTTCGTTAGTTCAACACTTTTTGATTTGAGCAACAGAAGGTCTTTGAAAAAATTTGTCTTTACCTGCTGGTCTGTTTTGACAGATTTCTGCCATTTTCTGCATTTGCTTCTTGTTGGTTCCTTTTTGAGTTCTTTTGGGGAATTGAGCTTTTTGAGGGAAGTGCTACAGTATCTAGTGTTCTAATGGAAGTTTATTTGGTGTTAGAACTGAAACTTAAGACCTATTATCTTGAGTGCACTAATGTTGCTAATAAAGATTGTGTGAAGTTTTGTATGAAGCAAAAATTTCAGGTGTATGGAAGGAATGAGTAATGAGATGAAGGATGGACTAAAGCTCAAGCTTGGGGATGCCACGCGTGTCACCCCAAGAAATATCCAAGAAGTACAGGCGTCAAAGCTTGGGGATGCCCAAGGCATCCCCTTCATCAATAAAAATCTCAGGTTTCTTCCAACCACTTCATTTTTATTGTTTCATGCACAGTTGTGTTGCTCTTGGAGCATCTTCTTTTTCGTTTTTCGTTTTGGTTTTCGTTTGCTTGGTTTCCTTAGTTTGCTGAATAAATTGGTTGGACCTCCTCTTTCATACATTGGTGTTCAAATAGTTTGGTTTGGTTTGGAAAAGAGTAGGAAAGCTCATGCTTAAGTGGTAAAGAGAGCTTGTTTTTGACTGTGGCCTATGCTTTGTCATGCCATGCTTGATATTGTTTTGGCTTTATGCTTAGTATTATTTGCTGTAGCATGACTTGCTATAAACAATTGAGATTGCTTAATGTGCCTTGGATGAATCATGCGTTGTTTTAGCATATTAAAGCATAATATAGTGGTATTCTCCTTTGATGCTTTATTTGGGTTGACTTGGCACGTGCTCACACGATGTTATGACTATCCCAAGTCACCATAAGCCTTCATGATCCTTTAGTTTTCAACTTGTAGTATCACCTTATGCTTTGATCAATGATGTTTTGTCGCTCTGCATGATTATGGCCATTATTGCTCTCTCGTTTGTCGCTCCCTTACTATTGCTAACCTTCACTTACACTGAGTTTTACTCAAGTTTCCAACTCCCTTAAACCAAATATTGCCAAAGTGTCCACCAAACCTACCTATTAGCATCATTTGCTACTTCCGTGCATATTCAATATGCCTTGTTTTCTTCCGAATAAAATGTTTGCTTGTTATGAGAAAGTTAGTTAGTAAAGCTCTCACGAACTTGATGGCACACTTTATTTCCTGCACTTAAGAAACCTGAACCATTGTGACTCTCCATGAAAGTTATATGCTTACAAATTATAGGCTGGGGATTAGCAAAACCGTGCTGTCACGGGGAACGCTTTCAACACTTGTAAATATATACCCAGTTGATACCATGCTCTTTTGTTTGCGGATGTCGTCGGTGTGAAATAAAAGGGGAGCTTGTAAGTCCATGGAGTTATGTATGTGTGTTAGAGAAACGCTTGGGCCGCTGGTCTAATCCATGCTGACATGGTGGAAACCTGCAGCGTAACCATAATGATATCTATGAAGCATTCTTCTTATAAAAAAAGAGAGATAGCTATTGAGAAAAAGGAAAAAAAAGATTTATGAAAAGAGGAAAGAGAGAAAAAAAAGCACCATTTTCCCATGGTAAATAAGAAGATTGCTGACATACTCATTGTCTGCTTGCCTTGTCATTTTGATATGGGGATTCTTCCGTATCATCGGGAAAGGGGTATCCCATTGGCGGTTCCCTATGATACGCACATATTTACGATAATAAGAACTTACCGGTAACTAAAGTTGAGTAGCATGAGGAGTGGCCCTCGTATTCAAGGGACATGGGATTTCCAGTTTATAGTCTGTCAAGCATATAACTCAGATTGGACCTCACTTTCACCTTAACCACATTAAAGATGCTTATGATAGGGGCAATGAGAGCTCAAAGCTAATGAGTACCATACTTTCAGCATTTGGAAGCCTTTCAAACTGTTCAAAACCTGTTCATTTCCTTGTTGAGTCTTCACACATTCTATGAGCACTTTCTTGAGAGCATAGTGGCCATTCTTAGTTCTATGTGCATTGTCCCAAGACTTGTTGATTGATGCATACCTTGATATTGCTTGTTTTAAACTATTTGTATCTAGTCACTCTTGTAAACTTTGAAGGTGTCCTATGCATTTATGTTTGCTACTCTATGAGGGACAAGCTGAATGCCACTATGCTATGTTTTCTTTATGTGAAACAAACAAACGTCTTGCAAAGCATTGTTATTCATGAGTCTTTTGTTTGTGCCATTTTATGTTGCAACATAGTTGCTATGTCTTATTGCTAGAACTTTGTCTTTCATGTTATGATTGAAGTACTATGATCCTAGCTTTGAATGTTTTACAAATGATCAATTTTATGATGGTGCATGTCACCTCAAAAATTATTCTTTCTTTTTATCACTTACCTACTCGAGGACGAGCAGGAGTTAAGCTTGGGGATGTTGATACATTACAAATGTATCTATAATTTTTGATGTTCCATGCTTGGTTTTATCCACTTTCTTGTGTTTTGTCCACACTTTGGAGTACTTTTCATATGATTTCTTGGACTAACCTATTAACAAGAGCAACAGTGCCAGCTGCCTGTTTTCTGCTGTTTTTAGTTCCAGGAAAGTCAGAAAATGAATATTCTCGGAATTGGACGGTTCAAAAGCCAAAGTGCCTATTTTCCGGAAGACTCACGGAGCCAGAATACGAGACGAAGGAGGGCCAGGGGCTGGCCACCCCCCCTAGGCGCGGGTCCTCCAGGCCGCGCCAGTGCATGGTGTGGGGCCCCCAGGCACCCCCTCGGTCACCCTCTTCGCCTATAAGAAGCCTTCTGACCTAAAAACTCTGGGGGGTCGACGTTTTTCCAGAAGGAGTTCCGCTCCGCCGCCACCACCAGATTCCACGAAACAGCACCAGAAACTCCGTTCTGGCACCCTGCCGGGACGGGGAATTGGAGAAGATCATCACCATCATCATCACCATCGCTTCTCCATTGACCATCCATGTTTCTCCCCATCTATGAGTGAGTAATCCCCTGCCGTAGGCTATGGGGATAGTAGGGATTGGATGAGATTGTTCATGTAATGGCATCAGATTGTTAGGACATGGTTCCTAGTATCTTTTATTAGTGCTTTATGACTTTGTTGCGACTTGTTGTGCTTAATGCTTGTCACTAGGGCCCGAGTGCCATGATTTCAGATCTGAACATGTTATTGATTCATTATGATAATATTGTTTTTGGTCTTATCTACAAGTTTTATACACACGTTGTTGTCCGGAACCAATGCCCCGAAGTGACAGAAATCGGGATAACCGGAGGGAATAGCTTTGATGTGAGGATCACATGTGTTCACGGAGTGTTAATGCTTTGCTCCGGTGCTCTATTAAAAGGAGCACCTTAATTGCCAGTAGTTCCCTTGAGGCCCCGCTGCAAATGGGCTGGCAGGACAAAAGATGTTGTGCAAGTTCTCATTGCGAGGATGTATGACTATATATGGAACGCATGCCTAGGATTATCTAGTACTTGGATGCTTTATCTTATTTATCTGCAATTGCTCTATGTTCTGATTGCTATGTGAATTGTCTTGTCCATGCAACTGCCGTCCATCCATCCCTATGCCTACCGCACTCGAATCCCACTGTTTACTGCTATAGTTACTGCTGTCTTTACTTTAAAACTGTTGCTACTGATAAACTGCTGTGAGCAAGATTGTTTCCAGGTGCAGCTGAATTGACAACTCAGTTGTTAAGGCTTATAAATATTCTTTGGCTCCCCTTGTGTCGAATCAATAAATTGGGTTTCACTTCCCTCAAAAGTAATGTGATAGACCCCTTATACTTGTGGGTCATCAGCTACTATGGCTCTTGATGATGCATGGTGACCGCACTCACCTTGGTGGATGTCCACGAGCAGCCGGATGCCTTCGTCTTGGTCTACACAACGTTGGTAGATGCCTCCTATGCTACGCTTGTATAGCTCGTTGTTGATGATGGTGTATGTTCATGCTTTGCACGTGATTTGCCTTGCCGCGACTTCTTCGTCTAGGAGTTCGCCTCTGGTTATGAAATCCATGAAAGGTTTGGCCCATGTCAAGGTCTCCCGGATGGCGAACACGTTCTGGATGATCAGCTGTACTTTGTCTTGCTTGGCCGGGCCAGGCTCGTCGGGTGAACTACCAGGTGGAAGCGAGGAGTTGGAAGTCCCCGGGCAGCTGGAGCCGGTGCGGGGTGGCGGGACCTTCTTGGCGGCTTCTGGGTCCTTGGAGCCAGTAGTCCCCGGGTACGTGGCCCGAACGATCTCCTCGGATTCTAGAGATGCCTAGATTGAGGGCTTACGCAGGTGGTCTAGGGAAACTCCTGGAGGGATTGCTTATCTTGTGGGGACGACTCGCGTGAGCATGTCGGCAGCTTCATTGTTGGCTCGAGGGATGTGGTGGAACTCACACCCCTCGAAACAAGCACACAATTGCTGGACGAAGAACTGGTACAAGGCCATATTTGCGTCCTTGGCGTCCTAGTCACCTGAGATTTGCTGCACCGCCATATTTGACTCATCGATGCAAAGGATCTGACGGATGCCAATTTCTTTTGCTAGCCGAAGGCCATGAATGAGTGATTTGTACTCGGCGACATTGTTGGACGCGCGAAAGTGGTTTTGCAGCACATACTCTAGCCGGTCTCCCTTTGGAGAGGTGATGACAATGCTGGCTCGCAAGACCCACGCATCTTTGAGCCGTCAAAGTGTAATCTCTAATGCGTGGATTCAGGGACCGGTGGACAGTACTGGGTTTCTGCCTAGTCGACTAGGAAGTCGGCTAGGGCCCGAGACTTGATCGTTGTTCTTGGCTCGTATTGGATGATGTGGGTGGCGATCTTGATAACCCATTTCACCACTCGGCCGGTGGCATACTTGTTGCCGATGATCACAGAGAGTGGGGCCAAGGCCACAACCCGATGGAATGTTCTTGGAAGTAGTGCTTCAATTTCTTGGCGGCCATGTACATGCCATACACCAGTTTCTGGTAGTGGGGGTAGTTATGCTTCGAGAGTGAGAGAACTTTGCTCAAATAGTACACCGGGAGCTGGACTGGCTGCGCTCCCTCTTCTCGCCTCTCCACCACGAGCACGACATTGACGACCAGGTTGGTGGCCACGATGTACATCAACATTGACTCCTTTGCGGCCGGGGCCGCCAGTATGGGCGGGGTGGAGAGCATGCGCTTGAGGTTGTGGAAAGTCGTGTCCTCCTGAGCTGACCAAACGAACCGGTCGGTTTTCTTCATGAGCTGGTACAATGGGAGTGCTTTCTGACCCAACCGGCTAACGAACTGGCTGAGGGAGGCCAAGCATCCGGTAAACTTCTGCATGTCGCACAAATTTTGTGACATCTGCATGCGCTCGAGTGCGCCTATCTTCTCTGAGTTAGCCTCTATTCCTCGTTCTAAGATGAGGAAACCGAGGAGCTGACCGGTCGGGATGATGAACATGCACTTCTCCGGGTTCAGCTTCATCTGGAACCGGCGGAGGTTTACAAATGTCTCCTTCAGGTCTTCGAGGAGCGTGTATTGCCCTTTCATCTTCACCACCACATCATCAACATAAGCATGTATGTTTCTCCCAATTTGCGCTTGCAAACATTTCTACATGCAGCGCTGGTAGGTTGCAACTACATTTTTCAGTCCCAACAGCATGGTGGTATAGTAGTAAGCCCCATATGGGGTGATGAAGGCCGTTTTTATTTGATCCACATGATTCAACATAATCTAGTGGTAGCCTGAATAGGCCTCCAGAAAGGACAACAGGTCGCGTCCAACCGTGGAATCGATTACTTGATCTATTTGAGGCAGGGCGAAGGGATCTTTGGGTCAGGCCTTATTGAGGCTGGTGTAGTCGACGCACATGCGCCATGTCTTGTTTTTCTTTAGTACCAATACCGGGTTCGCCAACCACTCTAGATGGTACACTTACATTATGAACCCAGCTGCAAGGAGTCGAGTGATCTCCTCACCAATTGTCTTCCTTTTCTTTTTCGTGAAGCGGTGGAGAGACTGCTTGACCGGCTTCGCATCCGGGAGGACATGGAGAGAGTGCTCGGTGAGCTCCCTCGGAATACCTAGCATGTCCTTTGGGTACCATGCAAAGATATCCCGATTCTCATGGAGAAAGCTGATAGCGCACTTTCCTATTTGCTTTCGAGGCTGGTTCTGACCAAGACAAACTTGTCCGGCTCGGCCTCGTTAAGCAAAGTCTTCTTTCTGCCATTGGCTGGCTTGAATTGCGTCTCCCCGGCTAGCTTGGGGCTTCTAGTCGGCATGTCAGCTTGCGCCAGCACCACATTCTGCATGATGACACGCTTTTCCTTTGCAATGATCATGGCCTCGGCCATCTTGGAGCCGATGGAGGTGCACTATATTGACCGCTTGTAGCAACCAACAACAGTGATCAATGCCTTGGTTCCAGGGAGCTTCATCTTGAGGTATGCATTGTGTGGTACTGCCATGAACTTGGTTAGCACTGTGTGCTTCAGGATAACATGGTAAGCGCTGGCAAGGTTGACCACCTCGAACCAAATAGCCTTGTGGTGGAAATTGTCCTCCACGCTGAAGATGACGTCGAGCCGGATTTTGCCGATTGGCGAATGCAATGGGCCTGTGGCGGCGCCATGGAAGGAGGTGCTGGAGGGTTGAAGCTGAGACTCACTGATGCCGAGTCGGTCCATGGAGCTGCGGTATAGGAGGTTGATGCTTCTGCCACCGTCAATGAGGATGTGCGAGAATCTACAGGAATGCTTCTAGGAGACGATGATGGGATCCAAGACCATCGCGTAGCTTCCCAGATGACATAGCACAGCTGGTTGGTCCCTCCTGCTCCACATGATCTCTTTTTTCGACCAATTCAGGTATTGGGGAATAGGTGGGACGATGACATTCACTTCTGCCTCGCGGCTTCTCTTGATGTTCTTGGTTTTCGGCTCGGTGGTGAAGATGTGGTAGTTGCACACATGGCGAGGGTAATTGTCATTGGCCTCCTCCTTTCGATGCTGAAATTCTCGGTTATCTAGCAGGACTCCGGTTGGGGGAGGCGGAGGTGGTGGTGGAAGTCCACCGACTTCAGCCATTCTCCTGGTCCAGCTACACTGGAGGATGGTGTGCATAGCGGGCTTGTTGCCGCCGCTGTGGAACTTGCAAGGCCCGTCAAGCATTGACTCGATGGTGTACTTGGGTCTTGGTGGCTGGTCATCTAGCTTCTGCCTCCGACTGCCTACCTGCTTGGAGCCATACCGGTTATCCGGCTGGTCGTCTTTCCTTTTGCCTTGGCGGTTGTCGTGGCCGTGCCGCCTAGAGTTGTGGTGGTACTACCCAGCTGGCTCCTGCCAACCGAGTTATCATCAATGATTTCCCCGTGGTCATCCACTACAATGGCTTTCTTTATCACCGAGTCGGTGGTGGCGTACTTGTCTGTGATGGCCATGGTCTAGGGATCCACCCAGCTGAGCTTGTGCTTTAGCATGGTGCCATATCAGCAACCATTGGTGAAGAAGTCAATCGCCTAGTGCTCGTGCACCCCTTCGCAGGAGTTATGCATGCTCGTCCACCGAGTGAGGTAGGCATGATCGGACTCGCCCTTGCCCTAGATGCAAAGGGCAAGCTCATGAGGCCTGCTCAACCACTTGTAGGTGTCGGTGAAGTTGCGGACGAGCGCTTCCTCGAAGTCCAGCCAAGCGTTGATGCTATTGTCGGGGAGACTATTCAACCATGTTATGGCCGAGTCCAGGAGCATGAGGGGAACGTAGCGTACAACCACCTGCCTATTGTCATTTGCGATGCCCACCATAGTGACATAATCCACGAACCAATCTTCCGGTTTTACTGTGATATTGTACTTTGATGTGTCTTTGGGAGCGAAAATCCCTTTGGAAACAGCTCATTCCTGATGTGTGGCCTGAAACATATTGGACCGGCTGGACTTTCTTCTTCAGTGATACATGACTAGACCAACAAGTGGATGCGCTCGCGGGTGTCGGCAGCCTCCGGCCCACGGAGACTGAGCTATCCAGTCAGACGAGACATCGAGGGAGCATGGATTCGACCGACTCCGTCGGCATTTGCCTTGTGATGTTGTCCTTGGCCGGCTCCGCCGGGCGGGGCAAGGTTCTTGCTGGTGACTACAGCGGCGTCATGCTGGTGCTGGCCTGTAACTACCTCGGTGAATTACGCTCTTAGTTACATGCCTGGATGAACGAAAGTGGTTAAAATAGTACGGTGGGGCCTAGGGCCACTCCCGGTAGACCTTTCGGCCGTCCTAACCACTTTCAGAACATCGGGACAAGAACGAGCGGCGTAATCGGCAGACGAAGGGATCAACTACATACACAAATGGGTATGTATGCAAGCCACATACAACAGTCCTCAGAGCCATTCCATCTAAAAGAAATAGAAATATTGCATTGCCATACGGCTAGATTCAAATGTCCTAGATAGAGATAATAATTTAGGATAGCTCCTCATACAACAAACATCAGAGTATCAGGCGGAAGCGGAAAACAAGATCTGAGTACGGATAAGAAACAAATCGGCATAAGATGCCACATAAATAAACACATCTCGCCCACAGATCTCACGGATCCCCGTTCCCGGAATCTCTACACCGAGTGATCGTTGCCAACATCATCCGTCTCTTCCACCCAGTATCCTTCTTGCGAGTAAACCTCTTCATCTGAATCAAACAATTTATCGTGTGAGACCCTAGGGGTACTCAGCAAGTCTTTATGCCACTAAAGGGGACACAACCTAGGGAGACGCAATTGCAGCGAAAGATAATAACTAACAAGTCTATAGATACTCGCTAACCATCCGCCTAACCAATGATAGACGGATGTCCGTTAATTAAGAACAACAGTTATAACAATATAATTAACAGATCCATCCTCCTCCTCGCTTACCAACGAGGAAGCGGACGAAAAACCCCCATCATCCGTTGGCAGTTTTATTAACCATTCCATGAGTATTGTACTATTTACTAGTCAAGTACTTAGTCAATTGAAAAGCGATACTTTAGTTATACTTGTCTATGATCGAGAAACTGTGCTCCAAGTCGTCCATAACCACGGACACGGCTTTCAGAAAGATTTACCCTGCAGGGATGCACGAATAGCAACACACACTCGATCAACCTCGGAAAAACCAACTCAAAACCCAACGAGGTATTCACGACAAAGCGATCACAGGATTCAGAAATATTTCAGGGGGGCACCCCATTAAGCTACCCGCAACGAAGTTGGCCGGCTCGGAGACGGACCCAAGGTTTGCGCCAATGGCTGTAAACGACTAGGAACCCGAAAATGTGACTGGGCTTGTCGATACCACGAAAACACTCCGCATCCAAAACAGTACAGGTGCTCCACGCACAATCTTAATAATACAGTAAAGCATGGCATACGTACATGATAGTAATAAAGCCCCAAACTACTTGTGGCCCCAAGAAATAAGAATGAATCAAGCTCTGGCTCAGGGGGGTCCATAAGGCCTCCCGGATGTGGATAGTGCGAATAGTCAAGGAACAGGAATCAAGTATTCAGGGTCCTACGGGACACAAGTGAGCATGAAAAACCAAATACCACATATTGCTCACCGGTGCCTCTTTCATTAGTTATCCCATTACTACTCAGGTTATGTTGTTTAGGTACCTCGTTATCCATCAGACACTCACATACCCTACACCTGTTTTTCTACGACTCGCATGGCTTAAACAACTCTTGTAGTAATGGCTCTTGGGATGGAGGAACAAGCTTGGTGGGGTTTAAAAGTAAAGGGTATGTAGTACTTGGGATTCAATTTAATGCAATCACGACTCAATGATGTAAGAAAAAGATAGAGGCAATAGGTACTATATGTATGCAAGCATGTGGTAGTGCTTGCCTGGCAGCTCAGTTGAAGCGAGAGACGGATCTGGGTAGAACTCCTGTGATTCCTGGTAATTCTCCTCCTGGGCGTCTATTCGAAGAAGAACCAAACAAACAAGGGCCAACATAAATAAAGTGCACAAGTATATGAAGTAAAATGCGACAAGCAAACAAGCGTGCCATGATGATGATGCACAATTTACATGGCATTTAAGTAGCATGGCATGGTGAGGTGTGGGGTACAAGAATAAAGCATTTTATTATTTGTTTAGTCAAGTTTTATTGCCATAAACAGTTCAGATTTTTAATAATGACACGATGCATGCTTCAATTCAGAACAAGGACTGCATAAATAGAATGGGCTCGTCACGCTGATCGATTTAGACATATTATTTGCCAAATTTGGAGTTATATAATTAAAGTTATTAATTTATTAAGAAAAAGGGCATTTATTTGTAATTTTAATCATCTCGAAAATTTAAAGTGGTCAAACATTATTTTGAATGGCATATTTGAAATCCTCACATTTTTCTGATTCAAAAACATATATCATTTGTATTATTTGGATTTATAATTTGAAAGCTATTTAAAATCTGATTTGAATTTGAATTTAACCAATTTTGAATTTGTTTTGTTAAAACAGCTAAACAGGGAAAACTTTTTTACACCCAGGTGAATTCGACCCAAGCCACTGACGGGTGGGCCGCTGCTGGCTGGGGCACGCGCGCGCCGAAAAAGCTTTTCTCACCGCGGCTTTACCTAGCCACAGCGAATGGCAGGCGGGACCAGCGGCTACGGGCCCACATGACAGCGGCTGAGCCCGCAGAGGCTGGCAGGTGGGGTCGTGCTGGAGCGCGGGTTGAGATTACAAAAACTGGAGTGCCTTTCTGTAAAAAGCACGCAGCGGCTGGCAGGTGGGGTCGTGAGTACCGCGGGTTGAGCGAGAGTTAGAAAGAGGGGACTATTTGTAAATCGACCACGGCCCGTACTGTAGATCTTCTTCTGAACCGCGGACAGAAACGTGTTCGACCGCACGGCACGCGGGGGACTCGATCCGGGGACCTGGGACTCGCACGCGGGGGTGGGAGCCACTGGGGTAGTCTGAGAACGTTGTTAGGAGGGGGAGGGCTGACTAGATGAGGCGGGGCGTGGCGTAGAGGCGGTCAGACGACAGCGGCCGACGGCGCACGGAGAGTGCCCGGCGAAACGCCTGGCGCGGCTAGGGTTTCACGGCGAGGCCAAGGGTGTCTAGGTGGAAGATGAACTCACCGCGGGCTCGATGGAGGGCTCAGATCGGAGTGGGGCGTAGCAGATCGACGACGTGGCTGGCGGCCGGCGAGATTAGGGTTTCGGCGGGGCGGTGTTGGTGCTGGCGGATCTGGTTCTCCTCCTCCTCCTCGCTGGCGCGTCCAGGGCGAAGCAGGGGATCCTCCTTGGTCTCCTCGACCACCTCCACGACGCGCGTGCTGGCCGGAACGAGGAGACGCCGGTGGTACTGGCGGTGTCCGGCGAGGGAGTTGGTGTCAGTGAAGAAGAAGGAGGGGAGAGGCAGGGGCTCTAGGGTGGATCTGGTGATGGCCAGGGTGCGTGGGGCGGAGGGTAAAGCGAGGGAGAGGGAGGAGGGTGCCGTGTGGGAGCGGGCAGAGATAAAGTGGCTTCGGCCACTTTTCTCCCTCCTCGATCACGTGCTCGACGTGAGCAGCCAGGGCAGGGGCAGGTAGGGCCTGGCAGGTGGGACAGCAGAGAGGAGCTCGGGGTGGCGCTAGCTCGGCAGAGAGAGAGAAAGAGAGAGGAGAGGGGAGGCTCGGTGAGCTAGGGTTAGCTTAGAGAGGGGCTCGGGTTAGCTAGGTAGAGGGCTCGGTTAGGGTTTTGTTAGGGTTGGGGTAGGAGGGTAGCTGAGGTGGGGCCAGCATGGTAGAGAGAGAGAGAAAGAGAGAGAGGTGAGTGAGGTTAAGGGTTAGGGTTTAGTTAAGAAAAATTAGGGTTTGGGGAGAGAGGGTAGGTGTTAGGGTTTAGATTAGAGTGTGTAGGTTTTAAAACATATTTATAAGATCAAATCTAGATGAAAGGAGAGGCTTTGGTTTAGCATAAGGTGAGGTGAAGGTGAACCTAAGAAAAAGAGAGAGGAATGGGTTTAGGGGAAAGGCCTCATTTGATCATGCATGAAGGGAAAATAAAATGATGTTGATGAGAACATGGGAATGGTGGAGAGAGATGGAGATGATCCCACAAAGAAAGAACCACTAAAACAAAGGAAAAACAAATGGGCTAAAGGTGGTGATGATGCTTGCATGGCCCATGCAAAATAATTAATGCCATGTTTTATTCTGTGAAAACAATAATAATAACATGGCATTATTCTTATGCATTCCCAAAATGTGGAATAAAGGCCAAGCAAAAGTAATTAGAATTAGATCCACCTCAACCCACATGAGCTAGAATAAATATCAAAAGAAAAAGAAATACAAGCTCATGGGTAAATGGAATGGTGGAATTATAAGGTGGTGACAAAGAAAAGTGATGGAGTTAAAATAAAAGATATGCCCCCAACTCAACTTGGGCATTAAACAATATATCAATAACCAAATACAATGTCAAGAGGCATATACAATTAATAATGCATATGAGAGAAGAACCAAAGAAAAAGGGTTTTATATGATGCTCAAATGCAAGGTGGCATGATGACATGAGCATGATATAATTATGATGCAGCAATTATATGTAAGGAGTAGCCATTATCTTACTAGACCAAGTAGCATACCATTGTTAGACAATTGGGATGCTACAACTCTCCCCCACTAAACAGGAATCTCGCCCCAAGATTCTAGGAAGAAGAAGACGACTCAAAGAGGGTAGGATACTTGGCACGGAGCTCATCTTCACGTTCCCAAGTGGCTTCATCAACGGAATGGTGCGACCACTGCACCTTGCAGAACTTGATAGACTTGTTGCGAGTCCTTTCTGCGACTTCAAGAATTTTTATGGGGTGTTCCTGATAAGATAGATCTTCTTGGAGATTGATGAGTTCATGGTCCACGGTCCTGCCGGGATCCTTGAAGCACTTCTTTAGTTGAGAAATATGGAAAACATCATGAACCTTGAGTTTTTCAGGAAGCTCAAGAGCATAAGCAACTTCTCCTCTTCTTCCACGAATTTTGAAAGGACCAATGTATCTAGGAGCCAGCTTTCCTTTGATACCAAAGCGGTGCGTGCCTCTCATGGGAGTGACACGAAGGTAAACGAGATCACCAGGGACATACTCCATGTCCATGTGCTTTCGGTCATAATTGCTCTTCTGGCGACTTTGAGCAATCTTCAGATTTTCAAGAATGATGTGAACTTTCTCCTCTGCTTGAGTTACAATGTCAGGGCCAAACAATATTCTTTCTCCTGCGCCCGACCAACCAATCGGAGTTCTGCATTTGCGACCATAGAGAGCGTCAAATGGTGCCATCTTTAGACTTTTCTGGAAACTGTTGTTGTAAGAGAATTCAGCATAAGGAAGACATTCTTCCCATTTCATGCCAAAAGAGATAATGCAAGCACGGAGCATATCTTCCAGAATCTGATTGATCCTTTCAACTTGTCCTTGCGACTGAGGGTGGTAGGCTGTGCTGAAGTTCAATTTTATTCCCAAAGCATTTTGGAAACTTCCCCAAAACTTGGAAGTGAAGATGCTTCCACACTCTGAACTGATCTCAAGAGGAACCCCATACAGAGAGACAATTCTGTTGATATAGAGCTCAGCCAACTGAATTGCAGAAATTGTTTCCTTGACTAGAAAGAAGTGAGCTACTTTAGAAAGCCTGTCGATGACAACAAAGATTGCATTGTTGCCCTTCTGCGACCTTGGAAAACCAGTTATGAAATCCATCTCTACTTTCTCCCATTTCCATTCTGGAGGCTTCAATGGCTGTAGAAGACCGGAAGGTTTCTGATGGATAGCTTTAACTCTACGACAGACATCACACTCCGAGACATACTTGGCACAATATCGTTTCAACCCAGGCCACCAATATTGTGTTTTCAAGTCCATGTACATCTTAGTGCTGCCAGGGTGGATAGAAAGAACAGAATCATGCGCCTCCTTGAGAACTTGCTCTCTTAAACCCGGGTAGTTCGGAACAAACATCCGGTGTTCAAAGAAAAGAGTGCCTTGGTCGTCAACGTGGAAAGACTCATACTTCGGAAGCTGAATGTTGGAGATGATCTTTTTAGTGTAAGGATCACCAAGTTGAATGGAACGAACTTTTTCTTCCAAGAGAGGTGTTGCTAGAAGGTTCAGAAGATAACCTTGATCCACAATTTCAAGGTTTAGCTTGCGGAATTCCTCGCACAAGAGAGGCTGTTGTTCTTCCACCAGGAGGTTGTTGACATACGCTTTTCGGCTGAGAGCATCGGCCATGACATTAGCTTTGCCCGGAGTGTAGTTGATGATCAAATTGAAATCATTGATTGTTTCAATCCACCTCCTCTGACGAAGGTTGAGATCAGGCTGTGTGAATATATACTTCAGACTCTTGTGATCAGAAAAGATCTCACAACGGTTGCCAAGCAAGTAATGCCTCCATACTTTCAAAGCAAAGACAACTGATGCGAGTTCGAGGTCATGTGTAGGATAGTTGATCTCATGCGTCTTCAACTGTCGAGAGGCATAAGCAACAACTTGCTTTTCTTGCATAAGGACCGCACCCAGTCCTTGCAATGATGTGTCACAGAAAATCTGGAAAGGCTTTGATGTATCTGGAGGAACCAAAACTGGTGTGGAAGTGAGCTTCTCTTTGAGTGTTTCAAAGCTTGCTTGACATGCAGGAGTCCAAAGGTATTTCTTGCCTTTCTTGAGGAGATCGGTAAGGGGCTTCGCAATCTTCGAGAAGTTTTGAACGAAGCGACGGGAGTAACTAGCCAAACCAAGGAAACTCCGGACTTCTTTGACATTTATGGGTGGAAGCCAGTCCATAATTGTCTTAATAGTTTCTGGGTTGACGGCGATGCCCTTGGCAGAGATGACGTGACCAAGGTAGGTGACTTGAGGTAGCCAAAACTCACACTTGGAGAACTTTGCATACAGGCGGTTCTCACGAAGCTTGTTTAGGACACACCGAAGGTGTTCTTCATGTTCTTCCTTAGACTTAGAATAGACTAGAATATCATCCAGATAGACCACAACGAACTTATCAGGATACTCCATGAAAACCGAGTTCATAAGCCTTGAGAAGGTAGCAGGTGCATTGGTGAGACCGAAAGACATGACCGTGTACTCATACAGGCCATAGCGGGTGGTGAAAGCTGTTTTGGGAACATCTTCCTTGCGAATCTTGATTTGATGGTATCCACTTCTCAAGTCAAGCTTAGAGAATACCACAGCTCCAGCTAGCTGATCGAAGAGATCATTAATCCGCGGAAGGGGGTATTTATTCTTGATTGTTTTAGCATTGAGTGCCCGATAGTCAACACAAAGTCTATCAGTCTTGTCTCGCTTCTTCACAAAGATGGTTGGGCCACCCCAAGAAGAAGTACTGTGCTGAATGAAACCCAACTTCTCTTGTTCATCAAGTTGTCGCTTGAGTTTAGCCAACTCAGCAGGACCCATTTTATAAGGCCGCTTGGAGATAGGAGCGGTACCAGGTTGAAGTTCAATCACAAACTCAACCTCACGATCCGGAGGCATACCTGGCAACTCTTCAGGAAAGACATCTGGAAACTCACAGACCGCCGGAACACTCTGAATACCTTCCAAATCATCATCATTCAGAGCCGCCAAAGAATAAAGCTGAATTACAGGAGTCAAACTTGGAGAATAGACTATATGGCCTTCAGGAATTTTCAGAGAAACCGAACGTTCAGCACAATCAATCACAGCTGCATTTGCTGTTAACCAATCCATGCCCAAGATAACATCAATGTCAGAATTGCCCAGAATAATTAAGGAAGCCGGAAACGAAGAACCACCAATCTCAATTTGATTGCCATGGCTGATTTTAGAAGATGCCATTGTTGCGCCAGGAGAAAGGACCATTAACCGCTTAGGGAGAGGATCCATAGATAACCCATTCCTATCAGCAAAACTCGTAGAGATAAAAGAATGCGATGCGCCAGAATCAAACAAAACTCGTGCAGGAACTGAGTTAATAGGAAGCATACCCATGACAACTCCAGGTGCATGCTCAGCTTGAGCAACGTTGACACAGTTGGCATGAGCAACCGTAGACCCAGGCTTAGTGTTGATGTTGAGAGCCCGAGGTGGAGGTGCACGAACCATAGGAGAACTTGCCGCAGGTCTTGGAGGTGGTGGAGGAAGAGCTTTGTTGTTCATTGGACAATTCCAGTGCTGATGCCCAGTGTTTCCACAAGTATAGCAAGCACCAGGTGGACGTGGAGCAACGTAGCCAGGGACTCCGCCAGACACTCCAGGGTAGTTGTGGTTGTAGCCCCTGGGAGCCGCAGTGAAGGAGTTTGGTGGCCTTGCTGCGTAGCTTGACGGTCTTGGTGGAGCAGGGAGCGACGGTGGGGTGTTAGGAACCCAGACACGACGCTTAGAAGGAGCTGTCATAGCAGAAGAGCTTGCTGTATCACGGCTGTGTTTTTTTGACTCCTCAAACACTTGCCTACTTGCTTCTTCCTGCAGAGCTGTATGTTGGAGTTCCAGAAAAGATGTCGGCCTTGCATGAGTGATTGCATACTTAATTGATGCATTGAGCCCTTGCCTAAACCTCTTTTGCTTCTTCTTGTCATCAGAGATCTCATCGCCACCATACCGAGAAAGGTTCATGAAGTTTCTGATGTAGGTGTTGACATTGTCAGTGCCCTGCTTGAGGTTGAGAAACACTTCCTTCATCCTTTCCATGACAATTTCTGACAGATATTGCTCTTTGAAAGCCCCAGTGAATTGCTCCAAAGTAGGCTGAAAACCAGAGAGGTCTGCCTTGAGGTAATTTTCCCACCAGAGAGCTGCATCTCCCTTTAGAAGGTGAGTGGCACATTTGACCCATTCTTGCTCGGGAACATCCGCAGTCATCAGCAACCTTGACACTTCACGAAGCCAATCATCCGCATCAAGTGGTTGATCAGACACCTCAAATTGGCGTGGGTTGAACTTCAGGAAACTCTTGATGTCTCCTCGCTTGGGAGGTGGAGGTAGCGGAACAAACTCATTCCTCCTGACACTTTCCTCGAAGCGCTGCTGGTTCTGCTGCATAGTGCCCAAAGAATTTGCAATACTTTCCAAAGCAGCCCCCAGTTCAGGTGGTATGTCCTCCTCAGAACGGCGTGGTGGTGCCATCCTGTGCTTGATATAAAACACAAGTCAGTACTATAATGGAGAATGATAATAATCCAAAATAGTACCAAAATGGAATTAACCAAGATTAAAGGATGCAATTCACTGAGATGATATTAAAATATCAACAAAGTTAAAGGCAACTAGAAGATATTAAGCATAACGCACACGACTGAACAAGGAGTGTGGTACACAAGCTAACAAAGAAAAAAATTCCGCAATTTTCGGCATTAAAATACCACTATATGCGTAAACCACTTAACGAATCAAGATTAGTAACTCTACTAATTCAATATACAAGAGAAATGATAAAAGTAGTGGTATGGTCGCGACTCCATCCTGCACTCACATCATTACTCCGCACATGAATCAGTAAAACACATATCCCAACACCTTCTTCTTAAGATGAACCTAAAGATTGGTAACTACGAAAAAGAACACCCTAACAAGCTAACGTCAGATAACAAAGAGTAAGATAGATCGCATCGGTAAACAACGAATCAAAATAGATCGCGTCGGTTTACAAAGGCCTGTCGGTATGGAATGTACCAACAGTTGATAACCAAAAGGCAGATAGTGATAACATTTGGATGCAACAGATAGACAAGGAATTCACACACACACACACACACAACCTATGGTACTACGGAACCCAGAACACGTGAATCCTATTTTGAATTTTTAGAAGAGGATTGAAAACGTTACACTTCCTTACCAGAAAAAGGGTGGGTGGGTGGGTAAGAAGAAAAATGGAAGCAGTCCTACTCTCACGTTTTGTTTTTCCCTAGTATACATAACTACCAAAATATTTGCTAGACTGACAACGACCATTTTGGCTGAGACCCTGAAGGGCGGGATGGCTCCGATACCAATTATAACTACCTCGGTGAATTACGCTCTTAGTTACATGCCTGGATGAACGAAAGTGGTTAAAATAGTACGGTGGGGCCCAGGGCCACTCACGGTAGACCTTTCGGCCGTCCTAACCACTTTCAGAACATCGGGACAAGAACGAGCGGCGTAATCGGCAGACGAAGGGATCAACTACATACACAAATGGGTATGTATGCAAGCCACATACAACAGTCCTCAGAGCCATTCCATCTAAAAGAAATAGAAATACTGCAACGCCATACGGCAAGATTCAAATGTCCTAGATAGAGATAATAATTTAGGATAGCTCCTCATACAACAAACATCAGAGTATCAGGCGGAAGCGGAAAACAAGATCCGAGTACGGATAAGAAGCAAATCGGCATAAGATGCCACATAAATAAACACATCCCGCCCACAGATCTCACGGATCCCCGTTCCCGGAATCTCTACAACGAGTGATTGTTGCCAACATCATCCGTCTCTTCCACCCAGTATCCTTCTTGCGAGTAAACCTCTTCATCTGAATCAAACAATTTATCGTGTGAGACCCTAGGGGTACTCAGCAAGTCTTTATGCCACTAAAGGGGACACAACCTAGGGAGACGCAATTGCAGCGAAAGATAATAACTAACAAGTCTATAGATACTCGCTAACCATCCGCCTAACCAATGATAGACGGATGTCCGTTAATTAAGAACAACAGTTATAACAATATAATTAACAGATCCATCCTCCTCCTCGCTTACCAACGAGGAAGCGGACGAACAACCCCCATCATCCGTTGGCAGTTTTATTAACCATTCCATGAGTACTGTACTATTTACTAGTCAAGTACTTAGTCAATTGAAAAGCGGTACTTTAGTTATACTTGTCTATGATCGAGAAACTGTGCTCCAAGTCGTCCATAACCGCGGACACGGCTTTCAGAAAGATTTACCCTACAGGGGTGCACGAATAGCAACACACACTCGATCAACCTCGGAAAAAACCAACTCAAAACCCAATGAGGCATTCACGACAAAGCGATCATAGGATTCAGAAATATTTCAGGGGGCCACCCCATTAAGCTACCCGCAACGAAGTTGGCCGGCTCCGAGACGGACCCAAGGTTTGCGCCAATGGCTGTAAACGATTGGGAACCCGAAAATGTGACTGGGCTTGTCGATACCGCGAAAACACTCCGCATCCAAAACAGTACAGGTGCTCCACGCACAATCTTAATAATGCAGTAAAGCATGGCATACGTACATGATAGTAATAAAGCCCCAAACTACTTGTGGCCCCAAGAAATAAGAATGAATCAAGCTCTGGCTCAACGGGGTCCATAAGGCCTCCCGGATGTGGATAGTGTGAATAGTCAAGGAACGGGAATCAAGTACTCGGGGTCCTACGGGACACAAGTGAGCATGAAAAACTAAATAGCAGATATTTCTCACCGGTGCCTCTTTCATTAGTTATCCCATTACTACTCAAGTTATGTTGTTTAGGTACCTCGTTATCCATCAGACACTCACATACCCTACACCTATTTTTCTACGACTCGCATGGCTCAAACAACTCATGTAGTAATGGCTCTTGGGATGGAGGAACAAGCTTGGTGGGGTTTAAAAATAAAGGCTATGTAGTACTTGGGATTCAATTTAATGCAATCACGACTCAATGATGTAAGAAAAAGATAGAGGCAATAGGTACTATATGTATGCAAGCATGTGGTAGTGCTTGCCTGGCAGCTCAGTTGAAGCGAGAGACGGATCTGGGTAGAACTCCTGTGATTCCTGGTAATTCTCCTACTGGGCGTCTATTCGAAGAAGAACCAAACAAACAAGGGCCAACATAAATAAAGTGCACAAAAATATGAAGTAAAATGCGACAAGCAAACAAGCATGCCATGATGAATGATGCACAATTTACATGGCATTTAAGTAGCATGGCATGGTGAGGTGTGGCATAGAAGAATAAAGCATTTTATATTTGTTTAGTCAAGTTTTATTGCCATAAACAGTTCAGATTTTTAATAATGACATGATGCATGCTTCAATTCAGAACAAGGACTGCATAAATAGAACGGGCTCGTCGCGCTGATCGATTTAGACATATTATTTGCCAAATTTGGAGTTATAGAATTAAAGTTATTAATTTATTAAGAAAAAGGGCATTTATTTGTAATTTTAATCATCTCGAAAATTTAAAGTGGTCAAACATTATTTTGAATGGCATATTTGAAATCCTCACATTTTTCTGATTCAAAAACATATGTCATTTGTATTATTTGGATTTATAATTTGAAAGCTATTTAAAATCTGATTTGAATTTGAATTTAACCAATTTTGAATTTGTTTTGTTAAAACAGCTAAACAGGGAAAACTTTTTTACACCCAGGTGAATTCGACCCAAGCCACTGACGGGTGGGCCGCTGCTGGCTGGGGCACGCGCGCGCCGAAAAAGCTTTTCTCACCGCGGCTTTACCTAGCCACAGCGAATGGCAGGCGGGACCAGCGGCTACGGGCCCACGTGACAGCGGCTGAGCCCGCAGAGGCTGGCAGGTGGGGTCGCGCTGGAGCGCGGGTTGAGATTACAAAAACTGGAGTGCCTTTCTGTAAAAAGCACGCAGCGGCTGGCAGGTGGGGTCGTGAGTACCGCGGGTTGAGCGAGAGTTAAAAAGAGGGGACTATTTGTAAATCGACCACGGCCCGTACTGTAGATCTTCTTCTGAACCGCGGACAGAAACGTGTTCGACCGCACGGCACGCGGGGGACTCGATCGGGGACCTGGGACTCGCACGCGGGGGCGGGAGCCACTGGGGTAGTCTGAGAACGTTGTTAGGAGGGGGAGGGCTGACTAGATGAGGCGGGGCGTGGCGTAGAGGCGGTCAGACGACAGCGGCCGACGGCGCACGGAGAGTGCCTGGCGAAACGCCTGGCGCGGCTAGGGTTTCACGGCGAGGCCAAGGGTGTCTAGGCGGAAGATGAACTCACCGCGGGCTCGATGGAGGGCTCAGATCGGAGTTGGGCGCAGCAGATCGACGACGAGGCTGGCGGCCGGCGAGATTAGGGTTTCAGCGGGGCGGTGTTGGTGCTGGCGGATCTGGTTCTCCTCCTCCTCCTCGCTGGCGCGTCCAGGGCGAAGCAGGGGATCCTCCTTGGTCTCCTCGACCACCTCCACGACGCGCGTGCTGGCCGGAACGAGGAGACGCCGGTGGTACTGGCGGTGTCCGGCGAGGGAGTTGGTGTCGGTGAAGAAGAAGGAGGGGAGAGGCAGGGGCTCTAGGGTGGATCTGGTGATGGCCAGGGTGCGTGGGGCGGAGGGTAAAGCGAGGGAGAGGGAGGAGGGTGCCGTGTGGGAGCGGGCAGAGATAAAGTGGCTTCGGCCACTTTTCTCCCTCCTCGATCACGTGCTCGACGTGAGCAGCCAGGGCAGGGGCAGGTAGGGCCTGGCAGGTGGGACAGCAGAGAGGAGCTCGGGGTGGCGCTAGCTCGGCAGAGAGAGAGAAAGAGAGAGGAGAGGGGAGGCTCGGTGAGCTAGGGTTAGCTTAGAGAGGGGCTCGGGTTAGCTAGGTAGAGGGCTCGGTTAGGGTTTTGTTAGGGTTGGGGTAGGAGGGTAGCTGAGGTGGGGCCAGCATGGTAGAGAGAGAGAGAAAGAGAGAGAGGTGAGTGAGGTTAAGGGTTAGGGTTTAGTTAAGAAAAATTAGGGTTTGGGGAGAGAGGGTAGGTGTTAGGGTTTAGATTAGAGTGTGTAGGTTTTAAAACATATTTATAAGATCAAATCTAGATGAAAGGAGAGGCTTTGGTTTAGCATAAGGTGAGGTGAAGGTGAACCTAAGAAAAAGAGAGAGGAATGGGTTTAGGGGAAAGGCCTCATTTGATCATGCATGAAGGGAAAAGAAAATGATGTTGATGAGAACATGGGAATGGTGGAGAGAGATGGAGATGATCCCACAAAGAAAGAACCACTAAAACAAAGGAAAAACAAATGGGCTAAAGGTGGTGATGATGCTTGCATGGCCCATGCAAAATAATTAATGCCATGTTTTATTCTGTGAAAACAATAATAATAACATGGCATTATTCTTATGCATTCCCAAAATGTGGAATAAAGGCCAAGCAAAAGTAATTAGAATTAGATCCACCTCAACCCACATGAGCTAGAATAAATATCAAAAGAAAAAGAAATACAAGCTCATGGGTAAATGGAATGGTGGAATTATAAGGTGGTGACAAAGAAAAGTGATGGAGTTAAAATAAAAGATATGCCCCCAACTCAACTTGGGCATTAAACAATATATCAATAACCAAATACAATGTCAAGAGGCATATACAATTAATAATGCATATGAGAGAAGAACCAAAGAAAAAGGGTTTTATATGATGCTCAAATGCAAGGTGGCATGATGACATGAGCATGATATAATTATGATGCAGCAATTATATGTAGGGAGTAGCCATTATCTTACTAGAGCAAGTAGCATACCATTGTTAGATAATTGGGATGCTACATGGCCGCGGCTGCCTGATCCGTCATGTGGGAGGCTGTTCTGCTTCATCCTGTTTGGTGAGGACGCTTGGTGCACCTACTTGCTACCGTCGGGAGCTGTCGGATCTGCCATTCGGCAGGGACCTTGGTTCTTGCTATTTTCCACTTGACTAGGACCTGCCTCCACCTACTGCAGGTTGGCCATGGTGACGAGGAGTTGGACGCGCTCCTGCTGGCGATGCAAATCCTCGCCCTCAAGGTGGTTCAGCTCCAGGACAGCTGCTTCTGCCGCCCTCATGTTCTTGGAGGGGGTGCTATAAACCGACTGAGCCGCAGGAGTGCACAGGTTAACAGCATGTTCTAGCCCATGCCAAGGTCGTGACCTTGATGATGGACGTCCTGGCTGCTATCGGGCAAGGGGGTGAAGTCGTGGACGGTGTTGTGCTCGTGCACAGTGGCGTTCAGATGGCTTGGGCGGTGGCGACTTTGGTGGCCTTGTCTAGGAGGTATTGGCGAGTAGCTTAGCTGGATCTATCTTGGGGACGACAGAGTTACGAAGGTGTTGAATGGAGGAAGTTAGTAGGTCTTGCTCCGCCTTGCACGAGGTGGAGTCGTTACCTCATGCCCGACGCTCGGGGGGTGGGAGCCGGTTTTCGCCTGAGCCGGCCATCATGACCTCGACGCTATAGTTGGCTGCATCAACGTGGGGAGCGACGAAATCAGGAGGTGCGCCAGAGACAGTGACGACTCCGTGAGGGAAAGCCTTAGTGATGGTGGCGACATAGACTCGGAGGTCTTCAGAGTAGAGAATGGAGCCGTCACTGGGGAACATTTCCCCAGCAAAGCATGATGCGTTGTCGATGACGTAGTCAAAGGAGCCGAGAGTGAGCACGAGGGCAAAGGCGACATGCTCACCAGCAGCAAGTGGAAGTCCCGTGCGAAAGATGGCCCTAGCTGCAGTGCTGCCTCCCACGGTGGGCACCTACTATCGTTGTGTGGAACACGGTAGTGCCATCAGGGATGGCTTTAGAGGGGGAAATCAGATGCTAGCGGTGGATACCACAGACGGGATTCAGCACGAGCACTGGAAACACAGGGAGGTACCCAGTTCGAGGCCCTCTTGGCGATGTAACACCCCTACTCCTACAAGGATCTACTATATCAAGGGCGTATGCCCAATACACGTGCTCCTAGAGTTGTTTCTCTGATGAACTAGAGAGAACTAGAGGCGGAAGATGATCTAGAGAAAGTGAAGTCCCTACTAACGGTAGCCTTGCCCCCCTTATATACTTCCTGGGGTGCAGGTTACAATGTTGGCTGACTGGCAGGACCAAGCCGGTGAGCCATAGCACAATAGTCAGCGCTAAAGTGGTTAGCCGCTAGCTTTACCGCACAGTGCAAATGTCGTATCATGTGGTGTGGGCAGTGCCATAGTCCAGGATGACGCAAAGCCGAGAACCCGGAGGCGTGCCCTGCTTCGTATCATGCCCTACGGATCCTCTGTACTGATTCTGAGGTTACTAGATGGAGCTGGCCATCCAGCGGGCTTCTCTGGTTGACCGGCTAGACAGACCAGCCAGGGTGATCTTGGTTGAGGTCCGGTTGGAGAGTTCCAACCAGCTATGGCTTTGTGTCTTATGGCCATCCAACCTGACCCTTCTGGAGCCAGCCTATCAGTCATGGCTTATCCTACCCGGGGGTGATCCCCCCGATAATCATACAAATATGAAATAGGAAGGTATTTATTTCTTTTCTTGTAGTTAGCAGAAAGATCTTCTGGAACATCCTCAATAACCCCAACAGCTTCTTCATATTCCAATTCATCTCCTTCTTTTTCTTCCCCTTGTGCTTCCTCTTTTATTTGTTCTTATTCTTCCCCTCCTCTAGCAACTTCTGCGATACATTTTCTTCTGGCACCCCTCTTTTTCCAACGAATTACTGCTCATTGCCTTCGTCTTGCACTTCCTGCACATCATCAGACTGCTTAACTTCCGCAACTTGTTGAATTTCCACAACTTCATCAAGCTCGGCTTTGTCATTTGTCTTCCCCTTCCGGTTCCTCTTTTGTTTTGGCTTATTATCCCCTCCCTCCAGCAACTCATGTGACACATTGTCTTTGTTGGAATTTGAGGTATTTGCTTGTTGGATTTTTGGCCCATAGAGAATACAAATTCTGAAATTCTCTTTGGCCCATTGTTTGTGTCAGCTTATGTGTGTGCTAGTGGAGCTAAAGTTTAGTCCCACGGTGCTAGCCGAGACGAGCTTTATTTTGCTATTCAGGGAAATTAATTATGAGTCGTTAACGAATATGTTAATTAGCTAGATCTTTTGGACCGTGAGCTGTATTGACTCTGATGTGGGCTGCGCCCCACAACCTACCCAACCAACACTATATAAACTACCTCTAAACCCTACGCGACTACAGCTCATCACACACATCTCCTTCCAGTCTATTGCATCGCCACCTTCGTTTTCCCCATCTCGGCTTGCGGCGTGTACCACAGATCGAGACAGTAGGCCTACGGAACCCCGCCTCTTGTGAACCTATACGGGTGAGGGTCCATCAGGTTTTTGGGGAGCGCTCAAGCGTGACTACTGGCATCCACGACATCATCCAACAACGAGTTCCAGAATAACAACTTCTTCCCAGATGTCACCGACCTCTTTGGCAACCTCAACATGGGGGACAATGCTACTAATACCGTTGTCACTACTGCTGCTGCAACCGTTGCGGCTACTACTGTTGTTTCCACCACTACTTCTCAGCCTTCACTGTATGTGATCCTGAACTCTCTCTTTCTGATTTTGCTAGAGTTTCTTGTTCTCGCATTTGGAGTAGATGTGATTAGTCTATCCTGTTTAGATGCAATTTGTTCATCTACTTTGTTAGTTTGTGTGATCTATTTAATTGCTATTTACGTGATCATGCTTTATCAATTATTTATTCGAATTAAAGCATATGGATTTTTGCTTATATTTTCAACAATCCAAAAACTTGATTATAGGCTACTAAATTCCACTGGTGTAGCCGCAGCTATGAGGCCACCTCCTTTTGATGGTATGCACTATAAGAGATGGCGCACGAGAGCAGTTCTCTGGTTTGAAAACCTAAACTGCTATAGCGCCACTCTTTGCAAACCTGAAGGAGATCTTTCTGCTGCTGAGGAAGCGGCCTTTAAGAAAGCCAATACCATGTTTATGGTGGCTCTTTTTAATGTTCTTGGAGACAACATTGTTGACCCATACATGTCATTTGATAATGGCAAGGATGTGTGGGATGCGCTCGAGGCCAAGTTTGGGGTCTCGGACGCTGGCACTGAGTTGTATGTCATGGAGAAATTCTATGACTACAAGATGGTTGATGAGCGCTCTGTCGTTGAGCAAGCTCATGAAATACAATCACTTGCCAAAGAACTTGAGAAGTTCAAGTGTACCTTACCGGACAAGTTTGTGGCCAGCGACATTATTGCCAAGCTTCCTCCCTCGTGGAGGAACTTTACTACTTTTTTGAAACATAAGAGACAAGAGTTTTTCATTACGGGTCTCATTGGGTCTCTTCATGTGGAAGATAAGGTGAGAGTAACGGACATACATGCTCAAGGATTTGACGGAGCTTATAGTGCCAACTTGGTATAGAAGAAAACTTACCATCCCACAAGTTCAAGAATAATAACAAATCTTAAGGTAAAGGGAAGTTTGATGGCAAGAATAAGGCCACACACTCAACCAACTTCAAGAAAAAAATGATAAGAATAAAGGCTCTTGCCATGTCTATGGCGATCCTGATCATTGGGATCCTAGCTTCCCTAATCGCATTGACAAGCATCAACATAGGAACAGCGGAAAGACCGCTAATGTTGTGTTTAGCGACACTGAGATGAAGGATGTTGGGTATGGTATTTTACCTACTATCCTTTCAGTATGTAATTCTCCTGAATGGTGGATAGACATGGGTGCTAATACACATGTATGTTCTGATATTTTCATGTTTTCTTCTGATAATGTCTCAAGGACTTCTTCTGTGCTGATAGGAAATGTCTCACGTGCTTTTGTTCATGGTGTTGGTACGGTAAATTTGAAGTTAACTTCGGGGGAAGCCGTACAGCTAAAGAATGTGTAGCATGTTCCCTCCATCAATAAGAATCTCGTTAGCGGGTCGCTCTTATGTCAGTTGGTGTTTGAGTCCAATAAAGTTATAATCTCGAAGTATGTACAATTTGTTGGAAAGGGTTATGAGTGCGGGGGTCTATTCCACTTATCTTTGTCAGACTCATGTACTAAAGTTATTAATCATGTTGGCATTGATAACGAGTCCAATATTTGGCACTCACGACTTTGTCATATTAACTTTGGTTGCATGACGCGACTAGCCAATATGAGTTTAATTCTGAAATTCACCAGGCGACCATTTCGCGCAGTTCGGGGGCTGGTAGAGCAGAGGACTGAAAATCCTCTTTAGTTTAGAGTGTTGGACTCCAAATCCTTGATGTGATTGATGTAGGTGCAGAAGGAGTCAAAAACGTCATTTGGTTTGTAGTTGAAAAACAACCATCTTAGTATAACCTGCTTCAATTGCTTTAGCTTTGTCCTCTTCTCGAGCAAAGTCCTAGAATAAACTTGAAGTGCTTTTCACCTTTCCGCCAAACCAGAACTAGAGCCAAGCGGGTCGATCAGAATGTCCTTCTTTCTCTGCGAGTATAAATGACCTGCCATGGATTATTTTAGGAGACACCCAGAAGAAGAAAGACCCACCGCTAACGATTTGGAAATCCCTGGTGGGTTGTGCCTGAAAGACATGTGTGTGTGGATTTCCACATCCTCGTATTTACTTTAAGACACAACTCTTCTCTTTCTTGGTCAAATGACTTGCGATAGTCGACCTTGAGTAGGACCATAGGGATCTTATGTTTGTGCGGAAGGAGGATTTTCTATCCCCCACCACTATAATAAATAAGGCAAATGGTCATGAAATTCATCTTATCTTCTCATAGAGAAGAGGTCAAAGGTTCTAAGTGCCAAGTTTGTTTCCAAGCGAAGCAACCCCGCAAGTCTCATACGGCTGCGGAATCGAGAAACTTAGCACCTCTAGAACTTATACATTCACATCTACGTGAGATGAATGGTGTTTTGACAAAAGGTGCAAAATGATACTTCATGATATTGATTGATGACTCCACTAGATACTGCTATGTTTATCTTCTGAAATCTAAAGATGAAGGTTTGAACTACTTCAAAATCTATAAAGCTAAAGCAGAAAACCAAATTGATCTTAAAATCAAGCGGCTAAGGTCGGATCGTGGTCACTACAAGAAAATTTTCCTTCCGCAACGAATTGGCCTGACGGTCGTCATAAAAGGCGCGTCTTCCGTGACAAAATTCTCGGCTCGACCGTAGCCGATGGAAAACTTTTTTTTCCCGGTTTCGCGGCCCTCTACTATGACGGTTCTGCTAAAAACATGGAGGAAACTCGGCTGGTGCGTCGCAAAAGCAAGATTTTTGTTTCCTCGTGTGATGTTGACTCGCCGAAGTCTTTTGAGGCATGTGGGTCCTGGACGTCAGTGTCTCTAGCAGACCACACTTTTCGGTCGCGCCTCCCTGATTTGAACTCGATAATGTTGCTCGAGGCATTTGCCGTTTAGTTAGGCTGCTAGGTACCACATGCCAGCCTCTCATTAGAAGGATCGTGTGTATGATGGAATTTTTTTTCTTCGCTCGCGCTACCCTGTTTCGAAGTTGATAGCGCTGCTTGATGCATCTACCATCTAATCAACCTCCTAGGACCTACATGGCATCCTCTCATTAGAAGAAACGTGTGTATGGTGGAATTTTTCCTTCGCTGGCGCTACCCCGTTCCGAGTTGATAGCGTTGCTCGATGCATCTACCTTATAACCAACCTCCTGAGCCCCACATGGCATCCTCTCATTAGAAGAAACGTGTGTATGATGGATTTTTTTTCCTTGGCTCGCGCTACCCTGTTCCAAACTTGATAGCACCGTTCGATGCATCTACCGTTTAATCACGATGCTGGGCCCCACATGTCATCCTCTCATTAGAAGACACGTGTGTATGATGGATTTTTTACCCTCTGTCGCGCCTTCGTGTTCCAAACTTGATAGCGTTGCTCGCTGCATTAGCCGTTTTTAATCAAACTACTAGACCCCACATTTCATCCTCTCATTATAAGAAACGTGTGTATGATAGAATTTTTTCCCTCGGTCACGCCTCCATGTTCCGAACTTGGCGTTGCTCGCTGCATCAGCCATGCTGGTGGGTTCCTTATGTCAATCTCACATTAGAAGAATCGTGGGTATGACGAACTTTTTTTCTACTCTAGCGCCACCCTGTTCCTAACTAGATAGCGTTGCTTGACGAATCTGCTGTTTGGTCACGTAGTTGGGTCCCACATGATAGCCTCTCATTAGAAGGATCGGTTGTATGATTGACTTTTTCTCTGCTTGCGCTTCGTGTTTCGAACTTGATAATGTTGCTTGTTGCATCAGCCGTTTTTTTAGGCTGCTGGGTCCCCCCATGTCAGCCTCTCATTAGAACAAATGTGTGCATGATGGACTTTTTTCTCGCTTGCGCCTCCCTGTTTCGAACTTGGCAACGTTGCTCGATACAACACCTGTATAAGGCCGCCCTGGTGGGACCCACATGTCAGTCTATCTTTAAATGAAATGTGTGTATGTATGATAGACCCTTTTTTCAGCCGCGTCTGCTGTTTTGGCCTTCCAATAGATTTTTTAAGAGGTGGAGGCGGAGTTTTTTTTAAGAGGTGGGGGGCAATGCTCAAAAGGCCGAATTAAAAATATTTTGGGCTATACATGGTCCATCTACATGCACTATACTCCATGGGCTCCTTTCTTAAATTTCACTAGGCTGTGTTAAGCAGTCCCTTGACCCTGACAAGGCCGAATTAAAATGTTCTTGCCTATGCTCCATGGGATCCTTTCTCAAATTTCACTAGCATGTGCTCAGTAGTTCCCTGATCCTGCGCTAAAAAAACAGTTCCCTGACCTTGAAAAGGCATGTGTGTATGTTGGACTGTTTTTTCGGGTCAAACTTGATAACGTTGTTGGGTCCTCCATGTTAGCCTCTCACCACGCTGAAATGTTTTCTTGCTCGCGCCTCCCTATTTCAAACTTGGCAATGTTGCTCGATGCAACATCTCTATAAGGCCACGTTGCTAGGTCCCATGTGTCAGCCTCTCTATAAATGAAACATGCGCATGATGGACTTTTTTTTAGCCCCGTCCGCTGTTTTGACATCGGTCCGTTGCTAGGTCTAAATATACATGGTACAAAGTAAAGGACCAAATATACACACATACTATATAGATGTCGATCAATTTATTTTTTTGAAAATTATCTATTATAATTTTATATAGTGATGATATGTCATATGTCTATTATCTGGTTCTCACATGCAGGGTACGTGGAACTTACTAGTAATGCAGTAGTTTCAATAAAACAACATAGGTAGGCGGAGCTTTTTCTGGGGGTGGGGGGTTGGGGAAAGGGATGACCATAAAGGCCGAATTAAAAAGATTCTGAGATAACTAGGGGCGGATGCCCAATTCTTCATGGGCTCACTCTGAAACTGAATGCACTATGGTCAGCGGCCACAAGACAATGAAAAGGCAGAATTGAAGGTTTTGGGCTATGATTGGGCCTGACAGGCTAATTTCATGGGCTCAGCAATAAAAATTCCAGACCTCAACAAGGAAGAAAAAACGAGGGAGAAAATTTTGGCCGATATTTTCGCGTGAAAATTGTTGACAACCAGGACACATACCCTGCGCGTGCCAAAACTTTCCCACTCGCGCCTTCACTCCAACAGCCAGCTACTGTCTCTTTGCGCCAATCTTTTGGAGACGCACAGGCGGTCAAAACCATAAGCCGCACACCAAAACATTCACACTCCATCTATCAGTCGGGGCGGCCTGACACCATTGCTGGCGGCACCGTTCTTTTCGAGATGCACATAGGCCGGCGGTCAGCTGCTTGATCCCCACGGTACGCTTATAATATCCTTAGTTCGCTCAATCATTCCCTAGAAGTAGTTCCGTACTCGATCTGCTCGTTTGACATTGTTCTGCACTTGATCTGTTTGTTCGAATTGGTTGTCATTTTGTGCTCGGTCGATCTGTTCTCTCAAATATGTAACATAGTTCTGCACTCAATTTTTGAAATAAGCTAAAATTACATGGCATTTATAGTTCTATATTCAATCAGGTTGCTTAGATATCTTTGCTTAATTAGATCTATAATCAACCTGTTCGGTGAAATATCTTGAAAGCTTCTGAACATCTCTATCCTCAACAGATGGACAGATATTGGACACTGAATGGAAAAAAGCAACAACTTCTTATTGGGAAGGTGTTAATGATTTCATGAAGTTTGTTAGACAGCATAACGGCGACTCAGATGTGTTTTTCCCATGCCGACAATGCCTTAATTATAAAAAGCTGAGTCAGAGCACAGTCGCAGACCATACTTTCATTAATGGGATGCAACGCACATATATTAGGTGGACTAAACATGGTGAACCATATGATTAGCCTGTTCTTGATCCTCTAGCTGATGCTGATCCGCCTGAAGCTCATCAGATCAAGGATGGGGACCTTTCTAGTTTGTTAAGGGACATGTACCCCACTGCAAGATAAAAAGGCGCTCCTTCTCTTAAAAGATCACTTTTCTCTGACCTTATAGAAGATGACTAAGTGTTTAGTGGACCCTGATTCTGGTATCTCAAGATTCGAACTGGTAATGAAATTACTAAAGGAGAAGTCGTTCAACAAGATTACCAACAAAGCTTTCGATTCAGTGACTAAGGTGTACAGCGAGTCAATCCCTAGGGAAGGACTGCCAAAATCCTTTTATGAGATGAAATAGTACATCAAGGTACTTGGACTATCATATGAGAAGATCCATTTTTGTCCAAATAACTATGTACTGTTCTAGGAGGATTATGAAAACCTCGATGAATGCCCAGTATGTAATGAATCAAGATGAAAAAATGGTGATAGAAAGAAGAAAGATCCTTGTAAGGTTCTGAGATATTCTTCAATTATAGATAGATTGAAGAGGTTGTTTCAGTCAGAACAAACATCTAAGGAAACAAGATGGCACAAAGAGATTCTCAAGCCAGACGATTACTTACTCAAACATCCAGCTGATGGCGATGAATGGAAGAACTTTGACACGGCCCATCCAGGATTTGTAGTGGATCCAAGGAACCTAAGACTTGGCCTAGCTATAGATGGATTTAACCCATTTGGAAACATGAGTAACTCATACAACATGTGGCCAGTAGTTGTTACAATTTACAACCTGCCTCCCTGGGCATGCACTGATCAGTCGAACTGCTTGTTGGCTTTACTCATCCCAGGTCCCAAATCACCTGGGAAGGATTTTGATCTGTTCATGCAACCTCTTATACGAGACTTGCAGGAACTATGGAAGGGTGTCATGACTCCTGATATCCTTGCCAACAACCATGAAGATGCCAAGTTCCCTATGTGTGCTGCTGTGTTATTCTGCACCCATGATTTTCCAGCTCTTGGCACTATGTCAGGCAGAGTGACAGCAGGTTATAATGCATGTGTTCGATGTGAGACAAAACAGGTCACAATGAGGCTACAAAATAAGACTGGTTTCCTTGGCCACCGGGTTTTTCTTCCTCAAGGCCACAAATTCCGAAAAAACTTGAAAAAATTGTAGTTCTATGGAAAGAGGACTAAATATGGCACTGCACCACAAAATTTCACTACAGCTGAGTTGCAGGCGCATTTACAAAAGGTCAGAAATGTCAAACCAGGAAAACAACCAGCTGCCAGACGAGGTAAAAGAAAGAATACAGAAGATGCACCGATAGTAGGAGCAGCATCCAAAACGAAGAGAGCGGAAGAAGTAGCAGCAGATTCCCAAGGGATGGAAAAGGAACCGAGAATATTTTATAAGCGCCGATCAACTCTATGGGACTTGCCGAATTTGGCTGGTAAGACACTTCGACATAATATTGTTGTCATGCACATGGAGAAAAATATATGTGACAGCATTATAGGCACATTACTCAACATTCCATCTAAGACAAAAGATAGATATAATGCTAGGCTTGACTGCAAAACACTCAACGTTAACAACAACTTGAAGCTGCATCCTGAAGATATGGTTGATAAGTACGGTGAAAAACATTACAAATTTCGAGGTGCAGAATTTACATTGCCGATGAATAAAAGGGTACTATTTTGTGACTTCCTCCGAGGTGTGAAGTTCCCATATGGATTTGCTTCCAACATTGCAAATTGTATCAATGCAGAGGGGAACAAGCTCCAAGGGTTGAAAACTCATGATTGCCACATCTTACTACAAATGCTTTTAGCTCTTGGCATTAAAGGTTTAGTGAACAAGGATTTGTACAACATGCTTGCAGAGTTGGGAAAGTTCTTTAGGGAAATCTGTAGCAAAACTCTGGACAGAAGAGTTGTAGCGCGTCTTCAGACGGACATAGCAGAAATCATGTGCAAGCTTGAGCTGATATATCCACCAGCCTTCTTTGATGTGATGGTCAATTTCACTGTTCATTTGACTGAAGATGCACTTTATAAAGGTCCCGTACAATACAGATGGATGTACCCTATAGAACGTCGACTTTGCACTTTCAAGGGTACTGTCAGGAACAAGGCTAGAGCAGAGGCTTGCATTGCAGAGGCATACATTGTTGCTGAAGCATTTGCATTTTGCTGAAGATACATTCCTGATCATAAAACGAGATCTAGTATGGGTGGCAGAATTGAAGAAGTTGATAAATCTATTTTTAACCATGGTGTTTGCCTAGTAGGAAAGAAGGAACATAGAACATTAATGCAGCACGAATATGACCAACTTACTTGGTATGTGCTGAATAACGCTGATGAGGCTGAAAACTTTGTTGCGTGAGCACTATTCATACATATCCTCACATATATGAAATGAAACCTGTAGCAAGATATGTTCAGATGTCTTACTTGAGTACCGTTTTTGTAGGTTATTTAAAGAAACCAAAGGAAAAGATTATGCTGCACCAGTATGTGGGGGTGGGTTTCAGGAATGGTTTAGGAATCATGTAAGATGGTCAATTGAACTTTGAATTGCATATGAATTATGCACATGAGATCACCTCTTGATTATTTTGTATAACCGCAAATCACGAAGCTGCATGAAGAGAATCCGGGCGATGTTAGTGATGGTCTCTATGCCTGATGGCTCAGTGTCGGCGCCAGGAAAATGCTGGTGCGATGTTGATGTAGAGCTCGTTGGGAACCCCAAGAGGAAGGTATGATGAGCACAGCAGCAAGTTTCCCTCAGTTATGAAACCAAGGTTTAATCGAACCAGTAGGAGCAAGGAAACACCCCAAAGGTGTTGCTAGCTGAGCCTTGGCAGGGTGCACTACCGGTGCTAGTAGAAACATGGAGACCTACACAACACAACCACAGAACTTTGTCCCCAACTTGCGATGAGGTTGTCAATCTCACCGTGTTTTGTGGAAAACAAAGATTTAAACGTATCGAATGGAAAGAAGTAATAGTTTGCAGAAAATAAACACAAAACAGTAAACAGTTTATAGATTGTATGTAAAAGACAAGGACCGGGATCCATAGTTCACTAGAGGTGTCTCTCCTTAAGATAGATAACATGCTGGGTGAACAAATTATAGCGGGGCAATTGACAAACATCGAGAAAGCATACATGCATATACTAATCATATTGACTCCTTTGAAACTTGATTGGGCATTACAACATTATACATAGACTGCCATCCAACTGCATCTATGACTAATAATCCACCTTCAGGTTATCATTCGAACCCCCTCCAGTATTAAGTTGCAAGCAACAGATTATAGTTTTACGAACTACGTGTAAAGTAAACAATACGATTGTTCTATGAACAAAGGATTGTTGTTTTCTCCCTAGTAGCAACAGCACATCTAGTACCTTAGAGATTTCTGTCACTTCCCTACATTACCAGAGGCATGAACCCACTATCGAGCATAAATACTAACTCTTGGAGTTGCTAGCATCTACTTGGCCAAGATAGCTACTAACAACGGAAAGCATGCAAGATCACAAATAACAAAGACATGATAGAATCAATAATCAATCTGAAATAGCATCTCAATATCCATCGGATCCCCGCAAACACAACATGCAGATTACAAATAGATGATCTTGATCATGAATGGAGCTCACAAGATCTAAACATGAAAGCACAAAGGAGGAGAACCAGCCATCTAGCTACTACATGGATCCGTAGTCCAAGGATGAACTACTCACGCATCACACCGGAGGCTTGCATGGTGATGAAGAAGGCCTCCAGGGTGAATTCCCCTCTCCGGCAGGGTGCTGGGAAGAGCTTCAGATCCCTCCCGATCTAGGGATGGAGATGACAGTGGCTATAGACTCTTTCGTGGATTTTTGATTAGGCACTTAGGGTTTTTGTCCCGAGGGCATCTTATAGGCGGAAGGGGAGGCCGAGGGGGTGCCTGGGTTGGCCACACCACCCCTGGCGCGGGCCAAGCCTGGCCGTGCGGCCAGGTGGTGTGGCCGCCCTCTGGCCCCTCTCCGTCTCGTATTCTGGCATCTGATGACTTCCGGAAAATAGGCACTTTGGCTTTTGTCCCGTCCAATTCCGAGAATATTCATTTTCTGACTTTCCTGGAACCAAAAATAGCAGAAAATAGGCAGCTGGCATTGTGGCTCTTGTTAATAGGTTAGTCCAAGAAATCATATGAAAAGTACTCCAAAGTGTGGACAAAACACAAGAAAGTGGATAAAACCAAGCATGGAACATCAAAAATTATAGATACATTTGCAATGTATCAACATCCCCAAGCTTAACTCCTGCTCGTCCTCGAGTAGGTAAGTGATAAAAAGAAAGAATAATTTTTGAGGTGACATGCACCATCAAAGACTTGATCAAAGTATTTGTAAAACATTCAAAGCTGGGATCAGAGTACTTCAATCATAACATGAAAGACAAGGTTCTAGTAATAAGACAAAGAAACTATGATGCAACATGAAAAGGCACAAACAAAAGATTCATGAATAAGAATGCTTTGCAAGACGTTTGTTTGTTTCACATAAAGAAAACATAGCATAATAGTATTCAGCTTGTCCCTCAATAGAGTAGCAAATATAAATGCATAGGAAACCTTCAAAGTTCATAAGAGTGACTAGATACAAATAGTTTAAAACAAGCAATATCAAGTTATGCATCAATCAACTAGTATTGGGACAATGCACATAGAACTAAGAATGGCCACTATGCTCTCAAAGTAGGTGCATAAAGGTAGAAGGTCGAGACTCAATATAATGGTGGAAGAAAGGACTTTTTATAAAAGGATGTAGGGATTCAAGTCTCATAAAGAGCTTCCAAAAATTATGGTACTTATAGCTTTCAGCCCTCATTGCCCCTATCATAAGCATCTTGAAGTGATTAAGGTTAAAGTGAACAAACTATGGTGTACATGCTTCGCGAAGTATAAGTCAGAAATCGCATGTCCCTTGTATACGAGGGTCGCTCCTCATGCTACTCAAGTTTAGTCACCGGTAAGTTTTGTCATTGTAAGTACATGTGTATCATAGAGAACCGCCAACGGGGTACCCCTTGCCCGATGATACGGAAAAATCCCCATATCAAAATGACAAGGCAAGCAGACAACGAGCATCTCAGCAATCTTCTTATTTACCATGGGAATATGGTGGTTTTTTCTCTCTTTCCTCTTTTCATAATATCTCTTTTTTTCTTTTTCTCTTTTTTTCTCAATATAGGACTCTTTTTTATAAGAAGAATGCTTCATAGACAGCTCATTATGGTTACGCCGCAGGTTTCCACCATGTCAGCATGGATTAGACCAGCGGCCCAGGCGTTTGTCTAACACATATACATAACTCCATGGACTTACAAGCTCCCCTTTCATTTCACACCGACGACATCCATATACAAAAGAGCATGATATCAACTAGGTACAAGTACCAAGTGCAATGTTGAAAGCGTTCCCCATGAAAGCATGGTTCTGCTAATTCCCAACAAATAAGTGCAAGCATATACAACATAGACGACTAAATGGTTCAAGTTTATTAAGGGCAAGAAAAGTAAAGTGTGCCATCAAGTTCGTGAGAGCTTTAATCACTAGTTTTCTCATAACAAGTTTAATTTGGAAGGTAAACAAAAGCATGAATATACTTGGAATAGCATAAGCTAGTAGGTAGGAATGGTGGACTCTTTGGAATAACTTGGTTTAGGGAGTTGGATGCATGAGTGGAACTCATACTTGGTTGTGGAGGCTAGCAAAAGACTGGGAGCGACAAACTAAGAGAGCAATAATGGACATAATCATGCAGAGCGACAAAACATCATTGATCAAAGCATAAAGTGATACTAAAATTTGAAAACTAAAGGATATAAAGGCTATGGTGACTTGATATAGTCATAACATGGTGTGAGATTGCGCCAAGTCAACCCCAATAAAGCATCAAAGGAGAATACCACTATACTATGCTTTAATATGCTAAAACAACGCATGATTCATCCAAGGCACATTAAGCAATCTCAATTGTTTATAACAAGTCATGCTACAACAAAGAATATTAAGCATAAAGCCAAAACAATATCAAGCATGGCATGACAGAGCATAGGCCACAGTCAAAAACGAGCTCTTTTTACCACTTAAGCATGAACTTTCCTACTCTTTTCCAAACCAAACCAAACTATTTGCAAGCCAATGTATGAAAGAGGGGGTCCAACCAACTTATTCAGAAAACTAAGCAAACCAAAGCAAATGAAAACCAAAACAAAAACAAAAAAGAAGAAGCTCCAAGAACAACACAACTGTGCATGAAACAATAAAAATGAAGCGTTTGGAAGAAACCTGGGATTTTTATTGATGAAGAGGGGGATGCCTTGGGCATCCCCAAGCTTTGACGCTTGTACTTCTTGGATATTTCTTGGGGTGACACGCGTGGCATCCCCAAGCTTGAGCTTTAGTCCATCCTTCATCTCATTACTCATTCCTTCCATACACCTGAAATTTTTCCTTCATACAAAACTTCACATAATCTTTATTAGCAACATTAGTGCACTCAAGATAATAAGTCTTTTAGGTTCAGTTCTAACACCAATAAACTTCCATTAGAACACTATATACTGTAGCACTTCCCCCAAAAAGCTCAATTCCCCAAAAGAACTCAAAAAGGAACCAACAAGAAGCGAATGCAGAAAATGACAGAAATCTGTCAAAACAGACCAGCAGGTAAAGAAGAATTTTTTAGTAGACCTTTTGTTGCTCAAATCAAAAAGTGTTGAACTATCGAAAGTTATATAACAACCTGGGGCAGAAGGAAAAAAAACTCACGCCTCAAAAAGACGTTCAGAGGTTTTACACGAATTTTTACGGTGAAGCACAGAAATCTGTTTCGGGACAGCAACTTTCCCAATCATTACTTCTCTCTCATTAGAGGTTACTCTTGGCACAAAAAGCAAATAAAAACTATAAGGAGCGGTTATTACTGAAGTAATAACTTCCAAGACTCATCTAAAACTTTTGGGTTATCTCCCAATAAGTACTTTTCTTTAACGCCTTTAAGTTAGGCATAAGAAGCAAGAAAAAGAATCAAGTATTCTCAAATGAAGAAGCATTAAAACCAAATTTCTTGCCCTTACCTCTCTTACTTTTATTCTTAACCTTGGGGAAAATATGATTGTTTGGTGGAGAAGAAAGGTGCATGGTCCCCTTTCCCACATCTATTATTGCTCCAAGGAGTTCTAATAGGGATCTTCCAAGTGTAATTTGTCCTTTTCCTGCACATTTAATAACAAGATAATCAGTAGAAATCATTTCCCAAGGATCTTTGTAAACACTCCTTCAGCTATTCCAAGAGGTAATATGGTAGCATTATTATCAAGAGATATTTATTTTCCTCCTTCAGTAAGCCCCCAAGTATTCAGAGATTCATAAATATCTTTGGGCATAAGACAAAATTCAGACATGAGAACAGCGAGCTTGAAAATTTTCAGTGTTTATCTCAATCTTTACTGTAGGGAGCCACTTTGATGGTTCGGAATTTATTGGAACATAATTGTGATCTCACTAAGCGTATTATAGCAATCTTTTAAGCTAGTAGTGCTAGTCTCAAGAGTGTTCAATCTAGCAAATATTCTTGCGAAAGAAATATCAGTTTGGCTAGGCAAGTTGTAAGTGAGGATCAATTTCTTTATAGCATTAATAGCATCATCCTCATTAAATTGGAGGAAATCTCCTCCCACAACAGCATCTAAAGCATATCTATAACAAAGAGCAATTCCAAGGTAAAAACTGCTAAGGAACAAGCTTTGAGTCATTTTAGGCTCAGGTTTTTCATGTAGATCAGAGATTCTAGACCAAGCTTCCTTAAAACTTTCCTCAATTCCTTGTTTAAAAGTGAAAATCATTTCCTCGGGTGACATAGTGATTGGAGCAAGGCTAGACATAATGGCAACTCAAGATAGGAACTAATTTTTTTGTGTTTTTGAAATAAGAAAGCAAACTAGTAAAACTATTTTTTGTGTGTTTTTGATAAAGAAACAAGCAAACAAAGCAAAAAAACTAAGAAAAACAAAAATAACAAAGTAAAGAGATTGGTTATGAGGGACTCCCTTGTGAAGATGTCCTTGACTCCCCAGCAACGGCGCCAGAAAAATGCTTGATGGCTCAGTGTCGGCGCCAGGAAAATGCTGGTGCGATGTTGATGTAGAGCTCATTGGGAACCCCAAGAGGAAGGTATGATGAGCACAGCAGCAAGTTTCCCTTAGTTATGAAACCAAGGTTTAATCGAACCAGTAGGAGCAAGGAAACATCCCAAAGGTGTTGCAAGCTGAGCCTTGGCAGGGCGCACTACCGGTGCTAGTAGCAACATGGAGACCTGCACAACACAACCATAGAACTTTGTCCCCAACTTGCGATGAGGTTGTCAATCTCACCGTGTTTTACGGAAAACAAAGGATTAAACGTATCGAATGGAAAGAAGTAATAGTTTGCAGAAAGTAAACACAAAACAGTAAACAGTTTATAGATTGTATGTAAAAGACAAGGACCGGGATCCATAGTTCACTAGAGGTGTCTCTCCTTAAGATAGATAACATGCTGGGTGAACAAATTACAGCAGGGCAATTGACAAACATCGAGAAAGTAATACATGCATATACTAATCATCTTGACTCCTTTGGAACTTGATTGGGCATTACAACATTATACATAGACCGCCATCCAACTGCATCTATGACTAATAATCCACCTTCAGGTTATCATCCGAACCCCCTCCAGTATTAAGTTGCAAGCAACATATTATTGCTTTACGAACTGCGTGTAAAGTAAACAATATGATTGTTCTATGAACAAAGGATTGTTGTTTTCTCCCTAGTAGCAACAGCACATCTAGTACCTTAGAGATTTCTGTCACTTCCCTAGATTACCAGAGGCATGAACCCACTATCGAGCATAAATACTAACTCTTGGAGTTGCTAGCATCTACTTGGCCAAGATAGCTACTAACAACGGAAAGCATGCAAGATCACAAATAACAAAGACATGATAGAATCAATAATCAATCTGAAATAGCATCTCAATATCCATCGGATCCCCGCAAACACAACATGCAGATTACAAATAGATGATCTTGATCATGAACGGAGCTCACAAGATCTAAACATGAAGCACAAAGGAGGAGAACCAGCCATCTAGCTACTACATGGATCCGTAGTCCAAGGATGAACTACTCACGCATCACACCGGAGGCTTGCATGGTGATGAAGAAGGCTTCCAGGGTGAATTCCCCTCTCCGGCAGGGTGCTGGGAAGAGCTTCAGATCCCTCCCGATCTAGGGATGGAGATGACAGTGGCTATAGACTCTTTCGTGGATTTTTGATCAGGCACTTAGGGTTTTTGTCCCGAGGGCATCTTATAGGCGGAAGGGGAGGCCGAGGGGGTGCCTGGGTTGGCCACACCACCCCTGGCGCGGGCCAAGCCTGGCCGCGCGGCCAGGTGGTGTGGCCGCCCTCTGGCCCCTCTCCGTCTCGTATTCTGGCATCTGATGACTTCCGGAAAATAGGCACTTTGGCTTTTGTCCCGTCCAATTCCGAGAATATTCATTTTCTGACTTTCCTGGAACCAAAAATAGCAGAAAATAGGCAGCTGGCATTGTGGCTCTTGTTAATAGGTTAGTCCAAGAAATCATATGAAAAGTACTCCAAAGTGTGGACAAAACACAAGAAAGTGGATAAAACCAAGCATGGAACATCAAAAATTATAGATACATTTGCAATGTATCAATGCCCTATCACGTGGTCTGGCAAAGAGGGTGCAGACAGCTTCAGCTTGCAATGACGATGGTATCCACTATAGCACTTATGAGCGTGAGAAACATCTGAACACACAAAACAGTGGCATCACGACCAGTGGAGAGCACTTGATAGCCAAAATGAAGAATTCAGATGACTATGATCATTATGGTCGCATAAAAGGGGTTATTGAGTTGAATTATAATGATAAGACTGGTGGTCAATCTATGGTTCTATTCAAGTGTTATTTGTATGACCAAGATCCGAACAAGAAAAGAGGCCCAAGAAATGATGGGAATTTCATATCGATCAATCCTACTGCTGAGTGGTACAAGGAGGAACCTTTTTTTGGTAACTCAAGCTTCCAAGGTAATTTTCTTGGATGACAGAGATAATAAGGACTAGAAATATGTGCAAAATTTTGAGGCAAGGAGCACGTATGATGTGAATGAGTATGACGAGCTAGTCACCATAGATGTTGCCCACCAAGATGATCCTAGTGGTTGTATGGTAACTGAACTGGCTGACGTCGATGAAAATTTGATTGCTAGAGGCGGCTCTGAGCATGATGGACAAGTAGATTTCACTGTTGAGGTTAGTGTAGTCGACAAAGACAGGAATAAATTGGTTCTACCTGATGAATCTCAGGACATGTATGATGAATGTCAAGGGGAAGAAGATCCAACCCAGTGGGAACATGTGGATCTAGAACGCGGCGGTGCAGAAAGCGATGATGGTGACGATGATTAGACTGTTGTTTCATATTATGCAATGATATGATGAATAGTGATCCGTATTGGTTTTCCCTTTGTAAAATGTATGAGACATGATGACAATTTCCTGTTGAATTTTAATCCTAGACTAATTGTTTTCCCTGTCTAAATTGGATTAAGCTTAATTTGACAAGTGCAAACATATATAGAACAGGCTCACTTGGCGTGCAGCAGAAACATTGGTTAAGTACATTAATTAATTATCAACCACATGACCAGTTTCATACAGAAGGGGGCATATGCACCTCGTGTCAGTAGAGATGGGCGAGCACATTGTCTCGGCAGATAGGGCAGCTGGCGTTGGTCTCAAACCAAGTGAAGATGCACTTGTGGTGGTACAGAGGGTTGCATCCCTGGAGACGCACCGTTGTGCGCTTCGACAGTGCCTGCATGCATATGCTGCAGTGGCCATCCTCCTGCTCAACCAGGTACCAACTGTCTTGAAGCGCCGGCAAGTTGGCAATGAGCCGGAGATTCAAGCTGAGGGTTAGGTCAAAGTGGAACCCGTTGACCCACATACACGCCTCAAGCTAGAGCTGGTGCAGAATGTCGTACGACATGATGATGTCCCTCTCCTCCGTCGTGAGTTGCAGGTTCTTCAGCAGCCATACACAACCAAGAACCTTGCGCATATTTCCCACGACCTTGCTCGCTCTTCGCAGCTCTGTGGGAGGTAGGCTGAGATTCAACACTTCCTCTTCGCAGGGTGTGGTCACGACATCGTCCTCCTCTAGAGGGGCTAGGATGGAGCCAGGCATCCTCCTGAGCTCATACGTCCTTGATAAGAAGATCTTCAGTGTCATTGTGTATGACATGCCTTGTTAACTAACTACGGCTCGAAGACGGAGAAGTCGGTTGTGGCTGCGGAGATGCGGCAGGCACGGAAGCATGGGGGCTAGACTTGATGATGCGCTCCTGTGAGGAGCGCTCCAGTTCTGGCGGCGCCGCCATTTGGGGATTTTTTGGGGGTGGAGGGAGGGCAGAGGGGACGGGAGGGGGCGGGGGCTAGTCCATGGTGCTAGCATGGATGAGGGGGAAGAGGCCAGGGGAAATGGATGAGGGCCTATTTGATTTGTAGGATAGGAAAATCGTAGGAACAGAAAAAATGTAGGATTGCATTGTCATGTTCACTCCAATCCTATAGGAATTCATATGCACCAAAGTGTGTTTGATTCCACCATAGGAATCTAAAAAAGAGGTATGGGTGAATGTTTGATTTCCTACGAAAACTAGTACTGTACAAAGGAATCCTTAGGAAAAAATCCTATGGGAATCAATCCTACAAATCAAACAATCATCATAGGAAAATTTCCTATAGGATTTAATCCTATACAATTCCTAGGAAAATCCTTAGAATCAAATGGACCCTCATAGTGGACTACTCGAACAAAAGGATGGGCCGCGCTACCTCGTCACTCCCCAACATCATCCCTGGCTCGTCCTCTCTTCATGGTTCTATTTAGGCTCATCATAGTGCTAGTGGGAGTAATTTGGGTAGTACATAGTCCTACATGTATTGCCAACTAAGCATTTAGATGACATGGCATGCAATTAAATGATGAGAGAGAGCCTTGGGGTAACTAGCTATGTTACTATAAGGGCGTCTCCAATGTGAAAATAAGATCGGATATAAGACACCTTTGGTCGACCTTAGTGGCATTTAAACATTGTAACACTCGATCTTAAGCTAATAAACCTTGCGATCGACCATACCAGTATGACCCGGCCATAAGAACTAGAAAATCATTGTTTCTCTCTCCTCACTACACAGTGCGCTTGCGGCAGAATTTCAAGACAAAATGAGTCTACATTGCAATAAATGAGACTTTACATGATACCACACCGATGTTACTTTCCACTATGGAGGTAGTAACTTATTTTATTTTATTTTGCGAAAATGGAGGTAGTAACTTAGACTAGTAACATATGCATGTTACTGCTCTAAGTTACTCCCCACCATGACCAGCCTAAATATAGTAACTTGCATATGTTACTGTCTTCATAGTGGGTGATAACATGTGTGTGGTGTCATGCAAGACCTAATTAATTAGGTTCTAGACTGATATAAATGTGTGATGTTATGGTAATACCTCTCTCTTTTTCATCATTAATTATCACGTCATGTAACCAATTTTCTTAGTTGGAATTGCATGTACATGCAAGTTACTACTCCCACGTGACGAGAGGGATGGATGTTGTCTCTGCGTTAAATAGAGAAAGGGTTGTTGAGCTGGACATGGAAGACCAATATTTTAACATATCCTTGATTTTTTTGTGGCATCATCTATGCAGCATAGGCACCGGTGCCGGATGGATGGGAAGTGGTTTGGGCACCGATATTTGCATACGTTGTGGAGGGCCACCCAAGTTTTATGTATTTCCAAGCTTTTTAGCTAAAAGAGAGCAACTATGTAGATGCACAGGCTGGTGGTACTTCCCCTTGCTATCGGTAAAAGAGAGAAACTATGTGGATGCGATGATGATTCAATTTGTACATAACATAACTAGTATAGGTACAACACAACCATGGCAGAAACTAAACCATACTCTAGACAGAATCAACACACACATAGACACCTGAATATCATACGGTTCTTTTTTGTCAAGAACCTATGTCGCCCTCTGCCCGTGCGGGCACGTCGTCTGGTGTTCGATGAACTCAAGGAAGCTGCCAGCCATGTCACAACCTTTGTTGCTGCACTTGAGCTTCATTCCCGAGGACATCTGATCCACGGTAGTGGCTGGTTCGAAGACGCCTCCGTATTCATAGCCCAGGCACTGGCCATCGGACAATTTTCCAACACATTGTGCGCATGCAATGTGCGCCGCGGCCTTCCCAAAGCACTGCTCCTGCAAGGAAAGAGATTTAGCCAAAAAACAAGAGTTGTATCGAACCATTGTGGAAAACATCATGAAGAAAGAAGTAGTAATAACCATGTACGTGGGACGATGAACAATTTGAGAACACAACCTGCAGCTGAAGACCTGCCTCATTGCACTCATGTCAATCATATCTTCAAACCACTCATCCGCCATAGAGCCGTCTTCTTCAACTGTGGCGGATCTGAGAGGGATTTTGAGACCGAGCGAGTGAGCAGAGGGAGGAGCGTAGATCTGAGAGGGTTGATGAGAGCGAGCGAGAGAGACTAGTACAATAGTTAAATACTAGGAGTACTAGACTCCTCATATCACTCTATGAAATATCGTCCATCCATCCAAATTCAACGGCCATGAACCGATACCTTATCTCTTTGGCAAGAGACCTGCAGGGAGAAAACTAGGGAAGCGTCGTGTTCCCCGATTAATTATCTCCCTCTGGCCCAGTGTACACGTCGCCTTGACGACCTAGGGCTACATGGAAGACTAAATACTGTACTCCAGTACTACTCCGGGATGGAGGTACTAGTACTACTACTCTACCTCTGTTTGGGATGAGAGTATGAGACTAGCCCCAATGGGGGTATCAGGTGGTACATAATGTATCATGCATTAGGCCTTTCACAATAGGGTGTAGATTAGCACGTTACCATAGGAGTTATAAATACATAATAGACAACATCTCCAATGCATTGTATTTTAGAGGTTGTATCTTAATTTACTGTTTTTCTCTCATGCATGCATTTTATTGGGCAATCAACTCTTTTTGCCTATGATTACGTGCAAGGAGTGTATCTTAGCTACTACGTACTAGTAAGATACAACAACACCCTCTCTCCTTCTTAATTGACATGCCACAAAAGCATTTTTCCTAGTATGTCGCGTTAAGAGACTACCCCATTGTCAAAGACCTTATTACATGCATGGAAAATGCTTATGTGTCACGGCAATTAATGATGAAAGAGATTGTGTTGGTATCACTGAAAAATAATTATAGTTTTGAGCCACTTCCATAAAGTATAGGTGTATAATTGGTTCTTGTACCTTGTGTCATGTAGAAATCAACCTACTATAATGATGAAAGAGATTGTGTTGGTATCACTGAAAAATAATTATAATTTTGAGCCATGTCCATAAAGTATAGGGTGTATAATTGGTTCTTGTACCTTGTGTCATGTAGAAATCAACCTACTACTACTAGCTACCTATTACTCGTTATTCTCGAGAGAAATGACGAAGAAGATTCTAGAATTATTGAGAAGTGCGTTCTGAGGTTTGTGCAAAGCGTTCACTGTGCTAAAGACTATCAATGGAATATTCTATATGCTAGCATGGATAGAAGATCTAGCGATTTGTAATGTTGGGATTTCCCAGGCTTGATCGATTTTTCAAAGTTCAAAGTACTGCGTACACAATATAGTGTGGTAAGATTATATAATATAGGTAAAGCTCAAAAAAATATGAATATGTGAGTCTCACGTGCCGGAGTACTTCTATATAGTGACTAGTAAGTTGAACGTGTCGTGCACGTGAGACTTAGATAATAGACGTATGACATATCATGGGTACTATTCAACATGGTGGTTCTAGAACATGGTGGAGTTTTCTCTAGGTACTATTCAACACGAATCCAGCTGCTCTAAACCATTGGATCTAACATCCTAACGATAAGAATTGGTGTTATGGATCATTCATATTCAAAACTGCTCCATTATAGTGGTAGAGATAATACAGCCTACTGTGCTATGAAATTTTTGGGGTGGTGACATGATGGTTCTAGAACATACATGGTGGAATTTGATCTAGGTACTATTCAACATGAATCCAGCTACTCTAAACCATTGGATCTAACAGCCCAACTGTCAGGATTGGTGCTATGGATCCAATTCAAAACTGCTCCATTATAGTAGTAGAGATAATATGACATGATGTACTTCTATAGTTCTATCATATGCCGGAGCACTAAGGCATGTGCAACTTATTGCTACTATATACTGGAGTACATAATCCAAGAATTTACCAGACTCGTTGCTCGAGCTGCCAATTGCTCGCCACCTCTATTTCGAGAGTGTATAGTACTACTACTCCTACTATCCGATGATACTGCGGCCAACTGAAAGTACGGCCGCTACAAGTACCGATATGACATTTCTCTTGTGAGTTAATGCCCCGGACAACCACCGACTATGAAAAAACTCACACATTGATGTCTACGCATTTGTATTATTATAGACAGTTGTTGGGCCTCCAAGTGCAGAGGTTTGTAGAATAGCAGCAAGTTTCCCTTAAGTGGATTACCCAAGGTTTATCAAACTCAGGGAGGGAGTGGTCAAAGGTATCCCTCTCAAGCAACTCTGCAATCAAGATACAAGAAGTCTCTTGTGTCCCCAACACACCCAATAAACTTGTCAGGTGTATAGGTGCACTAGTTCGGCAAAGAGATAGTGAAATACAAGTGGTATAGATAATTATAAGTGGTAAAAGTGCCAGAAAATAGCTTTGATGGCGCGTGTTTGACATGGGAAGAGACTAAAGGCAATCTGAAATAAAGATGGAAGCAAGCAAACATGTAACAGATCTAGTTGCAAACGGTGTTTCAATGCTTAGAAACAAGGCCTAGGGATCATACTTTCGCTAGTGAACACTCTCATATAAATATCTTCTCTTCATGATACTACTCTGAACTACTCTCCGGTTGGACACTCTAATCCATGGTAGGGCTATAACAACACACCTCAAAGTTCGCTTTCCCCATCTAGGTAACCCCACACTGTCACCTTGAGTGCTAGATGTTTCCAACAAACACCACAATTTCATAGAAACATCCAAATCCAAATATAACTCATAACAAGTATTTGTAATCTCTAGCCAAAGTGCCACACAGTGTGCACACTGTCAACTTCACACACGTGGGGAGAGCAGAGATCTATTAAAGCACTTGAGTAGCAAGGTAGATCTACTTGATTACAAAGCTCATGATCACAATATGATCATGCATAGAGAGAGATATAGAGAGAGAGAGAGAGAGAGATGAACACATAGCTACCCGTAGAACCCTTAGCCTCGAGGAAGAACTACTCCCTCATCATCATGGGAATCAATAACAGCGATGGAGATGGTGGTGGAAATCGATGGAGATGGCTCCGGGGGCACTTCCCTGTCCCTGCAGGGTGCCGGAACAGAGACTTTCTGTCCCCTGAATCTCCTCTTCAGTGGCGGCGGCGCTGTGAAACTTTTCATGGCTGGAGGCTGGATTCTTTAGGGTTTTCTCACCAGGAGGCTTCTTATAGGCGAAGGGGCGATGTCAGAGGGTGGATCAGGGGCCCACACCACCTGGTGGCGTGGCCAGGGGGACCCGCGCCACCACATGGTGTGGCCAGTCCCTGGCCCCTCTCCGCCTCGTCTTCTGGCTCCATGAGTCCTCCCGTAAAATATCGACTTTGGCTTTTGTCCGGTCCAATTCCGAGAATATTCTTTTTGTGGCTTTTCTGGAACCAAAAACAGAAGAAAACAGGCAACTGACACTGTGGCATCTTGTTAATAGGTTAGTTCCAGAAAATGTGTAAAAATACTCCAAAGTGTGGACAAAACATAAGAAAGTAGATATAAAACAAGCATGGAACATCAAAAATTATAGATACGTTTGCAATGTATCACGCGCCGCCAACCGGTCGCTCTGCATACTCCTTGGAGCATCTAAAAAAAGTACTCTTTGCAGAAATGCTGGGTCAAAACTGAGTAGCATCGCTAGTAGTACTACTAGTATTATACTTTCTCCTTCATTCTAATCTCCAGCGAAATTTCTTTCTTCCACCAAAGGCATGTTACCCTCACAAATACTTGAAGGAATCTTCCTGGATTGGCTGTGTCGTCCTTGGAGGTCTGCTTCGGTCAAGGCCAGGCCCCGAAACAGTTCATCCGGCGGGAACATGCCGCCGTTGGAGCCGTCGTTGGATCGGCCTCTGTAGAGCGCCTGGTCGCCCGCGGTAAACGTGTGTTGGCCCTGCCGGCTGACGACGCGATTTTGGGCCCCCTCAAGGCTACCGATCCTGCGTTGGCCGCGTCACGGAGGCGACAACATGGCAGGCGAACAAAAGTGGACCTCTACAACAAAGCGCCGGTCCCGGTGTGCCTTTCCAAGCTAATCCTGGGTCCCCTCGAGCCTATCGATCCTATGTTGGCCCTTGCTCACCATCAGTCCGATCTCCCGGCTGACCCACTTCGCAAGATCGCCGACTACTTGCTGGAGAAAGAGGAGTACATTGACACCTATGCTGCTTGTCGGGAAGTCTGCACCGGTTGGCGCCGCACTTTAAAGATGCCCGAATTCCATCTCAACAACTGGATCATGATAGATCACACACTTCCAGACGTTGGCGACTTCACCTTCCTCAACCTCGCCACTGGTTGTTGCTTCAAGACAAATCTAATGGACGTCCATCGTAGGTTCACATTCACATCCGATATATATATATAACATTCATTTATTGGTATTTTCCATTGTAAACATCTTAGTGCGATGCCCTCTTCTTCCAAAAGATTCTACTTCGTCGGTGTTTCTCGTGGCGTCATCGTGCTTGCTCAGAGGGTGGAGCCGTACCAGATTCATCTTCTGACCCCAATCACTCATAAGTCTAACACTGAGTTTCAAGCACACATATCATCTGATCTTCTGCAAACTGTCATCGTGACGAAGTCTCCGATGATGGTGTTCGTTTGCACTGATTATCCAGATCATATTGCATGGGCTGATGAGAGCACCCCAACGGGGCAAATCAATGAATCATTTGGAGAAGGATTGTATTCGCCACCTCCTGATACGCTTCTGGACTGCATGACGACATTCCGAGGGGAAGTATATGTATTACTTGAGAATGGAGACATCTTGTCGACCAACATCCAGTTAGAGCAGCGCACGAGCACTATCGCGATGGCCAAAATAATTTCAGCCCCAGTCTTTGAACAGGTACACAGAACCTACAATTTTTACCTTGTGGAGTCAGATGGTGATCTGCTTCTTGTGTTGAACAGGGATTTCGCCAAAGGGCAACCGGTATTGTACCGGGTGGACATGGAGAAACGCTCTCTCGAGGCCGTCGATGACATTGGAAGTCGTGCCCTCTTTGTTGATTACAATCGGTCTATCTCCACTGACACCAGGTTACACCCCACAGTCAAACCCGGTTGCATATACTATAGGAATTATATCAGACTATACGATCATGAGGTTCAAGCCTGGGAAGAGGAACCAACAATGGTAATGTATGGCTTAAGTCTGGAACATACACCGAGGCCTTACCCTCTGGACGAGATACTGGCAGCACATTGCAGACGGAGAGAGTTCTCTGAACATGTGTTGCAGCACGCGGGAGCCGACGGCGATGAAATATATAGGGGAGAATGAATCCTATATTCATCCTAAGTTATTTGCTAGCATTTTCAGGTCTATTTTTCGAAGTAGAAATTTGTACTGTATTTATATTATTTTGATCAGCACTATGCGTATTACCTTTCATACAAAATTGTAATATATTTAATTTTAGTACTTTCATAATTCAAAGTATTTATTTTTAGTAGCTTCTTTCAGAATTCTCTATGTTCGACAGCCAGAGCCGGCAGCGGGCATCAGCTCAGCGCCGGAATCCAGGTTCCATATGGAAAATTGCACAATAATGTGTTGGTGGGCGGTACCAGCCCTCGAACCTGGGATGCGCGCCGTCGAAGGTGGAGGAGGCGGGCCTTCTAGTCAGAAAACATGCCACATCGGCATCCCCTGTTTCTGATGCCCTTTAAAAAAAGAAAACATGCCACATCGTCATCCCCTGTTTTTGATGGTGTTGCTACAATCGATGGTACATGGTGGCATAGAAATAATATCGTATAAACATAAGGGCACAGTCGTCAACATTTCTAAAATGAAACCCGGTCTCCTACCTGTCCTGGTACATTGCCTGATGAGGTGGATAGCCACGACCGATCTTTTTAATACATTCGCACTCTTATGCTGAGAAGGGAAATAAAGATTGAGAGGTTAATGCAACGAGTGTCGAATTATTACCCTCTAAGGAAATGGGAGATGGTTATTTTCGCCTGTGCCCGTAGTCCAAACCTATTGTCAGTCTTTCACTCCCCTTCTCCGACAAACCACAGTTCACCTTGCGTAGCTCCTCCGCGCCGCACCACCTAGGGTAACATGGCCCCACCTAAGCAGCCGCCGCCGCCACGACAGCCGCCGAAACTGGGGTATTTAGCCCCCTCTAAGGCAGGCCATGAAGCTCTACTTCAAGGCCGGTCTCCCATTGCCCTGCCAGGCGGATGATTTCGCCGAATGTGCCGAATCGGCCGCGGCGGCAGCGCCGGATGCGGCAAGCAGGGCCAAGAGAGTGATGTGGAGAAATCGCGCGGTGGCATTACGGCATGCTCTAGGCAGTGGGCACAAGGTACGTATCAAATCGTTCACGAGAGCATGCCGCCGAGGGTACATACCCTCGAATAGGGCAGTGCCAAGGTCTAGGAACTCTCGTGTCCACGCTTCGGCACGGGCTACCTTACCACGGTAGGGGAGGCTGGGAACACACCGTCTGCGGCAAAGACGCTCCATCCAACGCACCGTCGGAGGCCGTGCCGTGGCGGCGACCAAGCGTCTACACTCAGCATGCTGGATTGTTCGACAGCCGGAGCCGGTGGCGGGCATCAACTCAGCACCGGAATTCAGGTTCCAGTTCACACGGACCTATGATCCCAAGAAGAAGATGCCGAATTTCAGTTTCGAAGAAATCGTTGCGGCAGCGCGGATGGTCCAACTGAACCGGGACTGGCGCACGCAAATCGCTCGTGCATGAACGATGCAGATTTCTTGTAGTTTGGCGGGAAGGCAATAGATCAGTTTGGGTTAAATGATCAAAAAACTTATGTCCTCTCAAGGCAATTGGTCAGCCAACTTTTCTGGTGGAGATCTGTAGTTTCTTCAGTGTAGAAAGTTAAGTTCAGACTGAAGAATGGCTTTTGTAGATGAAATGCTGACGAATTGTTCTATAAACTAGTAGGAAGTTTAGCCTATTTTTGTGCAGGTATAAGACCCTTTTGTATGGAAGTACTACTGTTGTAAGCAAATACTATCAAGTATCTATTTCCTTCAATTACTATTCATGGTTAAATCAAGTTAACTAATATTTTTTATCCCAGACTAAAGATTTTGTGTCTGTTGTCTGTGTTGTAAACCATTTTTCCTTTGTCTTGTGTTGTCTGCAAAATGGTCCTGCAGTTCAACATGTTACAAATATAGCTACCTTGTACCTGAAGAGGAGATGGAATACATTTTCCTGGCATCCACAGAATTGACATTGCTCATTGCCAAACCACCCTCTTTTCATGAGGTTGTCCTTAGTTATTCATAGAAATTATAAAGCACGGTGTTCCACTATATCGATTCAAACTATTACACACACACTACATCAAATTCATTACCCACACATACTACATCGATTCAAACTATTACACACACATACTACTTCAAATTCATTACCCACACGTACTACATCGATTCAAACTATTACACATTTTTAGTTGATGCTAACTTCCTGCTACGCTCTCCATACTACAAATTCATTAGCCACACATACCACGGCAATTCACTAGAGCTTTGTCTTCACTCGAGGGAAATCAGAACCACTAGCTTGTCCAAGCCCAGTTCCCCCACCGAAACTGTGTGCGCCGTCACGAAACGATGGTGCTCCTGTGCCATTGATCCTTCCAGGCCAACACTGCAGGCGACGAGGATGCTTTCTGGCAGCCTCTTCGGGGCCCTGAATGCCATGTACCGATTCCAGAACCTCCTCCAGGTGGATGATGACCGGGTGCTTCCAGCAAAGCTGTTGCCCTGTCTTGCTTGGAATCAGCACCTCGTACATCTTAGGAACGACGTCAGGATCTTTCAGCCACGCCTTTACCTCGATGACCCATCTATCGCTCGGTTGCACGATTTCCACCAGCTCGCCGCCAAGGCTACTAACGACTTGCTTGAGGGCCTCCGGCTCCCAAGCATCCAACGGGAGGCCGTCAAAGCCGAGTTTGGAGAAGAAACAAAGCTGTCCCAAGCGATCGTCCCACCCACAGGCGCGCTGCCAACGCATGAAGCTCATTTTCTCCCCGCAACACTCGAAAGAACGGGAAGAATGCAGAATGCACTTGGTGTCTGAGTTGTGCTCGAACCATACGAAAAAATCAAATGGCGGCGCGCATACCTCAATCTTGACCTCATTTCGTCTGATCCCAAAACGAGACCTGAAAGCTGACAGCAACTCTGCCAGCGACATGGCGGGACGAACGCCCAGCATGGTGGCCATGAGAGTGTGGTCGTCAAACTGTTGTGTCAGGGCTACCATGCCTGGGGTGTGCGGCAGCACGCAACTTCCCGAGGCAGGTTGTCGGCCAGGATCGCCCAACGGGACACGCTCCGCCGTGCGAGAAGGACTAGCCAGAGGCGAGATATTAGTCTGGGGACGCGAAGCTCTCATACGGCAGACGATGCGACGGCGATGCCTGCGAGCTTCAATTAGAGGCGTGGGAGGTTGACCGGACATGGCTAGGACGCAAATTAGAGCAAGTGCAAGCTCCGATCTGAGACGAGCAGCCGGAGCTGAGCAAATGTTATGGGGAGGGGAGCAGGGGAGAAGACCAAAATAGAGGAAAGAAATAGATTTGGTCCACTCAGGGATCTCGTCCACGCAGGGTAAGCTAGTCCACGACCGCAAAAGATAACGGGGGAATACTGATAGGACAGGCCAACAAGAGTTGACCTAACGACGGTATTTGAGTTCAACCGTTTTTCGTCTGGTTCAAACGACCGTTTGGCTGTTAGATTTGTATTCACCCCCATTTGGCCCTTCTGGACAATTGGCGATTCTACTACGGCCCCTCCGCGCAATTGATGACAACTCGGGTACCGGGATGCACTCGCCCGGGAAGTTTGGTACCACAAACGAACAATCCCCGATGGTAGGGATCGATTGGTCAGCCCATTTTTGGTGGGTCCGCTATTGGCGTTGTCCCTTTGAGTGCTTTCATCGCTGGTATTGATGACGACACACATGTAGTGGCTGGGGAAGTTGTTGCTCCCACAACTCTCAGATCTGGAACCGTAGGCTCCGTCCTCTGATGCCATATCGCCCAGATTGGACTCACAATTGTTGTTGCCATCCGTGCTCTCGGCTGATGCCGTTGCGTTGAGTTCTCTCAGGGTACCAATCGGTGGCAGGAACCATGACGCATGGGCGATCGAGGGAGCCTGCGACTGATTAGGGAGGCGAAGCGTGCCGATCCGGCCGACCTGGAATCGTAGGCTTCCGATCGCCAGGTCGATCCCATCGCCCACGGACTCGAAATCCGGGCGAGTCGCCGGTGCATGGACGGTGAAGTCGAAGGCACCGAGAAGGAGGCGAGTCTCTGTTGCAGCGGAGTCATAGATCGCAGTTGATGGGGCCAAGGAAGCTGCAATATCAGCACTCCCAGTTCCCACAGACGGCGCATATTTACGAGGGGTTAACTCATCAATGTCCATCATTGATGGACTTAGGTTTGAGGAAGTAGGGAGTGTCGGAGGCATCGATCGACTAGCAAACAAGCACATAGGTGACAAGAGATTTTACCTAGGTTCAGGCCTCGAATAGAACCCTACTCCTGTTTGTCTGCTCTTGATTACGAGGGAGTCGAAAGTTACAAGGGTGCGCATATGCAATCTAGCGAGGTGTATGCGGGGGTTGTTGATTGTCCTCCTCGTCACCCCCTCCTAGCCTTTATATAGGGAGGCTAGGTCTCGGGATAGCAGGTCGAGTCGGTTACATCTTAGGGGTTTTCCTTTGAATTTCTATCTATACTTTTGTCGTGTCCTTCAAGAAGTCAAACTCCTGTGGGCCACCTGAATCCTTGATGGACTGCGTTCGCACCATGGACTCCTTCTTGGGCTAGACCGTATAGGCTAATCTTGAGTACCTGTAAGATATACCCATATCAGCACCACTAATGATTCGCCTCGGTAGCAAAATACACGGTGAAGCCATTACTACCGTGAAACATACCAACTATTTTACCATGTTCGGTACACTTTTCAGCAGCACAAACATTAATTATGATTAGTAAATAATTTTTTTGGCTGTGTTTTCCTTTTTGATGACCGTGTAAATTCGACTCATATGTTAGCTTATATTAAGATATAAAATTTCATTGATTAAAATAATATTACATTAAGTGGAATACATCTTATTTCCAATAGATCTAATAAAAGAAAAACCAAAATCTAATTATGAGATTTGGGGATCTCTTTCTACATATCTATTTCATCCATTGGGGACCGCAGGTGTATCATACGACAACCATGCTATGATGGTATCCTTAACATGTTGCTCGTATGTCATTGTGATGCGGTTCTGAACGTCATTATCCTTGCGGCATGCACTAATGACATTGTTGACGATTCGACCACCATTATCATTGCGGCATGCGCAGATGACCTCGCCCAAGATCTGTCCGCTTCCCTCGGTAAGTATGTTCTGGCTGGCCTGCTGGTCACGAATCTACAAGAGAAATGAATGCTAGCTTAGAAAAAGTGAACAAAGAAATCAGGAAAATGCAATTTGAAGATGGGATAGCGAATATGTATATGAGCGATGGAGGACTTTGATGCAGGACCGATCGACTACCACTTGAGAATATCTATGTTCGGAGTGGACAAAGGGAGTGCCCTACGGAGGGAAAGCCTGTTGAGATCTAGGATTCAAAGTGGAAAGAAGGAGAGCCTGAGATTTAGGATTAGGAGTGGAGGAAGTGCGGCAACGTAGGGAGGCCGAAGGGCAAGTGTGTTATGTGTAGGCTAGGTGGATGTGTATAGGGTTAGTTTTATGGGCCATTGAGTAACTGAGGATCTATGGGACTCTGTTTCTTAAATCCCTGTAGTGGTCAATCGGTACAAAACCAAGAACAACATGAACATTTCACACATCTTTAAGTAGTATCTTGTCTTAATAATTCTTCGGTACTCCCTCCGATCCAGTTTAACAGGCACACAAGGAGGTAGTAGTTGACAAATGTGGCGGTCAAAGATTTTCTTAATTATTTACAAAACGAAGAACACAACATGAAACACTTCACACACCTTAACTACCTACCTTAATAGTTCAATACAGAAAATAGCAGTAATTAAACACTTCACATATCTTAACTACTATCTTAATTAATCGGTACAATCATTACAAAAATCAATAGGAAACACTTCACGCATCTTAATTATCGAATACAATCCATGCGAAGAACAATAGGATATAATCACATCAATCATCTTTAGCCATGGCCTCTAGCTTCTCCTGGATCGGCGCGAGCACATTAGATACAGCCAGGAACGACGACTTAATTGTGTTTACCCTGTCTCGCTCATCATGTCGTTCTTCTTCTAGACGCTTCTGAAATTCCTGGTCATACATTATGAATTTCTTGGGTTGGGCAAGGCTCCACATCGCAAGCAATGTAGGCGAAAGCTAAGGCGAGTGCAAATCATCGATCCATTCAACTACCATGCACTCAGGTGATTTATAATGACACCCCATGAGCGTGCGGCTGTGTCCAGCCTTCGTATGCCATGAGCCAACGCGGGAATATCCCACACTTACACTTCTGCTACATCTCGTCGATGCTATTCTAGTGCTCATTGTGGATCCACTTGGACACTTTGCCCTCCTAAGAAGAAAAGCCCCAATTGTTCCTGACCAAGATCGAAAAATCGAACAGTAACATTTGTTGATGAAAAAACCAACATCTAGAGGTAACATATGATGTCGCCGCTGCGCTCAGCCACATTATCGATCGACATCATCATGTTGTGTCACCAACACCATCGGCGCCACTAATACAGTCGTTGCACCCACCGATGGATTTGAACATCCACCGTGTGAGGTTGGTACGGTTTAGAGAGAATGAGTGGCTCAGGACGCATGTGTGAGTGTTGTTGGACAGTGATAAGTAGGGAAACAGCTCCTCATGGTGGGACACACATGTTAGCAACACGGGCTTGACCAGTCGTTGCAACGAAGATGACAATTGTCTAGTGGGGACCCACGTATAACATCCTACACCTAGCATGGTGCACAAAATAACGCCTTTGTTCTTCTAGCGCGGCATTACCGAGTGTCGTTTTTGCGTGCCACCTACTGTGGCACCCGAAAGTGCCGGCATCATGTGTACCACAGCAGATATGAGGCCGCCAGCTTAGTTAGCCACCGAGGAAAGCACATCCAGCGGTTAACTGACTTTTCAAGGTAATTTTTGCTTGTGCTGCCCCAAAAAAGTGTTGCGTGCGGGGGTATTTTTGTAGTGCATGGAGGATCTCACGATCTTGGAAACATCCTTGAGTACCACCATGGCGACTCAAATGCAAGAAATGTGTGAAATGATAGCGCAACTCACACTAGCCAATAAAACCCCACCTTCTCCTTCTCCATAGGATCCCACTTCTACTCCAAGGGATAAAGCTTTGGCTAAATCCAATGAGGAGAAGTTGGGGGATGAAAATAATGATAATAGTTCCTCACCCAAAAGGGCATATGGGAAGGATGGGTATCATGATGTTCCTTATTGGTACTCACCTGACCCACCTATCCCTAATCCTCATATAAACAAACAATAGAGGTGATCCACCTAAGCTAGATGCATCTTATTTTACTCAATGGCTATTTCAAATGAGATCTCATGTGTGTAACTCTTCAATTGAGCTATGGAGAAGTATTAAAGTCAGATTCAAGGCACTGGATCCAAGCAACTTAACAAGAAGAGAGGTGGTTAATAGCTAGCTCAATGATACCGCTTTGCACATGATCCAACTTGTTGTGGGGCCCAAGGACACGCCTCATATTCAACACTTCACCACCGCCAATGAAGCATGGGATGATCTATCTGATTTATTTATTGGAAATGAGAGCATGAAAATAAACTGATATGATGCTTTGAGCAATCAAGCTGAGATTTTCTTTATGATGGATGGTGAAGACCATGAAGACATGTACCGAAAGCTCTAGGTAGTTGCCACTACCTTTATAAATCATGGTGCCTCATACATGGAAGATGCCTGGATAAAGAGGAAGCATGTTAGTGCTCTCATGCCCTTTGAAGCTACCGATTTGAAGAGTCTCCTAGAAAAACGCAACTACCATCCCATGACCTCCAACAAAGTTATGCAAGACACGGTTGCCTTTAAGGTTTCTGCCAAGAATGTTGAAGATGCTCGAGCTCGTGCCATAGGGATGCATAAGGGAGTGACCCTTGCCTTGAAGGCCAATGTGGTGGGGCATGACGAAGTGGGAGGAAGTAATGAGGTTAAAGCTTTGAGTTGTTTCGAGGAAGTCAAACTTGCACACGGTGAGTATATGGCATTCTATGCAAGAAACTTTTGGAAAGACCCAGCCAAGGAATAATTAGAAGTTTTTTTTTGCGAAATTCCACCGATCTATTAATAATCATCAACAGCAGTACAAAGAGACCCAAAAGTAATAAAAATTACAAATAAATCATTGGACCACCTAGCGACTACAAACACTAGCGCGAGCCGAAGGCGCGCCGCCGTCCTCGCCCCTCCATCACCGGAGCCGGGCAAAGCTTGTCGTAGTAGAGCTTGTTGTAGTAGACAGACGGGAAGTCGTCGTGCTAAGGCCACAATGGACCAACGCACTAGAGCAGCAACCATCGCCAATGATGACATCCGTAGAACGGAAGAGACTGCCCTGGAAACAAACTGACGAACACAAAAACGGATAGAATACCAGGAGGTCCGTCGGATAAACGACTCCACGCGCATTCCATTAGCGCTAGATGCACCACCGGAGCGAGGATAGAGCGGGGAGGACTTTATTCTGATTTCAGGACGTAGCCGTCGTCTCAACACTCCAAAGAAGACTAAAAAGCAGACGAAACAAAGAACGGAAAACCTCCCGCCGACGAGAGGCCGTGATCCGCCACACCTCCAAGGCCCTAAGGCCACCGGAGCCGGCGCGGACCAGCGACGTTGCCGGCGAGGGGTGTGGAACCCTAGATGGGTTTTTCTTTCGGAGTCGCCTCTCCTGGCGGCTATGCTACGTACGTACCAGTTCGATCTATTCTAAGGAATAATTAGAAGTTGATTCTCCTGGCGGCTATGCTACGTACGTACCAGTTCGATCTATTCTAAGGAATAATTAGAAGTTGATTCTCCTGGCGGCTATGCTACGTACGTACCAGTTCGATCTATTCTAAGGAATAATTAGAAGTTGATTGAAGAATTAACTCAAGTGGTAGAAAGGAGAATGTTCCCAGATTGAGATCATGTTACAATTGTGGAGGCAATTTTCACTTTATTGCTGAATGCCCATATGAGAAGAGAGAAGAGTATGGGGGTAAACTTATTTCCAAGTACAAGTCAAAGATTACTCGTAAGAAGCCTTTCATTTAAAAGAACACCAAAAATAAGAAGCCATCAAGAAGAGATTGACTGGTAAGTTTATCCGTGGACCGCGGAGGAACATTCTATGTTCTGCAAACGGTTTGCAGAACTGAAGTTGAGTGTGTTCGATTATTTTACCTAAAAAACGACAAGTACCGTTATTTTGGTTATGATCATTCTTTTTATGTTTGTTCTGATCAATGTCAGCTACTCTGTTTATGTAGGTGTGCCTACAGTCAAGAAAATACATACAGTATATTAGATGCGGCGCACGGAGTGAAGAGAGCTTAAAACCTCTGGAATTCTTACACCATGACTGTGAAGACAATACTCCACAACAATCAATGGGAAAAAGAATTTCATTCTATTCTAGATATGTCTCCAGAAAAGTAAGCTTCATTACGAAATACCGTCCCCTCTGAATTTCATGCTGAGCACGAGAGTGACAATGAAATGGAAACATGACGAAAGCATAGTAAGATGCCTACCTATTCCTTAGGGCATGGGCAAGACTTGACCTGGCGTGCTCCTGCCTGGCTGCAGTGGGAATCTCACACTGACACAGCCAGCACCCAAGGAATCCACAGAGGCGCAGAGCCGTGTCCATCCATATCTTGGTGAGAACAGATTGAAGAAGATACTACAGTAGAACTCATCAGTTACTACTTGAAGATAGATGGGTGGCTGCACTGCACTGACGGTGTGAGATGAACACGTACCAGCTGCAGCTCCACTAGACACCAACCCCTTTCTGTCTCCGGCCTGCCCGCTGCTAGTGCTAGATCGCCACCTTCCAGTGTGTGTGTATCTTCAGTCGCTGCCTTGAGTGTGCTCTGAGAAGGATGGATGCCTCGTCAGCTAGCTGCAACGAAGAATCAATTTAGAGTCTAGTAGTTGCCAGCCAAGAAAGTTGTGTTCAAGCAGCTATTGGACGAGCGTGCCCAAGAGAAGAAGGTAAAGTACCATATGCGGATGATGTTCTACTTCCTTTTTATCCCTCTCTTACAATACACTCTCGTGTTTCTTTCATGGACTTTAATTATCTTGCTCTATCTTTTTCAGGACATGCAGCTTCATGCATAGGAGAAAACTGGGAACAGGTGAAGGTAGTGTCTCCTGGAGAACACTTTTTTTTTTCTTTATATGAAAGGGATTTCTCACTGATTTCATTAATGAAACCGCTCGTTCAACAACATAAAAGTAAGAAAGCCAACCACAACACGAAACTAACATTTTTTTTTAGATCCTAGCTATTACAGGACCCTACGCATGAGCTTATTGAAGTTTTTGAGCACAGACAGGCCACTGTACCTCAGCAAGTTGTTGATCTTGCTATCATCAGCGCCAGAAGCAGCTGGGGAGGGAGACTACATACGCATCATCTCGCTGCAATCCTCATCCCCAGTGGCGCGCATCCCTGCGATCTAGACAAAACTTCGGCCGCCACCCCATGACTTCTCTGGATCCTTAACGGAGAGCCTTATGTCCCCTCTCCTTCTGCGTTCCAGCCCAGTCACCAACAAAGCGACATAAGTAATGTACAATGGAAATTGGATGACGGGGAGAAATCCTTTGGAAACAAGCTTTGTTCCACCTCTGTGAAGCAAAGTATATATAGATGGTCAATCGATTCATCTGCTGGGTAAAACAGACACTTTTATCACAGCTTCCGCCTATGTGAAGCAAAGTATCTCTTGTCAGGACACTTCCATTAGAAACCAGCCAAGAGAAAACTTTGATCTTAGGTGGTGGAACTTTCATTTTGCAAAGCAGATTTATTATCACATAGTGGTAAATGTGCATGTGGGCATAGAATGTTCTAACACGAAACCCTTTCGGTTAGATTTGGAATCCAACTAAGAGTCACTTTCATCGGTTAAGTTTACCCCATCAAGCAATCTATTCAAAGATATATATACATCTCCAAATAAGGTCCCCACAAACCCTCCTAAATTGTAACACTCCCAGTCCCCCATAGATCGCAGAGAGGACTGTGATATTCTGAGAAGTGGAGATAGCATAGAGCCGATCAAATTTTCCAGCTAAAATATGATCACCCGGCCATTTATCTTCCCAAGATCTGGTATTTTTCCCATTACCAATTACCAATTTTCTCTGCAAAAGATGTAAAAGATCTTTTTGATATCCATCAAGCCATTCATATCAGAAGAAATCAACAACAAACACCGCCAACCATTGCTTACTTCTGCTCCAGAATCCAGAATCGAGCAGAAGCAGCTAATTCAAAACTATGCTCGTTACAGAATCCAGAATCGAGCAGAAGCAGCTAATTCAAAACTATGCTCGTTACAAATAACTTGTTTTTTCTGCACAATGCCATCCCGTCACATGCGTCACCAATTACATAACTGTCTGCCTATTCTGCAAAAAGCTTTGTGCTATAGTGGAGAAAAAAATGATTGGAGCGGACAAGTTAGAAAATTAACTCAAAGTAGGTAACAACCTGAGTCTGATTTGAATATTTATAGGCATCTTCAGCACTAATTTGAACTGTTGCCAACTTCCACAGGACCTAACTTGGTTTATTATAGTTTTCGAAGAGTGTTGCATTAGCTAACTCAATTTGCTATTTGGCTCACACGATTCATAAAAGCTGTGAAGTAGTATTATTTCGAGCCCAGATCTTTCATACTCCCTCTGTTTCAAAATATAAGATGTTTTAGCTTTATAAAGGGAGTGTATCTAAACCCCTTTTAGTGTGTAGGTTCACTCCAAATCTAGATGAACCTACACACCAAAAGGGGTCTAGATACACTCCTTTCACAAAGCTAAAACATCTTATATTTTGAAACAGAGGGAGTAAATCCTAGATACTTTGGCTTATCTAGCACATTACTTTGCTGCGGTCTATCTAAGAAATTTTCATTTGTGTGCAGAAGAGCAATGGCCAACGAGGACCAAAACAATTTGAGGCTGTCAAAAGAATTAGTAGAAAGCTTGTCGGAAAGAAAAGTATGACCAGAACTTGGGAAGTGCGGAAGCCGGAAAGAGTTGGAACACCACTAGTTCTGGCAATAGGGATCAGAAGAAGTACAAGAAAAAATGAGGGGAATCGAGCGAACTAAACTAGTGGAAACGAAAGCAAAGAAATGGATGCCCTACCTGCCAGTGCCATCAGCTATACAGAATCAACAAACACTGAACTGGAGACTGGAAAAATTATGTACCTGCAGAAAATGCCAAGTGCTAAGAGCAAATTCAAATTATGGACCAGCGCAAGTCATAGACTCATCAGTTGTAGATAGTCCAATAGTGGCCGAACAAATGATGGAACTAAGACGATGGGACGAATTAACAAGAACAGCACGAATGAAGAGGAAAGCGCAAATTCAACTCAAGAGGAGCAGAAAACGTGCTAGAACCAATAGCAAGGAAATAAGCAAAGAAAATAATTCCAACACCAGTAAGATATGGAACTTTGGGGGGCCAACATGCATCTGCCAACACTGCCATGCACTTATGTGGCATGGAGAAAGAATACAATCCTATGGAATTAGAAAGCCAACCTTCGGAATTTGCTGCAAGAGAGGAGAGGTTACCTTGCCACCTTTGAAAGAACCGCCACCATACCTTACGAGTTTATTGACAAGAGATGGAGGAAAAAGATCAACAAACTACCGAAAGAACATTAGGTCTTACAACTCCATGTTTTCATTCACATCAATGGGAGGAACTCTAGATAAAAAAATAAACAAAGGGCGTGGACCTTATGTTTTCCGACTAAATGGCCAGAACCGTCACCAGATAGGAACCCTGCTACCTGAAGAAGGAAATAAGCCTCGTTTTCAGCAGCTGTATATCTATGACACGAAGAATGAGATCAAGAATAGGGTACAAGCATCAAGATCTGGTGAACGTAATGCCTCACTAGATGAAACTATTGTCAGTGGCCTACTAACCATGCTCGACGAGAATAACACACTGGCACAATCATTCCGAATGGCAAGAGATAGATTTAAAGAAGATGACTACAACGACTTTACTCTGCGTTTACTTGGAAATAGGGATCAAGATGGGAGGCAAGACAACATGCCATCAACATCAGAAGTTGCTGCGTTGATAGTCAAAGATCCAACCCAAAAACATTACGGGCGTGACATTGTTCTTGAGTACAAAGATATGAAACCTATAAGGATATCAGAAATCCATCCAAAATTCATGGCCATGCAATATCCATTGCTCTTCCCATATGGAGAAGATGGTTTCAGACTTGGAATCAAATACAACAAAACAAAAGGTGCAAGTAACAAGAAATACATCACCATGCTGGAATATTATGCATATCGCCTCCAACAACGCCCGGGTCAGTCAATGTTGCTGCTAACATGTGGAAACCTATCAATGCAGTTCGTAGTAGATATATATACATGCATTGAACAGTGTAGGCTCAAATGGATTAGAACACATCAAGGAAGTTTAAGAACGGAACTTTATGATGGACTACAGGATGCGTTCAGAAAAGGAGACACACGGACAGAGCAAGTAGGGAGGAGAATAGTACTCCCAGCAAGTTTCACAGGAAGTCCTCGAAACAAAGAGCAGAACTACCAAGATGCGATGGCAATATGCCGTTGGGCTGGACCTCCTGACTTGTTTGTAACATTCACATGCAACCCTAATTGGCCAGAGATTCATTTGATGCTAGATGACACCGGGAACCAGAAACCAGCAGAACGCTCTGATATTGTAGTTCGAGTGTTTATGATAAAACTGAAGGAGCTAATACACGATATTAAGTGGAAACAACATTTTGGAAAGACTAAAGCAAGTAAGTATTAACAAATTATGACTTATCAGTAATAGATGCTTGCACTTTTTTATTACTGGTCATTTACTAACACACTGAAATAAACTGCAGTTATTTTCACAATAGAATTCCAGAAGAGAGGACTCCCACATGCCCATATACTAATATTCCTTGACGAAAAAGAGAAAGGAAGGTGTCTCATGCCCTCACAAACTGATGATATTATATGCGCTGAAATCCCGGACAAGGACAAAGATCCAGAAACATATGAAGCTGTCAAGAATTTTATGATTCACGGACCATGTGGAGAGGCAAACCCAAAGTCACCCTGCATGGAAAAACATATGTGCACTAAGTACTTTCCAAAAGGATTCTGTGATGAGACGACTGTTGATGAAGACAACTTTACAATATACAGGAGACGAGATGATGGCCGACAAATAGATAAGGGAGGAGTCAAGTTGAACAATAGATTTGTTGTACCATACAACAAAGATCTCCTGGTAAAATTCCAAGCACACATAAATGTGGAGTGCTGTAACCAATATAGGTCAATCAAATACCTCTTTAAGGATATCAATGAAGGAGATGACCAAGTAACAGCACTGGTTCAAGAAACAGACCAAACAAAAAATAATGATGAGATTAAAATGTACCTAAGATGCAGATACATAACAGCAACTGAAGCATGCTGGCGAATATTCAAGTTTCCTCTACAGTACCAGGAACCATCTGTTGAGAGGCTATTGTTCCACCAGGAGAACAAGCAACGAGTAATTTTTCCTGACTCAACAAACCTAGACGAAATAATACGGCGCCCAAGATCACGTGTCACTATGTTTACCGAGTGGATGGAGACAAACAAAAAGCATGAAGATGCGAGAGAATTAACGTATTTGGAGTTTCCTACAAAATGGACATGGTATCAGAAGATAAAGAAGTGGAGGAGGCGAAGAGGAGGAAAGAAAATTGGGAGGATCTACAATGCTTATCCTGCAAGTGGTGAAAGGTACTATCTTAGAGTTCTCCTCAATACCGTGAAGGGTTGCATGACATTTGAAGACATCAGGACTGTTAATGGAATCGTGCACTCATCATACAAATCAGCATGCCATGCGTTAGGATTTCTGAAGGATGACAATGAGTGGATTGAGTGCATCAAGGAAGCATCGAGTTGGGCATCTGGGGTGCAACTACGCCAATTGTTTGCAACTATTCTGTGCTACTGTGAGGTTACTGACCCAAGGATGTTATGGGAATCCAACTGGGAGGCACTCTCTAAAGACATACAGCATACATCAAGCTGGATCGTAAACTTTGCAATCCCGTCTACTCCTTCACACAACAGAGAATGTACTTTAATAGAAATTGAAAAGCAAATGGGACAAGCTGGAAAATCACTAAAGGAATACCCTGGAATAGAGCTACCTAATATGCCCGAGTTGAATGAAATTGGGAACAAGCTTATATATGAAGAGCTTAACTATGATAAAGACGGATTGAAGGCTGAGCATGTGCAAATAATGAACACTCTAAATATAGATCAGAAGAAGGCCTTCAACGCAATAATAGAATCAGCGGAACAATCATTAGGGAGAATAATATTTGTGGATGGCTATGGTGGGACAGGTAAGACATACCTTTGGAAAGCTATCACAACAAGGCTAAGATCGGAGGGAAAAATCGTACTTGCAGTTGCATCTTGTGGCATCGCAGCACTTCTGCTTCAAGGAGGAAGAACAGCACACTCAGCATTCAATATTCCAATCAATCTAACAGATCAATCTACATGCTACATCAAACAAGGTTCACACATGGCTGAGCTATTAATGAAGACGTCACTAATACTGTGGGACGAGGCTCCAATGGCAAATAAAAAATGCTTTGAGGCACTTGACAAGAGCCTAAGAGATGTGCTCAGGTTCACAAATGAGAATAGTTGCAATAAGCCCTTTGGCGGCATGACAGTTGTTCTAGGAGGGGACTTCCGACAAATCCTCCCTATTGTGCCAAGAGGACGAAGGGAGCAAACTATAAGTGCATCAATAAAATGTTCATACCTCTGGCAACATTTTGAGGTATTCAATCTGACAAAAAATATGCGGCTCAATTCTCTGACCAATGATCAAGCAGAGCAGCAGAAGACTGCAGAATTTGCAGACTGGATACTACAAATCGGCAATGGAGACACATTTTTATTAGATGAAAAGGAGTACATAAGTATCCCCAGTGACCTGCTGCTACAAAACAGAGATGACTCAAAAAGAAAAATCATTGAAAGTACCTATCCTGACCTGCAAGACAATCTCTACACACAGAAATTCCTAGAAGAAAGGGCGATATTGTGTCCGTTAAACGAAAGTGTCAATGAGATCAATGAGTATATTATGGGTCAAATCCAAGGTGACATGGTGACATACCTGAGTTGTGACAGTGTGAGCAAATCAATGTCTTACAGCCATGAAATTGAATTATTGTACAATACAGAGTTTTTAAACAGCTTAAAGCACCCAGGATTCCCAAACCACCAACTTAAGCTCAAGGTGGGTCTTCCAGTGATGCTTCTTAGCAACATCAACCAAAGTGCAGGGCTATGCAATGGTACTAGAATGACAATCACAAAGCTCGGAGAAAAAGTCATCGAAGCACAGATCATAACTGGAGCACACATCGGTGACAAGGTATGCATCCCTCAGATCATCATGTCACCATTCGAGGCTAAATGGCCATTCGTGCTAAAGAGAAAGCAATACCCTCTGTCTGTGTGTTTCGCGATGACAATCAACAAGAGCCAGGGACAATCTTTGAATAAGGTCGGCCTCTACTTGCCCAGGCAAGTTTTCGCCCATGGGCAACTCTATGTGGCAGTATCCAGAGTAACCAACAGGCAAGGCCTGAAGATCCTGATCGCCGACGAGGAAGAACATGCAAGCAAAGGATTGGCCAAAAACATAGTGTATAAGGAGATCTTATAAATGGCTTCCTAGCAGTGTAGTACTGTTCTTGATGTAGTAAATAAAATCATGTCAAAATTGGCCGCGCTGCTGTTCTGGCCATTAATAAGCTAGTGTCTAGAGTACTGTTGTAGAGCAACTGATGCCGAGACTCTCAACTGAGAATTTGTGCTTTGGTATCATCATCTATTTGCTCAGATTAATATTGCCGTCTCCTCGCCCGGACAAACAAATCGAGGCTGCGTCCAAACATGCACATGTAGAACAGCTTAAAATGGCCCGTTGGAGCAGAGCAGAGCAGGGTGGTGGTTCTTACCGGCGTGTTGAAGTTGATTCGCCCAAACCAGTGGGCACTGTGAGCTGTAACCGTGACGGCGGCGGCGAGTTCCAGTGAGCTACGCCGATGCTGAGGGAGACGGCGGCGACGGCTCCACACGAGAGGGGGAAAATTTGGGGGAGGCGGTGGCGGAGTGCATTACGCAATCAGTAAAGAACCAGCACCCTTTCCCCATGCTTTTAGGGATGTGCTAAAGGAAGAACTCACACCTTTGAACCATATAATCGTGCACGTGCATTGCACGTGTTGACTAACATAAAAAACATAATTATACATAATAACTAAAAGCATTTTAGTTCATAAGCTGTTACATACAAAATACTTGAGTACCTATTTGTCGGCACATAGAATGAATTTACGGCTGATAATAAGGCTGTAAACATGACATATCATACACAAAAATTGGAATATAATGTAACATACGTAACACGTACGGAGAAGCAAGCATTTTATTCGAAGAGGTAGAGAAATTTGATAGTTAATAAGTAAAACACTTCCATTGTGAATAGACTCTCTTTTCTATAAAAATACTTGTTACTATATGGATTACATGACCATAGAGAGAATTATAGGATTTCAGTCGGATCGCATCTCACAAAACAAACTGGAGCAGACCTCATTAACATGTTTAACTACAGGGGGGCAACTAAGGTCGAACCTTGTGTCGTAGCAACTGTTTGGCATCTTCTGTCTGATGTCATAATCTCTCAGTGCATGAAGACTCGTCACAGCAACTGTTGCAGCTGCACAACAGATTTTGAACCCAAAATGAATCTTAAAATACAGGAACAGAAAATTGAGGGAAATTACCTTCAGGAAGCGCCATCACCGGAGGGTGCAGCAGAGCTGCCCTTATCAAGCGACCTATAATTCAATACTACATGAATTTTCAATTTGTGGACAAAATAATACTGAAATCGAGTGTTTTTTCGTTTGAGATATTGCAATTGAACAGAGATAGGATTCCAAATAATATTGTACGTCAACTGAATCAAGGTAGGAAATAATTCATAAAGGCTGATAATTAGTTCTCTCAGGCAATGGAAACATTCATTAATCAGCAAAATGATTGTATTTATCAAACACAAACAGAAAAAGGCCAAAGTCCAATGTTCTCATATGAGAGACTGTTGAAATAAAAATCTGCTCAGCAGAAAATTGCAAGGGATATTTATCAATTTTCCATTTCCCTCAAACCTACACTTGTCAAACTTTGGATTCCAAGCTCAGAAGTATTGTTATGGACAAGAGTACAAGGATGAAGCCGTCTGGAATTCTTTTGATATACCACACCATGTGTGTAAAGGAATTAAACTCTGTATGAACCATTATCACCCACTATTCCAGGTCCTTGCCCAGTAATCAACGATGACATGAGATTGTGTGCTAATAGTATGGACAAAATGCAAATAAAGAGAGCAAATAAATGAAGTTTGTTGCCCAATTCTTACCTTTAATCGTTTATCCAGTTTGCAAGAATTAAGGCGTAAGACAAATATAAGGCTTTGGTAGTAACTGAAGCAATCGTGCAAATTAGATTGACGGACTTTCAAAGTAGCCCTTCTAACAATCAACTTGCCTGTTCGCAACTATCAATTTCCATATCAGAACGCATAAGCAATCGCCATGGCAAGTATCAATTTCCATATCACTTATAGGTAAACGAATCATTTTTATAGAAATGTGCAAGACAATGGTTGACTGGTTTGTTAGTGATTATCAGCATATATCCATACAATATAATGGTCATGCAACGGAGCATGAGCCTTGGCCAAGGCAACTATCAATTTCCATATCACTATTGTCAGTAATGGTCTTATGGATATTCATTACAACCTGATACATCCATGTTCCTTACCTGGCAACAGATTTAGACAATTGAGTAAAATAAGTGTAACCTCGGTATATCCATGCTCCAAGCCGTCGTCGTGCTCCTCTTTCTCATATTCGTTTCCATCAGTTAAGAATCTGTAGAATTAAGCAGATCAATCCAAGCTACCACCAAAAGAAAAATAACAATTGCAGTATCAAAACAATCACAATGGCATTTTCTCTAATCAAATGTGCACCATGTCTTGGGCGTTGTAGTCGACCTGCTGCACCCTGTTGCCGAGCACCTTGTCGAACCGGAATTGTAGAGGGGGATTTTTCTTCCAAAGCATGCCGCCGTGATTCATAAGAACAGTAACTTGAGCGGATAACAAATGGACATGTAGCAAGAAAACCAAATTTAGTCTCCAAGTACCTGCACATAGGTAATGTCAGCACCGCTACTAACTTTTTTGTCAAGACATTGAGGGAACTGTAACAGAATTCCTAGTCTTGCAGGTTCAATTGTACATGGTGTATAGCTTACTTTAGAAAAGGTATAGAATATACCATGTGAAGGGTCAGATACTGTATGAAGGTCAGATAGCTGCAAAGGTATAGCTGCATCTGGTGCAATGCGGATAAGATAACTCAATTTTGCGACCCCAAACAGATACTAAGAATCCCTTGACCATTCATGCATGACCAAAGGCACTACAGTTGACAATCTTAGGTTCAAAATGTGCATAATTGCAACAAAGATATGTTCCAATCTTAGGCAGGTATCTGAATGTACATAGTTGGTTCTTTCATGGTGTGTAGAAAACATGTCTGCAATTCATGAGCAAAATTACCAATTCTGAGCAATTCAGACGCCTTCTTCAGTAGCTCTGTATTGTGCTTGTGCCTGGGCGACTCCAGATTGTCCAATAGCCTGTGTATCACATAATGTGTTTTCATCATTCACAGGGGACATTGACTATTTTTGATCTCCCGCAATTGGCGTCGCCGCTTCGAAATCTAATCTTTATTTTGTGCATACCGTACCGCTCCCTATTGCTCTGCCTGTTGACCTCTTTAGGACCTGCATACACAACACACTTTAGTATTTCATGCAATAATCACCGTGTTCTACATTGTGTTTGTTGTTAACTCCCTTTGCTATGCCTGTTGGTTATATCGGTTGGAAGATGACATACAGATTTCTGCTTTATATATCCGGGAAAATAAACAGGTATTAAACAATACCGCCTCACTGAAAATTGTAGTAGGTCAATAAGTCAATTGGAGAATTGCGGTTGTCAATATACACATGAAACCTCTTAAGAGAATTTATTGTAAATCCCAGCCAGTAGTTGATATACACATGAATTGCGGTTCAAAACCTATTAAGAGAATCTTCTGAACCATAAAGAAAAACAAAGGCCCTTTACTGTACAAACCTAAATATGCAAACATACATGTCACTGAACACAAGGTACAAAACTAATTTCGCAGTCATTTATCTAACCAAACTAACTTATTAAACCCATTTTCATGCAAAAGTCTGTCACTTATTAAACCCATGTCCCATTCAGGTATCTGTTCGAAGGTAGGTCAATAAGCACAGGAAGACGTTGAACCTGAAGATGTGGAGGAGACTTGCTGCACCTGCGGCGGGCCGGCCTCTCGTGCCGTCGGTTGCAGGGCCTCCCGTGCAGGCTACTTCGTCGCTGTTGCGGACGGCGGAATTGGGCAGCGGCGGGAGGGTTTCGGCGGAGGGCAGCCGAGTACTGCGGCGTAGGGCTGCGGAGGTATAGGGCAATGGCGTAGGTATGGGGCAAAGACGGCGGTATAGGGCGGCGGCGGAGGGCTGCGGCGGTTTGCGGGCGAGAGCGATGTATCGTAGTGAAGTGAACGGTTCGTTCCATAGGATTGCTATAAGAAAAAACATGCTCAATTAAGAGGTTTTGGGGCTTTGCACCACTCGTTGGAACATTTTTTCCGAACCACAACCACATTAATAAAATTTTAAAACACCAACCTTTTCGGTAATTATATTGGACGTTGCTACATAGCGACCGGTCTAAAAATGTAAAAACCTGGCGGGCGTTCGGATAGGAGTTCGGATAGGAGCGACAAGATTTTTAATTAGCCAGCTCAATTCAAATATGAAAATTTAGAATGTTTTCTAGGCCAATTTGTCCAATTGAAAATCCATTTTCACCGTTAGGTTAGTCGTGACGAGATCTTCAAAACTAGATCTCATGTTAATATGTTCTGATAACTTTTTTTAGACCAAAAGTTATCCATCCATAACACGCGAGTTATCCGGGCTTTAGCATGTAAGTTACCCACCCAATAACATGTAAGTTATCACTACTACAAAATTACCCATAGATCACATATTAGATGTGGGTAACTTTTTGTTTACCCACAAGTTATTCACCAATAACACAAGAGTTATCCAGGCTTCAACATGTAAGTTACCCATCCAATAACATATAAGTTATCAGATTTGCTAATTCTCAGGCGTCTGAGAATTAGTTAAGTCTCAGTCACCTAATACACCGTCGGATTTTTTGCTTTAGGATCAGTGCAAAGTAGATTTTTTTCCGTGTCCGCGCGCGCTGCTTTTTTCCCGCTGATGTGCGGCTCTGTTTCGCGCGCGCTGTTGTGCGGTTGTGCGACTGTGACCCCGCGTTGCGCGCTGACTCTCTGTGGCTGTGCGGCCCGTTTTCTGTTTTTATGTGGACTTTATTCTGTATGTTGTCACCGATCGGCGAGATTTGTTTTTTTCCTGTTTTTTTTGTTGTTTCTTTTTTTTGCCGGCAGTTATTTTCTATTCTTCAGGTAAATTTTTAGCTTAACTGTTTGAGTTGGTTGTTCAATCGAGTTTCAATTTTTCAATTTTTTCTTTGCTGGTTCTATTTTCTTTTTTCAATTGTTTTTTGTCTCCAGATTTTTATAGTTGCCATTGTTTTACTGGTAGGACGATATTTAGACTGCAAATTTTGTACTATTCTGATCTAACTTATATTAGTAACATGTACCCCTTATGATTCATAATATAATATGTTTTTAGGTTAATTGTGTAGATTTGAAGTGAACCTATACACTGAAAAGAGTTTAGACACACTTTTTCTAGAAGTGAATTGCTACTTCATTGTAGTTGTGCTTTTTTTCTAAACTTTTGTTTGGCTTTTTTCCTTTTTCATTGAGCTAGCTATAGGTTGTTATTTTTTCGGTTCTCATAATTCTTAGGCTATTGACCATTAGTTAAGTCTCGGTTGCACGTTGTGTCTGAACTAAATTTTATTTACTTGTCTTTTATGTGACGACGTATGTGTCTGCTTTTTTTGTGTCTGTAATTGTTTTATGTGCTCATGTCCCATTTTATTATGGTTGGCTATTATTAGTTTCTTTTTCTCACCAGCAACATAATTCTGCAATGGTAGATTGTTAGAGGATTTTTTGTTTTCTTGATGCTTAGAGTGCCGGTGAGATTGGTTTCACGATTTGCGCTGGCAATTTATCTTTTTTTCATTCTAGTTGTAAGTTCATTTGCTGATTTATAGGTTTGTTGTATCCTCTTTTATTTTTCTTTCTTTATTTTTCCCCTTGATATTTTATAGTTGTCACTGAGCTCCAGTCAGGGCCCAGTTGCGACTAGCTTGTAACTGGGGGACCCCGTCGGCAGGCTTGGGGGCTAGTTACAACTTGATTGTAACTGGCGCTTCGCCGACTTGATTGCAACCAGGAGGACCCCGTCGGTGGGACAGTTGCAACTTGCTTGTAACTGAGCTCCCGTCAGGGCCTAGTTGTAACTTGCTTGTAATTAGGGACCCGGGGCCAGTTGCAACTTGCTTGTAACTGGGGCTGTAGTTGCAACTTGATTGTAACTGGCGCCGCCTGACTTGATTGCAACCGGGAAGACCCCGTCGGCGGTACAGTTGCAACTTGCTTGTAACCGAGCTTCCGTCGAGGCCTAGTTGTAACTTTCTTGTAATTGGGCCCCTAGTTGCAACATGCTTGTAATTGGACTCCCGATGGGCTCTAAGCTCCCGTCGGGGCCCAGTTGCAACTCGCTTATAACTGGGGTCCCGCCAAGAGGGTAGTTGCAACTTGCTTGTAACTGGGGTTGACCTTGTCGGCAGGCCTAGGGGCTAGTTGCAACTTGATTGTAACTTGCGCTCCGCCGACTTGACTGCGACCGGGAGGACCTCGTCGGCGGGACAGATGCAACTTGCTTGTAACTGAGCTCGCGCGGGGGCCAGTTGAAACTTGCTTGTAACTGGGGCCCTAGTTGCAACTTTCTTGTAATTGGGCTCCCAATGGGCCCAAAGCTCCCGTCGGGGCCTAGTTGCAACTCGCTTGTAACTAGGGTCCCGCCAAGAGGGCCTGTTGCAACTTGCTTGTAACTGGGGGGACCTCATCGGCAGGCCTGGGGGATTAGTTGCAACTTGATTGTAACTGGCGCTCCACCAACCTGATTGCAACCGAGAGGACCCCATCGGTGGGCCAGTTGAAACTTGCTTGTAACTGGGATCCTAGTTGCAACTTTCTTGTAATTGGGCTCCTGATGGGCCCTAAGCTCCCGTCGGGGCCTAGTAGCAAGTCGCTTGTAGCTGGGGTCCTGCCAAGAGGGCCAGTTGCAACTTGCTTGTAACTAGGGGGGACCTCGTCGGCAGGCCTAGGGGGTTAGTTGCAACTTGATTGTAACTGGCGCTCATCGGCGGGCCAGTTGCAACTTGCTTGTAACTGAGGTCGCGCGGGGGGGGGGGGGGGCAGTTGCAACTTGCTTGTAACTGGGCCTCCCGATGGGCCCCGAGCTCTCGTCGGGGCCAAGTTGCAACTTGCTTGTAATTGGGGGGACCCGTTAGCAGGCCTGGGGGCTAGTTGTAACTTGTTTGTAACTAGCGCTCCGCTAATTTCATTGCAACTGGGAGGACCCCATCGGAGGGACAGTTGCAACTTTCTTGTAACTGAACTCCCGCCGAGGCCTAGTTGCAACTTGCTTGTAACTAGGGGCCCACCAAAGGGGCCAGTGGCAACTTGATTGTAACTAAGCTCCCGCGGGGACCTAGTTGCAACTTGCTTGTAATCGAGCTTCCGCCAAGGCCTAGTTGTAACTGGCTTGTAATTGGGTCCTTAGTTGCAAGTTGCTTGTAATTGGGCTCCCGATGGGCCTTGAGCTCCCGTCATGGCCTAGATGCAACTCGCTTGTAATTTGGGTCCCGCCAAGAGGGTTAGTTGCAACTTGCTTGTAACTAGGGGGACATCATCGGCAGGCCTGGGGGCTAGTTGCAACTTGGTTATAACTGGCGCTCCACTGACTTGATTGCAACCGGGAGGACCTCGTCGGCGGGCCAGTTGCAACTTGCTTGTAACTGAGCTCGCGGGGGGGGGGGGAGTTGCAACTTGCTTGTAACTGGGGCCCTAGTTGCAACTTGCTTGTAATTGGGGCCCTAGTTGCAACTTGCTTGTAACTGGGCCTCCCGATGGGCCCTAAGCTCCCATCAGGGCCTAGTTGCAACTCGCTCGGCAGGCTTGGGGGCTAGTTGCAACTTGTTTGTAACTGGCGCTCCGCCGACTTGATTGCAACCGGGAGGACCCCATCGGCGGGACAGTTGCAACTTGCTTGTAACTGAGCTCCCGTTGAGGCCTAGTTGCAACTTGCTTGTAACTAGGGGCCCACCAAAGGGGCCAGTGGCAACTTGATTATAACTGAGCTCCCACCGGGACCTAGTTACAACTTGGTTGTAACTGAGCTTCCGTCGAGGCCTAGTTGTAACTTGCTTGTAACTGGGGCTCTAGTTGCAACTTGATTGTAACTGGGCTCCCGATGGGCCTTGAGCTCCCGTCGTGGCCAAGTTGCAACTCGCTTGTAACTAGGGTCCCGCCAAGAGGGCTAGTTGCAACTTGCTTGTAACTGGGGGGACATCGTCGCCATGCCTAGGGGGATAGTTGCAACTTGATTGTAACTGGCACTCCACCGACTTGATTGCAACCGGGAGGACCCCGTCGACGGGACAGTTGGAACTTGCTTGTAACTGAGCTCACACGGGGGCCAGTTGCAACTTGCTTTTAATTGGGGCCCTAGTTGCAACTTGCTTGTAAATGGTCTCCCGATGGGCCCTAAGCTCCCGTCGGGGCCTAGTTGCAACTTGCTTGTAACTGGGGTCCCACCAAGAGGGCCAATTACAACTTGCTTGTAACTGGGCGGGACCTCGTTGGTAGGGCTAGTTGCAACTTGATTGTAACTGGTGCTCCGCCGACTTGATTGCAATCGGGAGGACCCCGTCGGTGGGACAGTTGCAACTTGCTTATAACTGAGCTCCCGCTGAGGCCTAGTTGCAACTTGCTTGTAACTAGGGGCCCACCAAAGGGGCCAGTTGCAACTTGATTGTAACTGAGCTCCCACCGGGGCCTAGTTGCAACTTGCTTGTAACTGGGGTCCCGGGGCCAATTGCAACTTGCTTGTAACTGATCTTCCATTGGGGCTCGGTTACAACTTGCTTGTAACTGAGCTCCCGATGGGGCCCAGTTGCAAATTGCTTGTAACTGAGCTCCCGATGGAGCCTAGTTGCAACTTTCTTGTAACTGGGGCAGTAGCCCAGTTGCAACTTGATTGTAACTGAGCTCCCGTTGGGGTGTAGTTGCAACTTGCTTGTAATTGGGGCCCCGGGGCCAGTTGCAACTTGCTTGTAACTGGGGTTGTAGTTGCAACTTGCTTATAACTGAGCTCCCGCTCGGGGGCCAGTTGTAACTTGCTTGTAAGTGTCACTAGGGGCCCTGCAAAGGGGGCTAGTTACAACTTGCACGCAACTGAGCTCCCCGGGGGCCCAGCTGCAACTTGCTTGTAACTAGCCCCACCAAGGGGGGCCCAGTTGCAACTTGCTTGTAACTGAGCTCCCACGCGGGGGGCAGTTGCAACTTGCTTGTAACTGGGCCCCCGCCGAGAGCTAGTTCCAACTTGATTGCAACCAAGGGCATCGATTTGCAAGAGATTGTAACTAAGCTCTGCCAGGGGCCAGTTGCAACTTGTTTGTAACTAAGCCCCGTCGGGGGCTAGTTGCAACTTGATTGCAATTGGGGGACTCCATTGGTTACAACTTGCTTGTAACTGAGCTCCGTCGGGGTGACCAGTTGCAACTTGATTGTAACTAAGCTCCACAGGGGGCTAGTTTTGGAACTTGCTTGTAACTGGGGCCCCGCCGAGAGCCAATTTCAACATGATTGCAACCGGGAGGACCCCATCGATTCGTAACTTGATTGTAACTGAGCTCCACCGGAGGCTAGTTTGCAACTTTCTTGTAACCGAGCCCCGCCGGGGGCTAGTTGCAACTTGATTGCAACCGGGGGACCCTATTGGTTGAAACTTGCTTGTAACTGAGCTTCGTCGAGGACCAATTGCAACTTGCTTGTAACTGAGCCCTGTCGGGGGCCAGTCGCAACTTGCTTGCAATAGAGCACCTCTATCAAATAGTGTTTTGCAATTCGAAGCTAGTTGCAACTTGATTGCAATAGAGCACCTCTATCAAATAGTGTTTTGAAATTCAAAGCTAGTTACAAGTTGATTGCAACCGAGCACCTATCAAACTTGATTGCAACTTTCAAACTTGCTTGTAATTGAGCTCCTCCGGGGGAGGCTTGTTGAGCGCTAGTTGTCTGAGCCCTGGCGAGAGCCACTATGATTTTCCAATAAGCCAGTTGCAAGTTGATTGCAATTGCCACTATTTTCGTTTATTTTTATTTCGGCATGTTGTTTGTTGTTGCCCCAACATTTCTTCGGTTCTGATCTCTTGTATTGTATGTGTGTTTACTATATTAATATAGCGGAGACGAAAGCATGCTGTAATATGGAGCGACTAGAGGGCACTGAAATTCATTCGACATTCTGATGTTTTGTAAACATTTTTATCAAATATGTATTTTTTAAAATTTATAAAAAATGTTTAAGAAAATTTATGTCATTTTTATCCTAGTGGATTACAACCGAGATTTTCCAAGGTATAAGTGGATTGCAACTGGATTTCTTTTTGCAACTAGTTTTTTTTAGTTCCAAGTTGATTGTAACTGGGATTTTTTTAGTTGTAAAATAAGATTTTTCAGTTACACTAAGGTTGTAATTCGAGTTTTTTTACTCTCTCTGACCCATATTAGTTGACTTGGATTTGACTAGATTCGGATAATGTAGTTAAATCCAAGTCAACTAATATGGGTCGAAGGGAGTAGCACATTGTACCTCTCGCTGATAGCTTCTTTTTCTAGTGTATCTTGTCAGATAAGTAAAAAGCTGCTGGCAAATCTTATATTGAGAGTAATAATGCAAAAGGCCCATAGACCACCAGGCCCAACAAGACAAGAACTGACGCCTTTTAACAGGATAGAACACGTACTAGTTAGAATCAGCACGTACTGGTCGAAAATCCCTCACGATCAACACGACACCTAAATCTCAGTCGCCTGAGCTCCAGGCACGTCCATAAGTTATCTATCACTATAAAAATTTACGCATGGATAGAATATAAAATGTTATTATAATGGCACGATCTCGTTGCACATCGTCGCTCTTGGCGTATGGACTACTCAACCTGTAAAGGTTGTCGCATCAAACATCAAACATAATATGTGGTGGGTAACTTATATGTATAAGGATGGATAACTTAAGTATTTAGATATAGATAAGTTAGGGGTGGGTAACACGACTTTGTTTGCCTAAAAGTTACCCACCAGTAATATGAGAGTTATCCAGGCTTCAGCATGTAAGTTATCTACCACTATAAATTTACCTATAAATAGAATATAAAAGTATTCTAGCTGCACGGTTTCTTTGTCCGCGGCGGCGTACGCGCCACTCAACCTTGAAAGGCTATCGTGTACGGGCTCGGCTTCTTCGCCCGTCGTCACTCTCGTGACGTACGCGCTACTCAACCTCGAAAGACCACATTAAAATGTCAAGCATAATTCTTTAAGAAATTAAATCAAAACTTGTTTTGCATACGATATAATAATGGGGTCTTATGCCTTACCACCCACCACCCTCAGTCGCAGTGAACAAACGTATAGTCCAGTGGCTCGGCTTGCGACGGGCGATGAAGTATCGATGGGTGTTAGAGTACCGAGTCTTCATTGGTCGTCGATGCTAACAGTAAAGTTTCGGTATCCTAACACCTAGGCTACCGCGATCCAATTAAACTTGCTCAAGTATATGAGAACGACTCTCACAGTACTTTTATATGGTGGATAACTTATGTGTTGTAGGGTTGATAACTTACGTATTATGACATGGATAACTCACGTGTAAGGGATGGATAACTTTTTGGTCCGAAATTTTTTTTATCGAAACATATCAACATAGGATCTAGTTTTGAAAATCTCGCCGCGACTAGTCCAACGTTGAAACGGATTCTAAATCGGACAAACGGTTTGATCTACAAGACATTTTAAATTTTTGATTTGATCCTACACTATTTGACAGCACGCGTTCACACCTCCTGCCAGGTTTGAGCAACGAACGACCGGTCTAAGATTAGATTTCCCTAATTATTGTTACATAGAATCCAAATAGCCCAATTAACTCGTTTGACATCGAATTAGGCTGCTGGCCCTCCTAGCACGAAGAACATGGCAGTCATTGGGGAGTGAAAAGCGCAATTTTGGAAGAAAATGAAAAATTGTTATTATGTTGATCCGTCGTTGCAGATTCACCTTGTGGCCGCGAGCGATAGCAGGAACTCTTCATCCATCCATTCCATGGTGATCGGTGAACCGCCCTGCAAATCCACACTGAGTACCCCAGAGCATCTCAATGCGCAGCTCAAAGCAGCAGCATCGACGTTGTTCAAAGTGGCCTACGTCTTCTTCCCGTGCACGAGACTCCACACACACTGCCGGGCAAGAGGCAACGTTTGGAGATCGCCTCTGAGATGACGTCGGATGGCTGCGCGGACACACTGGCTGCGACATTCTTTCTACCAAGGGGCCTAGCGGACCTAATTCGGTATCAAGCGAGTTAATTAGGCTATTTAGGTTATGTGCAAATAATTACCACAAAGATTGGTGTTTTGCGCAAAAAAATTGTGTGGTTGTGGTTTTGTGAAAAAAACTGTCCTAACAAGTGCAAAGTGCTAAAACCTCTCCTATTAGCGCTTTGTGCATTTTTTTTCTTTTCGAATAAACTGGATAGACGGTCCTAATTCTTTCATCTCACCTTTAATTTGGTCTTTTTTAAAAATTGTACATCTAGGTTCTAAATTTTTGATAAGTGATTCACGCGAGGTTCTATTTTTGTCTGATTGTTTTGACCGATCTATGTCGCGTTTTGACCGTTGCCACGTCGATAGTATATTTATAAAAGGCCCCTTGATTATATTTGTCCCACGTAGTACATAGCCACTCTTCTACTTGACCCCCTCCTCGTCTTTCTCGCCGCGGCCACCACTCCGCCCGCCACCACCACACTACCACGCCGCTCTCGCCAATGGCGGTCTGCTCGACTCTCCACATTCTGTAGTCATCTTTTGTCTCTACATTTTGTAGTAGTCATATGTTGCAATCTTAATCAAGGGTTTTCTCTCGGTTCTTTTATGTAAGAGTTCTAAAAATAAAGTACCTACAATGTTTGATTATTTTTATGTTATGTATTTACACATATAGACGCGTATTCTCTCGTCCCATTTTTCCGTCATCACCGGCCTCAATCTCGGTCACCGTGCTCCGGCGGCGACGTACTCGATGCCTAGGCTCACAGTGACGTGGGCCAGGACCGGGCAGGAAGCGGCTCCGGCGAGGCCGAGGTTCTGCATGCATGCAGTTCACCGTAGGTGGATGTCCTTGAGTTCTTTATTTTTTTTTGGTGTACGGTCCTCCTATAAAAAGATATACCCTGTTGTAATTTTTCTATTTTTTTATCTCGGTTGTGTTTTAACTAGTCAGAAGATAGATAAGCTGATGGAGCAAATAATATTTTTCTTACCCATAGCTCCTCTCTCCTCTTACCTAAACATTTTTTCTTATCCATATATAGGTAAATTGTTGGAATTGCTCTAACAATAATACTATGGTCATGTCCGAGGAAAAAAAAAGTGCCTACGCTAGGCTCCACCGGTCAAAGAAAATAATTTTGTTTATCACCCCGAACTCACCGGAAGGCTACGAATCCTTACCATTTTTAAGGGTGTAGGGGGTCAAACCTAGACTCGGGTCTAGTGATTTTTTTAGCTACACCTAGTCTTGCGTTTAGACCCTTCGTCTATGAGTTTTTTTTTTGAACGGATAAGGTCCAGAAGGACCCAGAGTTTCATTCAGCATTGGGATGTTACAAAGAGACCCAAGAAAACAAAAAATTACAATATGGTCCCTGTCTTTTACAACCAACACCCTAGTAGAGATTGCCTCCAAGCAATCGGATCCAAGCATGCCGCTGAAAGCTCGCCGAGCCACGCCGGCGCCACCCCAGTTCCAGCCGGGGACGAAACCACTTGGCCAGACGGGGGACTTCGATGCCGGAGAAGCAAGGCAGGAAGACCTCACGAAGAGGATAAGACTCGCGCAGTATTGTGCGTCGAGCTCGGCGTGGCCATCCTTGTGGCCTCGAGGCGCGGTGGCCAGATAGCGCCGCCGCGGATGAAACGCCGGAGAGAGCCGAAACTCCAAGGGCTCCCAGAGAGGGCCGTCACAAGCCCACGCCAACCGAGGCAAGCTCAAGGCCACCCCCTCGTCGCCAAGACCGGCTAGGTGGACAGGAGCTGCCACAGTGCAGCACAGGTAGCGGTGACCGCGCTTGGGGAAGAATTCGGAGCTGCCGGTGAGCTTGTTCACCCGCTCTCCCACCCCCTCGCCACCGAGGCCAGCCGGAAGAGGAGAAGGAGGTGAAGAAGACACCACATGCGGCCCGCCGGTGCCGCGCTCACGCACCGATGAAGCAAAGCTCCAGCTGCCTCTGCCTCTAGATCCGCCAAGATCCCAACTACTGTCGCTGCCCCCCTCGCCACCAAGGCCGGCCAGAGAGCGGAAGAGGAAGACAGGATCGACGGACGCTAGAGAGCAGAAGACGGCGAAAGGTTTATTCGAAGGTGTGTTGGTTGCCTCCTCCACCAACTGCTTCGACCAGAAGAGCAAGAAGGCGACGATGGCGAGCCCTACAGCCCAGATCCCGCCGGGATCCAAGGCTCCACAAACGGGTATAGCGCCCAAACTACCGCGCAGAAGCGCACAACTACTCCTAGCTACTATAGGACGGCCGGCGCCTCTCCTCCGCCCCCCTCCACCGGCGGCGCCGGCGAGGAAGGCGTTGGATCGGCCCGACGAGCTCCCAACGACTCTCAAAACACTGTAGCGAAGAGAGAGAGAGAGGGGGGGGGGGAAAGGAGGGAGAATGCTACAGATCCGTCTATGAGTTCTTAGACCCTCATTTTGCCCAACGCTGCACACACTCTAAGGCCTGGTGGACTTTATTTTCTTTCTAAAAGTTTAAATTTAAATTCTTTAAAAAATCCAAAAAAAAGGATGCAGGTAATGATTTATAATACGCGAGTGCCATAAATCACATGAAAAACTTTGTATTCTGACCTCAGCAAAAAGAAGAATATTTCAGATCTAGACAGGAACAATGCAGTTTTGCATGGGCCTCCCTTTACTCAAAATTTACTATATTTGCTTTTTTTAATGTGACCAAAGTACGAAGTATTCTCCTGTAGTCACTGTTTTGACATACTCCCTTCGTTCCAAAATATAAGATGTTTTATATTTTGGAACGGAGGGAGTAGTACTCGATCCACTAGCAATATGGTAGTACTATTTAAGATATATACAAGTAATAAATATATAGTATGGGTACACTAAATGTTTATACGGTCACATGTCATCAATATCTACGTACATACTACTCCATGTAGGAACGTATGAGTACTTCTGAGGAGTTAATGGCCTAGAATTTGGCTACACGCAACCCTGTTGTGGTAGTGTGGATGTAACCATAATTACGAGCGTCCCATGTACGCTTGCAGGACCAAGATGTGCATGCATGGCCGATGGTCCTTCCCGGCCTGTCAGCATGCATACATGACAAATTAAGTCTACCTATAGATCAAGATCCAACATTCATGGTGTCACCGTGTTACCAGACCCTTCTACTGAGCTGAGCTCCCCACCAAAAGAAGACCAGACCCAGAGGAAAATAACTTCTACGCGCAGGACCCGCGTAAGTACATAAAATGGGTTGCTAGAGCCGATCCGATCCGGCCAATTTTTTATGCATGTGATGTTTAATTCTAATTGAAGGCCTACATCAAAATGAAAGTCGAGTAAGTACTGTACAATATAACATGCTTGAAGTAGCTCAATTAGTTGCGGTGACCACCAACTCACACGAATGGAATCGTCATCAAGTATAGACCTTTCAAATCATTAAACTACTACTACTGTCGATGAGTACTCAGTTCATGGAGGGCCAGATGGTAGTGGCTACTGGCTAGCTATTGCTTTCTGTGCCTTTCAATTCATTAACGAACTCTGTCCTTTGAGCAGCAAGAGAATATCCATGACTGAAACAGGAGAGAATAAAAACCATGTGTAATGGGAGAAATACTCGATGCCAACCATGTTGCGTCACGTCTAAAACATATCTCCTCATGATGCTGCAATCCATAGTCGGTGCCACTACCATGCATGTACCACTATCCCTGAGTCCGGATTCGCCACAAGAGCAAGAGCGTTGGTCCCCCGGTATCACAGGTGCTCTATGATTGTTGGAGATTCGTGCAAAGTCCGAAGTCAACAACCGCCACACTTTTACACTTAACCCCCCTTGGAAAGTTGGAAACAATCTGAGCTCCACCCAAAAGTGAAACTTGTATGTTTCTTGACTGGATCTGCTGAAATTTGTATGAATCTTCAAATTTTGTTATTTTCTAATTTTCTACTATTAATTTAGTTGTTTTTTCTATATTTTCTTAGGTTGCTATTGAATTGTGTATGAATCATGTATGTGTCTGTAGATTCAAAGCAGTTTCAGATCTCTAATAAATCTTGTATGAATCTAGACTGAAGTGAAAGGGTCTTCCTGTAAAATAGTTTGCACGAATCTCTAACAAATCAATGGTAATAATGGTGTCAGGGGACCGACGTATGTGTGGTATTGCATTTCCGCACTATCCCTCCTCTTCACAGTGGCGGAGGCAGATTCAATTAAAGGGGGGCCGACAAAGGTTAATTTCATATAAGGGGGCCGGCCAAGCTAATCTTTACAAATTTGATTCTCTAAACACCTCTAAATCAGATTTTTTTTGCTTGTTGCATGCATTCATAGGGGGCCTTGGCCCCTGCTCATCCTCCCCTAGCTCCGCCACTGCCTCCTCACCACCGCTGGAGGGTGTCTCCGGGTGAAGCCTGGGTGTCGTCGATGACGGTGGGGCGACCTCTCCTACTTGGGCGGCGGATGGTGGCGCGGGACGTTCCTACCGACAAGGACGCAATGCTCGGGAGAGGCGTGTCGGCGCGGTACTACAGCGATGGTGTGGTGATGGCCCCCCTCCATTATCTACGTGCTCGAGGAGATGGCAGCAGGCGGCACGAGTCGTCCTCCTCTACTGGAGCGAGGCCTAGCCTTCAGTTCTGGTGGTGGAGATCATAGCGACCTGGACCTTCGGGGTGGGCGCTACCGCCTGGGTTAATAATAGTGTCGGCCCTAGAGTTCTTCGGGTGCCAAGGTCGTCGGTCTAACCTTTGTCAGTCCTCCTCGATCCAGCCGCCTGCAACGATGGCGTGGTGATGATCCCCCTCCCTTATCTATGTGCTCGAGGAGATGGCGCCAGGCGGCGGGTCTTCCTCCTTTGTAGGCGCGAGGCCTGGGCTTTAGTTCTAGTGGTGGAGATCGGAGTGACTTGGACCTTCGGGGTAGGAGTGTGGGGGCTACCGCCTAGGTTAATAATAGTGGCAGCCCTAGAGTTCTTCCGGTGCCAAGGTCGTTGATCTACCCTTTGTCAATGCTCCTTGATCCAGCTGCCGGCGAGTTTCAGTGTTCTCCCCCGGGGATCTTCTCGGATTGGCATAGGACGCTCCTGGATCTCTGGATAACATAGAATCCGGTCGTGTGCGTCCGTACATGGGCCCATGTGGCTTCAGAGGATGAAACATGAAACTTTGCTTTCTATCGACACCATGGGACATGTCTACTTTTAGATTTTCATGGTAGAAACAGAGGCAGAGAATGTCATGGCTGATGTGTCCGAAGGACCAGATTATGGTGAAGAGTGGCCTTGGATGCGAGAATATCATTTTGCGGCCTGAAAGTTGGGGTGACCAGACAACGCGGTACCCGAGTTCCCTGATATCAGCCGCGATGACTACAGTTGGCGTGCCAAATACGCAGAGGGTCTTTTTTGGCACGAATTCAACTTTACGTTTCAATACAAAAAATCAGGCTAACGCCCGTCAAGTTGGGCCCCCCTGTCAGCTTTCGCCGTTACGTCGCTGCCGTCGTCGCTGCCATGTAGGCTTGTAGCGTTGGCACATGCATCCTTTACGCGTCTTCTTCTTCCTCTAGGGCAGCAATCTGTGGTCATGGCCATGGCGCGGAGCTAGGACTTGGACAAACCTGCTCAGCCCGTTCTCCTCCCCATCCCGAATCAGAGCTCGCCCTCACCATGACCGCACCATTGACACGGCGCGGGGACGGGAATTCATTCCCGGGTGAGATCTGTCACCATGCCAACCATGCTCGGTCCTGTTGGTCTCCTCCAGAATCCGAGCTCGCCGTCGTCGTGGTCGCACACGCACCAGCCACGGCGCCTTCCTCTCCGAACCCCAAAGCCACATCCACCCAGTTCGGCACAATGCCAACAAGGTGAAAATGCATCAAGTTTTCTTCTTGAGATTGTAGAAAAACATGTATGTACCGTGGCCGTAGCATACTCTAACAATGTACACATATATTATTTACTATATTTTCATTTGAAATTAGTAGCTCCGTGATGACGAAACATAGAGAACCTAAATGGAATGACGATGATGACCATGTTCTGTACTTTGCATTGCATCAACAAGTGCTCGCTGACGAAGCAAGTTACTAAGAGAGTGGTTCATCATCCATTGCCAAAAAATATGTGAACAAATCAATGAGCGATTCAATGTAAATAAGCGCAGAAAAGCTAGATCCATGTCATCAATCATCAATAGGTGGCACATTCTATTGATGCGTTCAAATGCGTACACGATGTATCATTTGCTTCAAGTGGTTGTTATCCTGAGCAAAAATGCCTGGTATGCACATTACATTTGTATGTTCTATGCTGCAATTCTGTTGTTATGGGCGTGGAAAGAAAAGCTGGGCTTCACTGAATATTACGCAGTTAGGCCTAACTTATTCTTACACAAATAAGCACAGCTTAGTCTTTACACACATAAGTGTAACTAATGATAAAGATAAAGACAAATGGTTCATCGGATCTGCCAGTATGAGCACTATGTCCCTGGAGCTGGTGGTATCATCGGAACGAACAAGAATGTTGCGTTTGGCCGTCTTTCATTCTCCTTCAAATAGTACGACCCCACTAATGAGCCATTTGTAGGCCCCCTCCCCCGACGTGGATTCAGCTCCAGGTCAGATCTGGAGTGTCAACATGATAGGCGCGTGAGTGTGCAGCAAACACACAATCTGCTATCAACACTGGAAGTGCTGGCACCTCAGCAACAACACCAGCATGTTCTTCCTGGACTCCGGCAGCAGGTATTTCGTCAGCTTCACCTGCAGCAGCATTAGCAAGTATTTCGTCAGCTTCACCAGCAGCAGCATCACCAAGTATTTCGTCAGCTTCACCAGGAGCAGTAGCAGCTAGTTCTTCGTCGGCTCCACCACCACCAACACCAGCAGCAGCAGCATCATCAGGGGCCAGGGCTTCCTGAGCAATTACAGGTTCAACAGCTCCAGGGGCTCCGAAAAAGAAAGGGTAGTTGATCCCAGGAAACACAGATTGTCCCTTCAGATTGTTGACTCTGCTCCAGACTTGCTCTACTGGGTCTTCGGATGGGCATGCGAACCTCAAGAAAACATGACACCGCAGCGATGGGTATGAAGAAAGTTGTGTCCCCATATGTTCTATTGTATCACCAACGCTGTTTAGTGCTCCCCTGATATGAATCCACAAGATTTCATCATCCGGTTCCGTGTTGTCTCCGAGAGGTGCCAGGAACCAGCGCCGTGTCCCAAGTTCAGCATCTGCTACTGCATCTTTGATGACCGGAGCTGGAATGACGCGCGGGGCTGCGTGGGTACCTGCGTGTTACTAACAGTTAGTAAGCAGAATTTTGAATGGTATTTTACATGCTATATGACACCATGACTCACCCCAAATGGACGGCTCCCAAACACGCACGTCGTCGCTAGGTTCAGTGACCGCATAAATGCGTTGCGGTCTGTACGAAGAGTAGTCGTAGGTGAAAACGGCGTCGACATACTTCTTCGGCCGCAGGAAGTCGTCGCGCAAGACTGTCCATTCCTTGTCTTCTGGGCATCTAATGAATGTGATTGCCTTGTCGAACACCGCTAAGAGGTCGTACTCCCAGTTCTTCCATGCCCCCTCCCGCGGTCTATGTGGGAGTTGTACCTTCACGAGGCCAAGTTCTGCCATGTTGAACCTGTAAGCGAATTCGGAAATGGGCGGCGGCCACCCGATGTTGAATGCAGTAATGCCGACACCCTTCAAAGATGGCACTGCAAGTCTCTTCGATCTGTAGCCATTTTTAGAGTCCAAGTACTGCCATCCTGTGATAAAAGGACCAGCCACTCTCCGTTGCCACCCACCCAGTTCTGGTCATCTTCCATTTCCATCTCTTCTTCTTCCTTGATATTCACCACTACTGATTCGGACCACTTATCCAGCAGCATCAGTTTTGCATGAATATTCTGCAGAGTTTGTTGTCAGTTGGTACAATAAACTAGCATGGATTCCATTGCAGATACAATTTGACAACTGGGCCTTCAGATTAAAGTACACAAAATATCGCCTAAATACGAGCGTCTCCTCAGATATCGCCTAAATTGTGCCTGTGTCACTACGAAGATACTCAATATATGGAGTAGTAGCAGAGCTCCTAGAACAAACACTTGACGATGATCATAATTAAACAGCTCGGGGCATAACAACATTAAATCGTCTAATCTATTTGTTTTTATTTTAAGTAACAGAATATCACCTAGCAGGCATTTCATTGCAAAATCGAAATTGACAACTTGTCTATCACCTAAAGTAAGACTATGTCACTACGAAAATACGAGAATATCAGGTACGAGCAGAGCTTCCACTGTACAGAATAGTCTTAAATGGTTCGATTTGTTCAAACCGCGCGTGCACACAACACGTTTGACGAAAGGAGCATAGGATTCCGATGAGAGTTCAGCACATATGAATCAACGATATGACTGAACGAATAAGCTAGATACTGGAACTTACGTGGCCATCGCGGTCGTCTAGCCATTTGCTGTTATCGGGGTAAAGAAGGCCTGGCGTGCTGAACGGTTGTTCGTCCATGTTCCGCATCATCACGCGGTAGCCAGGGATGCAGCGAGCGAGGTGGCCGGCTGAGATGATGTCCAACTCCGAGGTGATCCTGTGCACGTTCGCGGCGCTGAGGTTCGGGCATCCCCAATCCTCACGGTAGCGGTCGCCCTGGCCATCTGCGTTGTCGTCGCATGCCTTTCGCTTCAGCCTGCTGCTACCCCAAGCTCTACCCATAGCGGCAAATGGAGTCTGGAATCCGGTATATTAATGGAGGCGTTGTGATAAGGAGGCGGATGGATTCGAGAGGGGGTGGAATCAGGGATGGGGGCAGTTGTTCGAGTGGGGAGTGAATCTGCAAGAAACCGCCGCCGCCACCGGTTCTCGTCCACGTGGAAGAAAATAAGGGGGGCGTAATTATCAAGGGCGGGCACCAGAACCGTCTAGAGGAAGTGAAAAAATAAATCGTAGAAGGGAAATGTGCGGTCCGCCTGTCAGTGAGTGAAGGTCGGCACGCACAAACGTGCCTACGTTTGAATTGATTCCACCGCATGCAAGTGGCGCAGAACAAATTTTAGGAAGTGGTAGCGTCGACGTGTAAAACCGCCGTTTTTTGCCACCTTCACCCTACTACGAACGGTCGTGCACCATTCCAGATATTGGTAAGGGCGGTTCCAATCTTTCACTTCTCCGTCTCATTTCCTCCTCCACGGCCTCATCATCTTTCTCCTCCACGGCCTCATCCATTTCCTCCACCACCGCATCACCCTCTTCCTTCGTATCCTTTCCCTCTTGCCTATAGTCATGGACACTCCGGACGTCCGAAACGACGGCAGACAAGAAACTGCGCACTTCGACATCGAAGTACATGGCGGGAAGAAGATTGATGTCGTCTACACCACCGACCCTCGGATGGTGAGGAACACTCTGAATAATTACACGAGTTGGTTGCAGTTCGAAGAAAACAGGTTCGTAGGTCTCGACCTCGAGTACAGCTGCAATCACCGTAGGATCGCCGTGGTGAAACTCTCCATAAAGGGGCACGTCCTCGTATACCAGCCTTTTTGCGAGAAGGGGGCTGACAGGATCTGGTAGACTTTGCTGTCTTTTTGTTCCTGAACCGTCTGTTTGCAAAAGTTATTGCTATATTATTTGTCTGAATTCATTTTCATGCAGGTGGGGCGAAAGCATTAGGGATCGGTTTCATGACTTTCTCGTGAACCAGCACATAACATTTACCAGTGTTGACATCACGAATGACAGTAAACTACTGAAAGCCCGACTGTCAACACTAGAATCGCAAAGGAGTGCAGAGTGGATATCCAGGAAATTTACTGGATCCCTGATGTCTACGCACTTCTATTCTTGTAGACAGTTGTTGGGCCTCCAAGTGCAGAGGTTTGTAGAACAACAACAAGTTTTCCCTTAAGTGGAACACCCAAGGTTTATCGAACTCAGGGAGGAAGTGGTCAAAGGTATCCCCTCTCAAGCAATCCTGCAATCAAGATACAAGAAGTCTCTTGTGTCCCCAACACACCCAATACACTTGTCAGGTGTGTAGGTGCACTAGTTCGACGAAGAGATAGTGAAATTCAAGTGGTATGGATATAAGATAACGGTGCTAGAAAATACTTTGATGGCGTGGAAGAGACTAAAAGCAAACTGAAATAAATATGGAAGCAAGAAAACATGTAACAGATCTAATTGCAAACGGTGTATCAATGCTTAGAAACAAGGCCTAGGGATCATACTTTCACTAGTGAACACTCTCTCATCAATATCTTCTCTTTATGATACTACTCTTAAGTACTCTCTGGTTGGACACTCTAATCCATGGTAGCGCTATAACAACACACCACAAAGTAAGCCTTTCCCATCTAGAAACCCCACAATGTCACCTTGAGTACTAGATGAGTCCAACAAACACCACAATTTCATAAAGACATCCAACTCCAAATATAACTCATAACAAGTATTTGTAATCTCTAGCCTAAGTGCCACCATGGTGAGCACACTGTCACTTTCACACACATGGGGAGAGCAGAGATTCATTAAAGCACTTGAGTAGTAGAATATATCTATAGATCACAAGCTCATGATCTCAATAAGATCATGCATAGAGAGAGAGATGAACACATAGCTACCGGTAGAACCCTTAGCCTCGAGAGAGAACTACTCCCTCCTCATCATGGGAATCAGCAATGGTGATGGAGATGGCGGTGGAGATCGATGGAGATGTCTCTGGGGGCACTTCCCCGTCCCGGTAGGGTGCCGGAACAGAGACTTTCTGTCCCCCAAATCTCCCCTTCGGTGGCGGCGATGCTGCGGAACCTTTCGTGGCTGGAGGCTTCGCGATTTAGGGTTTTTGCATCGGGAGGCATCTTATAGGCGAAGAGGCAAGGTCGGTGGGCGGCCAGGGCTAGCCCGTGCCACCACAAGGTGTGGCCGCCCTGTGACCCCTCTCCGTCTCGTCTTCCCGTAAAATATCAACTTTGGCTTTTGTCCCGTCCAATTCCGAGAATATTCATTTTCTGACTTTCTGGAACCAAAAACAGCAAAAAAAAAGGCAACTGGCACGGTGGCTCTTGTTAATAGGTTAGTCCAAGAAATCATATGAAAAGTACTCCAAAGTGTGGACAAAACATAAGAAAGTAGATAAAACCAAGCATGGAACATCAAAAATTATAGATACATTTGCAATGTATCAACATCCCCAAGCTTAACTCCTGCTCGTCCTCGAGTAGGTAACTGATAAAAAGAAAGAATAATTTTTGAGGTGACATGCACCATCATAAACTTGATCAAAGTATTTGTAAAAGATTCAAAGCTGGGATCATAGTACTTCAATTATAACATGAAAGACAAAGTACTAGCAATAAGACAAAGAAACTATGATGCAACATGAAAAGGCACAAACAAAAGATTCATGAATAATAATGCTTTGCAAGACGTTTGTTTGTTTCACATAAAGAAAACATAGCATAATAGTATTCAGCTTGTCCCTTAATAGAGTAGAAAATATAAATGTATAGGACACCTTCAAAGTTCATAAGAGTGACTAGATACAATAGTTTAAAACAAGCAATATCAAAGTATGCATCAATCAACTAGTCTTGGGACAATGCACATAGAACTAAGAATGGCCACTATGCTCTCAAAGTAGGTGCATAAAGATAGAAGGTGGAGACTAATGTAATGGTGGAAGAAAAGCCTTTATAAAAGGAAGTAGGGATTCAAGTCTCATAAAGAGCTTCCAAAAATTATGGTACTTATAGATTTCAGCTCTCATTGCCCCTAGCATAAGCATCTTGAAGTGATTAAGGTTAAAGTGAACAAACTATGGTGTACATTCTTGACGAAGTATAAGTCAGAAATCTCATGTCCCTTATATACGAGGGCCGCTCCTCATGCTACTCAAGTTTAGTCACCGATAAGTTCTTGTCATTGTAAGTATATGTGTATCATAGAGAACCGCCAACGGGTACCCCTTGCCCGATGATACGGAAGAATCCCCATATCAAAATGACAAGGCAAGCAGACAACGAGCATCTCAGCATTCTTCTTATTTACCATGGGAATATGGTGCTTTTTTTCTCTCTTTCCTCTTTTCATAGTATCTCTTTTTTTTCTCTTTTTCTCTTTTTTCTCAATATAGGACTCTTTTTTTGTATAAGAAGAATGCTTCATAGACAGCTCATTATGGTTACGCTGCAGGTTTCCACCATGTCAGCATGGATTAGACCAGTGGCCCAGGTGTTTCTCGAACACATATACATAACTCCATGGACTTACAAGCTCCCCTTTCATTTCACACCGATGACATCCATATACAAAAGAGCATGATATCAACTAGGTACAAGTACCAAGTGCAATGTTGAAAGCGTTCCCCATGAAAGCATGGTTCTGCTAATTCCTGACAAATAAGTGCAAGCATATACAACATAGAAGACACAATGGTTCAAGTTTATTAAGGGCAAGAAAAGTAAAGTGTGCCATCAAGTTTGTGAGAGCTTTAATCACTAGTTTTTTCATAACAAGTTTAATTTGGAAGGTAAACAAAAACATGAATATACTTGGAATAGCATAATCTAGTAGGTAGGTATGGTGGACTCTTTGGAATAACTTGGTTTAGGGAGTTGGATGCATGAGTGGAACTCATACTTGGTTGTGGAGGCTAGCAAAAGACTAGGGGCGACAAACTAAGAGAGCAATAATGGCCATAATCATGTAGAACGACAAAACATCATTGATCAAAGCATAAAGTGATACTACAAGTTGAAAACTAAAGGATAATAAAGGCTATGGTGACTTTGGATAGTCATAACATGGTGTGAGCATGCGCCAAGTCAACCCAAATAAAGCATCAAAGGAGAATACCACTATACTATGCTTTAATATGCTAAAACAAAGCATGATTCATCCAAGGCACATTAAGCAATCTCAATTGTTTATAACAAGTCATGCTACAACAAAGAATACTAAGCATAAAGCCAAAACAATATCAAGCATGGCATGACAAAGCATAGGCCACGGTCAAAAACAAGCTCTTTTTACCACATAAGCATGAACTTTCCTACTCTTTTCCAAACCAAACCAAACTATTTGCAACCAATGAATGAAAGAGGGGGTCCAACCAATTTATTCAGAAAACTAAGCAAACCAAGCAAACGAAAAACCAAAACAAAAATGAAAAAGAAGACGCTCCAAGAACAACACAACTGTGCATGAAACAATAAAAACGAAGTGTTTGGAAGAGAACCTGAGATTTTTATTGATGAAGAAGGGGATCCCTGGGGCATCCCCAAGCTTTGACGCTTGTGCTTCTTAGATATTTCTTGGGGTGACACGCGTGGCATCCCCAAGCTTGAGCTTTAGTCCATCCTTCATCTCATTACTCATTCCTTCCATACACTTGAAATTTTTCCTTCATACAAAACTTCACACAATCTTTATTAGCAACATTAGTGCACTTAAGATAAATAAGTCTTAAGGTTCAGTTATAACACTAAATAAATTTCCATTAGAACACTAGCTAATGTAGCTCTTCCCTCAAAAATCTCAATTCCCCAAAAGAACTCAAGAAGGAACTAACAAGAAGCAAATGCAGAAAATGGCAGAAAACTGTCAAAACAGACCAGCAGGTAAAGATGATTTTTTAGAAGACTTTCTGTTGCTCAAATCAAAAAGTGTTGAACTAACGAAAGTTATATAACAACCTGGGGCAGAAGCACAAAAAATTACAGCTCAATCCGACATACAGAGATCTCTCACGAATTTTTACGGTGAAGCACAAAAATCTGTTTCGAGACAGCAACTTTCCCAATCATTACTTCTCTCTCATTAGAGGTTACTCTTGGCACAAAAAGCAAATAAAAAGATAAGAAGCGGTTATTACAGAAGTAATAACTTCCAATACTCATCTAAAACTTTTGGGTTATCTCCCAATAAGTACTTTTCTTTAATGCCTTTAAGTTAGGCATGATAGTTTGAGAAGATGCTCACATAAGAAATATGAATTGAAGTAAAAGAGAGCATCAAGAAGCAAATTCAAAACACATTTAAGTCTAACCCACTTCCTATGCATAGGAATATTGTAAATAAACAAGTCATGAAAGCACAAATCAATAAGCATAGGAAAGCAAAACAAGTGCAACTTCAAAACTTTCAACATAAAGAGGGGAAACTTAATATTGTTGAGACACATAAAACCATGTTTCCCTCTCTCATAATAAATTTCAGTAGCATCATGAATAAAATTAACAATATAATTATCACATAAAATATTATTATCATGAGCCACATGCATAAAAGAATTAATACTCTCCACATAAGCATAGTCATTCTTATTAATTGTGGTGGGAGCAAATTCCACAAAATAGCTATCATTATTATTCTCATCACCATAATCATAAAATATAGGAGGAATATTGTAATCGGTAATTTTCTCCTCCATAGGAGGTGGACTGAAAATATCATATTCATCATTGTAATCATCATATATTGGAGGTTTGGTATCATCATAAGCAATAGAATAGCTATCTTCCAAAGCTGGGGAACTAAAAAGATCATTTTCATAAAGACTAGCTTCCCCAAGCTTAGAATTTTCCATAGCATTAGCAATAATGGTGTCCAAAGAATTCATACTAACAACATTCCTATTTGCATGCAAATAAAGTTCCATAGGTTTTTTAATTTTCTCTTCAAACACTTCATGTCCTAACTCAAGATAAATACTATAAAGCTCTCTAATTTTTTTGTTGTTTTCCATTAAGCCCAACTAGTGAAAACAAGAAACAAAAAGACAAAATTGCAGAATCTAAAGTAAGTAACTTCGAGCACTCACACCGGAGGATGTGAGTACCTTTTACCTTACCTCCCCGGCAACGGCGCCAGAAAATAGCTTGATGTCTACGCAATTCTATTCTTGTAGACAGTTGTTGGGCCTCCAAGTGCAGAGGTTTGTAGAACAGCAGCAAGTTTTCCCTTAAGTGGATCACCCAAGGTTTATCGAACTCAGGGAGGAAGTGGTCAAAGGTATCCCCTCTCAAGCAATCCTGCAATCAAGATACAAGAAGTCTCTTGTGTCCCCAACACACCCAATACACTTGTCAGGTGTATACGTGCACTAGTTCGGCAAAGAGATAGTGAAATACAAGTGGTATGGATATAAGATAACGGTGCTAGAAAATACTTTGATGGCATGGAAGAGACTAAAAGCAAAATGAAATAAAGATGGAAGCAAGAAAACATGTAACAGATCTAATTGCAAACGGTGTATCAGTGCTTAGAAACAAGGCCTAGGGATCATACTTTCACTAGTGAACACTCTCTCATCAATATCTTCTCTTTATGATACTACTCTTAACTACTCTCTGGTTGGACACTCTAATCCATGGTAGGGCTATAACAGCATAGCTCAAAGTAAGCCTTTCCCATCTAGAAACCCCACAATGTCACCTTGAGTACTAGATGAGTCCAACAAACACCACAATTTCATAAAGACATCCAACTCCAAATATAACTCATAACAAGTATTTGTAATATCTAGCCTAAGTGCCACCATGGTGAGCACGCTGTCACTTTCACACACATGGGGAGAGCAGAGATTCATTAAAGCACTTGAGTAGCAGAATAGATCTATAGATTACAAGCTCATGATCTCAATAAGATCATGCATAGAGAGAGAGATGAACACATAGCTACCGGTAGAACCCTTAACCTCGAGAGAGAACTACTCCCTCCTCATCATGGGAATCAGCAATGGTGATGGAGATGGCAGTGGAGATCGATGGAGATGGCTCCGAGGGCACTTCCCCATCCTGGCAGGGTGCCAAAACTGAGACTTTCTGTCCCCCGAATATCCCCTTCGGTGGCGGCGGCGCTGTGGAACTTTTCATGGCTGGAGGCTTAACGATTTAGGGTTTTTGCATCGGGAGGCATCTTATAGGCGAAGAGGCAAGGTCGGTGGGCGGCCAGGGGGCCCACACCACCTGGTGGTGCAGCCAAGGCTAGCCTGTGCCACCACATGGTGTGGCCGCCCTGTGGCCCCTCTCCGTCTCGTCTTCTGGCTCCATGAGTCTTCCGGTAAAATATCAACTTTGGCTTTTGTCCCGTCCAATTCCGAGAATATTCATTTTCTGACTTTCTGGAACCAAAAACAGCAAAAAATAGGCAACTGGCACTGTGGCTCTTGTTAATAGGTTAGTCCAAGAAATCATATGAAAAGTACTCCAAAGTGTGGACAAAACATAAGAAAGTAGATAAAACCAAGCATGGAACATCAAAAATTATAGATACATTTGCAATGTATCAATCCCAAGGACGAAGGGCGGCAAGACCGGGATGGCTGCTCTTGCCTCCAAACTCATCGACCCATGGTACGCTGACATGAAGGACAGATTGCCGAGATGTTCGTGGAGGCGTTTAGGGCATGATTACTGGGAGGATAAGCCACTTTCTGAACCTAATCTGAAGTATGTTGCAATTGACGGATATGTTAGCCACGAGCTGTACCGCCAGATTGTAAAATCTCGTTCCAGGAATCGCATCATTGAACCACCACCAAGGCAGGTTGTTTGTCCCAGATGCCGAAGTTTAGATGAATCTACAAACCGGGGCAAGCGACCGAAGGCGTCTTGGGATCGGTTGCCTTCTCCAACATGATGGGATGTAGACTATTAGTGCATGATTGTTGTGTTTATGAAAACATGTTATTTCATAAGTACACTATGTGAGCAATTACGAACTACTGTGTATTACCTTTATCAAACTATAATCTGGTTTATGACTGTATCATTCTCTATAATCTGGGTTTGGTTATGACTTATGACTGTATCACACCTTATGCATATCAGTCCTGGATTCTGCCGCATGCAAATGGCACATGCAGAATTTGTAAGAATGAATGTTGAGCATACAAAAGGGGGAATGTAATTCATACAGGTTAAGTAGCTAATAGCATAGAGATCATACGAGCTTGGTTCTTACACACAGAATACTTAGAAAATACATGCGAGATAAAATACAGGCGAGATAAAACTAGGAACGAAATGCGAAACTAGTAGTGGTAAACAACACACTCACCCACCTGCCAGATCCTGTTGAGCATCTCGTACCAGACATACGCGTCCCTGGCTGCGTACTTGATCGCATCGTAATCCAGGTGCCTCCACTCCCATCGCTCGTGCAGGTGCTTCGGGAACTCGATTTTCATGCCGACGTACTCGCGGTCGATAATGTCGGAAGCGAGTCTAGCCATGTCGGCTTTCCCCGTACCGCCATCCAGGTACCTCCACAAACGTTGGAGATCGACGTGATTGACGACATGAACAAGGAGATCCTGTTCTAGCTTCGGAGTGTCATTCTTGATGTCGACGCTGGCGAAGTAGATCTCCCTCCTGTGTAGGAACTCGCGAAGCTCCGGGCATACAGTTTGGCCCTACATACGTGATATAGTAGGCAGTGGTTGCGCATGGACAGCTGCAAAAGCGCCGTCCTCTTCCTATCTCTGGTATACTCGAGGTCAAGGCCGACGATCTTGTACCTATCCATCGGCTCCTGTAGCCACCGCTCGTACATTGCGATGACCTTGGCCACCTCTACTGACGCATTTGTGTGGATGACCGTCAGCTTGGTGGTGCCATGGGCGGTGACAGTGTACTCGTCGGTGTAGTCGCTCCCGTCGCCGAACACGCTGTACTCTGCGTCCATGGCAGCAGCTAATGCGGCGGCGGTGGCCTAGGGTCGGTAGCGGTGGCTAGGACTAGGCGTGGAGGTGGAGTGATCTGTTACGGTGGTATGGCCAGGCGGAGGCGGTGCCCGTGGCAGCGTCGATGGTTCTTGTGGTGGCGGCCCGGCAGAAGGAATGAGTTGGGGATTTTTGCACAGTGATGTGCTGAGGACATGGAAGGCGATGCTTAAATTCCGTTTACCAATATTCCTGTCATACCCATGCGGAAGCATGTTTGACCGAGCGAGCACCGATGGTTTCCAATCCCAGCGATTAAATTCGGCATCCGTCCCGGTAGGCGATGGGACGGGTGTGCAACGTGGCTTTGGTGTGGCAGAGACCGGTCACGTAGACCACCGTCCCATTGCCGATCCGCAGCGGGTGCATGGTGCTGACACGACGTAACGTGACAGGACAGAAGGAAGTGTATAGTTATTATTAATTCCTAACAAGTTTAAGAAGTGTAAGCATAGACATGGACCTAGCATCCCTGCACCCCGGGGCAGCCGTCCAGCCGATCAGACCTGCCGATTGCGCAAATCTTGTCCCGAATTTGCCAAAATGAAGCTCGTTTGCCCATGCTTCTATAAGTTTCTCTATAGGCCACTTGTGTAAGCATGCACGATCAAGCAACTTTCCAACACACGTGTCGGTGGAAAAGCATTAGGTTTCAACGCACCACATAGTTTAGGGATTTAGAATAGCTACATTGTGGAGCTCTAGCCAAATTGCATGGTAAAGCCAAATTCAGCTTTTTGTCAGATTTAGCTATAGCAACATTGTGTCTCGTTTGTCCCCACGTTTGCCCTCCCGATATTCCGAAGCCCTCACATGCGCTCGGAGGGGGTGCCGTCTGGTCAAAGGCTTGGCCGTTACGTGCGCCATGACGCCTAAAGTGGAAGTTTTTTTTGTTATTTGGCCTTTTTAAGAGCGCCTTTTCCCCTCTCTCTAACAGTTGTGTTTTTTCCCCAAAAAGGTAGGGAATCTAGAGAAGCTTCTCTCTTCATTCATTGTTCCTTTTGTGATCGTTTTTCCCCAATCTGGTAGCAAATCTAGAGCAGGAAAACAAACCAGCACCATAAATAAATTCAGTAAACAGAGCAGATGTAGATAAAGCAGCTAATATAGGTTATATTGTACGGTACTTAACGAGGTTCGACAATTAGGCTGCTCAGCAGCAGCAGACTGCGTCAACACAGACAAGACAAAAGAAGCTGCTTTACAGCAGCAGCAGCTAATCAGTGGCCCCTCGTGGCCTCTGCCAGGAGGGCATCTGCCTCCTCCCTCTGGCGCATCCTCCACTTCTTTTTGCCCAGCGTCTTGACCTTGGGCACATTGGGTCTGATCGGGGGCATGTGACCCTCCTTGATAGCCACCTTCTGGAGGTTGCGGAGGTGAAGACCGAGCGCTTAGTGCTTGGCCCTGAAGCCGTGGACGTTCACGGAGTCGCCGTAGGTCCTCACGTCCTCGGCATGCTTCACGAGGGAGTTGAAGTCCGTGCCGCGGAGCCTCCTGGTGGGGCAGAAGGGGCACCTGTACACGTCGCCGACGAAGAAGTTGTTGTACTGACCGGACTTTAGCGTCCTCAGCACATGACGAGTCTTGGTGTCCTTGGACTCGTCGTCGCTGTGGAGGTCGCTGCTATCCTCCTGTTGGAAAAAAACAGTAGAGTGAAATAAGGACATGATTGAGATACTTTGATTATCGGGATTGATTTTTTGCATAAATTAACCGAATGAGATCTCCCGATTATTCCCCAAATCTCGAACCAAATCGAATACTGATCCCAACTACGAACAGGGGGTTTCATCGAAAATCGAGATCTAACACAATAGGATTAGTGATGGCTCAATGCACGGCGCCTAGGAAAGTGTTGGTGCGTGGTTGATGTAGAGCTCGTTGGGAACCCCAAGAGGAAGGTATGATGAGCACAGCAGCAAGTTTCCCTCAGTTATGAAACCAAGGTTTAATCGAACCAGTAGGAGAAAGGAAACACCCCAAAGGTGTTACTAGCTGAGCTTTGGCAGGGCACACTACCGGTGCTAGTAGCAACGTGGAGACCTTCACAACACAACCACAGAACTTTGTCCCCAACTTGCGATGAGGTTATCAATCTCACCGTGTTTGCGGAAAACAAAGGATTAAACGTATCGAATGGAAGGAAGTAATAGTTTGCAGAAAGTAAACACAAAACAGTAAAAGATTGTAGATTGTATGTAAAAGACAAGGACCGGGATCCATAGTTCACTAGAGGTGGCTCTCCTTAAGATAGATTACATGCTGGGTGAACAAATTACAGCGGGGCAATTGACAAACATCGAGAAAGCAATACATGCATATACTAATCATCTTGACTCCTTTGAGACTTGATTGGGCATTACAACATTATACATAGACCGCCATCCAACTGCACCTATGACTAATAATCCACCTTAAGGTTATCATCCGAACCCCCTCCAGTATTAAGTTGCAAGCAACAGATTATTGCTTTACGAACTGCGTGTAAAGTAAACAATACGATTGTTCTATGAACAAAGGATTGTTGTTTTCTCCCTAGTAGCAACAACACATCTAGTACCTTAGAGATTTCTGTCACTTCCCCAGATTACTAGAGGCATGAACCCACTATCGAGCATAAATACTAACTCTTGGAGTTGCTACAATCTACTTGGCCAAGATAGTTACTAACAACGGAAAGCATGCAAGATCACAAATAACAAAGACATGATAGAATCAATAATCAATCTGAAATAGCATCTCAATATCCATCGGATCCCCGCTAACACAACATGCAGAATTACAAATAGATGATCTTGATCATGAACGGAGCTCACAAGATCTAGACATAAAAGCACAAAGGAGGAGAACCAGCCATCTAGCTACTACACGGATCCGTAGTCCAAGGATGAACTACTCACGCATCACACCGGAGGCTTGCATGGTGATGAAGAAGGCCTCCAGGGTGAATTCCCTCTCCGGCAGGGTGCCGGGAAGAGCTTCAGATCCCTCCCGATCTAGGGATGGAGATGATGGCGGCTACAGACTCTTTCGTGGATTTTTGATCGGGTACTTAGGGTTTTCGTCCCGAGGGCATATTATAGGCGGAAGGAGAGGCCGAGGGGGTGCCGGGAGCGGCCACACCACCCCTTGGCACGGGCCAGGCTGGACCACGCGGCCAGGTGGTGTGGTGCCCCCTGGCCCTTCTCCGTCTCGTATTCTGGCACTTGATGACTTCCGGAAAAATAGGCACTTTGGCTTTTGTCCCGTCCAATTCCGAGAATATTCATTTTCTGACTTTCCTGGAACCAAAAACAGCAGAAAACAGGCAGCTGACACTGTGGCTCTTGTTAATAGGTTAGTCCAAGAAATCATATGAAAAGTACGCCAAAGTTGGAACAAAACACAAGAGAGTGGATAAAACCAAGCATGGAACATCAAAAATTATAGATACATTTGCAATGTATCAACATCCCCAAGCTTAACTCCTGCTCGTCCTCGAGTAGGTAAGTGATAAAAAGAAAGAATAATTTTTGAGGTGACATGCACCATCAAAGACTTAACCAAAGTATTTGTAAAACATCCAAAACTGGGATCATAGTATTTCAATCATAACATGAAAGACAAAGTTCTAGCAATAAGCAAAGAACCTATGATACAACATGAAAAGGCACAAACAAAAGATTCATGAATAACAATGTTTTGCAAGACGTTTGTTTGTTTCACATAAAGAAAACATAGCATAATAGTATTCAACTTGTCCCTCATAGATTAGCAAATATAAATGCATAGGACACCTTCAAAGTTCATAAGAGTGACTCGATACAATAGTTTAAAACAAGCAATATCAAAGTATGCATCAATCAACTAGTCTTGGGACAATGCACATAGAACTAAGAATGGCCACTATGCTCTCAAAGTAGGTGCATAAAGATAGAAGGTGGAGACTCAATGTAATGGTGGAAGAAAGGCCTTTGTAAAAGGAAGTAGGGATTCAAGTCTCATAAAGAGCTTCCAAAAATTATGGTACTTATAGCTTTCAGCTCTCATTGCCCCTATCATAAGCATCTTGAAGTGATTAAGGTTAAATTGACACAACTAAGAGGATATGCTTGACAAGTTATAAACCGAAATCTCTTGCCCCTTACTTACGAAGACCGAACCTCATGCTACTCAACTTCAGTCACGAGTAAGCTCTTGTCATTGTAAGTACATGTGTATCATTAAGAACCTCCAACGGGGTACCCCTTGCACATGATACGGGAGCTTTCCAATAATCAAATGACAAGGCAAGCAGGCAATGAGCATCTCAGCGATCTTTTTATTTGCTATTTGCATAGGTTTTTATTGAGGATGCTTCATAGAGTGCTCATTATGGTGATGCTGCAAGTTTCCACCATGATTAGGCATGGTTTAGGCTAGCGGCCCAGGCGTTTCTCTAACACACATACAAACTCCATGATCTTACAAGTTCCACTTTTATTTCATACCGACGGGATCCGTAAGCAAAAGAACATGATATCAACGGGGTACAGAGTACAAGTGCAATATTGAAAGCGTTCCCCATGAAACATGGTTCTGCTAATTTCAACTTATAAAGCGCAAGCATATACGTAACAAAGAAGGACCCAATGGTTCAAGTTTATTAGATGCAAAAAGTAAAGTGTGCCATCAAGTTCGTGAGAGCTTTAATCACTAGTTTTCTCATAACAAGTTTAATTTGGAAGGTAAACAAAAGCATGAATATACTTGGAATAGCATAAGCTAGTAGGTAGGTATGGTGGACTCTTTGGAGTAACTTGGTTTAGGGAGTTGGATGCATGAGTGGAACTCATACTTAGTTGTGGAGGTTAGCAAAAGACTAGGAGCGACAAACTAAGAGAGCAATAATGGCCATAATCATGCAGAGCGACAAAACATCATTGATCAAAGCATAAAGTGATACTACAAGTTGAAAACTAAAGGATCATAAAGGCTATGGTGACTTGAGATAGTCATAACATGGTGTGAGCATGCGCCAAGTCAACCCAAATAAAGCATCGAAGGAGAATACCACTATACTATGCTTTAATATGCTAAAACGACGCATGATTCATCCAAGGCACATTAAGAAATATCAATTGTTTATAACAAGTCATGCTACAGCAAAGAATACTAAGCATAAAGCCAAAACAATATCAAGCATGGCATGACAAAGCATAGGCCACAGTAAAAAACAAGCTCTTTTTACCACATAAGTATGAACTTTCCTACTCTTTTCCAAACCAAACCAAACTATTTGCAAACCAATGTATGAAAGAGGGGGTCCAACCAATTTATTCAGAATAAAATCCCTCTTTTCAGGGTCCTCAATTTCTTTAAGCTTAAGAAACATTATTTGCATTAAGGGATTGAGGTTAACAAACCTAGCTTCTAACATGTGAATTAAAGAAGTTGCAGCAATCTCATAGTTTGGAGCAAGTTCTGCAAGGGATCTATCCTCAGTATCTTCATGTTTGCTAAGATGATTAAAGAATTCTTCAATATTATCTTTCCCAATTATAGAACCACTACCAATTGAAAGGTCTTTCAGGGTGAAAGTAGGGATCAACATGGTGAGCTAAGGAAGAGGTGACAACTAAAGGAGACTTAATTTTTTTGTGTTTTTGAAATAACAAAGCAAACTAGTAAAACTATTTTTTGTGTGTGTTTTTGATAAAGAAACAAGCAAACAAAACAAAAAGAAACTAAGCAAAACAAAAATAACAAAGTAAAGAGATTGGTTATGAGGGACTCCCCTTGTGAAGATGTCCTTGACTCCCCGGCAACGGCGCCAGAAAAATGCTTGATGGCTCAATGCATGGCGCCCAGAAAAGTGTTGGTGCGTGGTTGATGTAGAGCTCGTTGGGAACCCCAAGAGGAAGGTATGATGAGCACAGCAGCAAGTTTCCCTCAGTTATGAAACCAAGGTTTAATCGAACCATTAGGAGCAAGGAAACACCCCAAAGGTGTTACTAGCTGAGCTTTGGCAGGGCGCACTACCGGTGCTAGTAGCAACGTGGAGACCTGCACAACACAACCACAGAACTTTGTCCCCAACTTGCGATGAGGTTGTCAATCTCACCGTGTTTTGCGGAAAACAAAGGATTAAACGTATCAAATGGAACTAAGTAATAGTTTGCAGAAAGTAAACACAAAACAGAAAAAGATTGTAGATTGTATGTAAAAGACAAGGACCGGGATCCATAGTTCACTAGAGGTGGCTCTCCTTAAGATAGATAACATGCTGGGTGAATAAATTATAGCGGGGAAATTGACAAACATCAAGAAAGCAATGCATGCATATACTAATCATCTTGACTCCTTTGAGACTTGATTGGGCATTACAACATTATACATAGACCGCCATCCAACTGCATCTATGACTAATAATCCACCTTCAGGTTATCATCCGAACCCCCTCCAGTATTAAGTTGCAAGCAACAGATTATTGCTTTAAGAACTGCGTGTAAAGTAAACAATACGATTGTTCTATGAACAAAGGATTGTTGTTTTCTCCCTAGTAGCAACAACACATCTAGTACCTTAGAGATTTCTGTCACTTCCCCAGATTACTAGAGGCATGAACCCACTATCGAGCATAAATACTAACTCTTGGAGTTGCTAGCATCTACTTGGACAAGATAGCTACTAACAATAGAAAGCATGCAAGATCACAAATAACAAAGACATGATAGAATCAATAATCAATCTGAAATAGCATCTCAATATCGATCGGATCCCCGCAAACACAACATGCAGAATTACAAATAGATGATCTTGATCATGAACGGAGCTCACAAGATCTAGACATGAAAGCACAAAGGAGGAGAACCAACCATCTAGCTACTACACGGATCCGTAGTCCAAGGATGAACTACCACGCATCACATCGGAGGCTTGCATGGTGATGAAGAAGGCCTCTAGGGTGAATTCCCCTCTCCGACAGGGTGCCGGGAAGGGCTTCAGATCCCTCCTGATCTAGGGATGGAGATGACAACGGCTACAGACTCTTTCGTAGATTTTTGATCGGGTACTTAGGGTTTTCATCCCGAGGGAATCTTATAGGCGGAAGGAGAGGCCGAGGGGGTGCCGGGAGCGGCCACACCACCCCCTGGCACGGGCCAGGCTGGGCCGCGCGGCCAGGTGGTGTGGTGGCCCCCTGGCCCTTCTCCGTTTCATATTCTGGCACTTGATGACTTTCGGAATATAGGCACTTTGTCTTTTGTCCCATCCAATTCCGAGAATATTCATTTTCTGACTTTCCTAGAACCAAAACAGCAGAAAACAGGCAGCTGGCACTGTGGCTCTTGTTAATAGGTTAGTCCAAGAAATCATATGAAAAGTACTCCAAAGATGGAACAAAACACAAGAGAGTGGATAAAACCAAGCATGGAACATCAAAAATTATAGATACATTTGCAATGTATCAATTAGCTACTGTAAAAAATACGAACATCCGAGCCCTAATAACATACGATCTAGCATCCAACGATGGGAACGGGGGAAGAACAATGGAAGGGGAGAAAACCCTGGTTACCTCAGACCACGGGTCGGCGATGCTGGTGTCGTAGGGGTTCTCCGGCCTTATGTAGACAACCTCCTCGTAGGGGTCCCGGCCGAGCGGGATCTGTCCGAGACCGGCGGGGGCCTCCTCGCCGGCGGCTACGGAGGATGCGGGGATGGGGACAGGGGGCTCCTCGTCGGTGGCCTTGGAGGCGCCGATGGCCACCGCGTTGATCTTCTCCATCGCCGGCGTGGTTGGGGTTTTGTTGGGCATTTGCAGAAGGTGATGGGACAGTGGAGACGATTGAGTGAGCGAGTGCGTGATGAGTGGGAGTGGGGAGGCCTCTATTAAAGGAGAAGGGAAGCGGCGTTTCGTTGCACTACCGTGGACCACGTACGCTAATGCACCGTGCATGGCCACACGTGTCCGCTACCGCCCCGTGCACCGCACACGCGTACCGTGAGTCACGTTTTTTCCCTCATGTCTAACCATGGCGATTCAGTTGTACTCAGTTTTGCCCACCAACCGTTGATCCTCTGTGATCTAGCGGATAGGATAACCCTCTATCCATGCAAAATAACGAGTATGCCACCGGAACTTTAACAACATAAACAGATGAACTTGAATATATTTTGAAGGGTACGAAAATAGAAATCCCATAGTTTAAGGGTCTAGATACGGTAAGAGAACTAAATATTATTAGTGGCCGGGCCAGCACAGTGACGGGGTTGGTCGGCTAGAAGTTGCTAATTCCTAAGTAAGGGGACACTAGGCCGGTCTTGACATACTCCCTCAGGAACTTGCCATAAGCAGCGTAGGAAAGTGTTGGTGCGTGGTTGATGTAGAGCTCGTTGGGAACCCCAAGAGGAAGGTATGATGAGCACAGCAGCAAGTTTCCCTCAGTTATGAAACCAAGGTTTAATCGAACCAGTAGGAGAAAGGAAACACCCCAAAGGTGTTACTAGCTGAGCTTTGGCAGGGCACACTACCGGTGCTAGTAGCAACGTGGAGACCTTCACAACACAACCACAGAACTTTGTCCCCAACTTGCGATGAGGTTATCAATCTCACCGTGTTTGCGGAAAACAAAGGATTAAACGTATCGAATGGAAGGAAGTAATAGTTTGCAGAAAGTAAACACAAAACAGTAAAAGATTGTAGATTGTATGTAAAAGACAAGGACCGGGATCCATAGTTCACTAGAGGTGGCTCTCCTTAAGATAGATTACATGCTGGGTGAACAAATTACAGCGGGGCAATTGACAAACATCGAGAAAGCAATACATGCATATACTAATCATCTTGACTCCTTTGAGACTTGATTGGGCATTACAACATTATACATAGACCGCCATCCAACTGCACCTATGACTAATAATCCACCTTAAGGTTATCATCCGAACCCCCTCCAGTATTAAGTTGCAAGCAACAGATTATTGCTTTACGAACTGCGTGTAAAGTAAACAATACGATTGTTCTATGAACAAAGGATTGTTGTTTTCTCCCTAGTAGCAACAACACATCTAGTACCTTAGAGATTTCTGTCACTTCCCCAGATTACTAGAGGCATGAACCCACTATCGAGCATAAATACTAACTCTTGGAGTTGCTACAATCTACTTGGCCAAGATAGTTACTAACAACGGAAAGCATGCAAGATCACAAATAACAAAGACATGATAGAATCAATAATCAATCTGAAATAGCATCTCAATATCCATCGGATCCCCGCTAACACAACATGCAGAATTACAAATAGATGATCTTGATCATGAACGGAGCTCACAAGATCTAGACATAAAAGCACAAAGGAGGAGAACCAGCCATCTAGCTACTACACGGATCCGTAGTCCAAGGATGAACTACTCACGCATCACACCGGAGGCTTGCATGGTGATGAAGAAGGCCTCCAGGGTGAATTCCCTCTCCGGCAGGGTGCCGGGAAGAGCTTCAGATCCCTCCCGATCTAGGGATGGAGATGATGGCGGCTACAGACTCTTTCGTGGATTTTTGATCGGGTACTTAGGGTTTTCGTCCCGAGGGCATATTATAGGCGGAAGGAGAGGCCGAGGGGGTGCTGGGAGCGGCCACACCACCCCTTGGCACGGGCCAGGCTGGACCACGCGGCCAGGTGGTGTGGTGCCCCCTGGCCCTTCTCCGTCTCGTATTCTGGCACTTGATGACTTCCGGAAAAATAGGCACTTTGGCTTTTGTCCCGTCCAATTCCGAGAATATTCATTTTCTGACTTTCCTGGAACCAAAAACAGCAGAAAACAGGCAGCTGACACTGTGGCTCTTGTTAATAGGTTAGTCCAAGAAATCATATGAAAAGTACGCCAAAGTTGGAACAAAACACAAGAGAGTGGATAAAACCAAGCATGGAACATCAAAAATTATAGATACATTTGCAATGTATCAACATCCCCAAGCTTAACTCCTGCTCGTCCTCGAGTAGGTAAGTGATAAAAAGAAAGAATAATTTTTGAGGTGACATGCACCATCAAAGACTTAACCAAAGTATTTGTAAAACATCCAAAACTGGGATCATAGTATTTCAATCATAACATGAAAGACAAAGTTCTAGCAATAAGCAAAGAACCTATGATACAACATGAAAAGGCACAAACAAAAGATTCATGAATAACAATGTTTTGCAAGACGTTTGTTTGTTTCACATAAAGAAAACATAGCATAATAGTATTCAACTTGTCCCTCATAGATTAGCAAATATAAATGCATAGGACACCTTCAAAGTTCATAAGAGTGACTCGATACAATAGTTTAAAACAAGCAATATCAAAGTATGCATCAATCAACTAGTCTTGGGACAATGCACATAGAACTAAGAATGGCCACTATGCTCTCAAAGTAGGTGCATAAAGATAGAAGGTGGAGACTCAATGTAATGGTGGAAGAAAGGCCTTTGTAAAAGGAAGTAGGGATTCAAGTCTCATAAAGAGCTTCCAAAAATTATGGTACTTATAGCTTTCAGCTCTCATTGCCCCTATCATAAGCATCTTGAAGTGATTAAGGTTAAATTGACACAACTAAGAGGATATGCTTGACAAGTTATAAACCGAAATCTCTTGCCCCTTACTTACGAAGACCGAACCTCATGCTACTCAACTTCAGTCACGAGTAAGCTCTTGTCATTGTAAGTACATGTGTATCATTAAGAACCTCCAACGGGGTACCCCTTGCACATGATACGGGAGCTTTCCAATAATCAAATGACAAGGCAAGCAGGCAATGAGCATCTCAGCGATCTTTTTATTTGCTATTTGCATAGGTTTTTATTGAGGATGCTTCATAGAGTGCTCATTATGGTGATGCTGCAAGTTTCCACCATGATTAGGCATGGTTTAGGCTAGCGGCCCAGGCGTTTCTCTAACACACATACAAACTCCATGATCTTACAAGTTCCACTTTTATTTCATACCGACGGGATCCGTAAGCAAAAGAACATGATATCAACGGGGTACAGAGTACAAGTGCAATATTGAAAGCGTTCCCCATGAAACATGGTTCTGCTAATTTCAACTTATAAAGCGCAAGCATATACGTAACAAAGAAGGACCCAATGGTTCAAGTTTATTAGATGCAAAAAGTAAAGTGTGCCATCAAGTTCGTGAGAGCTTTAATCACTAGTTTTCTCATAACAAGTTTAATTTGGAAGGTAAACAAAAGCATGAATATACTTGGAATAGCATAAGCTAGTAGGTAGGTATGGTGGACTCTTTGGAGTAACTTGGTTTAGGGAGTTGGATGCATGAGTGGAACTCATACTTAGTTGTGGAGGTTAGCAAAAGACTAGGAGCGACAAACTAAGAGAGCAATAATGGCCATAATCATGCAGAGCGACAAAACATCATTGATCAAAGCATAAAGTGATACTACAAGTTGAAAACTAAAGGATCATAAAGGCTATGGTGACTTGAGATAGTCATAACATGGTGTGAGCATGCGCCAAGTCAACCCAAATAAAGCATCGAAGGAGAATACCACTATACTATGCTTTAATATGCTAAAACGACGCATGATTCATCCAAGGCACATTAAGAAATATCAATTGTTTATAACAAGTCATGCTACAGCAAAGAATACTAAGCATAAAGCCAAAACAATATCAAGCATGGCATGACAAAGCATAGGCCACAGTAAAAAACAAGCTCTTTTTACCACATAAGTATGAACTTTCCTACTCTTTTCCAAACCAAACCAAACTATTTGCAAACCAATGTATGAAAGAGGGGGTCCAACCAATTTATTCAGAATAAAATCCCTCTTTTCAGGGTCCTCAATTTCTTTAAGCTTAAGAAACATTATTTGCATTAAGGGATTGAGGTTAACAAACCTAGCTTCTAACATGTGAATTAAAGAAGTTGCAGCAATCTCATAGTTTGGAGCAAGTTCTGCAAGGGATCTATCCTCAGTATCTTCATGTTTGCTAAGATGATTAAAGAATTCTTCAATATTATCTTTCCCAATTATAGAACCACTACCAATTGAAAGGTCTTTCAGGGTGAAAGTAGGGATCAACATGGTGAGCTAAGGAAGAGGTGACAACTAAAGGAGACTTAATTTTTTTGTGTTTTTGAAATAACAAAGCAAACTAGTAAAACTATTTTTGTGTGTGTTTTTGATAAAGAAACAAGCAAACAAAACAAAAAGAAACTAAGCAAAACAAAAATAACAAAGTAAAGAGATTGGTTATGAGGGACTCCCCTTGTGAAGATGTCCTTGACTCCCCGGCAACGGCGCCAGAAAAATGCTTGATGGCTCAATGCATGGCGCCCAGAAAAGTGTTGGTGCGTGGTTGATGTAGAGCTCGTTGGGAACCCCAAGAGGAAGGTATGATGAGCACAGCAGCAAGTTTCCCTCAGTTATGAAACCAAGGTTTAATCGAACCATTAGGAGCAAGGAAACACCCCAAAGGTGTTACTAGCTGAGCTTTGGCAGGGCGCACTACCGGTGCTAGTAGCAACGTGGAGACCTGCACAACACAACCACAGAACTTTGTCCCCAACTTGCGATGAGGTTGTCAATCTCACCGTGTTTTGCGGAAAACAAAGGATTAAACGTATCAAATGGAACTAAGTAATAGTTTGCAGAAAGTAAACACAAAACAGAAAAAGATTGTAGATTGTATGTAAAAGACAAGGACCGGGATCCATAGTTCACTAGAGGTGGCTCTCCTTAAGATAGATAACATGCTGGGTGAATAAATTATAGCGGGGAAATTGACAAACATCAAGAAAGCAATGCATGCATATACTAATCATCTTGACTCCTTTGAGACTTGATTGGGCATTACAACATTATACATAGACCGCCATCCAACTGCATCTATGACTAATAATCCACCTTCAGGTTATCATCCGAACCCCCTCCAGTATTAAGTTGCAAGCAACAGATTATTGCTTTAAGAACTGCGTGTAAAGTAAACAATACGATTGTTCTATGAACAAAGGATTGTTGTTTTCTCCCTAGTAGCAACAACACATCTAGTACCTTAGAGATTTCTGTCACTTCCCCAGATTACTAGAGGCATGAACCCACTATCGAGCATAAATACTAACTCTTGGAGTTGCTAGCATCTACTTGGACAAGATAGCTACTAACAATAGAAAGCATGCAAGATCACAAATAACAAAGACATGATAGAATCAATAATCAATCTGAAATAGCATCTCAATATCGATCGGATCCCCGCTAAACACAACATGCAGAATTACAAATAGATGATCTTGATCATGAACGGAGCTCACAAGATCTAGACATAAAGCACAAAGGAGGAGAACCAAGCCATCTAGCTACTACACGGATCCGTAGTCCAAGGATGAACTACCACGCATCACATCGGAGGCTTGCATGGTGATGAAGAAGGCCTCTAGGGTGAATTCCCCTCTCCGGACAGGGTGCCGGGAAGGGCTTCAGATCCCTCCTGATCTAGGGATGGAGATGACAGCGGCTACAGACTCTTTCGTAGGATTTTTGATCGGGTACTTAGGGTTTTCAGTCCCGAGGGAATCTTATAGGCGGAAGGAGAGGCCGAGGGGGTGCCGGGAGCGGCCACACCACCCCTTGGCACGGGCCAGGCTGGGACCGCGCGGCCAGGTGGTGTGGTGCCCCCTGGCCCTTCTCCGTTCAGTATTCTGGCACTTGATGACTTCGGAAAAATAGGCACTTTGGCTTTTGTCCCGTCCAATTCCGAGAATATTCATTTTCTGACTTTCCTGGAACCAAAAACAGCAGAAAACAGGCAGCTGACACTGTGGCTCTTGTTAATAGGTTAGTCCAAGAAATCATATGAAAAGTACGCCAAAGTTGGAACAAAACACAAGAGAGTGGATAAAACCAAGCATGGAACATCAAAAATTATAGATACATTTGCAATGTATCAACATCCCCAAGCTTAACTCCTGCTCGTCCTCGAGTAGGTAAGTGATAAAAAGAAAGAATAATTTTTGAGGTGACATGCACCATCAAAGACTTAACCAAAGTATTTGTAAAACATCCAAAACTGGGATCATAGTATTTCAATCATAACATGAAAGACAAAGTTCTAGCAATAAGCAAAGAACCTATGATACAACATGAAAAGGCACAAACAAAAGATTCATGAATAACAATGTTTTGCAAGACGTTTGTTTGTTTCACATAAAGAAAACATAGCATAATAGTATTCAACTTGTCCCTCATAGATTAGCAAATATAAATGCATAGGACACCTTCAAAGTTCATAAGAGTGACTCGATACAATAGTTTAAAACAAGCAATATCAAAGTATGCATCAATCAACTAGTCTTGGGACAATGCACATAGAACTAAGAATGGCCACTATGCTCTCAAAGTAGGTGCATAAAGATAGAAGGTGGAGACTCAATGTAATGGTGGAAGAAAGGCCTTTGTAAAAGGAAGTAGGGATTCAAGTCTCATAAAGAGCTTCCAAAAATTATGGTACTTATAGCTTTCAGCTCTCATTGCCCCTATCATAAGCATCTTGAAGTGATTAAGGTTAAATTGACACAACTAAGAGGATATGCTTGACAAGTTATAAACCGAAATCTCTTGCCCCTTACTTACGAAGACCGAACCTCATGCTACTCAACTTCAGTCACGAGTAAGCTCTTGTCATTGTAAGTACATGTGTATCATTAAGAACCTCCAACGGGGTACCCCTTGCACATGATACGGGAGCTTTCCAATAATCAAATGACAAGGCAAGCAGGCAATGAGCATCTCAGCGATCTTTTTATTTGCTATTTGCATAGGTTTTTATTGAGGATGCTTCATAGAGTGCTCATTATGGTGATGCTGCAAGTTTCCACCATGATTAGGCATGGTTTAGGCTAGCGGCCCAGGCGTTTCTCTAACACACATACAAACTCCATGATCTTACAAGTTCCACTTTTATTTCATACCGACGGGATCCGTAAGCAAAAGAACATGATATCAACGGGGTACAGAGTACAAGTGCAATATTGAAAGCGTTCCCCATGAAACATGGTTCTGCTAATTTCAACTTATAAAGCGCAAGCATATACGTAACAAAGAAGGACCCAATGGTTCAAGTTTATTAGATGCAAAAAGTAAAGTGTGCCATCAAGTTCGTGAGAGCTTTAATCACTAGTTTTCTCATAACAAGTTTAATTTGGAAGGTAAACAAAAGCATGAATATACTTGGAATAGCATAAGCTAGTAGGTAGGTATGGTGGACTCTTTGGAGTAACTTGGTTTAGGGAGTTGGATGCATGAGTGGAACTCATACTTAGTTGTGGAGGTTAGCAAAAGACTAGGAGCGACAAACTAAGAGAGCAATAATGGCCATAATCATGCAGAGCGACAAAACATCATTGATCAAAGCATAAAGTGATACTACAAGTTGAAAACTAAAGGATCATAAAGGCTATGGTGACTTGAGATAGTCATAACATGGTGTGAGCATGCGCCAAGTCAACCCAAATAAAGCATCGAAGGAGAATACCACTATACTATGCTTTAATATGCTAAAACGACGCATGATTCATCCAAGGCACATTAAGAAATATCAATTGTTTATAACAAGTCATGCTACAGCAAAGAATACTAAGCATAAAGCCAAAACAATATCAAGCATGGCATGACAAAGCATAGGCCACAGTAAAAAACAAGCTCTTTTTACCACATAAGTATGAACTTTCCTACTCTTTTCCAAACCAAACCAAACTATTTGCAAACCAATGTATGAAAGAGGGGGTCCAACCAATTTATTCAGAATAAAATCCCTCTTTTCAGGGTCCTCAATTTCTTTAAGCTTAAGAAACATTATTTGCATTAAGGGATTGAGGTTAACAAACCTAGCTTCTAACATGTGAATTAAAGAAGTTGCAGCAATCTCATAGTTTGGAGCAAGTTCTGCAAGGGATCTATCCTCAGTATCTTCATGTTTGCTAAGATGATTAAAGAATTCTTCAATATTATCTTTCCCAATTATAGAACCACTACCAATTGAAAGGTCTTTCAGGGTGAAAGTAGGGATCAACATGGTGAGCTAAGGAAGAGGTGACAACTAAAGGAGACTTAATTTTTTTGTGTTTTTGAAATAACAAAGCAAACTAGTAAAACTATTTTTTGTGTGTGTTTTTGATAAAGAAACAAGCAAACAAAACAAAAAGAAACTAAGCAAAACAAAAATAACAAAGTAAAGAGATTGGTTATGAGGGACTCCCCTTGTGAAGATGTCCTTGACTCCCCGGCAACGGCGCCAGAAAAATGCTTGATGGCTCAATGCATGGCGCCCAGAAAAGTGTTGGTGCGTGGTTGATGTAGAGCTCGTTGGGAACCCCAAGAGGAAGGTATGATGAGCACAGCAGCAAGTTTCCCTCAGTTATGAAACCAAGGTTTAATCGAACCATTAGGAGCAAGGAAACACCCCAAAGGTGTTACTAGCTGAGCTTTGGCAGGGCGCACTACCGGTGCTAGTAGCAACGTGGAGACCTGCACAACACAACCACAGAACTTTGTCCCCAACTTGCGATGAGGTTGTCAATCTCACCGTGTTTTGCGGAAAACAAAGGATTAAACGTATCAAATGGAACTAAGTAATAGTTTGCAGAAAGTAAACACAAAACAGAAAAAGATTGTAGATTGTATGTAAAAGACAAGGACCGGGATCCATAGTTCACTAGAGGTGGCTCTCCTTAAGATAGATAACATGCTGGGTGAATAAATTATAGCGGGGAAATTGACAAACATCAAGAAAGCAATGCATGCATATACTAATCATCTTGACTCCTTTGAGACTTGATTGGGCATTACAACATTATACATAGACCGCCATCCAACTGCATCTATGACTAATAATCCACCTTCAGGTTATCATCCGAACCCCCTCCAGTATTAAGTTGCAAGCAACAGATTATTGCTTTAAGAACTGCGTGTAAAGTAAACAATACGATTGTTCTATGAACAAAGGATTGTTGTTTTCTCCCTAGTAGCAACAACACATCTAGTACCTTAGAGATTTCTGTCACTTCCCCAGATTACTAGAGGCATGAACCCACTATCGAGCATAAATACTAACTCTTGGAGTTGCTACAATCTACTTGGCCAAGATAGTTACTAACAACGGAAAGCATGCAAGATCACAAATAACAAAGACATGATAGAATCAATAATCAATCTGAAATAGCATCTCAATATCGATCGGATCCCCGCAAACACAACATGCAGAATTACAAATAGATGATCTTGATCATGAACGGAGCTCACAAGATCTAGACATGAAAGCACAAAGGAGGAGAACCAACCATCTAGCTACTACACGGATCCGTAGTCCAAGGATGAACTACCACGCATCACATCGGAGGCTTGCATGGTGATGAAGAAGGCCTCTAGGGTGAATTCCCCTCTCCGACAGGGTGCCGGGAAGGGCTTCAGATCCCTCCTGATCTAGGGATGGAGATGACAACGGCTACAGACTCTTTCGTAGATTTTTGATCGGGTACTTAGGGTTTTCATCCCGAGGGAATCTTATAGGCGGAAGGAGAGGCCGAGGGGGTGCCGGGAGCGGCCACACCACCCCCTAGCACGGGCCAGGCTGGGCCGCGCGGCCAGGTGGTGTGGTGGCCCCCTGGCCCTTCTCCGTTTCATATTCTGGCACTTGATGACTTTCGGAATATAGGCACTTTGTCTTTTGTCCCATCCAATTCCGAGAATATTCATTTTCTGACTTTCCTAGAACCAAAACAGCAGAAAACAGGCAGCTGGCACTGTGGCTCTTGTTAATAGGTTAGTCCAAGAAATCATATGAAAAGTACTCCAAAGATGGAACAAAACACAAGAGAGTGGATAAAACCAAGCATGGAACATCAAAAATTATAGATACATTTGCAATGTATCAATTAGCTACTGTAAAAAATACGAACATCCGAGCCCTAATAACATACGATCTAGCATCCAACGATGGGAACGGGGGAAGAACAATGGAAGGGGAGAAAACCCTGGTTACCTCAGACCACGGGTCGGCGATGCTGGTGTCGTAGGGGTTCTCCGGCCTTATGTAGACAACCTCCTCGTAGGGGTCCCGGCCGAGCGGGATCTGTCCGAGACCGGCGGGGGCCTCCTCGCCGGCGGCTACGGAGGATGCGGGGATGGGGACAGGGGGCTCCTCGTCGGTGGCCTTGGAGGCGCCGATGGCCACCGCGTTGATCTTCTCCATCGCCGGCGTGGTTGGGGTTTTGTTGGGCATTTGCAGAAGGTGATGGGACAGTGGAGACGATTGAGTGAGCGAGTGCGTGATGAGTGGGAGTGGGGAGGCCTCTATTAAAGGAGAAGGGAAGCGGCGTTTCGTTGCACTACCGTGGACCACGTACGCTAATGCACCGTGCATGGCCACACGTGTCCGCTACCGCCCCGTGCACCGCACACGCGTACCGTGAGTCACGTTTTTTCCCTCATGTCTAACCATGGCGATTCAGTTGTACTCAGTTTTGCCCACCAACCGTTGATCCTCTGTGATCTAGCGGATAGGATAACCCTCTATCCATGCAAAATAACGAGTATGCCACCGGAACTTTAACAACATAAACAGATGAACTTGAATATATTTTGAAGGGTACGAAAATAGAAATCCCATAGTTTAAGGGTCTAGATACGGTAAGAGAACTAAATATTATTAGTGGCCGGGCCAGCACAGTGACGGGGTTGGTCGGCTAGAAGTTGCTAATTCCTAAGTAAGGGGACACTAGGCCGGTCTTGACATACTCCCTCAGGAACTTGCCATAAGCAGCGTGCTTAGCCTTAGTCGCCGACTTGTGTTTACTAGTCGGGCTTTTACCGATGCCAACCGCACGTGGAATCAAGCTGGCAATCCTCGGGTTGACTCCTTTCTTACAGAAAGGGCACCTAAGCTCCCCAAGTCGAGTGCGGAAAGGGATTATCCCGCTCTTGAGCTTCTTCATGACATGGCGGCTCTTGTTGTCCATGTTCTCCTTGTCAGAGTCCATCTCACTTGAATACACCTATAATGTATGGAATACAAACCGAAATGAGCAAAATAATAAATATATATCCCTTCTACCATTCCAAGTTACTTTTGATGCAATAACATGTCTATACAGGTTCAGCAGTTCATTACGGCCGTCTCCCCAGCTCGCTCCTAAGTTAATGTGGTTTGTGTTCTTGGTAACTTATTAATAAATAAATAATATGGATTCATTCATAAAAGACTAGATCTCTCCATGTACCGGTTCGTATGTTGCATCTAATCATTAGGACTAGATTTTTTTATGACGCCAGGATAGATTAAGCTCGGGCAGAAAATATGGAACATGTAGAAATAGATGTACCTCCGGGTACACGAGCGGAGCGTGTTCGTCGAACTCCACGCCCTCATCGGCGCCTCCGAAGTCGTCAGCACCGGCGTGCACATGGTCCCCCAAGGGGTTGAACTGCACGCCCTCCCCGGCCTGTGCTGCGTGATGCTCCTCCAGATCTGCCGTGTGAAGCACCACCCCGGCGGTGATGCCCGGACACTCACCCCCACGCACTGGTTTCATGGAGAAGGTTCGTGCAAGTACGTTCAAGATTGTGGGGTTTTGCTGGATAGGGAAGAGAGAGTAGTGGATGGGTGCGAACGGAGGACCCGATAGGCTGGGTTTTTAATGCGGGGACGTTTAGGCCTCCTCGAGGGCCCCGATTGACAGCTCTTGCGGCTGCGGCTGCCGCGTGGAAGGTTCGTGTGGTGGGGGCCTGACGGAAGTGAGAGTGCAAGCGCGCTACATAGTAAAAATGGTATAGCCGGTGGTTCGTGGATGACCAGTTGCCGTGCAGTAGACTTGTAGCCTTTGCAGACTAGATTAAACATGACATGACCACTCGACGACTTTTTCCATGGACGGCATCATGTTCCTTCTTGTAAAAGTCTTGTTGAGGGAGACGTCCGTGCTGTCTCGCGTTGTCCTGTGAAGGGCACGACGTGTGCAACGAGCCTCGTTGGATCACAGAGGATCAACGGTTGGTGCGCATGATCCACGTGACAACTGTGACAACCAATCAGGGCGTAGCAAACAGAGTGGGCACAGTTTGGGCTTCTACAAAAGAGAGAGAGGGGGGCAAAACTAGATAGTATCCAAAAATCAAGGGCAAAGCTGAGTAGTATAAAAATGGAAAGTGGGTGTCTTTTACAATGAAATGCATCATGGCATACATAAAATTATGCCAAGATAGATCCACTAGAGTTCATTGCATGTGTGTTCTTTCCACAAACCACATATGTATCCACAAGAGTTATTGCATGTGTGTTCCTGTCATGAACCACATTTGGATCAACCAGTGTCATTGCATGTGTGTTCTTTCCACAAACCACATATGTATCAACCAATGGCATTGCATGTGTGTTCTTTTCACAAACCACACATGGATCAACCAGTGTTCACTGCATGTGTGTTCTTTCCACAAACCACTTATGGATCAATCAGTGGTCATTGCATGTGTGTTATTTTCCACAAACCACATATGGATCCATATGTGTTCTTATACTAAAACTAGCACTAGAATCATTGCATGTGTGTTATTTCCACAGACCACACATGGATCAACCACTAGAGTCATTGCATGTGTGTTCTTTCCACAAACCACATATGGATCCATTTGAGTCATTGCATGTTTGTTCTTATACTAAAACCACAAACCAGCACTAGAGTCATTGCATGCGTGTTCTTTCCACAAACCACTTATGGATCCACCAGTGTTCATTGCATGTGTGTTCTTTCCACAAACCACTTATGGATCAACCAGTGGTCATTGCATGTGTGTTCTTTTCCACAAACCACTTATGGATCAACCAGTGGCATTGCATGCGTGTTCTTTTCACAAACCACACATGGATCAACCAATGATCATTGCATGTGTGTTCTTTCCACAAACCACATATGGATCAACCAGTGGTCATTGCATGTGTGTTCTTTTCCACAAACCACAGATGGATCAACCAGTGGTCATTGCATGTGTGTTCTTTCCACAAACCACACATGGATCAACCAGTGGTCATTGCATGTGTGTTCTTTTCCACAAACCACACATGGATCAAGCAGTGTCATTGCATGTGTGTTCTTTCCACAAACCACATATGGATCAACCAGTGGTCATTGCATGTGTGTTCTTTTCACAAACCACATGTGAACCCACTAGAGTCATTGCATATGTGTTCTTATACTAAAACCAACACTAGAGTCATTGCATGTGTGTTCTTTTCACAAACCACTTATGGATCCAACAGTGTTCATTGCATGTGTGTTTTTTCACAAACAACATATGCATCCACCAGAGGTCACTACATGTGTGTTATTTCCACAAACCACTTATGGATCAACCAGTGGCCATTGCATGTGTGTTCTTTCCACAAACCACTTATGGATCAACCAGTGGCCATTGCATGTGTGTTCTTTCCACAAACCACTTATGGATCAACCAATGGTCATTGCATGTGTGTTCTTTCCACAAACCACACGTGGATCAACAAGTGGTCATTGCATGTGTGTTCTTTTCCACAAACCACATATGGATCAACCAGTGGTAATTGCATGTGTGTTCTTTCCACAAACCACATATGGATCAACCAGTGTCATTGCATGTGTGTTCTTTCCAAAAACCACATATGCATCCATTTGAGCCATTGCATGTCTGTTCTTATACTAAAACCACAAACCAACACTAGACTCGTTGCATGTGTGTTCTTTTCCACAAACCACACATGGATCCACTAGACTCATTGCATGTGTGTTCTTTTCCACAAACAACTTATGGATCAACAAGTGGTCATTGCATGTGTGTTCTTTTCACAAACTACATGTGGACCCACTAGATTCATTGTATGTGTGTTCTTATACTAAAACTAGCACTAGAGTCATTGCATGTGTGTTTTATCCACAAACCACACATGGATCCACCAGTGGCATTGCATGTGTGTTCTTTTCACAAACCACACATGGATCAACCAGTGTCATTGCATGTGTGTTCTTTCCACAAACCACGTATGGATCAACCAGTTTCCACAAACCACTTATGGATCCATTAGAGTCATTGCATGTGTGTTATTTCCACAAACCACACATGGATCAACCACTAGAGTCAGTGCATGTGTGTTATTTCCACAAACCACACATGGATCAGATACTAGAGTCATTGCATGTGTGTTCTTTCCATAAACCACACATGGATCAACTAGTGTCATTACATGTGTGTTCTTCCCACAAATCACATATGGACCCACTAGAGTCATTGCTTGTGTGTTCTTATACTAAAACTAGCACTAGAGTCATTGCATGTGTGTTCTTTCCACAAACCACATATGGATCAACCAGTGGTCATTGCATGTGTGTTCTTTTCACAAACCACATATGGATCAACCAATGGTCATTGCATGTGTGTTCTTTTCACAAACCACATGTGAACCCACTAGAGTCATTGCATGTGTGTTCTTATACTAAAACAAACACTAGAGCCATTGCATGTGTGTTATTTCCACAAACCACACATGGATCAACCCGTGGTCATTGCATGTGTGTTCTTTTCACTAACCACATGTGGACCCACTAGAGTTATTGCATGTGTGTTCTTTTCCACAAACCACAAATGGATCAACTAGTGGTCATTCCATGTGTGTTCTTTCCACAAACCACACATGGATCAACTAGTGGTCATTGCATGTGTGTTCTTTTCCACAAACAACACATGGATCAAGAAGTGTCATTGCATGTGTGTTCTTTCCACAAACCACATATGGATCAACTAGTGGTCATTGCATGTGTGTTCTTTTCACAAACCACATATGGATCAACCAATGGTCATTGCATGTGTGTTCTTTTCACAAACCACATGTGAACCCACTAGAGTCATTGCATGTGTGTTTTTATACTAAAACCAACACTAGGGTCATTGCATGTGTGTTATTTCCACAAATCACACATGGATCAATCACTAGATTCATTGCATGTGTGTTCTTTCCACAAACCACACATGGATCAACCAGTGCCCATTGCATGTGTGTTCTTTCCACAAACCACACATGGATCAACCAGTGGTCATTTCATGTGTTTTCTTTTCCACAAACCACACATGGAGCAAGCAGTGTCATTGCATGTGTGTTCTTTCCGCAAACCACATATGGATCAACCAGTGGTAATTGCATGTGTGTTCTTTTCACAAACCACATATCGATTAACCAGTGGTCATTGCATGTGTATTCTTTTCTCAAACCACATGTCAACCCACTAGAGTCATTGCATGTGTGTTCTTATACTAAAACCAACACCAGAGTCATTGCATGTGTGTTATTTCCACAATACACACATGGATCAATCACTAGAATCATTGCATGTATGTTCTTTCCACAAACCACACATGGATCAACCAGTGTCACTGCATGTGTGTTCTTTCCACAAACCACTTATGGATCAACCAGTGGCCATTGCATGTGTGTTCTTTCCACAAACCACTTATGGATCAACCAGTGGCCATTGCATGTGTGTTCTTTCCACAAACCACTTATGGATCAACCAGTGGTCATTGCATGTGTGTTCTTTCCACAAACCACTTATGGATCAACCAGTGGTCATTGCATGTGTGTTCTTTCCACAAACCACATATGGATCAACCAGTGTCATTGCATGTGTGTTCTTTTCACAAACCACATATGGATCCATTTGAGTCATTGGATGTTTGTTCTCATACTAAAACCTCAAACCAGCACTAGACACGTTGCATGTGTGTTCTTTTCCACAAACCACACATGGATCCACTAGACTCGTTGCATGTGTGTTCTTTTCCACAAACAACTTATGGATCAACCAGTGGTCATTGCATGTGTGTTCTTTTCACAAACTACATGTGGACCCACTAGAGTCATTGTATGTGTGTTATTATACTAAAACTAGCACTAGAGTCATTGCATGTGTGTTCTATCCACAAACCACACATGGATCCACCAGTGGCATTGCATGTGTGTTCTTTTCACAAACCACACATGGATCAACCAGTGTCATTGCATGTGTGTTCTTTCCACAAACCACATATGGATCAACCAGTGGTCATTGCATGTGTGTTCTTTTCCACAAACCACTTATGGATCCATTAGAGTCATTGCATGTGTGTTATTTCCACAAACCACACATGGATCAACCACTAGAGTCAGTGCATGTGTGTAATTTCCACAAACCACACATGGATCAGCCACTAGAGTCATTGCATGTGTGTTATTTCCATAAACCACACATGGATCAACCAGTTTCATTGCATGTGTGTTCTTCCCACAAATCACATATGGACCAACTAGAGTCATTGCTTTTGTGTTCTTATACTAAAACTAGCACTAGAGTCATTGCATGTGTGTTCTTTCCACAAACCACATATGGATCAACTAGTGGTCATTGCATGTGTGTTCTTTTCACAAACCACATATGGATCAACCAGTGGTCCTTGCATGTGTGTTATTTCCACAAACCACACATGGATCAACCAGTGGTCATTGCATGTGTGTTCTTTTCACAAACCACATGTGGACCCACTAGAGTCATTGCATGTGTGTTCTTTTCCACAAACCACATATGGATCAACTAGTGGTCATTGCATGTGTGTTCTTTCCACAAACCACACATGGATCAACAAGTGGTCATTGCATGTGTGTTCTTTTCCACAAACCACACATGGATCAAGCAGTGTCATTGCATGTGTGTTCTTTCCGCAAACCACATATGGATCAACCAGTGGTCATTGCATGTGTGTTCTTTTCACAAACCACATATGGATCAACCAGTGGTCATTGCATGTGTGTTCTTTTCACAAACCATATGTGAACCCACTAGAGTCATTGCATGTGTGTTCTTATACTAAAACCAACACTAGTGTCATTGCATGTGTGTTATTTCCACAAACCACACATGGATCATGTAACTACCTCGGTGAATTACGCTCTTAGTTAAATGCCTGGATGAGCGAAAGTGGTTAAAATAGTACGGTGGGGCCCAGGGGCCACTCACAGGTAGACCTTTCGGCCGTCCTAACCACTTCCAGAACATCGGGACAAGAACGAGCGGCGTAATCGGCAGGCAAAGGGATCAACTACATACACAAGTGAGTATGTATGCAAGCCACATACAACAGTTCTCAGAGCCATACCATGTAAAAGAAATAGAAATATTGCGACGCCATACAGCAAGATCCAAATATCCTAGATAGAGATAATAGTTTAGGATAGCTCCTCATACATCAAACATCAGAGTATCAGGCGGAAGCGGAAAACAAGATCCGAGTACGGATAAGAAGCAATTTGGCATAAGATGCCACATAAATAAACACATCCCGCCCACAGATCTCACGGATCCCCGTTCCCGGAATCTCTACACCGAGTGGTCGTTGCCAACATCATCCGTCTCCTCCACCCAGTATCCATCTTGCGAGTACTCCTATTCATCTGAATCAAACAATTTATCGTGTGATACCCTAGGGGTACTCAACAAGTCTTTATGCCTCTAAAGGGGAGATATACATGGGGTGACGCAATTGCAACAAAAGATAATAACTAACAAATCTATAGATACTCGCTAACCATCCGCCTAACCAATGATAGACGGATGTCCGTTAATTAGTAACAACATTTATAACAGTATAATTAATAGATCCATCCTCCTTCTCGCTTACCAACGAGAAAGCGGACGAACAACCCATCCGTAGGCAGTTTTATTAACCATTCCATGAGTATTGCACTATTTACTAGTCAGGTATTTAGTCATATTAAAAGCGGTACTTTAGTTATATTTGTCTATGATCGAGAAACTGTGCTCGAAGTCGTCCATAACCGCGGACACAGCTTTCAGAAAGATTTACCGTGCAAAGGTGCACAAATAGCAACACACACTCGATCAACCTCGGAAAAACCAACTCAAAACCCAACGAGGCATTCACGACAAAGCAATCACAGGATTCAGAAATATTTCAGGGGCCACCCCACTAAGCTACCCGCAACGAAGTTGGCCGGCTCCGGAACGGACCCAGGGTTTGCGACGACGGCTGTAAACGACTAGGAACCCGAAAATATGACTGGGCTTGTCGATACCGAGAAAACATGGCGCGATCCAAAACAGTACAGGTGCTCCACGCACAATCTTAAATAAAACAGTAAGCATGGCATAAGTACAGAATAGTAACAAAGCCCCAAACTACTTTGTGGCCCCAAGAAATAGAAATGAATCGAGCTCTGGCTCAGGGGGGTCCATAAGGCCTCCCGGATGTGGATAGTGCGAATAGTCAAGGAACAGGAATCAAGTACTCGGGATCCTACGGGACAAAAGTGAGCATGAAAAACCAAATAGCAAATATTGCTCACCGATGCCTCTTTCATTAGTTATCCCATTACTACTCAGGTTAAGTTGTTTAGGTACCTCGTTATCCAACAAACACTCACATACCCTAGACATGCTTTTCTACGACTCGCATGGCTCAAACAAGTCCTGTAGTAATGGCTCATGGGATGGAGGAACAAGCTTCGGTGGGGTGTAAAAGTAAAGGCTATGCAGTACTTGGGATTAAATTTAATGCAATCGCGACTCAATGATGCAAGGATAAGATAGAGGCAATATGTACTATATGTATGCAAGCATGTGGTAGTGCTTGCCTGGCAGCTCAGTTGAAGCGAGAGATGGATCTGGGTAGAACTCCTGTGATTCCTGATAATTCTCCTGCTGGGCTTCTATTCGAAGAAGAACCAAACAAACAAGGGCCAACATAAATAAAGTGCACAAGCATATGAATTAGAAGGCGACAAGCAAACAAGCATGCCATGATGAATGATGCACAATTTACATGGCAATAAAGTAGCATGGCATGTGTGAGGTGTGGGGACAAGAATAATTCACTTTAGTATTTATTTAGTCAAGTTTTATTGCCATAAACAGTTCTAATTTTTAATAATGACATGATGCATGCTTCAATTCAGAACATGGAATGCATAGGTAGAACGGGCTCGTCACGCTGATCGATTTAGACATATTATTTATTAAATTTGGAGTTGTCGAATTAAAGTTATTAATTTATTAAGAAAAAGGCATTTTATTGTAATTTTAATCATCTCGAAACTTTAAAGTGGTCAAACAACATTTTGAATGGCATATTTGAATTCCTCACATTTTTCTGATTAAAAAACATATATCATTTGTATTATTTGGATTTATAATTTAAAAGTTATTCAAAACAGATTTAAAATCATATTTAAACATTTCTAAAAATGTTTTGTTTAGACAGAAATACACCCAGACTTTTTATACCCAGAGAAATCTAACCCAAGTCACTGACGGGTGGGGCACGCTGTCCCACAGGCCCACGCGACAGAGGCGGCCGGGCGCGGCAGAACTTTTCTTACGCAGCGTTACCCAGCCCGAGCCATTGACAGGTGGGGTCAACGGCGTGCGGGGCCATGCGCGGACTCGCGAACCAGGCGCAACCACGTGGCGCGGACAGGGACGGCGGGTCGAGGTTTTTGGAACCTGGGGTGTTTTTCTGCAAATAGCTAGGGGGCTGACTGGTGGGGCCGGTGGAGCGCGGGTTGAGGGAGAAATAAAAAGGGGGGGTATTTGCAAAGTAGCCACTGCTACTGTTTCTCTTCCCTACGTCTCTGTCGAAACTGATAGAGAATGCGAGCGCCGCGGTGGGGGCTCGAACCCGTGACGTGGTGCGTGCGCGCAGGCGGCGGTGACCGTTGGGCTAGGGAGAGGTTGTTGACGGGTAACGACGGCACGGCCAGGTAAAGTGTCTGCAGTGCAATGTCGGGGTGGCGAATGCGAGCGCGGTGCACCGAGAGCGTTCGACGATTCGCGCGGCGTGACTAGGAAGCGGATCGGCGAGGGAAGATGTCTGGGAGGACCGGGCGCTCACCGGGAGTGGGTCGGCGGTGGTGGATCGGGTCGGAGGGCAGCAGGACGACGGCGATGCAGGCGCCGGCCGGAGCTAGGGTTTCGGGCGGCGTGTCGATGTGCAGCACGGCCTGGGGCTCCTCCTCCACGTCTGCGGGTACAGGGGCGATGCGGAGGGACGACTTGTTCTTCCTCGACGCCCAACACCACACCCACCGCCGTGTATCGTCGAGTGGAGGTGGTTGCCGATGGTGGTCGCCGGGGTGGACGAGGGGTAGAAGGGGAGGGAGAGGAGAAAAGGCACGGCCCGGGTTGGATCTGGGCGAGGCAGAGGAGGCGTGGGGGAGTGGATATGGACGGGAGAGGAGAGGGGTGGCGTGGGGTAGCTCGGTGGAGGAAAAGGTGGCTTCGGCCACCTTTTTCCCTCTCCACCTTCACGTGCTGGGAACGGCTAGGCATGGGAGGGGCGGACAGGGGCTGCCAGGTGGGCCAGGGCGAGGTCAAGGAGAGGCAGGCTCGGGTGGCCCTTTGTGGCAGAGAGAGAGAGAGAGAGAGAGAGAGAGAGAGAGAGAAAGGAGAGGCTCGGGTGTAGCTAGGGTTTAGGAGCGGCTCGGGTTAGGGTTGGTGTTAGGTTAGAGAGGGGTAGCTAGGCCAGGTTAGAGTGGTGCCTCGGCATGGAGATAGTTCATGGGGTGGTGGTGTGGTGATGGTTAGGGTAAGGGTGGAGTTAGAGTTTTTAACTAGATCATGCAAGGGTGGTGTAGGGTTTTGTGGTGATCCACCAAGATCAAGTAGAAGTGGAAGATGAAGGTGAGGTGAGGGTTTTGTGGTTGAGCACAAGGTGATGGTGAGGGAAAACACAAGAGAGAGAGAGGTGGGGTTTATGGGGGAAAAAATGACCCCACATGATCATGCATGGATGGGGTGATGGATAAAGAGGGATAAGGTTTTATGGTAAAAGCAAAAGAATAGAGCCAACATGAATTAATTCACAAGGAACCATGCGCCACTAAAAAATCCAAGTAAATCCCAAAAGAATAGAATGGTGGTGATTTGCATGGCCCATGCATGGGCATTAAATGCCATGTTTTGTCTTGTGAAAACAAAATAATGATCATGGCATTTATACACATGCATTCCAAATATGGATTAAGGCCAAGCTAAAGGAAAATAGAATTGGATCCATCCCAAACCACATGAGCTAGATTAAATGCCAAAAGAAAGTAAAAGCTCATTGGTAATTAGGATGGTGGAATTATAAGGTGGTGACAAAGAAAGGTGATGGAGTAGAATAAAAGATATTCCCCCAACTCAACTTGGGCATCAAGCATTTATGAAGAACCAAATACAATATATCCAGAGCCAAATACAATTACTAATGCATATGAGAGAAGAACCAAATGAAAAGAGGTTTTATATGATGCTCAAATGCAAAGTGGCATGATGACATGAGCATGATATAATTATGATGCAACAATTATATGTAGGAAGTAGCAATTATATTACTAGACCATGTAGCATTACATATGTTAGACATATGGGATGCTACAACTCTCCCCCACTAAACAGGAATCTCACCCCGAGATTCTAGGAAGAAGAAGAAGACACGAAGAGGGTAGGATACTTGGCACGGAGCTCATCCTCGCGTTCCCAAGTGGCTTCATCAACGGAATGGTGTGACCACTGCACCTTGTAGAACTTGATGGACTTGTTGCGAGTCCTTCTTTCTGCGACTTTAAGGATTTTTATGGGGTGTTCTTGATAAGACAGATCTTCTTGGAGATTGATGAGTTCATGGTCCATGGTCCTGCTGGGATCCTTGAAGCACTTCTTGAGCTGAGAGATATGGAAAACATCATGGACCTTGAGTTTTTTAGGGAGCTCAAGAGCATAAGCAACTTCTCCTCTTCTTCCACGAATTTTGAAAGGACCGATGTATTTAGGAGCCAGCTTTCCTTTGATACCAAACCGGTGCGTGCCTCTCATGGGAGTGACACGAAGGTAAACGAGATCACCCGGGACATACTCCATGTCCGTGTGCTTTCTGTCATAGTTGCTCTTCTGGCGACTTTGAGCAATCTTCAGATTTTCAAGAATGATGTGAACTTTCTCCTCCGCTTGAGTTACAATGTCGGGGCCAAACAATGCTCTTTCACCTGCGCCCGACCAACCAATCGGAGTTCTGCATTTGCGACCATAGAGAACCTCAAATGGTGCCATCTTTAGACTCTTCTGGAAGCTGTTGTTGTAAGAGAATTCAGCATAAGGAAGACATTCTTCCCACTTCCTGCTGAAAGAGATAACGTAAGCACGGAGCATATCTTCCAGAATCTGATTGATCCTTTCAACTTGTCCTTGTGACTGAGGATGGTAAGCTGTGCTGAAGTTCAATTTTGTTCCCAAAGCATTTTGGAAACTTCCCCAGAACTTGGAAGTGAAGATGCTTCCATGGTCTGAGCTGATCTCAAGAGGAACCCCATAAAGAGAGACAATTCTGTTGATATAGAGCTCAGCCAACTGAATTGCAGAAATTGTTTCCTTGACGGGAAAGAAGTGAGCCACTTTAGAAAGCCTGTCGATGACAACAAAGATTGCATTGTTGCCCTTCTGCGACCTTGGAAAACCAGTTATGAAGTCCATCTCTACTTTCTCCCATTTCCATTCCGTAGGCTTCAATGGCTGTAGAAGACCGGAAGGTTTCTAATGAACAGCTTTAACTCTGCGGCAGACATCACACTCCGAGACGTACTTGGCACAATATCGTTTCAACCCCGTCCACCAATATTGTGTTTTCAAGTCCATGTACATCTTAGTGCTGCCATGGTGGATAGAAAGAACAGAATCATGCGCCTCCTTAAGAACTTGCTCTCTTAAACCCGGGTAGTTCGGAACAAACATCTTCAAAGAAAAGAGCGCCTTGATCGTCGACGTGGAAGGACTCATACTTCGGAAGCTGAATGTTGGAGATGATCTTTTTAGTGTAAGGATCACCAAGTTGAATGGAGCGAACTTTTTCTTCCAAGAGTAGGGTTGCGAGAAGGTTCAGAAGATACCCTTGATCCACAATTTCAAGGTTGAGCTTGCGGAATTCCTCACACAAGAGAGCCTGTTGTTCTTCCACCATGAGGTTGTTGACATAAGCTTTTCGGCTGAGAGCATCGGCCATGACATTAGCTTTGCCCGGAGTGTAGTTGATGGTCAAATCGAAATCATTAATTGCTTCAATCCACCTCCTCTGACGAAGGTTGAGATCAGGCTGTGTGAAGATATACTTCAGACTCTTGTGATCAGAAAAGATCTCACAACAGTTGCCAAGCAAGTAGTGCCTCCATACTTTCAAAGCAAAGACAACTGCTGTGAGTTCGAGGTCATGTGTAGGATAGTTGATCTCATGCGTCTTCAACTGTCTAGAAGCATAAGCAACAACTTGTTTTTCTTGCATAAGGACCGCACCCAATCCTTGCAAGGAGGCATCACAGAATATCTGGAAAGGCTTTAATGTATTTGGAGGATTAAAGACTGGTGTGGGAGTGAGTTTCTCTTTGAGTGTTTCAAAGCTTGATTGACATGCAGGAGTCCAAAGGTATTTCTTGCCTTTCTTGAGGAGATCGGTAAGAGGTTTCGCAATCTTCGAGAAGTTCTGAATGAAGCAACGGCAGTAACTAGCCAAACCAAGGAAACTCCGGACTTCTTTGACATTTATGGGTGGAAGCCAGTCAACAATTGTCTTAATAGTTTCTGGGTTGACAGCAATGCCCTTGGCAGAGATGACGTGACCAAGATAGGTGACTTGAGGTAGCAAGAACTCACACTTGGAGAACTTTGCATACAGGCGGTTCTCACGAAGCTTGTTTAGGACACACCGAAGGTGTTCTTCATGTTCTTCCTTTGACTTAGAATAGACTAGAATGTCATCCAGATAGACCACGACGAACTTATCAAGATACTCCATGAAGACCGAGTTCATAAGCCTCGAGAAGGTGGCAGGTGCGTTGGTGAGACCGAAAGACATGACCGTGTACTCATACAGGCCATAGCGGGTGGTGAAAGCTGTTTTGGGAATATCTTCTTTGCGAATCTTGATTTGATGATATCCACTTCTCAAATCAAGCTTAGAGAATACCACAGCTCCAGCTAGCTGATCGAAGAGATCATTAATCCGAGGAAGGGGATATTTATTCTTGATGGTTTTAGCATTGAGAGCCCGATAGTCAACACAAAGTCTATCAGTCTTGTCTCGCTTCTTCACAAAGATGGTTGGGCTACCCCAAGAAGAAGTACTGTGCTGAATGAAACCCAACTTCTCTTGTTCATCAAGCTGGCATTTGAGTTCAGCCAATTCAGCAGGACCCATTTTATAAGGCCGCTTGGAGATAGGACCGTTTCTAGGTTCAAGCTCAATCACAAACTCGACCTCTCGATCAGAAGGCATACCTGACAACTCTTTAGGAAAAACATCTGGGAACTCACAGACCACCGGAACACTCTGAATAGCTTCTATAGCATCATCATTTAGAGCCGCCAAAGAGAAAAGCTGAATTGCAGGAGTCAGACTTGGAGAATAGACTATATGGCCTTTAGGAATTTTCAGAGAAACCGAGCGTTCAGCACAATCAATCACAGCTGCATTTGTTGTTAACCAATCCATGCCCAAGATAACATCAATGTCAGAATTGCCTAGAATAATTAAGGAAGCCGGGAACAAAGAGCCACCAATCTCAAGTTGATTGCCATGGCTGATTTTAGAAGCCCTCATGTTTGATCCAGGAGATTGCACCATGAGGTGAGTTGGTAAAGCATCAGAAGGTAACCCATTACTCTCCGCAAACTTGTATGACACGAATGAATGTGATGCACCAGAATCAAATAAAACTCGTGCAGGAACTGAGTTAACGAGAAGCGTACCCATCACAACTCCAGGTGCATGCTCAGCTTGAGCGACGTTGACATAGTTGGCACGAGCAACCGTAGACCCGGGCTTGGTGTTGATGTTGAGAGCCCGAGGTGGAGGTGCACGAACCATAGAAGAACTTGGCGCAAGTCTTGGAGGTGGTGGAGGAAGAGCTTTGTTATTCATTGGACAATTCTAGTGCTGATGCCCAATGTTTCCACAAGTGTAGCAAGCACCAGGTGGACGTGGAGCAGCGTAGCCAGGGACTCCGCCAGGCGCTCCAGGGTAGTTGTGGTTGTAGCACCTAGGAGCCACGGTGAAGGAGTTTGGTGGCCTTGCCACGTAGCTTGACGATCTTGGTGGAGCCGGGAGCGACGGTGGGGTGTTAGGAACCCACACGCGGCGCTTAGAAGGAGCTGTCATAGCTGAAGAGCTTGTTGCGTCGCGGCTGTGTTTCTTGGACTCCTCAAACACTTGCCTACTTGATTCTTCCTGCAGAGCTGTATGTTGGAGTTCCAGAAAAGACCCTGGCCTTGCATGAGTGATTGCATATTTGATGGATGCATTGAGCCCTTGCCTGAACCTCTTTTGCTTCTTCTTGTCATCAGATATCTCATCGCCACCATACCGAGAAAGGTTCATGAAGTTTCTGATATAGGTATTGACATTGTCATTGCCCTGCTTGAGGTTGAGAAACACTTCCTTCATCCTTTCCATGACAATTTCTGACAGATATTCCTCTTTGAAAGCCGCAGTGAATTGCTCCCAAGTAGGCTGAAAACCAGAGTGGTCTGCCTTCAGGTAATTTTCCCACCACAGAGCTGCATCTCCCTTCAGAAGGTGCGTGGCACATTTTACCCATTCTTTCTCAGGAACATCCGCAGTCATCAGCAACCTTGACATTTCACGCAGCCAATCATCCGCATCAAGTGGCTGATCAGACACCTCAAATTGGCGTGGTTTGAACTTCAGAAAACTCTTGATGTCTCCTCGCTTGGGAGGTGGAGGTAGCGGAACAAACTCATTCCTCCTCACGCTTTCTTCGAATCGCTGCTGGTTCTGCTGCATTGTTCCCAAGGCATTTGCAATACTTGCCAACGCAGCCCCCAATTCAGGTGGTATGTCCTCCTCAGAACGGCGTGGTGGTGCCATCCTGTGATTGATATAAAACACAAGTCAGTACTATAATGGAGAATAATAATAATCCAAAATAGTACCAAAATGGAATTAACCGAGATTAGAGGATACAAATCTCTAAGATGATATTAAAATATCAACAAAGTTCAAAGCACCTAGAAGATATTAAGCATATCGCACACGACTGAACAAGGAGTGTGGTACACAAGCTAACAAAGAAAAAATTCCGCAAATTTCGGCATTAAAATACCACTATATGCGCAAAACCACTTCACGAATCAAGATTAGTAACTCTACCAATTCAATATACAAGTGCGAATGATCAAAGTAGTGGTATGGTCGCGACTCCATCCCGCACTCAAATCATTACTCCGCACATGAATAAGTAAAACACATATCCCAACACCTTCTTCTTAAGATGAACCTAAAGATTAGTAACTACGGGAACGAACACCCCAAACAAGATAATGTCGGATAACAAAGAGTAAGACAGATCGTATCGGTATACAACGAATCAGATAGATCGCGTCGGTTTACAAAGGCCTGTCGGTATGGAATGTACAACAGTTGATAACCAAAAGGCAGATAGTGTTCACATTTGGATGCAACAGATAGACAAGGAATTCACACACACACACACACAACCAATGGTACTACGGAACCCAGAACACGTGAATCCTAGTTTGAATTTTTAGAAGAGGATTGAAAACGTTACACTTCCTTACCAGAAAAGGGTGGGTGGGTGGGTAAGAAGAAAAATGGCAGCAGTCCTACTCTCATGTTTTGTTTTTCCCTAGTATACATAGCTACCAAAAATATTTGCTAGACTGACAACGACCATTTGGCTAAGACCCTGAAGGGCGGGATGGCTCTGATACCAATTGTAACTACCTCGGTGAATTACGCTCTTAGTTACATGCCTGGATGAGCGAAAGTGGTTAAAATAGTACGGTGGGGCCCAGGGGCCACTCACAGGTAGACCTTTTGGCCATCCTAACCACTTCCAGAACATCGGGACAAGAACGAGCGGCGTAATCGGCAGGCGAAGGGATCAACTACATACACAAGTGAGTATGTATGCAAGCCACATACAACAGTTCTCAGAGCCATACCATCTAAAAGAAATAGAAATATTGCAACGGCATACGACAAGATCCAAATATCCTAGATAGAGATAATAGTTTAGGATAGCTCCTCATACATCAAACATCAGAGTATCAGGCGGAAGCAGAAAACAAGATCCGAGTACGGATAAGAAGCAAATTGGCATAAGATGCCACATAAATAAACACATCCCGCCCACAGATCTCACGGATCCCCGTTCCCGGAATCTCTACACCGAGTGGTCGTTGCCAACATCATCCGTCTCCTCCACCCAGTATCCATCTTGCGAGTACACCTGTTCATCTGAATCAAACAATTTATCGTGTGAGACCCTAGGGGTACTCAACAAGTCTTTACGCCTCTAAAGGGGACATATACCTGGGGTGACGCAATTTCAGCAAAAGATAATAACTAACAAATCTATAGATACTCGCTAACCATCCGCCTAACCAACGATAGACGGATGTCCGTTAATTAGTAACAACAGTTATAACAGTATAATTAACAGATCCATCCTCCTTCTCGCTTACCAACGAGAAAGCGGACGAACAACCCATCCGTAGGCAGTTTTATTAACCATTCCATGAGTATTGCACTATTTACTAGTCAGGTATTTAGTCATATTAAAAGCGGTACTTTAGTTATATTTGTCTATGATCGAGAAACTGTGCTCCAAGTCGTCCATAACCGCGGACACGGCTTTCAGAAAGATTTACCCTGCAGGGGTGCACAAATAGAAACACACACTCGATCAACCTCGGAAAAACCAACTCAAAACCCAACGAGGCATTCACGACAAAGCAATCACAGGATTCAGAAATATTTCAGGGGGCCACCCCACTAATCTACCCGCAACGAAGTTGGCCGGCTCCGGAACGGACCCAGGATTTGCGACGACGGCTGTAAACGACTGGGAACCCAAAAATATGACTGGGCTTGTCGATACCGCGAAAACGTGGCGCGATCCAAAACAGTACAGGTGCTCACCGATGCCTCTTTCATTAGTTATCCCATTACTACTCAGGTTAAGTTGTTTAGGTACCTCGTTATCCAACAGACACTCACATACCCTGGACATGCTTTTCTACGACTCGCATGGCTCAAACAACTCTTGTAGTAATGGCTCATGGGATGGAGGAACAAGCTTCGGTGGGGTGTAAAAGTAAAGGCTATGCAGTACTTGGGATTAAATTTAATGCAAACGCGACTCAATGATGCAAGGATAAGATAGAGGCAATAGGTACTATATGTATGCAAGCATGTGGTAGTGCTTGCCTGGCAGCTCAGTTGAAGCGAGAGATGGATCTGGGTAGAACTCCTGTGATTCTTGATAATTCTCCTGCTGGGCGTCTATTCGAAGAAGAACCAAACAACCAAGGGCCAACATAAATAAAGTGCACAAGCATATGAATTAGAAGGCGACAAGCAAACAAGCATGCCATGATGAATGATGCACAATTTACATGGCAATAAAGTAGCATGGCATGGGTGAGGTGTGTGGATAAGAATAATTCACTTTAGTATTTATTTAGTCAAGTTTTATTGCCATAAACAGTTCTGATTTTTAATAATGACATGATGCATGCTTCAATTCAGAACATGGAATGCATAGATAGAACGGGCTCGTCACGCTGATCGATGTAGACATATTATTTATTAAATTTGGAGTTGTGGAATTAAAGTTATTAATTTATTAAGAAAAAGCCATTTTATTGTAATTTTAATCATCTTGAAAATTTAAAGTGGTCAAACAACATTTTGAAAGGCATATTTGAATTCCTCACATTTTTCTTACTAAAAACATATATCATTTGTATTATTTGGATTTATAATTTAAAAGTTCTTTAAAACAGATTTAAAATCATATTTAAACATTTCTAAAAATGTTTTGTTTAAACAGAAATACACCAAGACTTTTTATACCTAGAGAAATCTAACCAAAGTCACTGACGGGTGGGGCACGCTGTCCCATGGGCCCACGTGACAGAGGCGGCCGGGCGCGGCAGAACTTTTCTTACGCGGCGTTACCCAGCCCGAGCCGTTGACAGGTGGGGTCGGCGGCGTGCGGGGCCACACGCGGACTCGCGAACCAGGCGCAGCCACGTGGTGCGGACAGGGACGACGGGTCGAGGTTTTTGGAACCTGGGGTGTTTTTCTGCAAGTAGCTAGGGGGGCTGACTGGTGGGGCCGGTGGAGCGCGGGTTGAGGGAGAAATAAAAAGGGGGGGTATTTGCAAAGTAGCCACTGCTACTGTTTCTCTTCCCTGCGTCTCTGTCGAAACTGACAGAGAACGCGAGCGGCGCGGTGGGGGCTCGAACCCGCGACGCGGTGCGTGCGTGCAGGCGGCAGTGACCGCTGGGCTAGGGAGAGGTTGTTGACGGGTAACGACAGCACGGCCAGGTAAAGTGTCTGCAGCGCAACGTCGGGGTGGCGAACACGAGCGCGGTGCACCGAGAGCGTTCGACGATTCGCGCGGCGTGACTAGGAAGCGGATCAGCGAGGGAAGATGTCTGGGAGGACCGGGCGCTCACCGGGAGTGGGTCGGCGGTGGTGGATCGGGTCGGAGGGCAGCAGGACGATGGCGATGCTGGCGTCGGCCGGAACTAGGGTTTCGGGCAGCGCGTCGATGTGCAGCACGGCCTGGGGCTCCTCCTCCACGTCTGCGGGTACAGGGGCGATGCGGAGGGACGACTTGTTCTTCCTCGACGCCCAACACCACACCCGCCGCCGTGTATCGTCGAGTGGAGGTGGTTGCCGACGGTGGTCGCCGGGGTGGACGAGGGGTAGAAGGGGAGGGAGAGGAGAAAAGGCACGGCCCGGGTTGGATCTGGGCGAGGCAGAGGAGGCGTGGGGGGAGTGGATATGGACGGGAGAGGAGAGGGGTGGCGTGGGGTAGCTCGGTGGAGGAAAAGGTGGCTTCGGCCACCTTTTTCCCTCTCCACCTTCACGTGCTGGAGACGGCTAGGCATGGGAGGGGCGGACAGGGGCTGCCAGGTGGGCCAGGGCGTGGTCAATGAGAGGCAGGCTCGGGTGGCCCTTTGTAGCAGAGAGAGAGAGAAAGGAGAGGCTCGGGTGTAGCTAGGGTTTAGGAGGGGCTCGGGTTAGGGTTGGTGTTAGGTTAGAGAGGGGTAGCTAGGCCAGGTTAGAGTGGTGCCTCGGCATGGAGATAGTTCATGGGGTGGTGGTGTGGTGATGGTTAGGGTAAGGGTGGAGTTAGGGTTTTTAACTAGATCATGCAAGGGTGGTGTAGGGTTTTGTGGTGATCCACCAAGATCAAGTAGAAGTGGAAGATGATGGTGAGGTGAGGGTTTTGTGGTTGAGCACAAGGTGATGGTGAGGGAAAACACAAGAGAGAGAGAGAGGTGGGGTTTATGGGAAAAAATGACCCCACATGATCATGCATGGATGGGGTGATGGATAAAGAGGGATAAGGTTTTATGGTAAAAGCAAAAGAATAGAGCCAACATGAATTAATTCACAAGGAACCATGCTCCACTCAAAAATCCAAATAAATCCCAAAAGAATAGAATGGAGGTGATTTGCATGGCCCATGCATGGGCATTAAATTCCATGTTTTGTCTTGTGAAAACAAAATAATGATCATGGCATTTATACACATGCATTCCAAATATGGATTAAGGCCAAGCTAAAGGAAAATAGAATCGGATCCATCCCAAACCACATGAGCTAGATTAAATGCCAAAAGAAAGTAAAAGCTCATTGGTAATTAGGATGGTGGAATTATAAGGTGGTGACAAAGAAAGGTGATGGAGTAGAATAAAAGATATTCCCCCAACTCAACTTGGGCATCAAGCATTTATCAAGAACCAAATACAATATATCTAGACCCAAATACAATTACTAATGCATATGAGAGAAGAACCAAATGAAAAGGGGTTTTACATGATGCTCAAATCCAAAGTGGCATGATGACATGAGCATGATATAATTATGATGCAACAATTATATGTAGGAAGTAGCAATTATATTACAAGACCATGTAGCATTAGATATGTTAGACAGATGGGATGCTACAGATCAACCACTAGAGTCATTGCATGTGTGTTCTTTCCACAAACCACACATGGATCAACCAGTGGTCATTGCATGTGTGTTCTTTCCACAAACCACACATGGATCAACCAATGGTCATTGCATGTGTTTTCTTTTCCACAAACCACACATGGAGCAAGAAGTGTCATTACATGTGTGTTCTTTCCACAAACCACATATGGATCAACCAATGGTCATTGCATGTGTGTTCTTTTCACAAACCACATATGGATCAACCAGTGGTCATTGCATGTGTGTTCTTTTCACAAACGACAGGTGAACCCACTAGAGTCATTGCATGTATGTTCTTATACTAAAACCAACACTAGAGTCATTGCATGTGTGTTATTTCCAAAAACCACACATGGATCAACCACTAGAGTCATTGCATGTGTGTTCTTTCCATAAACCACACATGGATCAACAAGTGTCACTGCATGTGTGTTCTTTCCACAAACCACTTATGGATCAACCAGTGGCCATTGCATGTGTGTTCTTTCCACAAACCACTTATGGATCAACCAGTGGCCATTGCATGTGTGTTCTTTCCACAAACCACTTATGGATCAACCAGTGGCCATTGGATGTGTGTTCTTTCCACAAACCACTTATGGATCAACCAGTGGTCATTGCATGTGTGTTCTTTCCACAAACCACATATGGATCAACCAGTGTCATTGCATGTGTGTTCTTTCCACAAACCACATATGGACCCATTTGAGTCATTGCATGTTTGTTCTTATACTAAAACCTCAAACCAGTACTAGACTCATTGCATGTGTGTTCTTTTCCACAAACCACACATGGATCCACTAGACTCATTGCATGTGTGTTCTTTTCCACAAACAACTTATGGATCCACCAGTGGTCATTGCATGTGTGTTCTTTTCACAAACTACATGTGGACCCACTAGACTCATTGTATGTGTGTTCTTATACTAAAACTAGCACTAGAGTCATTGCAAGTGTGTTCTATCCACAAACCACACATGGATCCACCAGTGGCATTGCATGTGTGTTCTTTTCACATACCACACATGGATCAACCAGTGTCATTGCATGTGTGTTCTTTCCACAAACCACATATGGATCAACCAGTGGTCATTGCATGTGTGTTCTTTTCACAAACCACATGTGAACCCACTAGAGTCATTGCATGTGTGTTATTTCCACAAACCACACATGGATCAACCACTAGAGTCAGTGCATGTGTGTTATTTCCACAAACAACACATGGATCAGCCACTAGAGTCATTTAATGTGTGTTCTTTCCATAAACCACACATGGATCAACCAGTGTCATTGCATTGTGTTCTTCCCACAAATCACATATGGACCCACTAGAGTCACTTCTTGTGTGTTCTTATACTAAAACCAGCACTAGAGTCATTGGATGTGTGTTCTTTCCACAAACCACATATGGATCAACGAGTGGTTATTGCATATGTGTTCTTTTCACAAACCACATATGGATCAACCAGTGGTCATTGCATGTGTGTTCTTTTCACAAACCACATGTGAACCCACTAGAATCATTGCATGTGTGTTCTTATACTAAAACCAACACTAGAGTCATTGCATGTGTGTTATTTCCACAAACCACACATGGATCAACCAGTCGTCATTGCATGTGTGTTATTTTCACAAACCACATGTGGACCCACTAGAATCATTGCATGTGTGTTCTTTTCCACAAACGACATATGGATCAACCAGTGGTCATTGCAGCTGTGTTCTTTCCACAAACCACACATGGATCAACCAGTGGTCATTGCATGTGTCTTCTTTTCCACAAACCAAACATGGATCAAGTAGTGTCATTGCATGTGTGTTCTTTCCACAAACCACCACGGAGTGATGCAGACTCTGCATCGAATCTGGCGTAGATGATGTCGTCGCGTCGGAAAACACCGGAAGGCACAACAAGGAACAAAGAATGGTACCACAGATAAAGGATCACTCAGATAGCATGAAGTCCGGAGATAGAAACACCGTTGCCAAAGGAGGAAGTGAAGGTACGACAGTAACCCAACCACGAGAATCCTAGACTGGAAGAAGGAAAGAGAGCAGATCCAAAACACGCAGAGGTAAGAGGAGAACAACAGAGGGGTAAGGAGTAAAAGCAGACCTAATCAGATCTATCCAACCGATTTTTGCAAAATAGTTTTGACACTCTACTTCGGCCGTTAGCTAGGTTATCCTATAGGCTGGACTTGTGGGGTATCGCAACTGCTGATCTCTGATACCACTCTGTAACACCCTCAAATCGGCCCTATGCAATTTTTAGCGCTTCCCGCCAAACCCGCATAGAAACGATTCAAGGACGCCACCAGGCACTTTCGTGCGGGTGGAAAACGAAGTAATACCATTACACAACAGTCCTCGATGGGACCCACATAACAGATATATATACAATAGCGACTCAGTGAGTCAAGCATACAGATATAATATACAACGATACAAATCACCTCGAAACGATAGAGCGTCCGACTACGGACAAGATGCAAATGGGGCTAAGAGCCCTGAAGAATAACCAATGGCATCCATAACCCTCCCCAGGCCAAGCAGGAAGGGTAACCCTGCTAACGACGTCAATCGCAAACCTTCTAAAACAAAAGGGGGTGCCAACAAAGGGCAAAGGAAAAAAGAGGAGCGTCAGTATTAAGGCTAGTACACGACGAGGCTAAAATTCGGCGGCTCTCGCCTACATAGGTATGGTGGACTGAAGCGGCAGTGCAGCGGCACTAAACAACCTATAGAGACTCGGTATCACTGGTGGCTATCAGAGAGGGGTAAGAAAGACCTATTCGGATCATATCTGATACTAACACCAAACATACCCCTCCTGGTGTTTCCCCCTCGAGACCAAACGAGGAAGTCAAACCGAGGAACTCACACAGTTGGCAGTTTTATTCATTCGATTATAGTTGAAGCACTTACTAGTCAGATATAGATAGCATGAGTCATCCTGAAAGCGTAAGTAGTGGGCAGTTTTAATCACCATTCCGTTGTAGTTGGAACATTTACTAGTCAGATATAATTGTCCCGAGGAATCCCAAAACCCAGCAATCGTTGGCACTTTTATCACATTCCATTGGAGTTGCAATACTTACTAGGCAGGTACAGCAAGTCACAAAACAACCCCAGATCCACCAATTGTTCGCATTTTAATATCCATTCCGTGATAGTTGAATCTGATTACTAGTCATATATTAAGTCAAGTTTATAGCACTACTTTAGTTATGCTTGTCTATGATCGAGATACTGTGCTCCAAGTCGTCCATAACCGCGGACACGGCTTTCAGAAAGTTTTACCCTGCAGGGGTGCACAAATAGCAACACACACTCGATCAACCTCGAAAAAACCAACTCAAAACCCAACAAGGCTGTTCACGACAAAGCGATCACAGGATTCATAAAATATTTCAGGGGGCCACCCCACTAAGCTACCCGCAACGAAGTTGGCTGGATCCGGAACGGACCCAGGGTTTGCGACGACGGTTGTAAACGACTGGGAACCCGAAAGTGTGACTGGGCTTGTCGATACCGTGAAAACGTGGCGCGATCCAAAACAGTACAGGTGCTCCACGCACAATCTTAAATAAAGCAGTAAAACATGGCATAAGTACAGGATAGTAATAAAGCCCCAAACTACTTTGTGGCCCCAAGAAATATAAATGAATCAAGCTCTGGCTCAGGTGGGTCCATAAGGCCTCCCGGATGTGGATAGTGTGAATAGTCAAGGAACAGGTATCAAGTACTCGGAGTCCTATGGGACACAAGTGAGCGTGGAAGAACCAAATAACATCTATTGCCCACCGATGCCTCTGCATTAATTATATCTAGCAATTTAATAGTTGTAATTAAAGACATGATCATCTCCACCATAAACATCTGCCAGCATTCCAACAACTGTGGTACTCGACAACACGACATCGCACCTCAGCAAGCAACTACGACTCGCAAGGCCAGCTATCTACCAAACAACAGGTATTAAGAGGTGTCCATGGCAATATAGGGGCTGCACGGGATATAACTGGTGCACGGAAACTAAAGCATCGTGACACGGATAGCAATAGATCAACAGGAGGAAATAAAGACTATAAATGCAAAATAGGTAGAAGGGGGAGAGATGCTCGCCTGGGAAACATTGCCAACGGATCATATCCGGAGAACTTGTTGATACGTCCAAAACGTATCTACTTTCCCGAACACTTTTGTTGTTGTTTCTCCTCTATACTTGTGTGATTTGGATGCAACTAATGCGAACTGATGATGTTTTCAGCAGAATTGCCTTGGTGTCTACTTTTTGTGCAGAAAATCAACTATCAGGAAAAATCCCGGAAAATATGCCAAAAATCATATTTCACCCGAAGACTCCAGGAGCCAGAATACGAGACGGAGAGGAGCCCTGGGGTGGCCACACCACCTGGTGGTGCGGGCCAGGCCAGGCTGCGCCAGGGGGTGGTGTGGGCCCCCCAGGCACCCCCTCGGCCTCTCTCTTCGCCTATAAGGAGCCTTCTGACCTAAAAACTTCGCGAGGGTTCGACGTTTTTCCAGAAGGAGTTTCGCTCCACCGCCACCACCAGATTCCACGAAACAGCACCAGAAACTCCGTTCTGGCACCCTGCCGGGATGGGGAATTGGAGGAGATCATCGCCATCATCATCACCATCACTTCTCTATCGACCATCCGTGTTTCCCCTATCTATGAGTGAGTAATCCCCCGCTGTAGGTTATGGGGATGGTAGGGATTGGATGAGATCGTTCATGTAATGGCATCAGATTGTTAGGGCATAGTGCCTAGTATCTTTTATTAGTGCTTTATGACTTTGTTGCGACTTGTTGTGCTTAATGCTTGTCACTAGGGCCCGAGTGCCATGATTTCATATCTGAACTTATTATTGATTCATCATGATAGTATTGTTTTGGGTCTTATCTACAAGTTGTATACACACGTCGTTGTCCGGAACCTATGGTCCCGAAGTGACAGAAATCGGGGTAGCCGGAAGGGAAAGGCTTTGATGTGAGGATCACATGTGTTCACGGAGTGTTAATGCTTTGCTCCGGTGCTCTATTAAAAGGAGCACCTTAATTGCCAATAGTTCCCTAGAGGCCCCGCTGCAAACGGGCTGGCAGGACAAAAGATGTTGTGCAAGTTCTCATTGCGTGCACGTATGACTATATATGGAACACATGCCTAGGATTGTCTAGTACTTGGGTGCTTTATCTTATTTATCTACAAATTGCCCTATGTTCTGATTGCTATGTGAATTGTCTTGTCCATGCAACGCCCGTCCATCCATCCCTATGCCTACCGCACTCGAATCCCACTGTTTACTGCTTTTGTTACTATTGTCTTTGCTTTGCTACTACTGTTACTTTACTATTCCTACTACAAAACTGTTGCTACTGATAAACTACTGTGAGCAAGATTGTTTCCAGGTGCAGCTGAATTGACAACTCAGTTGTTAAGGCTGATAAGTATTCTTTGGCTCCCCTTGTGTCGAATCAAAAAATTGGGTTTCACTTCCCTCGAAAATACTGCGATACACCCCCTATACTTGTGGGTCATCAAGACTATTTTCTTGCACGGTTGCCGGGGAGCATAGCTTTATTTATCAAGTTCACTTGGATTCTCTATTGTTCACTGCTTTCCATCCATCATGGGTAAGTCTCGTGATGGCAAGGTTCCTATTTTACCATCCACTACAAGAAGAGGTACGGTTCTGAACACCTCTACCGCTCTTGATTCACTGTCTGTTCTGAGTAAGTTCCTTACACCACCACATACACATGCTACACACACTGCTACTACTGCTGAATCTGAAACTTCTGATGCTTATGATGCTGTTTCCACTGTGCTTGATAAGAGTGGTTCATTAGGTCCTTTCCTAGATGCTACGATTGCTAGAACTATAGTTGGAAATACCGAAACTCCTAATGAACACACTGCTACACCTGTTAGCTCACCTAAGTCTAGTGAGAGTTATGATGCTGAAGAAGATTATGTTGAGATGACTGATGAGTTTATTGAAGAATGTAGGAACACCCATGATAGGAGCGCTGCTAAGAATCTCCTTGAGAGGCGTACTATTAGATCCAAATTATCTCCTGCTGCTAAGTTTGCTGCTTCTCCTATAAACATTATAAATGAAGATTATGATTTCTCTCTCGATCTATCCTACATAGCTATTGTCGAGAAAGAACCTTTTGGCGGGACTAAGAATGAAAGTGCGGTAGCACATATGAATGAACTTTCTACCATGAGTGGCTTGTTTTCTGATGATATTAAAATGCGTACTTACTTTCTTGCTAAGATTTTCCCTTTTTTACTGAAAGGAGAAGATAAAACTTGGTTTGGTAATTTACCTCCTGGATCTATTGATAGCCCTGAGTGCTTGTTTAATACTTTCCTGCAGAAATATTTTCCTCCTAGTGCTAGACATGCTGTTTTGCAGGAACTTTTTGATTTTAAACAGGGAGAAAAATAGGTATTGCCCGAATCTTGGGCAAGGTTTTGTGCTTTGATTCATGCACAGGCTGGAAGTCCATTACCTAAGAATGAACTACTTGATATATTTTATAATGGACTAACCGAAGAATCTAGGACATACCTAGATAGTTGTGCTGATTGTGTTTTCATGAATAGGACTCCTAAGGAAGCTGAGGAATTAATGGCTAAAATAAGCAAGAATTATGAAGATTGGACTCCTCCTAAACAAGCTATACCCGAAGTAACTGTACCTGAGCCATCTATTCCGGTGCCTATTCCAACATCAAAGAAGAGGGGAGTTATTGAATTAAATGATGAAGTGATGAAGGAAGCTAAGAAATGTCTTAAGGAGAAGGGAATTAAAGCTGCAGATGTCAAGGATTTACCTCCTATAGAAGAATTATGTAAGCCTATTCCCTATTCACCCACTATTGAGGTACACTCTCTCCAACACTTTGATGAAGGTGATATCCCTTACTTGAAACCTCCTGATCAATGCTTAGAAGAATTTGATATCTTTATTGTTAAGCAAGATAACTTTAATAAAAGGGTGCAAAATCATCTAATGGAAAACACTAGAGCTATTGTTGAGTTGAAAGATATTGTGGAAAGAACCTCTAATGATGTTAAAATGATTGTTAAACACTTTCAAATGGTGCAAACTCAAATAGATCAACTCGTTAAAGTGCAAAACGACTTGCTAGTTAATGCTGCTAAAGAAAAACATGCTTATGAAATTAGAACTAGAAGTGGTGCTGCTACCCAGGATCCTCTATATCCTGAGGGGCATCCCAAAAGAATTGAGCAGGATTCTCAACGAGCTGAAAATAGTGGTTCTACTCGTAAGAAAAGGAAAAGGAAACATAAAACTGTCGTAGAACCCTCTGAACCTGCTATAGATCCTAATAGTATATCTATCTCTGATGCTGAAACTAAAAGTGGTAATGAAGAAAATGAAGTTCCTAATGAAGAAAAAGTTGAAGAAGAACCTGAAAACCACACTAAGACTACTAAATACACCAAAGAAGATTTTATTGCTAAGAAACATGGTAGTGAAAGAGAACCTTGGGTCCAAAAACCTATGCCTTTCCCTGATAAGAAACACAAGTCAAAGGAAGATGAACACTATAATAAGTTTTGTGAGTGGATGAAACCTTTATTCTTGCAAATTCCTTTGACTGATGCTATTAAATTGCCTCCTTATTCAAAGTATATGAAGGACATTGTCTCGAATAAAAGGAAGATCCCTAATGAAGAAATCTCTACTTTGCTTGCTAATTATTCCTTCAATGGTAAGGTTCCTAAGAAACTTGGAGACCCAGGGATTCCAACTATCCCTTGCTCTATTAAGAACAGTTATGTTAGAACTGCTTTGTGTGATTTGGGAGCTGGAGTGACTGTTATGCCTTTCTCTCTCTATAAGAGGCTTTAGCTTGAAAAATTGATACCAACTGATATATCTTTGCAAATGGCTGATAAGTCTACCACTATTTCTGTGGGTATATGTGAGGATGTACCTGTCCAGGTGGCTCATAATTGCTTGATATTAACTGATTTTGTTGTGCTTGAAATGCCTGAAGATGATAATATGTCTATTATTCTTGGGAGACCTTTTCTTAATACTGCAGGAGCTGTTATTAATTGTAATCAAGAAAAGGTGACCTTCAATGTTAATGACAAGGAACATACTGTCTATTTCCCCAAGAAGACTGAAAGGACTTATGGTTTAAATTCAATTGAACATGTTGAAGGCATTCAAGTTGGAGAAATATATTGTCCCATACCAAAAGAAAAATTTGAAACTATTATGATTGGGACCATTGCTATCAAGGTTGAGGTAACATAATCATTAGTGGAATACAAAGTTTTGTCTCATATACAATTGTTTTGGTAGCAAGACTTGATCTACCTTGCTAACAAAAGGATTCCATTGAACAAAACAATGTTTTCATTATGATTATCCATGTTTATTTATATCCTTTGCATTTTAGTTTTTGCTTTCGTTTAGTTTTATTTGTGTTGTTAGTTGCTTGCATGCTTGAACTTCTGTAGTTCTAGCCTTGTTTTTTTCGTTGCATCATGTTTCCAAAAAGAAAAAAAATTGTTTGTCAGAAAAATCATTCTTCTATTTCTGATAAATGCCCAAAAATAAAGTGTCTTGAAAAATTCCAGAAAATTCATATTAAATTTTTACGTGAAAAAAGGGGCAGAGGAGTACCTGGTAGGTACCAGGGGGGCCCACCAGGCAGGCACACCACATGGTGGCGCGGCCAGACCTGGGTGGCGCCATGCCATGGTGTGGGCCACCCCTGGCCCCCCACTACCTCTCTCTCCTGCCACTTTCTTCTCTCTCCCGAGTAAGCTCCAGTTCATAGCTCGAAATCGTGTTCTCTCTGTGCTTGCCCTTGATTTCTTCGATCTCTTTGCTCAGCCCATCTTTCTTGCTGAAATTTGGAGCAATTGTTCCTTGGTATGTGACTCCTCCCCTTGTCGAAGTAGATTTGTGTTTAGTGGATTGTATGTTGAGTATTTTGCTGATGTAGGTGACTGGTTTTGAGGGCTTGTAAGCTTGTTTGATGCTTAGAGATATAGTTTTGATGCATGTTTAGGCCTCTTGCTAGTCTCTGTGAGTAGAATCCTTCATTATATTTACTTTGCAATCACTTGTTTAATAAGTGTTTAAATTTCAGATTTCCAAGCATGAACAACCACACTTTTGGAGAGATATTTGAGAGTGATGCACCTAGGAGGTCAAGGCCCTCAAGAACAGCCTCTCAAGCTAGGCCATCATATAATGAAGACCTCATTGCATCACGTATTGGCAGTGAAAGAGATGATGGAGATGCTCACCCATCCTCTTTCCCTTGTTTTACTTTCTTGCAAGCTGCAGGTATTCTTGATGATTTCTTGCTACTGATTGAGAGGGTTGGCTTGACCTCTTATATGCAAGATGAGAGTGCACAATACGCTCTGCTCACCAAAACTTTTGTTGAGAGCCTCTCATTTTCTAACACATCCTATCATTCTACTGTCTTATTTAAGATCTATGATATGCCCTTCACCATGCCTTTGGAGAGGTTTTGCAGTATTGTAGGTGTGCGTATGGTAGGGACCGTTAAGGAAATTCAAGGGCGGCCCGCTGATTTATTGGAGCTTTACCGAGGGGTGACCAATGATGATGACCGCGTGGCGCAGCGCGGAAAGATAAGAAATATCCAACTCCCTGCTCTTAGATACTTTGCTTACTATCTTGCCACTAGTGTATTGGGTAGGGAGAACACTAGTAATATCTCCAACTACCACTTAGCTTTCCTTGCTACTGCGCTCAACAATGATACTCGGTACAATCTTGGCTCTCTTATTGCTCGCCGCCTAGCTGCTAGGGGGCCTATCTATGGGGGCATCATTGCCTCGCGTGTAGTCAATGCATTAGATCTTTTAGTGGCTCCCTATGATGCTATGCAAGCACCACAGAGGCTCGACCTTGTTGCCATGAAAACTCATCACTTTGTCACTGCTACCTCTGATTTGAACAATCTAGTATATAGGATGCTTTTCACTGACGGGGATGAAAGGGAGATCCTTTTGCCCCAGCCTGCTTTGTTCAGTGTTGACAGGAGACCATGGTCGCGCTCGAAGGAGGAGGTGGACGAGCAGCTTCGCTTGTTGGGTTTCCACGAGCAGCACCAGGAGGATGTGCCCTCCTATGATTATTCCGCACATTACGGAGGGACGTACTCTGGCTCGCACCAGGACGAGGGTACCTCCTCGTTGTACCCCCGGTGACACTTCATCTTGGCCAGCCTAGGATTGATACCCACTTAGGCCAAAAGCCTAAGCTTGGGGGGAGGTACGCCGACACCGCACTCATCTCCATACCATGTTGCCTCGGTTCTTTGTATATTCATGTTTTCGTTCTCTTTCTAGTTTTCTTCTTCTTTGCTTCTGCTTTCTAAAAACACAAAAAGACCAAAATATTTTTGTTGTTTCTCTTTGGTTTGCTTCTTCTTTTTGCTTTGGTTTGCTTTTTCCTTTTTGCTTTGTTTGAACTATTTGAAAAAACCAAAAAGATTTTGCTTTGCTTGTTTTTCTCTTTTGGTTCTTGCTTAAAAATCGAAAACACCAAAAATATTTGTCGTTCTTCGTTGGTTTTTGCGAGCTGGCTACAGGGTTCGGCAGTTCTCAGTGGATCATTGGTTTCATATTATTATTCAAGCCACACAAGTGAAGAGCAATAATGTGGATCAATGACAACTTGAGGCATGGTAAGAGGCTGGTAACGAACTCTATTTGTCTTCATTTTTGTACATATACTCATCATTGTGAGCTTGCTTAGTCCGTTCATGTAGAGTGTATGTTTTCTTTGGATGCTTAGTAGTTCTTGCTTTCTTGTGATTAGCTCCAGCTAGCTAGTAGTTTGTAGCATGTCTCATGAATGTTTGCTTGCATTACTCTATTCATAAATTGGTATGACACTGTGGTATCCTCCTCTGAATGTTTCATTTGATCGACTTGGCACATGCTCACGCATGCACATGACTGTAATAATCAGTTAAGCCTTGGCGAATTATTTTGCCTTGAGGATCTTGAACCATTTTCATGCCATGAGTAGTCTTGTTTTGTTGTAAGCATGATAATGACAGCTATTGCTCTCTCGTTTTTCGCTCCCTTACTATTGCTAGCCTTCATTTCCACTGAGTGCTTTACTCATGTTTCCAACTCTCTAAACCAAATATTTCCTAAGTGTCCACCATACCTACCCATTAGCATCACTTGCTACTTCCGTGCATATTCAATATGCCTTATTTTCTTCCGAATAAAATGTTTGCTTGTTATGAGAAAGTTAGTTAGTAAAGCTCTCACGAACTTGATGGCACACTTTATTTCCTGCGCTTAATAAACCTGAACCACTGCGTCCTTCGTTGTTGTGCATATGCTTGCGCTTTATGAGTTGAAGTTAGCAGAACCATGTATCATGGGGACCGCTTTCAACGCTTCATAGGTATTTTGTACCTAGTTGATATCATGTTCTTTTGCTTATGGATCCCGGTGGTGTGAAATAAAAGTGGAACTTGTAAGATCATGGAGTTTGTATGTATGTTAGAGAAATGCCGGGGCCGCCAGCCTAAGCCATGCCTAATCATGGTGGAAACTTGCAGCATAACCATAATGAGCATTCTATGAAGCATCCTCAATAAAAATCTATGCACATAGTAAATAAAAAGATCGTCGAGATGCTCATTGTCTGCTTGCCTTGTATTTTGATTATGGGATAGCTCCTGTGTCATGTGCAAGGTGTATCCCGTTGGCGGTTCTCTACGATACGTATATACTTACAATGACAAGAGCTTACTTGTGACTGAAGTTGAGTAGCATGAGGATCGGTCTTCGTAAGTAAGGGGCATGAGACTTCAATTTATAACTTGTCAAGCATATCCTCTTAGTTGTGTCACTTTCACCTTAACCACATTGAAGATGCTTATGATAGGGGCAATGAGAGCTCAAAGCTAACAAGTACCATACTTTTAGCATTTGGAAGCCTTTCAAAATTATTTAAAACCTTTTTCTTCTACTTGTTAAGTCTCCACATATTCTTTGAGCACCTTCTTGAGAGAATTAGTTGTCATTTTTGTGTTTGTTCCATTACTTGATTATTTGTGTTATGACTTTGATGCTTGTATCTTTGATATCTTTACTTCTAGTCATCACTTGAACTTCAGAGGTGCCTTGACATTCATAATCCAAGGCAAGCGAGATACCACTCTATCATACCTTTCTATGAGCATTGTACTATTGCTTGTGTTTATGCTTCGTGCTACTTATTATTCTTGAGTTGGAATCTCTTCATAGCTTGCAATGACTATTAAGTAGACTCAGTTGCATACTCTTTATTATGAATTGTCTAAGTAGTTGATCACATTGCTGAGATTATTTACATCATATGAAGCAAATGTGTTCGTGAAAGTTCTTTTATCGCACTCAGTTTTCAACTGAATTGCTTGAGGACAAGCAATAAGCTAAGCTTGGGAGGAGTTGACACGTCCAAAACGTATCTACTTTCCCGAACACTTTTGCTGTTGTTTCTCCTCTATACTTGTGTGATTTGGATGCAACTAATGCGAACTAACGCTGTTTTCAGCAGAATTGCCTTGGTGTCTACTTTTTGCGTAGAAAATCAACTATTAGGAAAAATCCCAGAAAATATGCCAAAAATCCTATTTCACCCGAAGACTCCAGGAGCCAGAATACGAGACGGAGAGGAGCCCTGGGGTGGCCACACCACCTGGTGGTGCGGGCCAGGCCAGGCCGTGCCAGGGGGTGGTGTGGGCCCTCCAGGCACCCCCTCGGCCTCTCTCTTCGCCTATAAGGAGCCTTCTGACCTAAAAACTTCGCGGGGGTTCGACGTTTTTCTAGAAGGAGTTCGGCTCCGCCGCCACCACCAGATTCCACGAAACAGCACCAGAAACTCCGTTCTGGCACCCTGCCGGGACGGGGAGTTGGAGGAGATCATCGACATCATCACCATCGCTTCTCCATCGACCATCCATGTTTCCCCCATCTATGAGTGAGTAATCCCCCGTTGTAGGTTATGGAGATGGTAGGGATTGGATGAGATCGTTCATGTAATGGTATCAGATTGTTAGGGCATAGTGCCTAGTATCTTTTATTAGTGCTTTATGACTTTGTTGCGACTTGTTATGCTTAATGCTTGTCACTAGGGCCCGAGTGCCATGATTTCAGATCTGAACTTATTATTGATTCATCATGATAGTATTGTTTTGGGTCTTATCTACAAGTTGTATACACACGTCGTTGTCCGGAACCTATGGTCCCAAAGTGAGAGAAATCGGGGTAGCCGGAAGGGAAAGGCTTTGATGTGAGGATCACATGTGTTCACGGAGTGTTAATGCTTTGCTCCGGTGCTCTATTAAAAGGAGCACCTTAATTGCCAGTAGTTCCCTAGAGGCCCCGCTGCAAACGGGCTGGCAGGACAAAAGATGTTGTGCAAGTTCTCATTGCGAGCACGTATGACTATATATGGAACACATGCCTAGGATTGTCTAGTACTTGGGTGCTTTATCTTATTTATCCGCGAATTTCCCTATGTTCTGATTGCTATGTGAATTGTCTTGTCCATGCAACGCCTGTCCATCCATCCCTATGCCTACCGCACTCGAATCCCACTGTTTACTGCTTTTGTTACTACTGTCTTTGCTTTGCTACTACTGTTACTTTACTATTCCTACTACAAAACGGTTGTTACTGATAAACTGCTGTGAGCAAGATTGTTTCCAGGTGTAGCTGAATTGACAACTTAGTTGTTAAGGCTGATAAGTATTCTTTGGCTCCCCTTGTGTCGAATCAATAAATTGGGTTTCACTTCCCTCGAAAATACTGCGATACACCCCCTATACTTGTGGGTCATCACTTGTCGATACTCGCATCCACTCATCAGCCTAATCCGCGAAGAAGCAAACACTAGAAGAAACACCGGATGCAATATTTAATACTACGGCAGAAGCTCCGGCATGATTATGATAGGATGCATGGCATGGCACAGATGTGGTGCAATCGGGCAGTATTAAGCGGAACCGGGGTCCCGAAAATTAATTAATAGGTTCGAGTTATTTATCTACCCCGCAAATTAAATGTTGGATTAACAAGGCGAAACAGGGCATCGGTTCGCTACACAAATTTAAATGGAGTCCGGAATAAGACAACGATATCCCGCATATAGACTCCATATTTAATTATAAGGTGAATCAGCATAATGCCCCCATACCCACAAATATGTATGCAAGCATGATCATATTAATATGCGACAGTTGATAGTGTCATATTATAAAAATAAGGGCTTAGGGTCACATATCTGGGTTCGGAAGATCTTGGGTTCCGGGGGGTTCGGGGTTTGGTCTCAGGGTTCGACGGGATCGGTCTTCAGAGAACGTCGCAGGACTTGGTTTGGCGTCGGCAGCTCATCGGCTTCGCCCAGGTCGGTGTCAATCTTGTCGTCACGAAGATCTTGTCGGGTCCTCGGATCGGGTCGGTCTTGGCGTTCGGGATGAAGAACTTGGCGTTCCGCGGCGAAGTGCTTGTCATACCGGTGGCGATCTTGTCGGTCATCGGGTCCGGGAGCGGTTCTCGGCGAACTGGTCAGTTCCATGTCGGCGTACTTGGCGTTCTTGTTGAAGTACTTGGGTGACAGTGTCGGTCTTAGGTTTGGCGTCGTGGTCGTGCATAGTTCCTCGGGTCTCGACTCCAGGATCGGTCTTGTCGACGAGAAGAGCTTAGCGTTGCGGCACACACGGCTAGACGGAGATCTTGTTTGTCTAGACGGTTCGAAGAGCTCGTCGGATGTTAGGGACGAATAGCAGACTATGTTCTGAAGATCTTGTCGAGGCTAGCTTCGGGGTCTGCGACGGTGCTCTGGTTTACACTTGAGCAACTCTAGTACCATATCGCAACACCACTATAGGAAAATAAAAGCCGGACCAGAACCACAGGCACATGAGCTAGCTGGAACATCCTTCACGGGAAGGACATCACGAGAAGGGTATGACATTGGTGTTGCGACGAGGCCGATGACACGGCCGTGTGGGCCGGCCCTGATGCGGCGGCTGTAGATGGAACCAGGCGGGAGTGCGCCCAAGTGGAGATGCAGGCAGGGTGTGGCGGTGGGATGGAGGGTGCATGCGGCAGAGGAGGAGGTCGCCCGCGGCGGCGGGTCGAGGAGGCGACCAGGGGCAGAGGGGCGGAGCCGGGGAGCTCGGGGTGACAGGAGGTGGCGGAGACGCTCGGAGTCGAGGAAGGAGGACAGCCCACTCGCGACATAGGTTCACAGGGCGCAGGGTCGGCCTGTGGTGAGGTCGGCACGCAGACGAGGAGAAGCAGCCGAACGTGGGACATAGAGCAGGTGGGCGGCCATGGCGCGAGACGCTCGCTGCAGTGGCGGCTCTGCCTGCGGGGACGGCGCCGGAGCCGGTGATGTCTAGCGGTGGGACGAGGTGGTGGACATCATGGCGACGTGCAGAGGAGGTAGGAGGAGCTCCAGTGAGGTCGGGCTCGAGATGGTGGCAAGGCAGAGGGCACAGGGGAGCGGCCACGGCGGGGCGCAGATGGAGGAGAAGGGTGCCCGAGCCCCTGCAGGTGACGGGGAGGGGACGGCGGCCGACGGCGGCAGCCATGGTGGAGAGGGGGCCCACGGTAGAAGGAGAGCGCATGGTGGGGTTGCGGGCGGGGTTGGCAACGACGGGCTCGTGGCGGCGTGCCTGGCCGTGGGGAGGAAGCGCGGCGGCGGCTGGAGGAGCTTGGCGGCGGGGGCGGGGAAGACGGCGACGACGACGGGGGTTGGTGGCTCTCAGCGGGAGGAAGGAGAGAGGAAGGTGCGGGAAGGGATCGTGCGGTGGGGAAGGAGAGCGTGTGGCAGGTGGGAGGTGGGAGGTGGGACCGGGGCTACGGGACAGGGCAGGGAAGACAGGCGGCACGAGGAGCGGCAGGCGCTGGCGGGAATAAAGGCAGGTGGCGGTGGGGATTGGGTACCGCTAGTGGTGGGGCCAGGGGCTGCTGTCTGCGTGCGGGAGAGTGCAGGCAGGCGCACATTGCGGCCGTGCGTTGCGTGCGTGTTGCGCGTGTCCGTGTGTCGGGCGGACAGGTGCGCACGAGTGGTGGATGGGAATTGGGGTGGCGTGTGACGCGGGTGGAGCCAGGTGGTGGTTTGTCGCGGGGTGGGGCTGGGTGGTGCGGTGCAGCGTGTGGCTGCAGCACTGCTCGTGCGGGGGTGGCCGTGTCGTGTAGGTTAGGTGGGTGGGTGTGTGGTGTACACGGCGTGTGGGGTGGTAGGTATAGCTGGCGGCGCCTTTTGTAGTGTGGGGTGGACCTGCTGGGTGGCGGGGTGGGATGTAGTCTAGGGTTAGGGTTAGCTCGGTTGACTAGTTTGGGCCGGGTTGTAGGTGGCCTGGCCTAACGGCTGGGCTGCCTCCCCGGTCCGAAAAATAGTTTTATTATTTATTTTTATTTTATTTTAAAAATCCTTTTGTAAACTATTTTTAGACAAAACAAAATACCCGGAAGAGGCCTGGTGTTTTGATTTGAAATAAAGACGGGGTATTTATAAAACAAAAATAGATTTTTCGAAAATAGTTTCAGACAAACAGATGCATGATGATGACGATGCTCAAATGCAATGTGGCATGATGACATGATCATGCGGTCATGATGATGCAATGCACAAAAACACAGCGATTTTCTAGTAGTGGTTTTAGCGGGATGCCACATGGTCATTGCATGTGTGTTTTTCCATAAACCACATATGGATCAACCAGTGGTCATTGCATGTGTGTTCTTTCCACAAACCACATATGGATCCATTTGAGTCATTGCATGTTTGTTCTTATACTAAAACCACAAACCAGCACCAGACTCATTGCATGTGTGTTCTTTTCCACAAACCACACATGGATCCACTAGACTCATTGCATGTGTGTTCTTTTCCACAAACAACTTATGGATCAACCAGTGGTCATTGCATGTGTGTTCTTTTCCACAAACAACTTATGGATCAACCAGTGGTCATTGCATGTGTGTTCTTTTCACAAACTACATGTGGACCCACTAGAGTCATTGTATGTGTGTTCTTATACTAAAACTAGCACTAGAGTCATTTCATGTGTGTTCTATCCACAAAAACATATGGATCCACCAGTGGCATTGCATGTGTGTTCTTTTCACAAACCACACATGGATCAACCAGTGTCATTGCATGTGTGTTCTTTCCACAAACCACATATGGATCAACCAGTGGTCATTGCATGTGTGTTCTTTTCCACAAACCACTTATGGATCCATTAGAGTCATTGCATGTGTGTTATTTCCACAAACCACACATGGATCAACCACTAGAGTCAGTGCATGTGTGTTATTTCCACAAACCACACATGGATCAGCCACTAGAGTCATTGCATGTGTGTTCTTTCCATAAACCACACATGGATCAACCAGTGTCATTGCATGTGTGTTCTTTCCACAAATCACATATGGACCCACTAGAGTCATTGCTTTTGTGTTCTTATACTAAAACCAACACTAGAGTCATTGCATGTGTGTTCTTTCCACAGACCACATATGGATCAACCAGTGGTCATTGCATGTGTGTTTGTTTCACAAACCACATATGGATTAACCAGTGGTCATTGCATGTGTGTTCTTTTCACAAACCACATCCATAAACCACTTATGGATCAACCAGTGGTCATTGCATGTTTGTTCTTTTCCACAAACCACTTATGGATCAACCGGTGGCATTGTATATGTGTTCTTTTCACAAACCACACATGGATCAACCCGTGGTCATTGCATGTGTGTTCTTTCCACAAACCACATATCGATCAACCAGTGGTCATTGCATGTGTGTTCTTTCCACAAACCACATATGGATCAACCAGTGGTCATTGCATGTGTGTTATTTCCACAAACCACACATGGATCAACCAGTGGTCATTGCATGTGTGTTATTTCCACAAACCACACATGGATCAACCAGTGGTCATTGCATGTGTGTTCTTTCCACAAACCACACATGCATCAAGCAGTGTCATTGCATGTGTGTTCTTTACATAAACCACATATGGATCAACCAGTGGTCATTTCATGTGTGTTCTTTCACAAACCACATATGGATCAACCAGTGGTCATTGCATGTGTGTTCTTTTCACAAACCACATGTGAACCCACTAGAGTCATTGCATGTGTGTTCTTATACTGAAACCAACACTAGAGTCATTGCATGTGTGTTATTTCCACAAACCACACATTGATCAACCACTAGAGTCATTGCATGTGTGTTCTTTTCACAAACCACATGTGGACCCACTAGAGTCATTGCATCTGTGTTCTTTTCCACAAACCACATATGGATCAACCAGTGGTCATTGCATGTGTGTTCTTTCCACAAACCACACATGGATCAACCAGTGGTCATTGCATGTGTGTTCTTTTCCACAAACCACACATGGATCAAGGAGTGTCATTGCATGCATGTTCTCTCCATAAACCACATATGAATCAACCAGTGGTCATTGTATGTGTATTCTTTTCACAAACCACATATGGATCAACCAGTGATCATTGCATGTGTTTTATTTTCACAAACCATATGTGAACCCACTAGAGTCATTGCTTGTGTGTTCTTATACTAAAACCAACACTAGAGTCATTGCATGTGTGTTATTTCCACAAACCACACATTGATCAGCCACGAGTCATTGCATGTGTGTTCTTTCCACAAACCACACATGGATCAAACATTGGTCATTGCATGTGTGTTCTTTCCACAAACCACACATGGATCAACCAGTGGTCATTGCATGTCTGTTCTTTTCCACAAACCACACATGGATCAAGAAGTGTCATTGCATGTGTGTTGTTTCCACAAACCACATATGGATCAACCAGTGGTCATTGCATGTGTGTTCTTTTCACAAACCACATATGGATGAACAAGTGGTCATTGCATGTGTGTTATTTTCACAAACCACATGTGGACCCACTAAAGTCATTGCATGTGTGTTCTTTTCAACAAACCACATATGGATCAACCAGTGGTCATTGCATGTGTGTTCTTTCCACAAACCACACATGGATCAACTAGTGCTTCTCCATTGCATGTGAAATTCTTTTCCACAAACCACGTATGGATCAACCAGTGGTCATTGCATGTGTGTTCTTTCCACAAACCACTTATGGATCAACCAGTGGTCATTGCATGTGTGTTCTTTTCACAAACCACATGTGGACCCACTAGAGTCATTGCATGTGTGTTCTTTTCCATAAACCACATATGGATCAACCAGTGGTCATTGCATGTGTGTTCTTTCCACAAACCACACATGGATCAACCAGTGGTCATTGCATGTGTGTTCTTTCCACAAACCACACATGGATCAACCAGTGGTCATTGCATGTGTGTTCTTTTCCACAAACCACACATGGATCAAGTAGTGTCATTGCATGTGTGTTCTTTCTACAAACCACATATGGATCAACCAGTGGGCATTGCATGTGTGTTCTTTTCACAAACCACATATGGATCAACCAGTGGTCATTGCATGTGTGTTATTTTCACAAACCAGATGTGAACCCACTAGAGTCATTGCATGTGTGTTCTTATACTAAAACCAACACTAGAGTCATTGCATGTGTGTTATTTCCACAAACCACACATGGATCAACCACTAGAGTCATTGCATGTGTGTTCTTTCCACAAACCACACATGGATCAACCAGTGGTCATTGCATGTGTGTTCTTTCCACAAACCGCACATGGATCCATTTGAGTCATTGCATGTTTGTTCTTATACTAAAACCACAAACCAGCACTAGAATCATTGCATGTGTGTTCTTTTCCACAAACCACACATGGATCAACCAGTGGTCATTGCATGTGTGTTCTTTCCATAAACCACTTATGGATCAACCAGTGGTCATTGCATGTGTGTTCTTTTCCACAAACCACTTATGGATCAACCGGTGGAATTGCATGTGTGTTCTTTTCACAAGCCACACATGGATCAATCAGTGGTCATTACATGTGTGTTCTTTCCACAAACCACATATGGATCAACCAGTGGTCATTGCATGTGTGTTCTTTTCCACAAACCACCTATGGATCAACCAGTGGTCATTGCATGTGTGTTCTTTCCACAAACCACACATGGATCAACTAGTGGTTCTCCATTGCATGTTTGTTCTTTTCCACAAACCACACATGGATCAACCGATGGTCATTGCATGTGTGTTCTTTCCACAAACCACTTATGGATCAACCAGTTGTCATTGCATGTGTGTTCTTTTCCATAAACCACATATGGATCAACAAGTGGTCATTGCATGTGTGTTCTTTCCACAAACCACACATGCATCAACCAGTGGTCATTGCATGTGTGTTCTTTTCCACAAACCACACATGGATCAAGTAGTGTCATTGCATGTGTGTTCTTTCCACAAACCACATATGGATCAACCAGTGGGCATTGCATGTGTGTTCTTTTCACAAACCACATATGGATCAACCAATGGTCATTGCATGTGTGTTATTTTCACAAACCAGATGTGAACCCACTAGAGTCATTGCATGTGTGTTCTTATACTAAAACCAACACTAGAGTCATTGCATGTGTGTTATTTCCACAAACCACACATGGATCAACCACTAGAATCATTGCATGTGCGTTCTTTCCACAAACCACACATGGATCAACCAGTGGTCATTGCATGTGTGTTCTTTCCACAAACCGCACATGGATCCATTTGAGTCATTGCATGTTTGTTCTTATACTAAAACCACAAACCAGCACTAGACTCATTGCATGTGTGTTCTTTTCCACAAACCACACATGGATCAACAGTGGTCATTGCATGTGTGTTCTTTCCATAAACCACTTATGGATCAACCAGTGCTCATTGCATGTGTGTTCTTTTCCACAAACCACTTATGGATCAACCGGTGGAATTGCATGTGTGTTCTTTTCACAAGCCACACATGGATCAATCAGTGGTCATTACATGTGTGTTCTTTCCACAAACCACATATGGATCAACCAGTGGTCATTGCATGTGTGTTCTTTTCCACAAACCACATATGGATCAACCAGTGGTCATTGCATGTGTGTTCTTTCCACAAACCACACATGGATCAACTAGTGGTTCTCCATTGCATGTGTGTTCTTTTCCACAAACCACACATGGATCAACCAGTGGTCATTGCATGTGTGTTCTTTCCATAAACCACTTATGGATCAACCAGTGGTCACTGCATGTGTTCTTTTCCACAAACCACTTATGGATCAACCAGTGGAATTGCATGTGTGTTCTTTTCACAAGCCACACATGGATCAATCAGTGGTCATTACATGTGTGTTCTTTCCACAAACCACATATGGATCAACCAGTGGTCATTGCATGTGTGTTCTTTTCCACAAACCACATATGGATCAACCAGTGGTCATTGCATGTGTGTTCTTTCCACAAACCACACATGGATCAACTAGTGGTTCTCCATTGCATGTGTGTTCTTTTCCACAAACCACACATGGATCAACCGATGGTCATTGCATGTGTGTTCTTTCCACAAACCACTTATGGATCAACCAGTTGTCATTGCATGTGTGTTTTTTCACAAACCACACGTGGACCCACTAGATTCATTGCATGTGTGTTCTTTTCCACAAACTACTTATGGATCAACCGGTGGCATTGCATGTGTGTTCTTTTCACAAACCACACATGGATAAACCAGTGGTCATTGCATGTGTGTTCTTTCCACAAACCACATATGGATCAACCAGTGGTCATTGCATGTGTGTTCTTTTCCACAAACCACATATGGATCAACCAGTGGTCATTGCTTGTGTGTTCTTTTCACAAACCACGTATGGATCAACCAGTGGTCATTGCATGTGTGTTCTTTTCACAAACCACATGTGAACCCACTAGAGTCATTGCATCTGTGTTGTTATACTAAAACCAACACTAGAGTCATTCCATGTGTGTTATTTCCACAAACAACACATTGATCAACCACTCGAGTCATTGCATGTGTGTTCTTTTCACAAACCACATGTGGACCCACTAGAGTCATTGCATGTGTGTTCTTTTCACAAACTACATGTGGACCCACTAGAGTCATTGTATGCGTGTTCTTTCCACAAACCACACATGGATCAACCAGTGGTCATTGCATGTGTGTTCTTTTCCACAAACCACACATGGATCAAGAAGTGTCATTGCATGTGTGTTCTTTCCACAAACCGCATATCGATCAACAAGTGGTCATTGCATGTGTGTTCTTTTCACAAACCACATATGGATCAACTAGTTGTCATTGCATGTGTGTTCTTTTCACAAACCACATGTGAACCCACTAGAGTCATTGCATGTGTGTTCTTTTCCACAAACCACATATGGATCAACCAGTGGTCATTGCATTAGTGGTCTTTCCACAAACCACACATGGATAAACTAGTGGTTCTCCATTGCATGTGTGTTCTTTTCCACAAACCACACATGGATCAAGCGGTGGACATTGCATGTGTGTTCTTTCCACAAACCACTTATGGATCAACCAGTGGTCATTGCATGTGTGCTCTTTTCACAAACCACATGTGGACCCACTAGAGTCATTGCATCTGTGTTCTTTTCCACAAACCACATATGGATCAACTAGTGGTCATTTCATGTGTGTTCTTTCCACAAATCACACATGGATCAACCAGTGGTCATTGCATGTGTGTTCTTTTCCACAAACTACACATGGATCAAGAAGTGTCATTGCATGTGTGTTCTTTCCACAAACCACATATGGATCAACCAGTGGTCATTGCATGTGTGTTCTTTTCACAAACCACATATGGATCAACCAGTGGTCAATGCATGTGTGTTCTTTTCACAAACCACATGTGAACCCACTAGAGTCATTGCATGTGTGTTCTTATACTAAAACCAACACTAGAGTCATTGCATGTGTGTTATTTCCACAAACCACACATGGATCAACCACTAGAGTCATTGCATGTGTGTTCTTTCAACAAACCACACATGAATCAACCTGTGGTCATTACATGTGTGTTCTTTCCACAAACCACACATGGATCCATTTGAGACATTGCATGTTTGTTCTTATACTAAAACCACAAACCAGCACTAGACACATTGCATGCGTGTTCTTTTCCACAAACCACACATGGATCAACCAGTGGTCATTGCATGTGTGTTCTTTCCACAAACCACTTATGGATCAACCTGTGGTCATTGCATGTGTGTTCTTTTCCACAAACCACTTATGGATCAACTGGTGGAATTGCATGTGTGTTCTTTTCACAAACCACACATGGATCAATCAATGGTCATTGCATGTGTGTTCTTTCCACAAACCACATATGGATCAACCAGGTGTCATTGCATGTGTGTTCTTTTCCACAAACCACATATGGATCAACTAGTGGTCATTGCATGTGTGTTCTTTCCACAAACCACACATGGATCAACTAGTGGTTCTCCATTGCATGTGTGTTCTTTTCCACAAACCACACATGGATCAACCAATGGTCATTCCATGTGTGTTCTTTCCACAAACCACTTATGGATCAACCAGTGGTCATTGCATGTGTGTTCTTTTCACAAACCACATGTGGACCCACTAGAGTCATTGCATGTGTGTTCTTTTCCACAAACCACTTATGGATCAACCGGTGGCATTGGATGTGTGTTCTTTTCACAAACCACACATGGATCAACCAGTGGGCATTGCATGTGTGTTCTTTCCACAAACCACATATGGATCAACCAGTGGTCATTGCATGTGTGTTCTTTTCCACAAACCACATATGGATCAACCAGTGGTCATTGCATGCGTGTTCTTTCCACAAACCACACATGGATCAACCAGTGGTTCTCCATTGCATGTGTGTTCTTTTCCACAAACCACACATGGATCAACCAGTGGTTATCCATTGCATGTGTGTTCTTTCCACAAACCACACATTGATCAACCACTAGAGTCATTGCATGTGTGTTCTTTTCCACAAACCACACATGGATCAACCAGTATCATTGCATGTGTGTTCTTTCCACAAACCACATATGGATCCATTTGTGTCATTTCATGTTTGTTCTTATACTAAAACTAGCACTGCCCCCCAATGGATCCACCGTTAGACCGAGTCTTCTAGAAGGCACGCCATACCACAGTTGTTCTGCTTGACGATTGGGGCGCTTGGACGATGGGGATGGTCTTCCCGAGAGCGGTCCTCGAGTAGGATGTTCTGCGGCATGATTGGCCACGCTTGATCTAGACAAACTGGCATGTTGTGAGTGTTACGACTCACGAGTTCAGTGGGCCATATCCTAGTGTGACGTCCTCGTTACTTCTCTTCCTCCCCGTACTTCTCTTCCTTCCCCTCGAAGCCACTTTCCCCACTTCACTTCCATCCTGCCGTAGCCGCAAGCCGACGACATCCGCCAATTCTCCGGTCGCTACCTTCATGGTAAGAAATCATGTTACAAGCTTTTGAACTTATCCTACATATTCTTGCTATTCGCCAATCTAACTGCTGATCTTTTTTCCGATTTCTTGACGAACTTCAGATGTGGCAGATGTTGCAGCCCAAGAATCTGGAGATCCTCGCGCGCAACTTCGCAGCGGCGTTCTCGCTCGTGTGCTCCCACCCAGGATGCTTTCGCCGTTACTCCTACCACGAGCTCCCGCTCCACGAGCTCGTGTGCCCGCACGGCGCGTGCTCCTGCACGAAGCTGGGCTGCAACTACACCGGCCCGCCCACAAAGCTCGTCGTCCACCTTGCAAAGGGGCACTTGATCGAAGTGATTAGGATCTCGTACAGTCAAGCCCAACTTCTCCAAGAGCAGGTGCCGTTCACTGACTCGGCACGCCGCCTGCTAATTTTCCAGGGAGGGGACGACTCTGTTTTCGTCCTGACCATCACCGCCGGAGTTCCGGGAACTAGAGCCGGGCCCACCGTCGTGGGTGTCGTATGCGTCAGGTCGGTCTCGTGCGCCTGGCCCGTATACACGGTGCGCATGTGGGCGAACGCCCAGCCGTCGTCGTCGGATAGCATTCTTGTGCTAGCCAAGGCGCCGAGCTGCCCGACGCCGCAGGAGGTGGAGTATGTGGACCTAAGGTCGATCCTATGCGTGCCATCTCAGTACCTTGTCAGTGCTGGACGGAACAGGCAGATGCATTTCTACATTTGTATCGAGAAGACCGACAGGCAAATGTAGTACTTGTGATGTCGTTACTGTTAGACTTAAGCGATGCTTCTCAGGTGCTTAGAGCATACGTGTTGTGTGAATGTACCCTAGTTGTAGTTTTCAGTACTCCTTAATACTTCGACGAGTTATTATATTGGTCCAATCAGCTTGTTGTTGTCATGTTGCAAAGTCCGCTTGCTTTGGATAGACTGGCAATACCGTGTGCTCCCGCTTGTCAGTGTCACGTGTTCCGAGGGCCCACCTGCCAGTGTCACGCCCCCTCCTCTTCCTTCCCCTCGAAGCCACTGTCCCAACTTCTCTTCCATCCTGCCACTCCCGTCCAATGGTTGTTATCTGATGATTTTCGTTGGATTGTTTACAAGTAATCTACGTTGATAATGCAACATGCAAATGGCACAGACACAATTTCTAAAGTGGAAGCACTCATACGCTGCTATTGCACATATTTCTTGATATAGCTCGACAAACCCATTACAATAATTGTACTCGCATTAAACACAACCGAAATTGCAACCATCCTAAACAACATCTAAATCCACATCACACCGCTGTCGTCAGAGTCCACCTCGATTGGTGACACCGCCGTGCCCTTCTCGGCGACATCCACTCCCGCCCGTGGCTTGCCCTTTTCCAAGGAGGCAACAATGGCGTTCTGCACAACTTTGTCCCCGTCGTCCTCCACATTGGAATCGACAATGACGAAGGTCACGGGGTTGGCGTGGACCCAGCGCCGTCGCGCCTGGCGGCTCCTGCCCCAGTGATGCCATGGATTAGGTCACCCCTGCCTTCTAAAAGCCCATCATCTCTATTGTCGAGTTCCAATTCCTCTCCAACCGTGAGCACTACCAAGTGGAAGTAAACTTCACCTCTATAATGTTTCCTTGTAAACGGTACGACTAAATCCCTGGTATCTTTCACTTTGATAGCCTTTTTGCTCCTGTAACCATAATATAACAAACGTGCTTCCTGGGAGGACCTCCACAGCACCTTCATACGTAACGATGCCATCAAGTCAGATAACTCTACCACTTCAGGGTCGTATCTGCCAAGGATTACATCAAACTCGTCATAGAATTTTTCTGTGCCATCATCTAATTTTGCAGTATAATCCGTGACACCGATACGAACGATTACTTTGCCATCATCAGGTTCTTCAGGATAGAAACCTCTGAGAGGTTCGAGAGATGGAGCGGCACCATCAGACCCAGCCCCAATGCCACCGCCGCCATCACCAGCGTCATCGTTAGCTAGATCAACCTTGGTGGAAGTACCAGGACCAGGAGCAAGGCGAGGGCCCTTAGCAGCGGGAGCTACATTACATGGTGGACAGGCAAGGCACCTTCTAACGGCAGCCACCATAGGATTAGCTGCTGCCATGCCACCTCGACGACCAGGAGCAGTTCCCACAAAAGTAGTGTTTCGAGTGCTAGCAGAGTCCAGACCATGAGTTGGCTTCATACCAGTAGCTCGCTGAACCCGAGCACGGGTTCGAGGAGGAGACAAGGCATCAGTCTTTGCAACAACAGTGGGGCAGCCTCAGGAAGCCTTAGTTTGCTCAACATCGGCAGGGATTGGGTCAATAACATCCAGATCAACAACAACACGAGGACGACCAGTACCAGCAGATTCCAGGGCACGGGTTCACACAACTTGAGGACGGTTTCAAGGAGGAGCAGCACACAAGGTGGCGGTCTTGGCAACAATAGCGGGGAAGCCTCCGGGCGCCTTAGTTTGCTCAACAGCGGCATGGATTGGGTGAGCAGCAACCGCAGCAACACGGGCACGGGGACGACCAGTACCAGCAGATTCTAGAGCAGAGTTTTCCACAACAACAATACGGGGACTCCTACGAGGAGGTTGCCTGATAGAAGCATGTCGCGGACGAGGAACCACATTTTTCTCAACAACAGCAGGGGTTCGAGTTAGACCTCCCTGTCCAATAATAGCTGGGCGACTCCCAGTAGCAGGAGCTTCCTCATCCACTATGTTACACACCAGCATAACCACACAAAGCCTAACATGCTGTTTCATCAACCCAATTAGCTGACTGTCACACGCTATAGGAACCCTGAAGCCTCGTTCATCAATGATGCTGAACCGTGCAGTATGCTCTGGCCTCATTTCAGCAAGTTCATGTATAGCAGCAACCAAACTAGGGACAATGCATAACTGCACAGGCGCTACTTCCATCTTCAGATTCTGAGCCTGTTTCCACATTCTCTTCCCTTGTGCTAATTTAATGAGGTAGCCGCAGATGGCCACCATAACCGTGTATTTGGGTTCAACGAAGATCCTAGTTTACAGAAAATTGGAGACAATTCTATGTTCGATATATCTCTGTAATGCCAATAGCCAGCTAGCAGTTATAGGTAGTGCGAATAGCAAAGAGAAGAGTAGCTCACCCGAAATTAGCCAAAAGTACTTCTTCCTCGGCAAATGGATCTGCCATCCTTCGTGCTGCTCAGCTCGTCAGCGGTAGAGGCGGGCTAGATCATCGCAACGGCTGGCACGGCATTCAGCATTAGAGCTTGGTAGCAGCGAGTAGGCGCAGCAACTTGGTGCCAGAAGTCAAATGCCCGAAGAGATCATTCTGGTTAGAGAGGGGATTTCGACGCCACCGGTGCTAGGGTTCATGCGAAAGGAGGGAGGGAGTGGATTTGTGAATTTGGTCAATGCACCATGCTCCTTTAGTATCTCGTTTCGCCTACGTGGTTGCCGCGTTGGCGCTCGCGTCACAGAAATACTGACATGAGGGTCCCGACCGTCTACTTCACGGTGCAGTTTCACGTCATGTTTGGATTTGGTAGGGGTGAGACGAGTTTGCATCGAAATGGCCTCTCTCGGTAGTTGGCGGCCCAACTTTTCGAAACACGGTAATTTCAGGCAACTTAGGTACCGCCATGCGCTGGCCTTCCAACTTTGGTACCGCAGACGAACAAGCCCCTTGGATGCGATGAAGACTGTTGGTTCTTGGTGATTTATGGTAGCAGTCTCGGTTAGCAAGGATGGCAGCACTGGAGGACTTCTACGTTTTTTTCTATGTTGGTGATGCTCCTTGAGTATCGAGGCTCGATTCTCAGGGCGAAATCACAAGGTCTGGCCTTCACCGGTTGAACCTCGCAATGACTGTCGTCGGATTGATGACAAGTACGCCATGAGGGGGTCCTCGAGGCGTGCGGAAGAGAGGGGTGTGAGACATACGGTATTCCAGGACGATGAGCACACAAGTTTACCCAGGTTCGAATCTGCCGGCTTTGGATGAATCCTACTCCTGCTAGCAATCCAGTAATACGGTAGAGCCGGAATATGGGTTACAAGGGTATCGCCTGTGCGAGTTTGAGATTGTAGACTATTGAGGTTATGCCCTAAAGGCTCTCCCTAGGACGGCTTATATAGATATCCGGCCTAGGGTTTACAGGAGAGATCTATCCGGCTACGACTACGAGTTGGTTACAGAGTACATCTTGAACTACAAGTAACATTATGGGCCTAAGTCGGTAAGTCTTCTAGACCTTCCCGTAGCCGGATTGGACTCCGTCTTTCTCCCTGACTGGGCCGCCCGTGAAGCAAAGATCTAACCCGAAGTGGGCCACCCTGATTAGTGAGGAACTGTGAGGATACCCGGAAAGTATATCCCCAACAGCAGCCCCCGGAGGCCTCCAAGATCCAAAGTCGGATTTATCATCGTCTAGCTTGATCTTCGGCTTGCAGAATCTTGAAGGGTTCCTGAAACTTCACAACAAAAAATACGATCCGGGTCTTAAAAATAAGTCGGACCTATCAACAGGTTACTCGAATTTTCCAGCTTGATTTCAAACTAAGCCAGAACTTGGTTTCTAACGCCACCTGACACAAGTCATGGTCAAGTCACGTCATTTGACAAGCGTGCCGTCAGCACGACCATTGGTGGATCCGCGGTTCGCGGAACCGAGGCGCTGTTTCAATGTGTGCATGGAGATCGAGGAGACGCAATCATCGCGTGGGTCCTTCCTAGTTCCTTCCACGACGCGTGGCGGTTATACTATAGCATTTGCACGAATCTTGGCACAGTTAGGTGGATATAAGGGGTTTGGATTTTTCCTTCTCCTTTCCACCAGTCCTTTGCGGTTTCCTTTCCTCCCAATCCCCCTGCGTGCACAAAGCTTCCTCGTTCTTCCCCCACAGAACTCCCAGCGCCGCCCCTTTTAGGTCAATCTCTCGCCGGAGAAATGGCTTCATCTTCTTCCTCCGGCTTGGCGGCAGCGGCGGCGGCGGCGACGGTAGAAGCAGCAGCGGAGAAAGAGAGCTTCTACGGGATCTGGATTCCCTGCGCTCTCAACGAAGAGGGCCTCAAGAATGTGGAGAAGGAGGGGCTTCTTGTCACTGGCGACTGGCAGAGCGGCTCCGGGGAAACCGTCCCCAACCCGCGCGACGGCGAGCGGGTCCACATCGGCACCCACCTCGATAGAGGTCTGTCTTTTCGTCCCTCGGAGTTCTTCTCCGAGGTGATAGATCATTTCGGAGTTCAACTCCATAACCTTCCTCCCAACTCTCTCTTAGAGATGAGTGCGTATGCTTCGCTTTGTGAGGGCTTTCTCGGCATTAGGCCGAGTTTGACTCTCTTCCGGTATTATTTCCATGTCCGGAGAAATTCCATTACCGCCGGTGTTCCTTACATCACCGGCACTATCAGCTTTTCACTTAGACGCGACCGGGCTTATCCCAAAATTCTAGCCAGTGACTCGGTCAAACAATGGCCAGCCACATTTTTCTATCCTAGGGATATTCCGGCTCCCCACAAAGCTACTACTTTGCCAGCTTTTGTCGACGGAGCCGCCACGGCCCAACCTTCTTGGGACGAGGCTGCTCCGGCTCTCACCGACGATCTGATCCTCACGAAGAGGCAGATCGAATATTTGATCAAACACAATGGTCTGAAGGGATCCGACTTGGTCCAGTGCTGGGTCTCACGTCAGATCCAGCCACTTCAGTACCACGGGGATAGACTGATGCACTCCATCACGTCTTCCCAAACTGACTCCCTTCACATCAGCCCCAAAGCCTACACCACTCAAGGCTACATAAGACAGATCAAGTGGCTGATCAAGGAGCGGATCGAGAGGAGAATTCTGGAGGTTTCTCTGGATATGCACACGGCAGAAAACCCCGTGGTGCCGGTAAGCTTCCATCATCACACCTTTTATGTGTTTCAATCTTCGGATTATACTGCAATACTGATATGTTTTCTTCTTTTTAGCTTGCTGACCTCTCCGAGTCGGAACTTGCTCCGCTCGAAGGATATCCTCCTAAGTTTTCTCAGGAGACAGAAGTGGTCCCATTGCTGGACCTTGCGCTCAAGAAGCGCAAAGCTCCAACAGTGGTTGTTGGCACAAAGGAGGTGCCTGTCGTGAAGAGGTAACTTTCAGTCACAACTTTCTGCCTTTGTACTTTACTCAAATTTCTTTCCGAGATGTAACGTTTCCGACTTTACTACATTCTCAGAGCAAAATCGATCATCAAGGGCAAGGGGAAAGGGATTTCTTCGAAGCCCTTGCGTCAGACGAAGCTCACCATAGCTTCCCCTGCCGTGGCTCCTCCGACTCCTGCCCCTCAACCTTCTGCAACACCGGCGATCACTCCTTCTCTAGTTGTTGCAGAAGATCCGACTCCTTCAACAGAGCTTGCGATCCTTGGGTCGCAAACTGACGTCACCATAGGTGCCTCAAATCAAGATAAGGGTGAACCCTCTTCGGGTAATGATCCCTCGGCAGAAACCTTCGCCGAAAACCTCATCAGCAATCCAGGACTTGCCAAGTTTGGCCTGTCCCAGAAATCTGCAAAAGAAATCCAGCGGCTTGCCAGGCAAGTCCTGGAAAAAAGCCATCTATCTGCCGAAGAATAAGCGCAAGAAGTAGAGGACGTCAAGTTCTCTGACCTACTTGCCCAAGTCCGCCTTCGCGACGAGAGGATTAGGACTGGCGAGCTTCCAACAGCCCCAGTGATCCCTCTTACTCTTGCCGAGAAGGTGGCCGCTGAAGTGAACGTGGGTTTGGATAAACTCACCCGCGAGCAATATGTAAGTCGGAATCCCAACTCTTGTTTTTTCCATTATGTTATATCATATCCTCCAGCCCCCAAGCATGAAGTAGGATATATAATCCGAGTTTATGCTTCATTAGGATGCCAAAGAACGAACTAGTGTAGCCCCCAAGGCTCGTGCTGATATTTAGCAAAAATATTAGCCCGAGTCTTAAGTAGCTTTCTGACTTTGGGTATTCTGACTTACAGAAAGTATGTTCCTATAACCAGGAATTACTGACCAATGTCTGCGATAAGCGGAGAGAGATCAAAGCTCTCCGGCTTAAAAATGCTGAGCTTAAAGTTTCCAAGGATGAGGCTGAAGGTAAACATTCCAAGACTCAAACCTTGTCGTTGTTATTTTTAATGTCGAATTTTTCTGAACTGTTGTTCTTTTTTGATTTACAGCGCTGGTGAAACAATCCGTCGCCATGATTGAAGAGGCCGAGAACCTCAAGACCTTGGTGGTCGAGAACAAGGGACTTCGCCAAGAGCTGGATAAGCTCAAGGCGGATTATGAAAGGAGCATAGCTCAAGTCCTTGAATCCTCCTCCATGGCCACTGACGAGCGTGATCGCAAGATCGCTGCTCAAGATAAAATAATCTCGGATCTCAACAATGAGCTTGGCAGAGAGAAGGATATGTCCCAGGCACTCCGGGCTGAACTCCAGAGTCTCCGGGAGGAGAAGACCAAAATTGACGACGTCATTTTCGGTACGTTCCATCTATCTGACTTATCTCTTTCTTCGACGTTTATCAATTTCGGATTTTTCTTAACTTGTTTTGTGTATAGGTCCTCTGAACTTGATGAACTCTTCCTCCTCCGATCCTCGCACCCACCGGCTTACCCAAGTCGGTGACCTGCTTCATGACTTCCGCCAATCCCTTGAGGACGTTGGCGAAGCTCTCAAGATTCCGGACATGCCAAGCATGTCGGATTTTCAGGTGCGGGACAAGGCCAAGGAGATGCCACAGCTTGTTCGGGACTGGAATATGTCCTACGCGTGGACTGCTGCGCAGAACGCTCTCACCATGGTCATGAGCCACCATGGAAACATGGATATATGGCAGGTGACCAGAGGGTACTATAAGGTAGACGAAGACGGCCATGAGCAGGACCTTCAAGCCATCATGCACTCCTGCACCGAATATGGGTGTCACGTGGCTGATCTGACCAGCTACAGGATCCCCTTCTTCACCCGCATAGCTACTCCGCCTCCTCCTCCAGAGGAAACCGAAGAAGTTCCCGATGATGAACGCACCACCTCAGATGCAAACATCTCGGAACGATATCAAGGCGGAGTAACCAGCGAGCCGGCAGCCCCTTCATCTCCTCCTGCATCATAGACCAGAAACTTATGTATTATTCCGGGAAAAACATGATGAGTTTGTAAATATGTAGTATTTTAACTTTTGCTAGTGCTAAGCTTTTAATCTATTCAGCAATTTTTGGCTTTAAAATTTTTGCGTGCCTGAAATGTTTACATAAGCACTTGTACTTTTCTGTCTTCACTTATCGTTTATCTGGCTTTTCGCCTCGTCCCTTTCGTGAGCCAGCAACCTTCCGCCGAAAACTTTGCCGAGCAATGGAGCTCAATTGCTAAACCAGTTTAAACTCGGAAACAAAGCCAGCTTCCAGTGCCAACAATTCACTACTCGGAAAATGCCCGCATCCAGCAATCAGATAAAATAACCAAAGTAAAGACTAGAAATTTTTAGAGTTATACCCGAAGGTAGCAATTTTAGAATCGGAAATCTAAACCAGAACGAACATGAGCATAAAGTACTTTCAAGCATTCCGGGATTTTCGACTATGACATGATCATTTGGAAATAAGATGGTAAAAACTTCCCAGAAAAACTTGAGGCAACCAAAACTTTTATTTATCACAGAACATGTACATATGTATGATTACAAAGAAGGATAAACTAAGAATAAAAGGGACGTAGCTAAGCAATATTCCATGGTCTGTCTAACTCATCCGGATTTGTACTGCCTCCAGCTCTCTTTCTCTTCTTAGTAGCAGGTGTTTCTTTGACTGGCCTCATGTCAGTTAAGTAGTACGATCCATTGTGCAATACTCGACTAACTAAAAAGGGCCCTTCCCATACTGGGGAAAGTTTTTGCTTTCTTTGTTGCACAAGCCGGAGAACCAAATCACCTTTATTGAAAGATCTAGTTCGGACTCTCTGGCTATGATACTTGCGTAACTTCTGCTGATAGGCTGTAGATCTCATTTCAGCAACGACGCGAACTTCTTCGACTAAGTCGAGATCATTTTGTCGAGAAATCTCGGCATCCTCTTCGATATACGCGGCCACTCTAGGAGAAGTATGAATCAAATCACTAGGAAGAACTGCTTCTGCGCCATAGAACAAGAAGAAAGGTGTGTATCCTATTGACCTGTTTGGAGTTGTTCGTAAACTCCAAATTACAGAAGGTAATTCTTCAGCCCAAGCCCCCGCAGCACGTCGTAGTGGTGCTTCGAGTCTTGGTTTCAGGCCTTGTAAGATTAAACCATTTGCCCTTTGACTTGTCCGTTAGCCTGTGGATGTGCGACTGACGCAATGTCAAGCCGAATATTTTACTCGTCGCAGAATTCAGCCAGTTCTCCCATAGAAAAGTTACTCCCGTTGTCCGTGATAATGCTACGCGGGTAACCATACTGGATTATAACATCCTCGACAAATCTTTTGGCTGTTGCTCCATCACAACTAGTGACGGGTTTAGCCTCAATCCATTTTGTGAATTTATCCACCATCACTAAGAGGTGAGTAAATCCACTTGGAGCTCGTTTAAAAGGTCCTACCATATCAATCCCCCAAACCGCAAAGGGCCATGTTATAGGTATTGTTCGCAGCTGATCAGCCGGAACATGAGCTTGCTTGGCGTACTTTTGGAAGCCTTTGCATGTCTTGACTAACCGTTCAGCATCTACCTGAGCTGTAAGCCAGAAAAAACCGTGTCTAAAAGCTTTTGCCACTAAAGATTTGGCTGTAGCGTGGTGGCCACACTCGCCTTCATGGATTTCCCTTAAGATTTCCACTCCTTCTTCCAGAGATACGCAGCGCTGAAAAACCCCAGAAACACTCCGTTTATGGAGCTCAGCTTTAACAATATTATAGGCTTTTGCTCGTCGGATAATCTACCGGCTCAGCACCTCGTCTTTGGGTAATTTGCCATCTACCAAATAATCGAGGTAGGGTTGAGTCCAGCTGGGAATTACAGCCAGAACTGCTATCAAAGGTAAGTCGGATTTGGTTGGATATTCCTCATCTACTCCCTTTATCGAGGGAACTTTGAGGTGCTCTAAAAATGCGCCATCCGGGACCTCTTTCCGCGCAGAGCCTATCCGAGATAGTGCATCTGCTTCCTCATTTTCTGCTCGAGGGATGTGTTGAACTTCAAACCCTTCAAACGATTTAGATAGATCATCCACGACAGCTTTATATGCTGCCATGTGTTTATTTGCATTACAAATATCTGACACTTGTTGAGCAACAAGATCCGAATCTCCGTAACACATCAAACGTCGGATGCCAATATCCTTAGCAATCTGGATTCCATGCAGCAGTGCTTCATACTCGGCAATATTATTTGTCGCTGTGAAGTGGATCTGCAACACGTATAAAAGTTTATCTCCTTGGGGTGATTTGAGCACCACGCCAGCCCCCGAGCCCCCTCGAGCCTTAGACCCATCGAAAAAGAGGGTCCAATATTCCGACTCAGGGAGGATCATGTTCTCCTTCGTCTCTGTCCAATCAGTGACAATGTCAGTAAGGATCTGGGATTTGATTGTTGTCCAAGGTTTATACTCAATATCGAAAGCTGCAAGCTCTATGCCCCATTTGGCGACGCGTCCTGTGGCGTCACTGTTGTTGATTATATCTCTCATGAGAGCTTTGCTCACCACGGTAATTGGATGCTCCTGAAAATAGTGTCGTAACTTACGAGATGCTAGAAAAACACCGTAAGCCAACTTTTGATAGTGCGGATACCGTTGTTTTGATTCTTTCGGGACCTCGCTGACAAAGTACGTCGGACGCTGCACCAGGTGCTCCTGATTTTCCTCTGGTCTCTCCACCAGCATGACGATACTAATGACCTTGTTTGTCGTGGCAATGTAAAGCAACATCGGTTCCTGAGGTTCCGGCGCTGCAAGGATAGGAGCGGATGAGAGTACTTTCTTCAGCTCTTGTAGTGCAGCTTCAGCTTCGTCAGTCCAAACAAAATCCTTGGTCTTTTTCAGGAGTTTATATAATGGTGCGGCTCTTTCACCGAGCCGACTTACAAATCGACTGACCGCAACAATGCAGTTAGTTAATCTTTGTACGTCCTTCAGGCGAGTTGGCCTGGAAATATTGAGTATAGCCTTGATTTTGTCTCGGTTCACCTCTATGCCTCTTTGAGACACGATGAAACCTAACAATTTTTCGGCTGGTATCCCAAAGAAAAATTTCTTCGGGTTAAGCATGATGTTGTATTTTTGTAGATTGGCGAACATTTCCTCCAAGTCGGGAATCAGTGTTACTTTCTTTTTGGACATCACCGCAATATCATCCACGTATGCATGTACATTGCGTCCGAGTTGGTCGTGGAGGCAACCTTGCATCGTGCGCTGGTATGTAGCTCCTGCGTTCTTCAGCCCAAAGGGCATCGTAACAAAACAGAAGGTTCCGAAGGGGGTTATCAATGAAGATTTGACTTTGTCAGATTCCTTCATCCGGATTTGGTGATAACCGGAATATGCGTCGAGAAAACAGAGGAGGTCCGAGCCTGCCATAGAATCGATAACTTGATCAATTCTAGGCAGAGCGAACGGATCTTTCGGGCAAGCCTTGTTCAAGGCAGTATAATCAACACACATCCTTAAATCAGTGGTGTCCTTTTTAGGGACCATTACAGGATTGGCCGACCACTCAGTGTGGATGACCTCTTCTATGAATCCGGCTAACTCGAGCCGTGCTAGTTCCTTAGCTATTGCCTTACACTTTTCATCGCCAAACCGTCGTAAGGACTGTTTGATGGGTTTAGCGTTCGGGTTTACATTTAGAGAGTGCTCGGCAAGTTCCCTAGGTACTCCGGTCATGTCAGATGGCTGCCATGCGAAGATATCTTGATTTGCTTGGAGGAACTTGACGAGCGCGCTTTCCTATGCACTACTTAGGCCTGCGCCTATCTAGGTCACCTTGGAGGGGTCATCATCCTTCAGCGGCGCCTTCTTCATCTCTTCTGATGCCTTGAACTCCGGATTTGGCTTTGTCACCTCCTTCTTCGTTGCGGGCATCTCGGATGGATCAATGCTCTTCTTGATCTCCTGGTACTCCTGGGCGTGCAGCAAGGCTTCGGCAAAGGCGGCATTTCCATCCTCGCAGTCTCGCGCCTTCTTCGGGTCTCCCCTGATGGTGATCACGCCATTGGGACCTGGAATTTTCATCATATTGTAAATGTAACACGGACGAGCCATAAAAGCCCAGTATATTGATGCTGCTACCACCGTCCATGAGGGTCTTGGAGAAACCATAACCGTCAATAAGTGGATTGACGATTAAGGCGTATTTTCCTCGCCTGTGCAACTTAGGCGGATGATCAGCGCGGTCAAATGTGATTGCCACTTCCTACCAGTCCAGATATTGAGGGACAGCTGGAACTGTTGCATTGAGCTCGTGGAGAACTGCTTTCTTGACCTTTGCTGGTTGAGATCCAAGGAAGGTGACGTAAGTGTCCTTCTTGGTGGGAAAAGTCTTCTTCCCTTCTGACTTGGGATTTGACGCATCAGCTTCCTCCATGTCGGAATCTTCCTTGGTCACTTTGTCTTTTTTGGGATTTTTCTTTCCCTTCTTCCGCTTAGCTTTGTAGCCCGCGGTATCATCTCTTTTGATGTCGTCATTGAAACGACATTCAGCGTTGGTGTGGGATGAGCCCCCATTGGCGTCTAAATGATGCACACATGGGTTGTTGGCAATGTCGGCCCAAGAGTAGGTTTTGCCTGGTTGCTGTTCTCCTCTACCTTGGACCCTCGAAGTCCCACGGCCACGCCCGCGGCCTCCGCCACGTCCTCCTCGTCCTCCAGACCCGGAAACAGTACTAACCACCGCTGTTTCCGTGTTGGGTTTTTCTTCCGAGGTAATTTTGCGCTTCTGAGCTTGTTGCTTTGTCTTTGCTGACTGAGGTACAACCAGGACGTTGAGTAATCCTTCTGCATCGTCGTCAGCATCTGCATACTTGCTCGCTATTTCTATCATCTCCCAAATCAGTGACCTTGTCGCACTTCAAGCGGTGACGTAGTAGACCAATTGGGAGCCCTGCGATGAAAGCTTCAATCGTGGTTTGATCGTTTACTCCTTCACAGGAGTTCTTGGTGTTGATCCATCGTCCGAGATAATCTCGGCAAGTTTCTCCGGCTTTCTGGGTGCAATGATGTAGGTCTCCGACCGAATAGGGCCTCCGATATGTGCCTTCGAAATTACAAAAGAACGCACTTTGCATATCATACCAGTTATGGGTGGTGTTCTCCGGGAGTTCATTGAGCCATGATCGCGCCGTCTTCCGCAACATAAGTGGGAGATATCGGGCTGCGACCAGACTGTTTCCGCCTTTGGCAATGCAGCAAGCTTGGAAAAAATCCTGTAGCCAAGTGTCTGGCCGAGCAATGCCGTCGTAGGCTTGGATGTGTCTTGAGATAGCAAATCCTTCCGGGAATCTTGTAGCTCTGATGCGTGGTCCGAAGCACTTTGGGCCTACGTACATGTCATTGTTTTCATAGCGCCGCGCCTCTATGTTGGAGTTGATCCTGTGCCTTGCGTCGTTCAGGGATAGAGATCGTCCCGAATGCTGGCTGTGCTGCGGTGTCGTGGAGCCGAACTTCGGCTTCTACCACCACCTCCTTCACCATGTCGTCCTCCTTGCCCTCCATGGGGGCCGTTGTGATGACTGTGTGGTGGAGAGGGCAGGCAGCTGGATAGTTTCTGGCTGATCGCCGGCCTCCATCCGGAACGTCATTATTCTGGTTCCGGGGAGGATCTTGACTATGACGAGCCCCCTGCCGGCTTGTTCCAGCATGGTTTCCGTCATTCCTTCGTCCGTCGTTCCCACCATGGTGAGGCTCAGCCGGACGGCTTGTATACTTAGGAGGTGGCATTTTTTGACGATCCTCCTCCCGTCGTTTTTCTTTATCTTCTCCCCTTCGATCGTTAGATTCTTGTCGGGGAGGGTTCATCGGATTCAGGGCAGCAATGGCATCTTTCTCGGCCGCTGGCGCGACGTTGCTCCAGTTATGCATAGTTCTGTGATGATGTCCTGATGATCCGGTTCTTGAATAATTGTCTTCCCTGCGTTCGGGGTGATGGTACTTTCGCCCGGGCGTAATGGGATCTGACGCCAGCCCATGCCGGATCTGTGCGACATTGGTCAGAATCCGAGACCAGTTTTTGACTTCCAGACAGGGCGACCTTTGGCTGCTCCAGTCCCTTGTTGAGTAGCTTGATACCCAAACGGATCTCCTCTGGTCCTGGATTAGCCGATAGAATTTCTCGGGCAGCCACAGTATTCTGTACTGGGGTTGGGTATAGCCAATCTCCGTTACTATCTTTCTGTGGCTTCCTCATCTCATCTCCAAAAAGAACGGCACGGACACGTGGGAATTGGTCATCATTGGGTGACGCTTCCGTGTCTTCTGATGCAACCGAGACATGTAGTCCTTAGTTGACATGCGTTTCTTCTCCACCTCGATGTTTTTGGCCTCATCGAGGAGTTGTTGATGATGTGCCTCTAGGGCTTGCGCCCTTTTGTCTAGCTCATCTGCAATGAGTTCTGCAGCTGTAGGGATAGGTGTGGTTAATGCGGCATCGATGAGTTTATGCGCACCTTCGGTGATCACATGTCCATCCACCGATGCTTCTTTTTTCGGCTCGTCTGGGATAAGTGCTCCATCCGAGTCTTCCTCGTATTCCTCGGCAATCACCTCCTCTGTCAGAGGGTCTTTTGTCGGGGTCTTGTTCTTCTTGTTCTTCTTCTTTGCCTTCTTGGCAGCGCCGGTAGCAAAGATGGATTTGGGTCCCTTTCCCAGAGTCAAGCTCTGATGGGTACTTTCGGACATCTGGACCTTGGGATTATCTCTGATGTCCATGTCATCCTGCGCTTTGGGAGAGTGTTCCTCGGATCCTTCATCCATGGCTTCTCCTTTTTCTGCAGCATTGGAGTTATACTCCTCTTCATATTCCGCGGAGAATTTTCGGAAATCTGCTGACGTCATTGATTCATCCGAGGATGCGGGTACGTCGGCGTTTGTTCCAATTGCCTCTAGCACAGAGTCGGTGTTTTCTCCGGCATCGGCAGAGCCAGATCTAGATCCCACGTATCCGACGAAGTGCGACGCTTGCTTCCTGAGGTACCTGCGGCTTTCGCGATCAGCCATGTCGAAACTTTTGATGGTCTCGAGGATTGCATCTGTGCTTTCGCCTTGCAATATCATACGTCTTAGTGTGTACCTTAGGAAAGGCCTGTCTGTCCCGGCATCATCAGAGCCGGAATCAGTGTCGTTGATATGCTCCTCCTGGATTTCGACTTCCACGGGTGGGTCGATCTGGGATCCGGCTTCTCCGGGGAGATCCACTCCAGATTCGACTTGGTCTGCTAGGTCTTCTTCAGGCTCGGATTTCTCCACTATCTCCGCAACTGGTGTAGGCTGGGTGGGATTAGGGCTTTCTGAGATTCGGAACTCTGCCGCCTCCGCGGACAAAGGGGACCCAGAAAATTCTTCTGCCTCTATCATCACCGCAGGGGTGGGTTGGACAGGTTCAGCGAAACCGATGTAAACATCGATCTCACCAAAAGACATGATTGTGTAGGCAGTCACGGCCTCCCTAGCCGGAATCCAAGTCTCGTCGAGAACGATGAGAGGGACGTCGCTGGCGTAGAGGATGTGACCGACGGCGATGGTCTCGCCGATTCTTGCAGATTCCGCTCGGAATGCAGATCCAAAGCTCACTCGCCCCACGGTGGGCGCCAATTGTCGCCGGATTGAGGACAAGTACGCCATGAGGGGGTCCTCGAGGCGTGCGGAAGAGAGGGTTGTGAGACGTACGGTATTCTGGGACGGTGAGCACACAAGTTTACCCAGGTTCGAATCCGTCGGCTTTGGACGAATCCTACTCCTGCTAGCAATCCAGTAATACGGCAGAGCCGGAATATGGGTTACAAGGGTATCGCCTGTGCGAGTTTGAGATTGTAGACTATTGAGGTTATGCCCTAAAGGCTCTCCCTAGGACGGCTTATATAGATATCCGTCCTAGGGTTTACAGGAGAGATCTATCCGACTACGACTAAGAGTTGGTTACAGAGTACATCTTGAACTACAAGTAACATTATGGGCCTAAGTCGGTAAGTCTTCTAGACTTTCCCGTAGCCGGATTGGACTCCGTCTTTCTCCCTGACTGGGCCGCCCGTGAAGCAAAGCTCTAACCCGAAGTGGGCCACCCTGGTCAGTGAGGAACTGTGAGGATACCCGGAAAGTATATCCCCAACAATGACCTTGTTGAAGACATTGTCTTTGAGAATTCGGACATTCTTCAGGGTGAAAACCTAATATCATTGACCGGATAACGACGATGTTGTGCATTGTTCTTTTCTTGGAGGCATCGCTTTTGGAGAACCATTTTGTAGCCCGAGTGTTATCTTTGGTGGTGGTTTGTGAGTTGCTGTTGCAAGTGATTGATCACTATGTCGAGGCTTTTTTTCTTCCTTTTCTTTTTTGGCTGTGCATCCTCAATGTCCGTTTGGATATCTTGTTGGTGTAAAAGCTGAATGTAATTGATATCTTCTAATATCAATATATTCCTTGGGAAAAAACTATGCTATATATAGCTTCCCCCTTCAGCAAATCAAAGCACAACAATGCACATTACCATAATTTCTTCCATATGAAAAATGAATCTGGCCTAGCTGCAAATGTGGCTACACTAGAGAGCTGGCTCAATACACTTTGGAAATTCGTGCAAAGAAAAATTGGACCTAGGTTTTGGTGCAATTCACTTTGAAAAAATAGCCAAAAAAAAGTGTATGTAATAAGCTTTATAAATCCCCAAAAAAGAATACATAGGCCCTCGTTTCTAAAATATAAGATGTTTTAGTGTAAGTAACTTGTACACACTAATAGACGTCTATATACATGTGTTTCAGAAAAATACTAGTACTTTCTCCGTTTTAAAATAGATGTCGCAGATTTGTGAAATTTGGACGAATTTAGACGCCATTTAGTATATAGATACATCCAAATTTTAAAATTTTCGACATCTATTTTAAGACAGAGGGAGTAAAACATTTTCTTTTTTGAGAATGAAAAAAACATTTTATATTTTGAAAGAGAGAGAGTACCTATTTAAACTACCATTCACTAAGTTTCACGAAAAGAGAAAAATAGGAATGCTACATTTTAAGTTTTAAAAGTTAGTTGTGGCCACTCAAATTTTCGAAGTATTTTGCTAAATTTATAAGTGAGTCCCAAAAAAAAAGTCACTCAACCGCATCGTGTTTAAAACGCGCATCATGCACGCCTGGGTCACTAAACTAAGTGTAAATTCGCTTTGTCGAGTTTGGCCGGGTGTCCGAGATCAGCTGTCACCTGCGGTGTGCGGACCACAAGTGCTCCACTAATCACTACGCAGCTGTTGACAGCTCGAACACTTGAAAGATGTTCTCGCTTGGGTTGGGTCCATCCTTCCCCAATCCATACGTTGGAAATAGCTTCGGCAAACCTAGTCAACGTGTGACTGGCCGTTGGGCCTCACCTTTTCGGCCCCACTCCCCAGTGACCTTGCAATAGTACAAACGGAGAGGCCTGCCCTTTACAGGACAGGAGAGGTGTCACTTGCACAAAAGCCCCTAGCAAGAATCCAAACGTTACGGAAAAGGACACCCTGGACAAGCACACAACAAGGCACGCGCTGCGTGCGTGGCCCCACGCATCAGCCACCGGAGACAGTGCGCTCAGCCGCCCGGCCAGGGGCAGATCGGTAACTGCCGGTGCCGTGACAACTGTAAGTGCCGTGTCTTCTCCTCTTCTGTTCCCACTAAAACCTCCAAAATACAGTAATTCCCATCAAGACCCTCACCAAGAATTCTTGCCCTTCATCCACTTCACTCACCCTTCCCCTCCCGTCAATCCCATTCCCCCCGGAGCCGGCGTCGCAATCATCTTAACTCCCGCGGCCTCCGGTCTCCCTGCTCTGATTCCTCCAAAATTGATTCGCTCCCCGTCTCCTACCAATTCTAGAACCAAATCTCACTACTGCTTTCCCGGGGAAAAAATATATATTTATCCAGTCTTGTTTTCTTCGTCCCGTCCTACTAGCTTCCATCCACATTGCTGCCGGTGGAGTGATCGAGCCTGCGCCCGTTGGAGCTAATGCGCGTCCTTGCAGAGAATCCCAGGGTTTTCCGCTCCGAATCTCGTCCTTGTACCCCCGAGTTAAGAGGCGGAGGTGGTAATTCTCGTACGCGTGCGCGCCACTCTTAGCCGCGGAGGGGATCCTCCTGAGTCCTGACTCTTCTTCTCGGGCTGCCTCGGGCTCTCTCCCCACTCCTGGATTCCTCGCGGTGCCGATGGGTTTCTTGGTATGCGTCTGCCTCCTCCAGCTGCTCTTCTTGTGCTCGCCTCCGGTGGCGGCGGCGCAGCAGCCATCGGCGTCGCCTGCGACGGCCCTGGACGCAATGCTGCAGGAGCACGCGTACCGGGCCCTCGCGCGCCGGCCCCGCACCGGCATTGTCTACAACGGCACCGTGCCCGGCAACCTCACCGGCGTCGCGGTGTCCGCGCTCCGCCTGCGCACCGGCAGCCTCCGGAGGAAAGGATTCGCCGACTACTTCCAGTTCGCCCTGCCCACCGGCGTCACCGCGCAGCCGCACGTGGAGAGGGTGGTGCTCGTGTACAGCAACCTGGGCAACTGGTCGGACCACTACTACACGCTTCCCCCAGGGTACACCTACCTCTCGCCGGTGCTCGGCCTGCTGGCCTACGACGCCGTCAACCTGTCGGCGGCGGCGGGGCTGCCCGAGCTGAGCATCCTCGCCTCAGCGAGCCCAATTCTCGTAAGTTTCAACAATGTCGTTATAGCATTGCCGCCAGGCAGTCCGGCGCCACGGTGCGCGTGGTTCGATCTGGACGGCGTGGCGCAGTTCCGGGATCTAGAGGCAAGCAGCAGCAACGTGTGCGCGACGTACCGCGGAGGGCACTTCTCAGTGGTGGTGAACTCCAGTGCGGTTGCTCCTGCTCCAGTGCCACCGGCCGCAATCGCTCCGCTGATACCGGACTCGGGAGGTCCTGCTACGGGTAACTCGCAGGCCTGGAAGATTGCAGTCAGCGTGGTTGGGAGCGCCGTGGCGTTGGGCCTGCTAGCTTCAGTTCTTCTGTGCTTGGTGAGGTACAAAAGGGTCAAGAAGCTGGAGGTCATGGAACGGAATTCAGAGGTTGGGGAGACGCTGCGTATGGCGCAGGTTGGGCGGACGCAAGCACCCGTAGCGCTTTGGACACGAACGCAGCCGGTGATCGAGAGCGAGTATGCTGCATAGATGGTTTTGGATTTCCTGCAGAGTTCAGGCAACACCAGCACCAACGAAATTTGTTCATCATCTGGTTGAAGGTAGCAAGCGTTCCACCAGTCAGGTGCTGCGAATTGCTAAATTCAGTTCTCAGCCTCTGCCCTTACGGGTCCAGGAAATTCTTGTGGTGAAAGGTTAATTGTTCTGCAGTGGCGGTTCTTCATGTTCATAGATAGCAAGGATCTCTGTTCATCTCTAAAGGAATGAAGAAGTGAATTCACCAAGCCAGATTTTGAACCCTAGATTATTTTTGGATTGCTGTATTCTAAAGAAGTAGGTCAGCAACAAAGCTATTTCACTTAAATTCATTCTAGTTTTAACTCAACGCCATTTTTTGCGCCCGTTTGGCTCCTTTTGTTTAGGCACTTGTTAAGATTCTGTACATACCGGTTTGGTAATTAGCCTGCTAATTTTGATTTCTGTGTCACTTGTTTTGACATTCAGTTTGTATGCAGTAAGAATTCTACATTTCTAGTTTGGGTAATTCTGTTGATGATTACTTGTTATGGTATATTTCCCGATTGCACACTCTGAACTTACCAGGGTGTCATTTTCGCTGTTCAGCAATCAGCACCAACAATTCGGGTTCCAGCATAGGGTTGTTGCAGAGGCCTTATATGTCCAGCCATGAAACCAAGATAATCTAGCAAAAGTATACACTCCCAGGTCCAGACTGTCCGAATTCTTCTTCAAATTCGTTCAGAGGAGAGCTTGAACAACCAGCAATCTGTGACCTGGCTTCAGGCCAAACTATCTGAGCATGTGCTGCATATTCCTTCTGGCTCGTCGTGGGCGCACGTTCATTCTTATGTTGGATATATCATTGTATAAGGCGCGAGGAAACCGATGATTAGCTGTTTCTTGATTATGTTTTAAGTTGCCAGGTGTGGTTTGCCAGCGGATGCGTATGCTGAAGTGTCTCGCACAAGCAAACCTGGGTTGCTAAATTGGATGCTAGCACATGCTGTACCTGCAAGCAAATGCATGTATATGTCTAAGAAGTGTGATCACCAGACAGCCCTTCACATAATCACACGTGGGGCCGGCCTTCAAGGTTCAAGCTAAGGAGGAAGGAACATGCAAGCCAGCTGAGAGCTAATCTGAAATTAGTGCACGAAACAGAAGCTGGGTCTTACCTGAAGCCTGATACAGTATAATTTTTTTTGAAACATGAAGGCACATATAATGTTGTCTGTCTAAAGAAACCAGTAGCGAGCTGGGTCTTTGCTGCCACTCCCCTAATTCAGTATAGTGCTATTGTGATAGAGTACTAATTTAACTGTTTGATTAGTTAAGCAGCACTTGATTTGCGTGCTAGTTAATTAACTAATTGCTGCAGTTGTTCACTAGTGAGACGGTAAAAATATCTGACTCTCATCACAGCCGAATATCGTTTGCATCGAGAGTTGATAGATTAAGTCCAGTGCACGCGAAAGAACTGCGGAGTGTATCAAATGGAATCAGGTGAGTGACCTGAGTAGTAAAATATACCTTCTCTGTCCATGCAGCAATTTGTCAGGATATCTGAGATCACTACTTGGCTACACTAAGAGCATCTCCACTCAGGCCTAAAACCCCGCTATTTTTTTTAAATAATACATTTTTTTAATCAATTCAACGAATAATACGCGATTTAGGGTATTAACGAATCTAGCGCGGTGTCGTTTTTTGAAGCACCGACTAGCCCCGGCCGGCTTTTGGAAAACCGACCACCCTGTCGGAGAGTGTCAGGGTAGGTGGTCAGTTGTTGAACCGTCGACGAGACCTATCGGCTGTTGAAACGCCGACGAGCCCGGTCGGTTTTTGAAACACCGACAATGACCGCCCTATTGCACCGAGGCCTGCATGGATCATGCAGCGTGTTAGGCTAATCCGTTTCCCGCTGTTTAGCGTTTATCTCCCGCCACTATAATCCTGCCACTATTTCGCGCCGTTTATCGTGTGCCAGTATTTCTCCCGCCACTCTTTCGCGTCGTTTATCTCCCGTCAGTTCTTCCTGCCGTTTTTCCCGCCAATTCCTCCTAGTTGCCCCTATAAATCCTGGCACCGAGATGGTATCTCTTCACCCTGTTCTTTCTCGTTCTCTCGCATTTCCTTCTCCTCTCCGTCATGAGTGTGCCCTGTTCGACCCAGAGTATAGGCCTAGGAAGATGAAAGATGCCAGGTTGCCACAAGGAGTGACACACGAGCGTTGTTGGTGCGGCCATCTCGCGAAGGTCAAGGAATCGATCGATTTCTCCACCTGCATGGGCATGAAGTTTTTCATGTGTCCCAACCACGATGCAAGACCGCCCCGGCATGCAAGTTCGTCTTACGAGAGGCCTCCGGTATGTTCGCAGAGCATGGTTAATATGAATTATGTGGTCTGTTAATCATTCTATTGATTTGCTTGTAGTCTCCTCTTCCACTTTGCAAGTGGTACCATTGGATTGACACGGAGCAGCCAGCCTGGGCCATGCAGGAGATTGCGGACAAGAGCCGGTGTGCAAGGGAGAGCTTTCTTGATGAGGAACATGCCGAAAGGATGGCCGAAGATAGGAAGAAGGAATATGAGAGAGAAATGACAGAATTCCGAGAAGAGCAAGCTCGAAACCGCGAGCTGAACAAGAAGAGAAGGGAGGAAGAGGAGCGACAGGAACAAGTGCGCAAGGAGGCCCGTGAGGCGGAAAAGAAGAGATTAAGAGAAAGGGTTGCCGAGGCGCGGGCGACAGGGGAACGTGGTGACAAGACCGAGAAGTACCCGCGCTGGACTCAGGGCAGGTAGACGTATGTATCAGTACCGATGTATCTGCACTTCAGTTGTAGTATCCTGATGTATCTTAATTTCAGTTGTAGTGTCTTGATATAACTTCATTTCAGTTGTAGTGTCATGATATATCTTCATTTCAGTTATCGTGTTGTGATGTATCTTAAGTTCAACATTAGTTTGTACTTGTCAGTTAATTTCAGAGACAATGTATCTTAGATCTTCCTACCAAAGTGTTTCCCGCCAAAATGCTTCCCGCTAGAATGTTTCCCGCCATTTTTTGTTCGTTTACCCTATTAAACCCCCTCCTCATGAAGTTGTGTAAGCAAAGCCATCCTGTTTTTAGCCAGTATGTTTCCCGGTTTTCCCTACGACCACAGTTTCGAGGCACTGATGTCCGTCGACCTTTTTCATTTGGCCAGGAACTTTAGGATAGACAATAATCCAGCCCCATTGGAGGAACTCATTGCTAGTGATTGTCTTCTCACTGAGCTGGGTGAGGGATTACGTAGAAAAGGGTGGCCAAAAAGGACCCTAGAGGAGATACGGCAAGAGCTTATTCGGATCAATGTTAGGTGGGGCAAGCAAAGATTCTTCAACGAAGAGGCAACACGGAGGGAAGCCAAGCACCCTTGACTGTGGACACAAGAGAGTGAAGACTCCGACGATCTCTTCATGTCATCTGTCGGTGGCACAAGGGATAGAGCAGAGCGTGCCAAGGCGCAGGCCTTGAAGAAGGCGCAGGCCAAGAAGAGCAATGATAAGCTAGAACAAAGTAAAGATGAAGATGATATATTCATGCCACGTGCCGTTGGGACTAAGTGGAGAGCTGAGTGGGACAAAAGGCGGGCCAAGAAGAAGGCATTGTCGAAGGGTAAGGATGAGGCATCTTCGAAGGGTAAGAGCAAGGCATCATCGGTCGAGGCATCGTCAAAGGGTAAGGGCGAGGAAGAAGATGAAGATGATATCTTCATGCCGCCCCCCGTTAGGACCAAGGCGAGGGCTGATTGGGACAAGGCGCAGGCCAAGAAGAAGGCATCATCGAAGGGTAAGGGCAACAAGAGCAGGCCATGAAGAAGGCATCATCGTGTTGGAAATATGCCCTAGAGACAAATAGTAATAAGGACTATTATCATATTTCATAAATTTTATGATTAAGTTTTATATCATGCTATAACTGTATTGAGTGGAAACATCAATACACGTGTGATATATAAACAACCAGGAGTTAGCAGTGAAACTCTAGTCACTGGTTCATTGGTCAATAGATGATCAAGTTTCCTGATCATGTGCCATTTATGCCAGTTGGAAATGGAGTTAACTCATTATGAGAATGAGATGATGAACCAATACCCAACCTAAACATCGTGACCCAATCATGTCACGAAGTTCAAGTTACGATGCTTAGAAATGGATCCTCGTAGACTATTCCTTAGACTCTGAGGCTATATCAATCACTGTCTCCCGAGAGTGCTTAGATAGCATCAAGCACCACTTGGTAATACAGTGGTTATAAAGGTGTGTTCAGGTACTCAGAGGAAACCATAGAGGCAATATGTGTTAAGCACGGGATTTGTCCGTCCACGTGATGGAAAGATACTCAAGGGCCCACTCGGAGAAGTTATATCCAATAGCTGCGCAGTGTGTGATTTGATCATAGGGATATCACTTGTCGGAACGAGTCAAGTAGCATTGTTCGGTAACGAGATTTAACACGACATGGTGATGTCATTGATCAGATCTTGGGAAATGCAAGTATCGAAAGACAAATGGAATAAGACACAACTGTCCCGGTTCAAACAACGAAAGATCTTTGTGGAACGCACAGGGGTCACATGGCCATCCAGGTCCCTCTGTTGGCCATTGGTCCGAGAGTGTCCCGGCCATGTCTGGAGTGTTCCCGAAACGTAGGATATCACGCTTAAGGGTTTTATGATGCTTAGAGAGTGTTTATAGGATCGGAAGAATCGCCGAAGAATAGTAGAGAGAAAACCGTAAGGGTTTCGGTAAGTCCGGAGGATGTCCGGAGCGGAGGTGGAAAGTGTTCCATAGCCACGGAGATTGAATAATATATGAATGAATGTTAAATATTGATTTAATCATTTATTCATAATTATTAAATAAAATAGAAAATCAATTTAAAGGTCAAAAGGCTCAATGGGCCAATTTTGGAGGGAAGAGGGCCCATTAGGGAAAGGTAAGAGGGGAGAAGGGGCAAGGGGGTGGCCGGGTGGGCCAAGCCCCCCCGCACGGGGCCCACTAGGGATAGTCGGCGGCACACCCTTCTCCCTCTCCTTTAGCCCCACCCCAGGACTTTGAGGGAGGTAATACCTCCCCTCCCCCTATATATAGTGGGGGTATTTGGCCAGATAAATACACACAATATTCAATAAAGGTTTCCTAACTTTTGGGGAGACCTCCAATTGATATTCTCTCTCTCCCGTGACCAGGGTCCCAAGTTCGGATTACGCGGACGAGAGACATATTCACCGCGGAGCGCCGTCGTGCTACGGGATTCGGATCCAGGAGCTCTACTTCCGCAACTGCTACTGGATCGGGGAAGCGGGAGTCATCATCAGGCACCGGACGTGTGTAACTCCCCGCGAGGTGTCACACTTGAGGCACTCAAGTCGTTGGAGCCGTAGGAGCGCAAGGACTTCATCACGACCTTGAGGTCGGCTTCGGCTCATCTACATCAACCACGCTCTCCTGAGCGTTGACAACGCTTTTCAGTCTTCAAGGGTAAGTTCACGAAAAGCCCCTCCCGTTACTGTATTACTAATAGATAGGTCCTAGCAACATCAGGGGTTCAGGAGCGTAGGGTAAAAATTTATTGTTTTCATGCGCGGAACCCTACAGTGGTATCAGAGCTAGATCTATGCGTAGTAATGCTAGTACGGGTAGAACACACGAGATGTAGCGTGTGGACGTTGATATTTTAGTTGTTACCCTCCCACGTGTACTTGTGTATACTGCAGGAATGCTTGATGAAGCGGCCCCAACCGACTTTACGCGTTCATTCACGAGACTGGTTCATGCTTGACATACGGCTTGTACCGTATAAAGTGGCTTAGGGGGTGTTTGTCTCTCTCGCATTAGTTGGTATGCCATTTGCAACTGAGGGCCCGAAACGGGTGTAGTAGAGACAACTACTTGATCATCGTTGTGCTAAAAGTTCGTAGGTAAGAATGGTTCTTGTGCGAAAGCCCATTCATCCACGTAAAACATGCAAAGATAAAGTAGAGGTGTCTAACTTTGTTTCGCAGGGGGCGTTGCTTTGTGATATGGTTGTGGCAAAGGTAAAGTGATTACCTTATGTTACGTAGTAGTAGATAGTCACGGAGGTGACGCACTACCACACCGGAAAGACACCGGTACCCTGGTGTCTACGGCGCCGGAACCCTGGCGCCGGAATCTGGTGACGACGGATGGAGATCATGACGTGAAGGACCATATCACATCGCATTTACATTCAATGTTATTGTTTGTATATCTTATTGTGTGCTAGTATTAGATACTCGACGGTATCCTAATAAGATGATCCTTGTTAAAATTACCAATGATTGTGTCCCCCCTTAGTGTGCACCGCCAAGAAAGTTCTTCGGTATGAGGCGACCCATGGTGAGCGGGTGTCAGACATATCTACGTTCGCATACAGTGGGTGCAAGCCATGTTTTGCACAGTGAATACACTAAGGTTGAGTTGGCGAGCCTAGCATGTGTAGACATGGCCTCAGAACACGGATGGTCAAAAGATCGAGCACGAGTCGCATGAATGATGTGACCGACGTTTAGCGTCCACCCTAGAACCCACATTGATGGTCGTGACGATCAGGGGAGATGTGGGGAAAAGGGACCGTGTTATCACTAGGAACCCTTCATGGGATAGGTGTTTCTGAGTAGAATTATTAGTCACTCATTTAATTATAAACTTAGTCTAAATTACTTTTGCAATTATAAATGTAGAAAATATTCTCCCCGAGATTACCTTCCCTATTGACAATTGGTTAAAAGGAGAAAAGCTCAAGTTAGATGGAACCAACTTTTCTGCATGGGTCATGGGCCTTCATGATCTCCTTAGCAAGAAGAAAGTGGCTGACTACATGATCTACGAGATGTACTTGGAGCCACCCTATTTTCATGAGACCCAGGAGCAGCGGGATCTCCGCTGCCGTCGTCGTGTGATGGCCACATTCATATCAGTAACGATGCGCCTGGGATGGAAGATGGGCTATGGCCGATTGTGGGAAGTCTTAATACCCGAACGGTTATGGCACATCTGAGATCACATTTCGTGGAACAAGTGCACATATGGGAGTATGAGCTGATGGCAGATTTCCTCTCCATAAAGATGGAGGAGGGCTCCTCACTGGATGATAACTTGTTGAGCATATATGATGCATACATGAGTCTGGCATACTTCCTAGAAAACTGGTTCGCAAGCTCTTTTGCAATAGGTGTTGTGATGTGGTCGCTGCCACCAAGCTACCAAGCACAAGTCAGGATTTGCATTATGAGAGGCGACACAAAAACGCAGGATTTCCACGAGTTCATATCACATTTCAGAGATGTGGTGGTTGAACCCATTGTCGCTGAGGTCATCAATGACAAAGGTATATATTTGATATACAATTTTATAAATGTTATAATCTTGCAAACACATTTGCAGTGTTAAGTATATTTGATACTTGTTCTAATTTGCTGAAAACGGGTCCTTCTGCATAGAGGTGCTCGCTGGAGAGGAGGCGACGTTGCGTGTTGATGGCGAGCATGATGATGGCCAACGACACTCTCCCTCAACATTTATCATTTAGTTTATGTTTTGGATAGTTATTATAATCAAAAGATTGTGAACTTCTTTAGTGTGTCTCACACTTTGTGAGACGATTATTCATATCAGTTTGTAACAAACAGTTGTAACAGTTTTATGAATGATCTCTATTCGTGTTCATATCTTGTTTGATTATTTCTAACTCATGTATTAACGAGCTCGTTGGAGAACCCCAAGAGGAAGGTATGATGATCACAGCAGTAAGTTTCCCCCAGTTATGAAACCAAGGTTATCAATCCAGTAGGAGCAAGGAAACACCCCAAAGGTGTAGCTAGCTGAACTTTGGCAGGGCGCACTACCAGTGCCAGCAACAACGTGCAGACCTGCACAACACAACCACAGGACTCTGTCCCCAACTTGCGATGAGGTTATCAATCTCACCGGTTTTGCTGAAAACAAAGGATTAAACGTATCGAGTGGAAGAACGTAATAGTTTGCAGAAAGTAAACACAAAACAATAAACAGTTGATTGTAGATTGATAGTAAAAGAAAGGACCGGGGTCCATAGTTCACTAGAGGTGGCTCTCCTTAAGATAGATAACATGTTGGGTGAACAAATTACAGCGGGGCAATTGACAAACATCGAGAAAACATACAAGCATATACTAATCATCTTGACTCCTTTGAGATTCGATTGGGAATTACAACATTATACATAGACCATCATCCAACTGCATCTATGACTAATAATCCACCTTCAGGTTATCATCCGAACCCCCTTTAGTATTAAGTTGCAAGCAACGGGTAATTGCATTACGAATTGCGTGTAAAGTAAACAATACGATTGTTCTATGAACAAAGGATTGTTGTTTTCTCCCTAGTAGCAACAACACATCTAGTACCTTAGAGATTTCTATCACTTCCCCAGATTACCAGAGGCATAAACCCACCATCGAGCATAAATACTAACTCTTGGAGTTGCTAGCATCTACTTGGCCAAGATAGCTACTAACAATGGAAAGCATGCAAGTCACAAATAACAAAGACATGATAGAATCTGTTGGGTCCGCAGCATAGAAAACAAAATTTTTCCTACGGTGTGAACTACACACCAAGATCTATCTACTAGGTACAAAGCAACGGGTGGACATACATCCAACGAGAACTTACCCTCGTAGACAACGAGCTTTGTTAACGAGTAGGAACTCGTGGTTGATGTAGTCATACACTTGCCGATCTCAAGATCGTGAGGAAGTCCAGCAGGTCTGGCTCCAGCACGTCCATCAGATCCAGCTCCAGCAGCACCAAGTCCAGCACCGCAAAGCAGCGATGCATCCGTGATCGCACACACGTCCGGTACCCCGACAACCTCCGTCCCTCGCTCTAGCAAAGCAGTGGAAGCAGCAACTCCTTTCCAGATAAAGCCACTGGGAACATGTATCTCGCTAATCCGAGACCATGGGGGAATAATACTAGAGGGGGAGAGAGATCCTTCACAAGGAGGTGTGAGTGAGAAGTGAGGAGAGGGGGGCCTTTTATAGGAGGAGGGGAGGGTACCCCTCCTTCATGGCCGGCGCATGGGGGAGGTGACCCTTCACCTCCTCCATTCATGTGGTGGTAACCCCTCCACATTAATTGCCCCTTCACATTCTCTTTTAAAATCTCCACTTTAAATGCATGAAATTTCCCCAAATTTAATGCTCTCTCATTTAATAAAAATCTTTTATTATTTTTATTCAGAATTTAGTTAATTACGTTAATTAACAAACATTCACATAAAACCCCCTGCAACATTTCAATATTACATGCAGAACCAATTTCAGCAATTTCTCCCGAAACAGTTTCGGTGTGTATTGAAATAATTCCAGCGCTTTCTTAAATATTTATCTGAAACATATTTGCTCCAAATGGTGTCGGTATCCCTTAAGTGTGTCACCCTATGGTTCGCGAATAATGCAGACATGATCGAGACCCCTCTCCGATCAATAATCAGCAGCGGGACCTGGAGATCCATACTGACTCCTACACATTCAACGATGACTTCTGTGATAGTGAGAACCTTTAATGCTAGTAACTAAATCCCTTTGCCCGCGATATATTACATGTCCGAGATTCGATCATCGGTATCTCCATACCTAGTTTGATCTCGTTACCGATATGTACTCTTTTCTCGTTCCCGTGATATAACATTCTAGTGATCACATCACTTGCTTGCAAGCTATTTCAATGTGATATCACCGAGAGGGCCCAGAGTATATCTATCCGTCATCGGGATTGACAAATTCCACTCTTGATCCATGAGCCTCAACATAACACCTTCGTAGCACTGAACCCACCTTTATAGTCACCCTGTTACGGTGTGACGTTTGATGTTATCAAGATACTCTTCCGGTGTTAGCAATTAACATGATCTCATGGTCTAAGGACTAAGATTACTTCGTATGATGTTATAGCAATATAAACATAATGACTTGATCGTAATGCTATACTTCGGATGAATGTTCATCACATCATTCCACCAATGGTGTGACCTTGTTATTAACAACATCCAATGTCTATGATCAGGAAACCTTGATCATCTTGTTAATCAACAAGCTAGTCTATAAGAGAGGCATCACTAGGAACCCTTTTTGTTTATTAAACACACATGTATTGACGTTTCCGATCAATACAATTATAGCATGCAAAATAAACATTTATCATAAACATGGAATAAGATAATAACCACTTTATTATTGCCTCTCGGGCATATTCCCTTCAGAATCAATAATCAATCTGAAATAGCATCTCAATATCCATCGGATCCCCGCAAACAGAACATGCGGAATTACAAATAGATGATCTTGATCATGAACGGAGCTCACAAGATCTAGACATGAAAGCACAAAGGAGGAGAACCAGCCATCTAGCTACTACATGGACCCGTAGTCCAGAGATGAACTACTCACGCATCACACCGGAGGCTTGCATGATGATGAAGAAGGCCTCCACGATGAATTCCCCTCTCCGGCAGGGTGCCAGGAGGAGCTTCATATTCCTCCCGATCTAGGGATGGAGATGACGGCGGCTACAGACTCTTTCGTGGAATTTTTATCGGGTACTTAGGGTTTCCGTATCAGAGGCAACTTATAGGCGGAAGGAGAGGCCGAGGGGGTGCCTGGGGTGGCCAGACCACCCCCTGGCGCGGGCCCCAGCCCCTCTCCGTATCATATTCTGGCTCCAGGTGTCCCTCGGTGAAAAACTGACTTTGGTTTTTCTCCCGTCCAATTCCGAGAATATTCATTTTCTGACTTTCTTGGAACCAAAAACAACAGAAAACAAGCAGCTGGCACTGTGGGTCTTGTTAATAGTTTAGTCCAAAAATCATATGAAAAGCACTCCAAAGTGTGAAAAATATAAGAAAGTAGATAAAACCAAGCATGGAACATCAAAAATTATGGATACGTTAGCAACGTATCAACGTCCCCAAGCTTAACTCCTGCTTGTCCTCGAGTAGGTAAGTGATAAAAAGAAAGAATAATTTTTGAGGTGACATGCACCATCATAAACTTGATCAAAGTATTTGTAAAACATTCGAAGCTGGGATCATAGTACTTCAATCATAACATGAAAGACAAAGGTCTAGAAATAAGACAAAGAAACTATGTTGCAACATAAAAAGGCACAAACAAAAGATTCATGAATAACAATGCTTTGCAAGACGTTTGTTTGTTTCACATAAAGAAAACATAGCAAACTGGCATTCAGCTTGTCCCTCATAGAGTAGCAAACATAAATGCATAGGACACCTTTAAAGTTTATAAGAGTGACTAGATACAAATAGTTTAAAACAAGCAATATCAAGGTATGCATCAATCAACAAGTCTTGGGACAATGCACATAGAACTAAGAATGGCCACTATGCTCTCAAAGTAGGTGCATAAAGGTAGAAGGTGGAGACTCAACATAAAAGTAAAAGAAAGGCCTTCATAGAAGGAAGTAGGGATTCAAGTCTCATAAAGAGCTTTCAAAAATTATGGTACTTATTAGCTTTCGGCTCTCATTGCCCCTGTCATAAGCATCTTGAAGGTGATCAAGGTTAAAGTGACACAACTAAGAGGATATGCCTGACAAGTTATAAACTGAAATCTCATGCCCCTTACTTACGAACACCGAACCTCATGCTACTCAACTTTAGTCACAAGTAAGCTCTTGTCATTGTAAGTACATATGTATCATAGAGAACCGCCAACGGGGTACCCCTTGCACATGATATAGGAGTTATCCCATAATCAAAATGACAAGGCAAGCAGACAATGAGCATCTCAACAATCTTTTTATTTCCTATTTGCATAGGTTTTTATTGAGGATGCTTCATAGAGTGCTCATTATGGTTATGCTGCAAGTTCCACCATGATTAGGCATGGCTTAGGCTAGCGGCCTAGGCATTTCTCTAACACAAATACAAACTCCATGATCTTACAAGTTCCCCTTTTATTTCACACCGTCGGGATCCATAAGCAAAAGAACATGATATCAATGGGCTAAAAAGTACAAGTGCAATGCTGAAAGCGTTCTCCATGATACATGGTTCTGCTAATGCAACTTATAAAGCGCAAGCATATACGCAACAAAGATGGACGCAATGGTTCAAGTTTATTAAATGCAAAAAAAGTAAAGTGTGCCATCAAGTTTGTGAGAGCTTTAATCACTAGTTCTCTCATAACAAGTTTAATTTGGAAGGTAGACAAAAACATGAATATACTTGGAATAGCATATGCTAGTAGGTAGGTATGGTGGACTCTTTGAAATAACTTGGTTTAGGGAGTTGGATGCATGAGTGGAACTCATACTTGGTTGTAGAGGCTAGCAAAAGACTAGGAGCGACAAACTAAGAGAGCAATAATGTCCATAATCATGTAGAGCGACAAAACATCATTGATAAAATCATAAAGTGATACTACAAGTTGAAAACTAAAGGATCATAAAGGCTATGGTGACATGGGAATGTCATAACATGGTGTGGGCATGTGCCAAGTCAACCCAAATAAAGCATCAAAGGAGAATACCACAATACTATGCTTTAATATGCTAAAACAACACATGATTCTTCAAAGGCACATTAAACAATCTCAATTGTTTATAACAAGTCATGCTACAAAAAATAATACTAAGCATAAAGCCAAAACAATATCAAGCATGGCATGACAAAGCATAGGCCACAGTCAAAAACAAGCTCTCTTTACCACTTAAGCATGAACTTTTCCTACTCTTTTCCAATCCAAACCAAACTATTTGAAAACCAATGTATGAAAGAGGGGGTCCAACCAATTTATTTATCAAACTAATAAAACCAAGAAAACAAAAAACAAAAAAGAAGACGCTCCAAGAACAACACAACTGTGCATGAAACAATAAAAATGAAGTGTTTGGAAGAAACCTGGGATTTTTATTGATGAAGAGGGGGATGCCTCGACATCCCCATGCTTTGACGCTTGTACTTCTTGGATATTTCTTGGGGTGACACGCGTGGCATCCCCAAGCTTGAGCTTTAGTCCATTCTTCATCTCATTACTCATTCCTTCCATACACCTGAATTTTTCCTTCATACAAAACTTCACACAATCTTTATTAGCAACATTAGTGCACTCAAGATAATAGGTCTTTAGATTAAGTTCTAACACCAATAAAACTTCCATCATAACACTAGCTACTGTAGCACTTCCCTCAAAAAGCTCAATTCCCCAAAAGAACTCAAAACGGAACCAACAAGAAGCAAATGCAGAAAATGACAGAAATCTGTCAACACAGACCAGCAGGTAAAGACGAATTTTTTTGAAGACCTTATATTGCTCAAATCGAAAAGTGTTGAACTAACGAAAGTTAGATAACAACCTGGGGCAGAAGAACAAAATTTCACGCCTCAAAAGGACGTACAGAGATTTTACACGAATTTGTACGGTGAAGCACAGAAATCTGTTTCGGGAGAGCAACTTCCCAATCATTACTGCTCTCTCATTAGAGGTTACTCTTGGCACCAAAAGCAAATTAAAAAAAGGATAAGGAGCGGTTATTACTGAAGTAATAACTTTCAAGACTCATCTAAAACTTTTGGGTTATCTCCCAATAAGTACTTTTCTTTAACGCCTTTAAGTTAGGCATAAGAAGCAAGAAAAAGGATCAAGTGTTTGAAGAAGCATTAAAACCAAATTTCTTGCCATTACCTCTCTTACTTTTATTCTTAACCTTGGGGAATTTGTGAATGCTTGGTGGAGAAACAAAGCGCATGTTGCCCTTTTCCACGTCTATTATTGCTCCAAGGAGCTTCAATAGGGATCTTCCAAGTTTGATTTGTCCTTTTCCTACACATTCAATAAGAAGATAATCAGTAGAAACCATTTTCCCTAGGATCTTTGTAAACACTCCCTCAGCATTCCAATGGGTAATATTGTGGCCTTATTAGCAAGAAAAATTTCTTCTTCTCCTTTAGAAAGCCCCGAAATATTTAAAGATTCATAAATATCTTTAGCCATAAGACAAAATTCAGACATGATATCATAGCGAGCATGAAATTTTCATTGTTTATAGCAATCTTTACTGTGGGAAGCCATTAGGAGGGTTCAGAGTTTATTAGAACATAGTTGTGATGCTCTCTAAGTGTATTATATCAATCTTTCAAACTAGCGGTGCTAGTCTCAAGAGTATTCAATCTAGCAAATATGTTTATGAAAGAAGAATTAGTTTTGCTAGGCAAGTTGTAAGTAACGACCAACTTCTTTATGGCATTAACAACATCATCCTCATTGCATTGGAGGAAATCTCCTCCCACAACATCATCTAAAGCATATCTATAGCAAAGAGTAATTTCAAGGTAAAAACTGCTAAGGAACAAGCTTTGAGTTATTTTAGGTTCAGTTTTTTCATGTAGATCAAAGATTCTAGACCAAGCCTCTTTGAAACTCTCTTCAATTCCTTGTTTAAAAGTGAAAATCATTTCCTCAGGTGACATAGTGATTGGAGCAATGCTAGACATAACGGCAACTTAAAATAAGAACTAATTTTTTGTGTGTTTTTAATAAAGAAAGCAAACTTGTAAAACTATTTTTTTGTGTTTTTGATAAAGAAACAAGCAAACAAAGAAATAGTAAACTAAGCAAAACAAAAATAACAAAGTAAAGAGATTGGTTATGAGGGACTCCCCTTGTGAAGATGTCCTTAACTCCCCGGCAACGGCGCCAGAAAAATACTTGCTGACTCGTGTATTAACGAGCTCGTTGGAGAACCCCAAGAGGAAGGTATGATGAGCACAGCAGTAAGTTTCCCTCAGTTATGAAACCAAGGTTATCAATCCAGTAGGAGCAAGGAAACACCCCAAAGGTGTAGCTAGCTGAACTTTGGCAGGGCGCACTACCGGTGCCAGCAGCAACGTGGAGACCTGCACAACACAACCACAGAACTCTGTCCCCAACTTGCGATGAGGTTATCAATATCACCGGTTTTGCTGAAAACAAAGGATTAAACGTATCGAGTGGAAGAAAGTGATAGTTTGCAGAAAGTAAAAACAAAACAATAAACAGTTGATTGTAGATTGATAGTAAAAGAAAGGATCGGGGTCCATAGTTCACTAGAGGTGGCTCTCCTTAAGATAGATAACATGTTGGGTGAACAAATTACAGCGGGGCAGTGGACAAACATCGAGAAAGCATACAAGCATATACTAATCATCTCGAATCCTTTGAGATTTAATTGGGAATTACAACATTATACATAGACTACCATCCAACTGCATCTATGACTAATAATCCACCTTCAGGTTATCATCCGAACCCCCTCCAGTATTAAGTTGCAAGCAACGGGTAATTGCATTACGAATTGCGTGTAAAGTAAACAATATGATTGTTCTATGAACAAAGGATTGTTGTTTTCTCCCTAGTAGCAACAACACATCTAGTACCTTAGAGATTTCTGTCACTTCCCCAGATTACCGGAGGCATGAACCCACTATCGAGCATAAATACTAACTCTTGGAGTTGCTAGCATCTACTTGGCCAAGATAGCTACTAACAATGGAAAGCATGCAAGATCACAAATAACAAAGACATGATAGAATCAATAATCAATCTGAAATAGCATCTCAATATCCATCGGATCCCCACAAACACAACATGCAGAATTACAAATAGATGAGCTTGATCATGAACGGAGCTCACAAGATCTAGACATGAAAGCACAAAGGAGGAGAACCAGCCATCTAGCTACTACATGGACCCATAGTCCAGAGATGAACTACTCATGCATCACACCGGTGGCTTGCATGATGATGAAGAAGGCCTCCAGGGTGAATTCCCCTCCTCAGCAGGGTGCCGGGAAGAGCTTCAGATCCCTCCCGATCTAGGGATGGAGATGGTGGCAGCTATAGACTCTTTAGTGGAATTTTGATCAGGTACTTAGGGTTTCCGTATCATAGGCAACTTATAGGTGGAAGGAGAGGCCGACGGGGTGCCTGGGGCGGCCAGACCACCCCCTGGCGTAGGCCAGGCCTGGCCGCGCGGCCAGGTGGTGTGGCCGGGCCCCAGCCCCTCTCCGTCTTGTATTCTGGCTCCAGGTGTCCCTCGGTGAAAAACTGAATTTGGCTTTTGTCCCGTCCAATTCCGAGAATATTCATTTTCTAACTTTCCTGGAACAAAAAAAGTAGAAAACAGGCAGCTGGCACTGTGGCTCTTGTTAATAGGTTAGTCCAAGAAAAAATAAATGAAAATCACTCCAAAGTGTGGACAAAACATAAGAAAGTAGATAAAACCAAGCATAGAACATCAAAAATTATGGATATGTTAGCAACGTATCAATTATATGTGAATTATCCTGGTTGTTTGAAACTAATTGATAATACTTGAAAATTTGTAAAATATTGAAATGCCTTTGAAAATACCCAACCTAATGATATGTTCATTAATGAATGAAACCATTGTTTAAATTCAAAATTTATGTGATAATATGTGAAAGACATTCGATTTCTTGTCACATATAGAAATGGATCCTCGTAGACTATTCCTTAGACCGTGAGGCTATATCAATCATTGTCTCCCGAGAGTGCTTAGATAGAATCAAGCGCCACTTGGTAATATAGTGGTTATAAAGGCGTGTTCAGGTACTCAGAGGAAACCATAGAGTCAATATATGTCAAGAGCGGGATTTGTCTGTCCGCGTGACGGAAATATACTCAAGGGCCCACTAGGAGAAGTAATATCCAATAGCTGCGCAGCATGGGATATCAATTGTCGGAACGAGTCAAGTAGCATTGTTTGGTAATGAGATTGAACAGGACATGGTGATGCCATTGATTAGATGTCGGGCAATGCAAGTATCGAGAGACAAAGGGAATAAGACACGACCGTCCCGGTTCAAACGACGAAAGATCTTCGTGGAACGCACATGGGTCACATGGCCATCCAGGTCCCTCTGTTGATCATTGGTCCGGGAGTGTCCCGACCATGTCTGGAGTGTTCCCGAACCGTAGGGTATCATGCTTAAGGGTTTGATGATGCTTAGAGAGTGTTTATAGGATTGAAAGAATCGCCGAAGAATAGTAGAGAGAAAATCGAAAGGGTTTCGGTAAGTCCGGAGGATTTCCGGAGTGGAGGTGGAAGGTGTTTCATAGCCACGGAGATTGAATAATATATGAATGAATGTTAAATATTGATTTAATCATTTATTCATAATTCTTTAATAAAAGAGAAAATCAATTTAAAGGTCAAAAGGCTTAATGGGCCAATTCCGGAGGGAAGAGGGCCCATTAGGGAAAGGCAAGAGGGAGAAGGGCCAAAGGGGTGGCCGGCGGCGCCACCCCTCCCCCTCTCCTCTCCTTTAGTCCCACCCCGGGACTTTGAGGGAGGTAGTACCTCCCCTCCCCCTATATATAGTGGGGCTATTTGGCCAGATAAATACACACAATATTCAATAAAGGTTTCCTCACTTTTGGGGATACCTCCAGTTGATATTATCTCTCTCTCTCTCTCTCTCTCTCTCTCTCTCTCTCTCGTGACCGTGGTCCCAAGTTTGAACTGCGTGAACGAGAGACATCTTTACCGCGGAGCGTCGTCGCGCTGCAGGATTCGGATCTAGGAGCTCTACTTCCACAACTGCTGCTGGATCAGGGAAGCAGGAGTCATCGTCAAGCACCGAACGTGTGTAAATCCCCGCGTGGTGTCATACTTGAGGTACTCAAGTCGTTGGAGCCACAGGAGCGCAAGGACTTCATCACGACCTTGAGGTCAGCTTCGGCTCATCTACATCAATCATGCTCTCATGAGCATTGACAACGCTTTTCGATCTTCAAGGTTAAGTTCACGAAAAGCCCCTCCTGTTACTGCATTACTAATAGATAGGTCCTGGCAGCATCAGGGGTTCAGGGGCGTAGGGTAAAAATTTATTGTTTTCATGCACGGAACCCCTATAGATCGAAGGGTAAGGGCATAGTCGTAGGGATACCGAGCTCTCTTATTTATGTACCACAAGTTATGTTGAACTGTGTTGCAAGCTATGTTGAAGTGTTTGTCGGATAAAAATGTGAAATAATAGAAAGGTGTCTCATACATAGATAGATACAAGTCTCATACATAGATATATATACCTATGTCTCATACATACATAGATAGATATCACTGCCACCGGTCACGAGGTTTCCCTGGCACCGGTGAACTCCATCCGTACCTTCTAGATGGCCCCACATTACAGGGAGGTAGAGTTGACCCATCACCCTGGGTGTGTGTATCCTGTGTGGGGAAAGGTGGCGGAGTCTGTTGCGTCTGATACTGTCCAAACCAGTCAACCTAATCCTTCTCATTAGTCGCCCCACGAACCTATTGAGGACATGCTTGGGTCTCCATATCCTCCTACCATGTAAAAATATTAAGTACTCCACGATTATATACTACATGTAACTAAAATAGATAGGAAAATGCGTACCCTCAGGACGATAGCCCATGAAGGGGACTTGCGGCTGCTGCTGCCACTGGTCGAAAGTAAACTGCAGCAGCTGCCGCTGCTGCCACTGGTCGAAAGTAAACTGCTGATGTTGCTGCCACGTTGAGCCTCCAGCCTGGTCTGAAGGTGGTGCTCTCGGTGTCTCCTGCTGTGAGATTCGTGGACGAGGCCTGTGGCGGAGAGGTGCACTCAATGTCTCCTGTTGTAGCCGCGTCGAGCCTCGGAGTAGTGCCTGGTCTGCACGCGGGGTGCGCTCCTACGTGGAGTGACGTGGTGGGCGCGCCTGCATGGAGTGACGCGATAGACCCTCCTCCATGGAGTGACGCGGTGGGCGCTGTGCTGCTCGGTGCTAAATGACGTATGAAACGTTGGTGCACGTGATGGTCGCATAGATACTCTTTAGTCTTTTCTTGACACGCCTGACAAAAGATTGAGCGTGCTGACGTGGTACAAGAGGAGCGGACGAGAGTGACGCCTCCACTGATGCACTTCAGTTTGTAGCTCCCATGTCATATCGGCCTGCATTTATATAGTAGATAAGTACACATTATGTAGGCTACCAAGTCCAGTAACAAATAAAAGTGTATTTACCGTTGACTGTCTGGGCTCCATAGTCGACTGGCTAGGGTATCTTTCATCATCATGCGCGTGGTGGACGGGACACAACCGTGTCATGCTTATGTACATATGTAAGTATGCACGGAATAGCTCCATATCAAACACAGGAGCGAGCCACACATCATATGTTGCACTCTGCCAACCATGAATATAAATATTAACCCGTTGAAGCCACTAAGTTGCGCTTCTATTAGTATCCTTCCGAGAGTACGTGCAATTACATTTTGTCAGTATACAATCGCTGTAGAACTATAGATAAATAATATATTAACTTACATGTGCACATCTTCTAGAAGAGGCTCCTCCGGACGTGGAGGATCTACCATCTGGCAAAGACCGAATTGCCTCATGACTCTCTATTGAGACATCTCCTCCACCTGACAATCGAAGATGATCTTCGATTTAGTCAGCCAGTAGTCCTCATCTCTAGTGCACATAATTGATAACCCGCAGGAATATCTTGCGGCTGTCTTAGCTGTCGTGTACGGCTCTCAAATGATCGATTCCTCCCTCAACGTGTCGAACTACTCGTTGAACGCCGGGTAGCAGCGGGTTACTTGATCTCCCGAGAAACGACACTGTTGGACAAATAGTTGTTAGTTTCCTTCATAGTGCAATATTGACAATGCAATTAACTAAACCTTTTAACTTACCTTGCGACCTGTCCAATGTGTACCGAATGTAGGCATGTTAATTCCCTCATGGTCAAATAGTAGATCAGACTCATAGACAATGGGTGTCTGTCCCTGGATGATAACCGCTTTATTCTTTGCTATGTGATCTGGAAGCCATGTTGTCGTCCTTTAATCTCTTGCGTATGAGTGGCCTTAACTAGACGCACAAATGGTAGTAGTCCTGCCCACTTCAACCTGCATACCGAGATTGCATAACAATTCGTTTACTTTGGCCCTCAAATATTTGAAACCCAACTAGAAATAAATGTCTCATACCTCTGCAGCCAATTAGGGTGTATCATCCAGGTAGACATGGGAGTGCGAGTCACTAGGTTCTTCAAGCTCCCTGGTTCAGCAGGCAATAAAGTTGACCAGGGCTTTCTATCTATATCAGCGCTAAGCAAAGTTCCTGCCATCTGCATAATAGAAAATTAAAACATAGTTCCGTACATATTAGAAATTTAAAACTTAGATCCATACATATTACAAATTTAAAACAGAGTCCATACGTATTACAAATTTAAAACAGAGTGCATATATATTAAAAATTTAAAAGAGAGTCCATACATATTACAAATTTATAACATAGTTCCATACGAACTACAAATTTAAAACATAGTTCCATACATAATACAAATTCTAGTTTCTTCCTCTGCCTCTTGTTCCTCGCCTGCCATGTCTACCACGTCCACGAGGATTCGCTCCTCCTGTCCCAAAGATGTGACAATTGGTGTCTCTATGACCAAACTGATTATATAGAAAACATTGTCTAGTAGGCCTTCGGCTTCGGATTCATCCTTATCATTACGGATGCGAACACATTGTCGCCTTCCTCTGTATGTCCGCATTACTCCAAGATCTGGGATGTAAATCCTTTCACCAGGGTTTATTTTATTGAAATTGCCCCATGCCCTATATCCCATCATCTTGCCAGTCCATGCATTGATCACCGACTCCTTAAGAAAATAAGGAGACACAAACAATCTCGCATCCGTACCTAACCGTTTGCACGCAGCAAGTACATGAAAGTAAGGCAGATGCAGCAGCTTGGGTTTCTTGCAGGTGCACTCACACGTCGGCTAGTCCTCATTGCCTATCCTCACCTCTTGTGTCTTTATCTCTTCTCTAGATCTTATCCTGTTGGAAGGGATGCGCACCTCGAATCTTCGTTCTTGGTTACCGATGGCGACGACGTGCATAAACCGAGCCTTTTCCATTTTGTCATTCATGTAATCCATGATCTTTGAATAATAACTCGTGTTTGGGTTGTTGATGATATGTATCTGAGCAATCCAGAGTCTATCTCTAAAGTACTTCAAAGTTCCAGTGAAAATACACTCCACAATAGCTGTTAATGGCAGAGCCCTGCTTCCTCTCAAGACGAAGTTGTAAGTTTCGGCAAGATTTGTAGTCATGACGCCAAACCTAGCACCATGAGTGTCGTGCAGCAGAGACCACCTCTCCACAGGCTCGTGCTCTATCCATTCTTGAAAATTCTTAATCCTTCTGCCAGGCCTCCTCCTAGTACCGGGTTGGTCAAATGCTGGCAAATTGCTTAGAGCAATGGGTTCTTCCTCCGGTGCTGCTGCTCCCGCTACTGTCTGTGCAGCTACCGCGGCCGCATGAGTCGTGACAGCTGCTGCTCTAGCTGCTTCTGCCTAACATGTTTTTTTGTGAATTCATCTAGATAGGTCCGACACTTGATATACTTAGACTCCTGGTTCTGCTTGCAAAGCTTCTCGAATAGGTTCATTAGGGCTTTGTTCCTGAACTGTGAGAAAAAGTTGGCCCCTAGATGCCGCATGCACCAACGACTCTGCATGTCCTTCCATGGAGTTGGTTCATCAAGAGCAGGCTGCGTCAGCTTCCTTATCACACTGAGTATACCCAGATGCATGTGATGAAGGACGCACACATTCGGTACATCCCTCACAATTGCTATCTTCAGCTGCCTGAAAAACCGTACCCAACTCTCGGTGTTCTCGCTCTCCACGAAAGCAAATGCAAATGGAACAACTTGATTGTTCTCGTCTTAACCTATGGCAGTCAAGATCTGGCCCCTGTACTTGCCAGTGAGAAATGTACCATCCACAGAAATGACTGGTCGACAGTGAGTGAAAGCTTCTATTGATATAGCAAATGATAAGAACACTCGATGTAGCACCCTCAAATTGGGTTCTTGAGGCAACGTAAAGTGTTGGATGTCGACGTATGTGCCTGGATTCCTAGCCTGCCGTGTCTGGAGCATCCAAACAACATAGTCGTATCCGCCTCGAAAAGAACCAAATCTTGCCTCCAGTGCCCTCTGCTTAGTCCTCCAAGCCTTTCCGTAAGAAATATTATAGCGAAATCTGATAGCAACTTTGTTGATGATAGCTTTCACCACCATGGTTTTGGTCTCCACTATCTCAGTGTATAACAGTCTGGCCAGGAGGGTTGACGTGAGATTATGATGGTCTTGAAGAAGGTTGGGAAGTTGACATGTGTGATGCACAACGTCGCTAACCTTCCAGTTGGTGTCATACTTAGGATGATGGGCATGGACCCTGGGCGGACATCCGGCTTCCTCGCAAACCAAAGTCAAATATTGTTGGGATGATACCTTTGTTTTGAAGACCCGTTGCGTGGACAATGCCCACTCAACGATTGCTTCCTACAGATGCCTCTTGCTAGGATATAATGCACCCAGGGAGATGTTGTTTGCGTGATAGTGCCACGCGGAATCATGTCCATCGTTCACATTCATTGCTGCTGAGTTATCACTGTCGCCTTCTGAATCTTCGGCTTCCATCTGATCTTGCAAGCAACCTTCGTGTATCTCGTCCTCTTCGACCTCACCACTGAATATCTTCTCCTGTCCCATGACTACCTTCAGCTCATTCATATCCACCACCCTCGGTGTGTGCATAACTACTCCGACCAGGTTCATAACCACCACCATCGGTGTGCGCATAATTACTCTGACCAGGTTCATAACCACCTCCGACATCTTGGCCTTGACTCCTCTGGCCATGATAGTAGCCACCACCACCTTCGCCTTCGGGTTGACTGCTCTGGTCACGATCATAACCACCACCAACATGTTGTGGCTGACTACTTTGGCCATGATCGTTCCCAGGCTCTTTCGCCACAGGAAGCACAAAGACAGTGGGGTTAACTACCCTTTTCAGATAGGCTTTCACCCATTTGACCCATTTAGCTTGCACTTCTATCGGTCTCAAATAAAAATCAGGTTTAATCCTTGACTTAGTCCATAATACAGACACACCGATAGTATGGGTCGGAGGGAGCCCTAAACGAGCAGATAATCAATCCTTCAACTCAGTAACGGATACTATTTCAGGATTCTAGAGCACTTCATCAATAAGATTAAACTCGCCCAAATCAACTCCGTACTCGTTTGATTTGACGATACCGTCACCATAGTAGAACCTAAACACTACATTATTTGACAGAACTTCTGATCTAAAAAAATACCGCATTTTGTCAAATGCCCGTACAATGGCACATTATAGTCTACAAATATACTTATAATCCTATAACCGAATAATCTTGCAGCTAACAGACCACATCCAAAGCTACCGATAAACATACACAAATGACTGAAGTTAGCAAGAAAATTAGGATTTACCCTTGAAGCGTGTGAAGTCCTGCCGTGCAGCAACCTCCAGTCACCTGATCGGCACCTCCACCATGCAGCTGCCTCAAGCCCTAGCCCCAGCATCCACCCGGGGCCAGTCCTGAGATTTTTTGGGCCTAGGGCGAGACTAAAGTTGGGCCCTTAATATAGACATCGCAATAATACTAATGAGTATTTTACACGAAAAACGAATATTGTCAATAACATTTAAATGCTCCAAAAGCAATATGCATATCAAACAAATTATACATATTACCCTAAAAATTTCTTCTATCATTTCTCGATGCAAAGTCACTTATTATGGGGTCAATGTCGATGTCATGCAAAAACATCTCCTCTATGTGGTTGTACCAATGTAGCCACCTCTTTTGCTCTTTTCTTTTAGCGTGACCAAATAGACACTTTCTCGACAAGGACGACATGATCTAAAAAACAAATTTATATCAAATATCAATTGGTACAAACTATGCATCATGTATGTAAAGGTAGATATTTGGAATGCCAATAAAATGTTAAATATACCTCGGATTGGTCAAATCGGCGATGTGTTGTGTGCACCGCGCTTAGAGAAGCGAAAGAAAAGCTAAATTTAGGAAAAAACACGAGTCTTAAATCGCAATGCATTGTTACCGTGCTCGTGCTCCCGTCAGTCAGCCCTGGCCATTAGAAGTTCACTAAAGATATCAACCACATGCGGACACGGCTGGGCGCCTGGTCAGTCCGTCGCCCATCGGTCGGTGGCGGCTTGGGTCGGTGGCGGCTTGGGTGCCTCCACGCCTGGCGCGGCCGCGCAAGTCAGATAGTCGATCAGGCGACATGGAACATATAACTCTTTTTTTACTCGACTTGTACTCCCTCCGTTTCAAAATATAAGATGTTTTAGATTTATGAAGGGAGTATATCTAGACTTTTTTTAGTATATTATTTAGGTTTAAAGTAAACTTACACACTAAAAGATGTTTAAATACACTCTACTCACAAAGCTAAAACATCTTATATTTTGAAACAGAGGGAGTAGGGAGTCGCCGCCTGGTACACACGAGTAGCGCGACACAGAAATTAATTGATCCTGCCTATTTTTCATGTACCTGATGGCTAATGCTACATGGCCCAATAGACACATTTTCTGCCGAAAATAGAAGTACTAGTACCGTACATGTACATACACCTGGGGTGGGGCCCTTGGATTTTTTGGGCCCTAGGCGGCCGCACACACTGCCCACCCCAGGACCGGCTCTGCCTCCACTATAGCCATTGCTCTTCAAGAACACCACAAAATCCTTCCACGAAAACGTCTCAAATCACTTCACGAGACTATCCCATGAGTAGATCGAGAACCTACTAGCTTCCTAATATGTTTCAGCAGCAACTTTTGGTGGAAAACAGCGCAAAACTAAGCTCCAAATCGGTGCAGCTCGCATAGGCAGAAGAACAACGAGAGAGAGAGAGAGAGAAAGAGAGAGAGAGAGGAAGAAGAGCATGGGCGGGGCAGGGCTGGGCTGGGCACGGCGCGAGGATAAGAAGGAGCCCGTCTGCTTTTCAAAAGCTGACGCCTCACCGGTCGACGTTTCAAGTAACGATGCCCCTTTCGGCGGTTCAAGTAACGACGCGTCGCTTTGTCGGCCGACAACCCGGCTGGGTGGGGACCGTCTCACACCTTTCGGCACATCAAAAGCCGATCCGGTCTAGTCGGTTTTCCAAAAGCCGACCTAGGCTGGTCGGTGCATCAAAAGACGACACCGCGCTAGATTCGTTAATACGCCAAATCGGTATTATTCGTGGAATTAATTAAAAAATGTATTATTTTAAAAAAATAGTTAACGCCCCGCTAAAGGGCTATCGGGCCCACCCTAAAAAAATCGTCGGCGCGGTCCTTTTTGTTATCAGGCGCCCCCAGGCTGAACCCAACCCACAGGGGGTAGGGGGGCGCCGAATGAAGCTAAAAACAACACGGGTCAGCCTTGATAGTGAGATATGTGCATTGTTTCTAGAGCCATCGGGTCCTGTCGTCTGGCCACACGGCGGCGCGCCCTTTTGTTCCGGCCCTTTCCAACTCTTCCCACCTAGGTTTTCCCCCTTACCCGCTATATCTAGGGCGGCCGCTATTGCCATCCATAGATCCACACCGCTTTCTCTCACCATGGACACCCCACACTGGGCATATCTCACTCTCGAGGAGACGGAGGCGTTGTGCGCCTCCAGCTACCCATATTTGTCGGGCTACCGGCTGCCTCTCGACTGGATGTTGAGCGCCAGAGGGGTGCATGTCCCTCCATGTGCCTCGTGGTTCCGGCCGCCGCGAGGTCATCACGAGCCACTACTACCTCGAGCTCACGCCGGAGCAGCGGATGGATCCCAATTGGTGCCCCAACAACACCGCTACCTGGACTGCCTTCTTCGCTAATCGGCGGGAAAGAGAGCTCGTGAGGTACGGGGCAACGACCCTCCTCCGGTCAACCACAATGAAACCCGCCGACGGCTATGGTGGGCGAACCGGACACTTGACTGTGTGATGCGCCACATCGTAGAAGGAAATCATCCTCGCTTGCGGTACCCGCACTTTCAGCCACCGCCGAGCCCAAGCAAGGGCAGCAGCGGTTGTGGGCGCGACTTTGTCGCCAAACAGGACACCCCACCTCCGGGCGTCCTGGCTTCGAGGCCGGAGTGGCGGGTGCCTCCGGAATACGCTATGGCCGTGCGCCAGTTTGGACGCATCGGTGACCCAGAGGAGTTCCCGGGGCAGAGCGCGGCCATGCGCGCCTCTTTGTACCATGCGGAGGACGACACAGTGGGATGTTGCAGCAGCTGTAGCCATCGGTCCCCGCAGCCTGCGCTGATCGACGGTTTACGCTACCCGCATCATACTGCGGAAGGACACATGTTATAGATGCGCGCGCCAAGGGACGACGATGACGACCCCGAAGCCATGTACTACATAACTAGGTAGTATTATGACTAATTTCTTTTTAGAGCATGTAATAAAATTGTTGAATAATAAAATTCATGATTGTTGTGGGCGTACGACTGGGCGCCAGCGCCCCTCTCCCCCCAAACCGTAAACCAATCTAGTGCCCCCCTCCATACAACTCAAAAGTCGATCCGACGTGGAATCTAGGATATCCCTAGGAGACTCGTAGCCGGATAAGTGAAAACACCGCCTTGATAGAGCCTTCAAAAGAGTGTGTTCTCCTATAGCCCGGCCAGTGATCGAGGGTAGGTTTTCACCCTACAACACGCGCCTTACGGACTCAACGGAGACCCTCCTTACTGCTTGGCCTCACGTTGGAAGACCCTTCTTTTTATCATTTTCCTTTTCTTGTTCTTGTTCTTTTTTTCCTTATATATGTTTTTTCATTTTCTTCCATCTCATTTTTAACATATTCAATCTTTTTTGTGGAACATTTTTCTACACATGGACACATTTTTTATGTATATGAAAATTTATCAATATTATTTACGCACAAATAAACCATTTTCTTTGAGAGATTCCACTAATCTATTAATAATCATCAACATATGTACAAAGGTTCCCAAAAGTAACAAAATTTACAAAACCTGTTGAATTGCTCTTGAAAATTGATAGTATAAGAAGAGCTTTCCTTTGGGGCGCCTAGTGATAAGGTCAACTAGAAGCTAGTTGGGGATCCTCAACCTCACAAAGTTTACTTTCGGTTTTTCGAATGAGGTGGTTTTGATATGGATGGAACGAAAACCCCAACCTTGGACGGGTCTTGAAAACTCTTGTAATACTCATGATCATGATCTCTTTTCGGTGGCAACTGGTGGGCATTGGAAATGGATAGAAGACCCTTCTGAGGAGGTGGCTTGGCTTGACGGTATGAGGCCAGTGGACACTGCACCTCTTATTTTTGACCGCTCAAGTAAGATGAAATCTTCGCTCCATAAAGCCATGGAAGATGATTATTGGGTTTCTGAAATCAACACCCACGATGGATTAGCATGGAGCACATCACACAATTATACAAGATTTGGGAAATGCTTGCCAATGTGCATTTGGACAAAACCACGACGGATAACATCCTTTGGAAGTTCACCAATGATGGATCCTACCCTGCAAAGTCGGCCTACAAGATGCAATTTTCGGGATTTACAAACTCTCCAATGCCAATGTTGGTTTGAAGTTGTGGTCATCTCCAAAATGCAAAACTTTCGCATGGTAAATCTTTCAAAATTTAGTTTGTACAACTAAAAGAACATTTCATGATCTCTAGTGTTTTGTGTGTGTTAGATAACAATACCAAGAATTATTTGATTGTGTGTTAAGTGTTATAGATTATATTCTTCAAAAGGAACTGCATGCCAAATGCAGCTAAACAAGAGTTGTGGGGGTAGATTATCCGCCCCTAGTAAGGGCCGGATTATCTGCCCTAGTCTCAATCACCAAACGGTACCAAGGCGCGTCATGCTGCATGGGGGAGGAGTTTCACCCCGGATTGTCTTGCCAGGGCCGGATCTTTTGCCTGGACCGGAAAATCCGCCCCTCCCAGGGGAGCGGATAATCCGCCCTTAGGATTTTTTCGCAAACGAGGCAAGGCGCATCGTGCGGTATGGGAGCGGATGTTTCCCCCGGATTGTTCGACCAAGGCTGGAGTTTTTGCCCCTGGCCAAATAATCTTCCCCTCCAGGGGGCCGAATAATCCTCATCCCAAGATTTTTCACAAGGCAGCCAAGACGCGTCAAGCGGTATGGGGGCAGACATTTGGCCCGGATTTTTTGGTTCCGGGCCAGATGTTTGTCCCGGCCAGATTATCTGACCCCCACTTAGGCCGGATTATCCGGCCCAAGTTTCTTCCAACGACTAGTTTTGGCAGAGGGTATTTATACCCCATTTGATCCCCATTCTAGTTCCTCTATTATCCTACAAAAAAGTGCAGTGTTGTTCATATCAATCCCCGCGAGATCTCCACTTTCAATCACCCAAAGGCTTTGATCAGTGGGGGATCGAAGGAGGAGGCCTTAATCTTCATCGGCACCAATCAAGATCTTCATTTCCCCTCCATTCACTTGGGGGACTCTTGATCTAGAATTTCTTACAAATATCTAGATCTCGGTTTTGTTTATTGATAAACTTGTTTTATTGTGGCAGCTTGTTGTCATCACGGGAGCCTCCAATTCAGTTGTGGATGTGTGCCCCGGTAGCGTTGTAAAGGCACTGGTATCTGCCTCGAAGGGTACCACATAGTGGAAAGGTGGATCAAGCCAGTTGGGGCGAGATCCACCGGAGAACAGGGTGAGGCTATTGTGGGGTGGTGGTCTTAGTACCTCCCATCCCTCCAACATAGACGTACTTCCCTTAACAAGGAAGGAACTACGGTAAAACAAATCATGTGCCTCTGCGTGCTTCACTATGGTTACCTCGTTCCTCTCAGGGCCTTTACTCGCTTACTAGCTAGGTTGTCATATAGGAAATTCATCTTAGTTGCATATCTAGAGAATTTACCTTTGTGTCAAGCCTAAAACTGAAAAGGAATTAAACTTTGGAGTATCACCTATTCACCCCCTTTAGATGCCTAGGTATCAGAGCCTCGGATCTTTATTCGGTCTTTACCGCCTAAGAGAGTATGGCTACTCGAGGAGATGGTATTGAGGCTAGGGATAAGGTCACCATGGATGATCTCAATGAAAGGAATATGCCTGAGAGGCAATAATAAATGGTTATTATGTTATTCCAGGTTTATAATAGTTGTTTATTTCTCATGCTATAATTGTGTTAAAAGGAAATGTTAATACATGTGTGTTTAATAAACAAATGTTCCTAGTGATCCCTCTCATTACACTAGCTTGTTGATTAACAAATGATCAAGGTTTCCTGATCATGACATTGGATGTTGTTAATAAAGAGGTCACAACATTGGTGGAATGATGAGATGAACAAACTCCCAAAGTATAGTAATACGATCATGCCATTATGTTTACACTACTATAACGTCATTCGAAGTAACCCTAATCCTTAGACCATGAGATCACGTTAATGGCTGTCTCAGGAAGAGTACTTTGAGTACATTAAACGTTACACCGTAACAGGGTGATTATAAAGGTGTCATCGGATACTTGGAAATTGTTAGTTGAGACTCGTGGATTAAGAGTGGGATTTTTCCATTCTGACGACGGAGAGATATACTCAGGGCCCTCTCGGTGATATCACATTAACATAGCTTGTAAGCAAGTGATAACGATCACTAAGAATGTTATATCATGGGAATGAGAAAAGAGTACTTGTCAGTAACGGGATCGAACAAGGTATGGATGATATCAAAAGATCGGATCTCGGACAAGTAAAATATCGCGAGACAAAAGGAATTGGTTATTGTGAATAAAGGTTCACACGATCACTAGTCTATCGTTTTAGTTGGTGGGAGTCATTATGGATCTCCAGGTCCCGCTAATGATTATTGATCGGAGAGTGTCTCATGTCCACGCAGCTCATGAACCCGTAGGAAGACACACTTAAAGGGTAGTCAATGCATTTGAGTGGATAGAGAACATAGGAGAAAATACTAGATAGTGCAGGAATTGTTCTGATGAATCTACCGAAATAGTTTCAGTGTATCAGAATATTATCGTAGATTGGATTATCATTGTGTTCATTAAATGAAGTACTTATTAAATGAAGTGTTCATTGAATGAGTGGCATTAAATCAAGTGAATTAAACAGGAGTTTTAATTGCATGACTCTTGATTTTGAGAGGAGATTAAACATGAGAAAGTGGAGTTGAATTTCGGGTGAGTGGAGCCTCCACCCACATGAATGAGGGAGAGGTGGGGGCACCCACCTAGGCCACCGGCCATGGCAAGGGGCTGCCACCTCCCCCTATAAAAGGTGGGGTGGAGCTTCTCTCTCTCACACACTCATCCTTCTCCTCTCATATGCCCTTTGGTAGGTATCTTCCTCCCTATCTAGCCTTGTCCATTTCCACGGGCATGGAGCTTAGGCGAAGCCCTACTCAAGATATTCTCCACCACCATCACCACCATGTCGTAGTGTTGGCAGAGTTCCCGAGGATCCCCTGCTTCTGCTTCCGCATTGGAGCGAGGGACTAAAGTCATCGACACATCGTACGTGTGATCGGTTACGGAGGCGCTGCACTTGTGGCGTTGGTCATAGCATCCTTGAGGATGGTCGTGTACACTCTATAACAACCACATTTTTTCCCAGGGACGTTATCCCTCTTTACGCTCTTCAGGGGTGAGTCCATCTGAAACCGTTACAAGTGTCACCTAGATATGATCTTGGTAGTTGTAATCATAGAATTTTTTTGTTTTCCATGCAACGAACCCCATCAGTCAAGTCTTTGGGAACAAGCTTAACAAAAACCATGCAGACTTAGTTGCAAGAAATGCATGAAATGATAGCATGTCTTATGTCAACCCCAGCCACACCTCCATCTTCCGCTGAGGCTACAACTCCTCTTTCAAATGACAAAGCTAAGGCTAACTCCGAGGAAAAGGATTTGGAGGACGAAGATAAAAATAAGAGCTCCTCTTCTAAAAGGGAAAGTGGTGCAATGAAGTTATGCAAAAGACATAATTATCACCAAAAGACTTCCAATGAAGTTATGCAAGAAATGGATGCATTCAAGGTTGCACCAAAAATGCTGAAGATGCTCGTGCGCGAGCAATTGGAATGCAAAAAGGTGTAAATGTTGCCTTAAAGGCCAACATTGTTGAGGAAGAAGAAGATGATAGGAGCATTGCCATAGCTGGCATGGGTTGCCCTGAGGAGGTCAAACGAGCTCATGGTGAGTATATGGTGTTCTATGCAAGAAACTTTTGAAAAGATCCGGCTAAGGCAAAATCTGAGCTTGAATGCAAGAATGGATTTAGTGGAAGAAAGGAAAACGGTCCAAAACTGAGACCTTGCTACAATTGTGGGGACCGTTTACATTTTGTTGCCGAGTGCCCCTATCAAAATATTAGAATATCATAGAGGTAGACTAGTTCTCAAGGAGAAGTAAAAAGCTCCACGTAAGAAGCCATTCAATAAGAAAAATGGTCTATACAAGAAGTTACCAAAGATAGTGTTTGTATCCCAAGAAGAGTACTCATCCGCAAGCGAAGACGAAGAAGACGATGAAAGCACAAGAGAAGTGGTAGCCATAGCTACCACATCTACACCAACCGCTTCGCTCTTCGACTCTCGCAATGAGAACTCCTTCAACAAGAACGTCACTTGTCTCATGGCAAGAGGTTCCGAGGTATCACCTTCCATCACTTCCTTTCCTAAGACTATTATGAATGTTGATATGGATGATCCTACTAGTCTTAAAGTGAAAGAATAAGTTATTGCTTTGGACCATTTTATAACTAACTTGCAAGGTGAGCACAAGATGCATTTTGAGGCCCTAATGGGTCAAGTTGTTCATCACGGAGACGATGCCTAAGCACGATCAAATAACCATTTCCTATGGTGATAAGTCCAAATCAAAGGTATTGGGTATTGGCAAGGTAGTGGTTTCTCACGATATCTCTCTCGTGGACATCATGCTTGTTGAGACCCTTGGGTACAATTTACTTTTTGTTCATGCCCTTGGTAAGATGGGCTTTGCTATTTTTATTGATGATGATATTGTGGTACTCTTGTGGAGCAAGTCTCTAAAGGTCGCTTTCTATGGGTATGTCGAAAATGACTTGTATGTGGTGGACTTTTCGGGGAAAACCACTACAGGTCCGATGTGCTTATTCGAAAAGGCTGATGTGGGCCAGTTATGGTGTCGCCGTCTAGCCCACGTCTACATGAGAACTTTGAAAAGTCTTCACAAGGGTGGCCACATTCTTGGCCTAAAAGAAAATGTTTCATTTGCCAAAGATCATGTTTTGCAGGGCTTGTGTTGAAGTAAAGATGCATGATTCTCCCCGTCGAAGGAAGACTATTATTTTGTCAAGGAGGATCTTAGAGCTCCTTCATGTGGATCTTTTTGGTCTTCCTTCTCATGCAAGTCTCGGTGGGAAGAAGTATTACCTTGTTATTATTGATGACTACTCAAGGTACACATGGGTCTACTTCTTCAAGCAGAAGAGTGAGACCCAACAAACCGTCATTGACTTTGCCAATGAGGTTCAACGTTAACACAACATCCCTATTTTGGCAATAAGAAGCAACAACAAGTCTGAATTCAAGAACTACATTCTGAATGAATTCTTAAGTGAAGAGGGGATAAGACATTAATATTCCGCCACGTACACCCCTCAACAAAATGGTGCAGCCGAGAGGAAAACCGGACTTTGGTGGATATGACAAGGTATATGTTGGCTGAATTCAAGTCCCCATATAATTTATGGGCTGAATCTATATCCACAACATGTCACTCATCAAACCGGCTTTATCTCCCCAAGATTTTGGATAAGACACCCTATGATATACTTACTAGTAACAAGCCCAACATTTCATACTTCTAGTGTTCGGTTGTAAGTGTTTATTTCTCATTAAAGGAGTTCATTTGTCTAAATTTGAGTCTAAGGCTTTAGAAGGTATTTTGTTGGTTATAGTGTTGAGTCCCACACTTATAGAGTCTACAATAAGACCTCTAGAATTGTTGTAGATTCTTGTAGTGTGGTGTTCGAGGAAAATGATGGATCCCATGTGGGGCAAGCAGATGTTTGTGATACAAATCTTGAAATACCCCCAAGATGCCATAAGAAGAATGGGTGTGGGATTTTACCGCCCCGTTGAGGAACCCCTTGTGGCGGATCAGGAAGGACAATGTTCTACCCAAGTAGAGCCCTCATCTACACAAGATGAACAAACTCCACCTGCTGAAGCAACTACGGCACCTTCTCAACAAACTTCTAAAGATCATCCATCAACTGGTCAGGATGGAAGTCCCATGCTAGATTATCCGGCCCTACAACTCCCTATCGCACCAGCAATAACTAGGAAACAACTGAAGCTCCCAGGCCAGATTATCCGGCCCTACCAGTCTAGAATTGCAACATCCTGAGACGGTTGTGGATCAAGATCAAGGGCAAGAATCTTCACCAACTATCAGTGTTGAATCTGCTGCTAATCAAGGTCAAGTTTTTGGTCAAGACGGGGACAAGAATGATGAAGATATTCCTCCAATAAACAATAAGGAAATCGAAACTTGTCGCAAAGCTCAAGCTGAAAGAAAGCTTGAACTCAGAGGTCAAACACTTGATAAAGTGGTGGGTGATCTAAGGAGAATGATGCCCACAAGGGGTGAGTTAGCACAATTTTGCGACCATCAAGCCCATATATCCATGGTGGAACCCAAGTAGGTTTTTGAAGCACTTGAAGATCTGGTCTAGGTTGTGGCTATGCATGAAGAGCTCAACAATTTCGAGTGCAACAAAATATGAAAGCTAGTAGAGAAGCCTAAAGAATGCCACAATGTTATCAGCACAAAGTGGATATTCAAGAATAAGTAAGATGAGATGGAATTGTTGTGAGGAACAAGGCAAGACTAGTTTCACAAGGCTTCTCTCAAGTGGAAGGCATCTACTTTGGCAAGACTTATGCTCCATCCGCTTGCCTTGAGTCCATCTGTATCCTCCATGCTTATGCATCTCGTCATAATTTTAAATTACAGCAAATGGATGTTAAAAGTGCCTTTCTTAATGGTCTATTGCATGAGTTGGTATATGTTAAGCAACCCCCGGGCTTCGAGGACCCAAACTTTCCTAACCACGTCTACAAACTCGATAAGGCGCTCTATGGCCTTAAACAAGCCCCACATGCGTGGTATGAGCATCTTAAAGAGTTATTGCTAGACCGTGGTTTTGAGGTTGGGCAGATTGACCCCACTCTTTTTACTAAGAAGGCTAATGGGGAGCTTTTAGTATGCCAATTATATGTACATGACATTATCTTTGGCTCTACTAACCAAGCTTTTAATGATGAATTTTCAAAGCTTATGACTGATAGGTTCGAGATTGTTGGGAATATGCCCTAGAGGCAATCATGTATGATGTTATTCCTGTGTATTCATAAGGTTATGGTCCATGTATGAACTACTGATATGTATCATTGAATATGTGATTCGATTGTGGAACTACATATTCATGTTGTTCATACTAATTGTCCTTGGTCATTAAGGTTGTGCCGGACACACAACTTAGACCAATGTCAAAGTCGGCAGATGACTAGGTTCCACTTGTCATGGGCATGGAGATGCTATTCCGACTTACACGGATTCGGCTAAAGAGTTTAGCAAGTCGGACTGACCCATATTGAGATGCAACGAACAAGTCGTCATTTGCATGTCTCAATCAATGTAATCCTTAGACCTGAGGTCATTGCACAATCCGAGTTGAGGATCTCTGACTTAGGTTCTGTCAAACGCTGTTCCGTCATTGGGCAGTTATAAAGGCGGAGTTCGGGTCGACTGAGAATCAAGCTGCGTGATGTGAATAACCAAGACGGGATTTTGCCCCTCCATTTGGAGAGATATTCTCTGGGCCCTCTCGGAAGATATGATTCGGAAAGCATGGCCATGCGTGTCACGGTTAAGTGTTAACCGAGGCAACCGACTAAGAGTTAGTCAGATGAATCACTTATCTCGGATCGAGAAAGAGAGTCGGACTATTTAAGGGATGACGATCATTCGCCTATAGTCCGACAAGGTATATCGTGAGGCAGAAGGGACTCAGACGAAAGTCGCATTGGAAAGGTATGTCGTCATGACTTATTGGTACTTGGGAGTTGGCACGTTCTGCTAGGAGCCGCTACCAACTGATTGATCACGAGTGAGACTCATGAGCCTGTCGGGTCACACACTTAAGAGCGGGAGCAAGTTTGGGTTAGACCCAAACAGGAAACCTATTTGGGTTGGACCCAAATAGAGACATGGACTTAGTCAGCAAGTGAGACTTGCAGTGGCTAATATAGGCCTTTTTAGTGAATGGGCCACAAGTGAGTGGAGCCCACTTTCACTCCCTATATAAGCTGGGGCGCAGGTGCTTAGAGCACAAGGTTAGGTCACTCCATGTGTTGGAAACCCTAGCCCCAGCCCGTCCTGTCGCCGTCGAACCGGATCTAGCAGTCCATTGTCGATGCTCCTCCTCATACGTGTGGATACCGGCGGAGGTGTTGTACATTCAACACTTCGACGATCGTGAAGAAAGTATGGATCATGGATCGTGGAACCGGAACGGATCGCGAGGACTACACTGCATCAAGCGACGTGCTTCATCAATTCCGCAACTGCGCGTCTAGTGGTAATCCTCGTGGCCTTCTACCTGAGCTGGATCTTGGGATCACCGCGTAGGGAAAAAGTTTTGTTTATCTCTACGTGGCCCAACAGAGATGTCTACGATGGGAGAGTTAAGGTTCTTTCTTGGATTCAAGATAAAGCAACTAAGAGAAGGAACCTTCATTAATCAAGCAAAGTACATCCAAGACATGCTCAAGAGATTCAAGATGGCGGACCTTAATGGCGTTGCTACGCCAATACAAACTAAATGGCACCTCGAGTTAAATCCCAATGGTAAAGATGTGGATCAAAAGGTATACTGGTCCATGATCGGCTCCTTACTTTACCTTTGTGCATCGAGACCCAATATTGTGTTGAGTGTAGGAGTGTGTGCAAGGTATCAAGCAACTCCTAAAGAAAGCCACTTAGCGACGGTCAAGAGAATCTTCCGATATTTGGTTCATTCCCCTAATTATGGATTATGGTATCCCAAAGGCTCTAACTTCTATCTATGTGGCGATACTGATTCAGATTGGGCTGGTCATAAGGATGATATAAAATCAACTTCTGGAGCTTGTCAATTTCTGGGCAGATCCTTGGTGTGTTGGTCTTCTAAGAAATAAAATTATATATCTCTCTCCACCACCGAAGCTGAATATGTGGCTGTTGCAAGTGCATGTACTCAGTTGTAATGGATGAGGCAAACTTTAAAGGAATACAGTGTCAGTTATGACAAAGTGCCTCTTTTATGTGACAATGAAAGTGCCATCAAAATTGCTTACAATCCGGTGCAACACACCAGAACTAAACATATTGAGATACACAATCTTTTCATTCGAGATCATGTTGCTCGTGGAGATATTGAACTATCTTTTGTGAGCACAAAGAATCAACTTGCAGATATTTTCACGAAGCCTCTTGATGAAGCAAGTTTTTTTTACTTAAGGAATGAGATAAATATCATGGATTCAAGGAGCTTGACTTGATACCCCTTGCATACACTTCTATGTCTTTACCACTATTTGGTTTAGATGCGGGCATGGATATAGGGGGAGTGTGGTCCTAACTATTGGGCTAACCCTCCCCCCATAATGCTGAAAATGAGATAAATCATTTCTCTTAATATCATTGTGTGATATGTGAGCTTATTGATGAGTATTGGTCATTAACCCAAGATATATCTTCGCGTTGTCATACCATACACCGCCTCTTCTTGGTGAAGAGTTGGGTCCTTATGGATCTTTTTGGTTTTTATTGCCTATCCTTTGTTCTTATGGAAAACACGCTCAATATTGGCTTTTCTTTGTTTTTGGCTCTTACAATTTTGGGTGTGTAGTACCATCTTAGTTTGGTTATCTAAACCTAAGCCTTTTTCCCTCTTTTCCCTTTTTGCATTTTGATGCCAAAGGGAAAGAAGAAGTTCTTTTAGGCTATTGAGGGGATTTGCATGGGTCGGGTACAAGCATATTTGCATTTTGAGCGCTTCTCTCTCTTTGCTTGTACCCATTTTAGTGTTGAACTTTTGTTTGCTTATTTGGTCGTGAGACTATGGTCACTATCTCTATGGATTTATCTCGTTGTATGCATCACGATGGTTATCACTATGGAATTATAGAATTATCTCTATGGATGTATTGAGATGGCGCTATCATCAGAAGTCTCAATATGGGGTTACTAAATTGTGTCTATCTCTATGTTATTGAGAACTTCATTATGGTGGATATGATACAACTCTCTCTAACTCATCATTTGTTCTTAGTTTCCTATTCATGAAAAGTCTTAAACCTATATGTGTGCATTTGTATTCAAATGCAAACTTGTTATATGCACACATTTAGGGAGAGTCTTTTTATCCTTGGAATTGTGATGTTATTAGGGTTCTATTGCAAATCCTAGTATTGTCATCTAACACCAAAAGGGGGAGATTGAAAGAACATTTCATGATTTCTATTGTTTTGTGTGTTAGATAACAATACCAAGGATTATTTGATTGTGTGTTAAGTGTTGCAGATTATATTGTCTGAAAGAAATTTCATGCCAAATACAGCTAAACAAGAGTTGTGGGGCGGATAATCCGGCCCTTGTTGGATAATCCGCCCCAGCCTCAATCGCCAAACGGTGCCAAGGTGTGTCGTGTTGTATGGAGGGCGGAGTTCCCCTAGATTGTCCAACAAGGGCCAAAGTTTTTGCCCCTGGCCAGATAATCTGCCCCTCCATGGGGGCAGATAATTCGCCCTGGGGGATTTTTCACAAGGAAACCAAGGCGCATCAAGCGCTATGGGGGCGGATATTTGGCCCAGATTTTCCGGTTTCGGGCCGGATGTTTGTCCCGACTGGATTACCCAGCCCAAGTTTCTTCCGATGGCTGATTTTTTCCAGGGGGTATTTATATCCCATCTGATCCCTGATACGTTGCTAACGTATCTATAATTTTTGATGTTCGATGCTTGTTTTATATCTACTTTCTTATGTTTTTTCCATACTTTGGAGTATATTTATATACTTTCTTGGACTAACCTATTAACAAGATGTCACAGTGCCAGTTGCGTGTTTTCTGCTGTTTTTGGTTCCAGGAAAGTCAGAAAATCAGTATCCTCGGAATTGGACGGGACTAAAGTCAAAGTCAATATTTTACCGGAAGACACGTGGAGTCTAAAGGAGAGACGGAGGGACACAGGGCGGCCACAGCACCCCTTGGCGCGGGCAGCCCTAGTCCGCGCCAGGGCTGTTGGAGATATGCCCAAGAGGCAATAATAAAAGTGATTATTATTATATCTTTGTGTTTATGATGAATGTTTACATCCCATGCTATAATTGTATTATTAGGAAACACTAATACATGTGTGTGTTGTAAACATATAAGAGTCCCTAGTAAGCCTCTTGTTGAACTAGCTTGTTGATTAATTGATGATCATGGTTTCCTGATCATGGACATTGGATGTGATTAATAACAAGGTTATATCATTAGGAGAATGATGTGATGGACACACACCCATAGTAAGCGTAGCATAAGATCAAGTCATTAAGTTTGTATTGCTGTAAGCTTTCAAATACATAGTAACCTATTCCTTCGACCATGAGGTTATGTTAATCACCATCACCGGATGGATACTTTGATGACATCAAACGCCGCTTCGTAACTGGGTGGTTATAAAAGTATCATTGGGTATTCTAAAAGTATGTGTTGAAGCGCATGAACCAAGATTGGGATTTGTCCATCCATATGACGGATAGATATGCTCTGGGCCCTCTCGGTGGAATGTCATCTAGTTAGCTTGCAAGCATGTGACTAGGTCACAAGGGATGACATATCACGGAACGAGTAAAGAGTACTTATTAGTAACGAGGTAGAACTAGGTATGGGGAAGCCGACGATCAAACCTCGGATAATTATAGTATCGCGAGACGAAGGGAATTAGTTTCGTATGTAAATGGTTCAATCGATCACGAAGTCATCGTTGAGTATGTGGGAGCCATTATGGATCTCCAGATCCCGCTAATGGTTATTGATAGGATATGTGTCTCTATCATGTCTACATATTCACGAACCGTAGGGTGACACACTTAAGGTTCGAAGTTGTTTTAAGTAGATATGGAATATGCGTTGGAGACCGAATGTTGTTCGGAGTCTCAGATTGGATTCGGGACATCACGAGGAGATCCGGAATGGTCCAGAGAATAAGATTCATATATAGGGGATCATTTTCTGAGTTAGGAAATGTTCTAGAGTGTTTGTATGAGGATTCTAGAAGGTTTCAGAATGTTCCGGAAGGTTCTAGAAGATATCTTGGAGTTTGCTTGAAAATCAAGATAGGGATCAAGGAGTCCTGGTGGGTCAAGACTAGGAGTCGTGGGGGAGGAGGACTCCTCCCCCACTCCCCAATCCGCCGGCCATAGAGGAGGGGAGTCCTACTAGGACTCCCCCTCCCCAAGGCGCCCTCCCCCCCTTAAATAGAAGGGCAAGGGCACCCCCTCCTCCCTTGCTCTCATAACTCCCAATCTCTGCCGCCTCTCTCCTCCACCTTTCTTCTGCACAGGCATAGGCGAAGCCCTGCAGAATTCTCTACTCCACCACCACGCCGTCGTGCTGCTGGGATTCCGTGGAGAAGATCTACTACCTCCGCTGCTCGCTGGAACGGGGAGAGGAAGGTCTGCTTCGACTCCGCACGTGTGACCGACTGCGGAAGCGCTGCCGAATCGCGGCGCCGGAAGGATCGTCCACTTGACCGACTGCGGAAGCGCTGCTGGAACGTGACGCCGGAAGGATCGTCCACACGATCTTGAGATCGGCAAGTGATCGACTACATCAACCACGAGATCTAATCTCGTTAACGCTTTCGGATCTACGAGGGTTAGTTCCTTTCTATCTCGTTGCTCATGTCTAATAGATTAGATCTTGGCTTTTATCTAGATTAGATCTGGGTTTTGTTCGTTCTTGCGGTAGAATTTTTTTGTTTTCCATGCTACGAACCCATCAGTGGTATCAGAGCTGTATCTATGCGTAGATCTGTTGCACGAGTAGAACACAATGTTTTTGTGGGCGTTGATGATTTTGTTGTCGGTGTCTTAGCGTGTACTTTGCATCTTGCGGCATGGTGGGATGAAGCGGCTCGGGCTAACATTACATGTCATCGCACATGAGACTTGCTCCACGCTTGGCGTGCAACTTGCTTTGCACAAGTGGCTTTGCGGGTGTCTGTCTCTCTCACCATAGTTAAGATTCAATTTACAATGAGCATCTTGACAACACTTGTATCAACGTTGTGGTCCTTGTTCGTAGGTAAGATCGGTCTTATGCGAAAGCGCCAAACCACATAAAACATGCAAAGAAAATTAGAGGCGTCTAACTTGTTTTTGCAGGGGTTTTGTGATGTGATATGGCCAACATGTGATTGTGATTGTATTTGATGTATGCAATGATCCTTGTTGTACTTTGGCAACCGGCAGGAGCCTAATGGTTGTCTTTAATTTTGTTAAGACCTGCGTGTCTATTCATCTTGTAATAGCTTTATTCCAAGTAATTGTAATAGTTGCTGGTGATGATGGACAACCATGAAGCAGCACCACTGACCTTGACGCAATGCTGGTGATGATGGAGATCATGTTCGTGCTTTGGAGATGGAGATCAAAGGCGCAAGAAGAAAAGGCCATATCATATCACACTAATTATGAATTGCATGTGATGTTAATCCTTTATGCATCTTGTATTGCTTAGATCGCGACGGTAGCATTATAAGATGATCCCTCTCACTAAAATATCAAGTAATAAAGTGTTCACCCTTAGTTGGCACGGTTTCTAAGACTCGTCGTTTCGAAGCATCTCGTGATGATCGAATGTGATAGATTCTACGTGTGCATACAACGGGTGCAAGCCAGATTTGCACATGCGGAAACTAAGGTTGTCTTGACGAGCCTAGCATGTACAGACATGGTCTCGGAACACGGAATACCGAAAGGTAGAGCATGAGTCATATAATTGATATGATGAACATGAAGATTGTTCGCCGATGAAACTACATCTTCTCTCGTGAAGATCGGACTTGGTGTAGTGGACTTGGTTCGTGTAATCACTAAGACAATGTGAGGGATGTTGTTTTGAGTGGGAGTTCACCTAGTTAGTTTAATAATTTGAACTCAATTTGTCATAAACTTAGTCTAAACTACTTGCAAATTGTTGTAGATTATGGCAACCCCCTCCATCAATTTCAATGCGTTCCTAGAGAAAGAAAAGCTTAAGAACAATGGAAGCAATTTCATGGACTGGTTCCGTGGACCGAAGATCGTCCTCAGGGCTGGTCAGTTGACCTATGTGCTCGATGCACCGCTAGGTGACCCACCTGCAGATAATGCCACCGATGACGAAAAGAATGTTTTCGCCACTCGGAAGAATCATTACTCCACAGTTCAGTGTGCCATCCTGTACGGTTTAGAAGCGGAGCTCCAACAGCGTTTTGAGCACCACGACCCGTTCAAGATCATTAAGGAGCTCAGGCTAATTTTTGAGACTCGCGCGGCCATGGAGAGCTATGAGGCCTCCGAGAAATTCTTTAACTGTAAGATGGAAGAGGGAAGCTCCGTTAGTGAGCACGTGCTCACCATGTCTGGGTACGCTAAGAAGCTCCAAGAGTTGGGAATATCGATTCCTAATGAATTGGGGATTCACCGTCTCCTTTAATCACTGCCACCAAGTTACTAGAACTTTGTGATGAACTACAACATGCACTGCATGAACAAGACGTTGCCTGAACTGTCGTCCATGCTGAAAACTGCTGAAGTGGAGATCAAGAAGGAGCAACAAGTGTTGATGGTCAATAAGACCACCAATTTCAAGAGACGGGGCAAGCTTAAGAACAAGGGCAACTTCAAGAAGGACGGCAAGAAAGCTGCCGCACCTGCTAAGAAACCCAAGGCTGGTCCTAAGCCTGAAACTGAATGCTTCTACTGCAAGGGTGCTGGTCACTGGAAGCGTAACTGCCCCAAGTACCTGGTGGATCTGAGAAACGGCAACATCAAGAAGAAAGGTATATTTGATATATGTGTTATAGATGTGTATCTTACTAGTAATCGTAGTAGTGCCTGGGTATTTGATACTGGTTTGGTTGCTCATATTTGTAACTCGAAACAGGAGCTGCGGAATAAACGAAGACTGGCAAGAGACGAGGTGACGATGCACGTTGGAAATGGCTCCAAGGTTGATGTGATCGCCGTCGGCACGCTCCCTCTACATCTACCTTCGGGATTAGTTTTAAATTTAAATAATTGTTATTTGGTGCCTGCGTTAAGCATGAACATTATATCTGGATCCTGTTTATTGCGAGACGGTTACTCTTTTAAGTCCGAGAATAAAGGTTGTTCGATTTATATGAGTAATATCTTTTATGGTAATGCACCAGAGATGAATGGTTTATTCTTACTGAATCTCGATAGTAGTGATACACATGTTCACAACATAGATGCTAAACGAATTAAACTGAATGATAATTCTACATACATGTGGCACTGTCGTCTTGGTCACATTGGAGTGAAGCGTATGAAGAAACTCCATTCTGATGGACTTCTTGAATCACTTGATTTTGAATCACTTGAAAGATGCGAAGCATGTCTAATGGGAAAAATGACTAAGACTCCATTCTCTGGTACAATGGAGCGAGCTACAGACTTATTGAAAATAATACATACCGATGTGTGCGGCCCAACGAGTGTAGCATCGCGTGGTGGATATCGTTATGTTCTCACTTTCACGGATGACTTGAGTAGATATGGGTATGTCTACTTTATGAAAAATAAGTCCGAAACTTTCGAGAAGTTTAAGGAATTTCAAAGTGAAGTGGAAAATCATCATAACAAGAAGATTAAGTTTCTGCGTTCTGATCGCGGAGGTGAATATCTGAGTTATGAGTTTAGCATGCATTTAAAGAAATGTGGAATACTTTCGCAGTTGACACCGCCGGGAACACCACAACGTAATGGTGTGTCCGAACGTCGTAATCGAACTCTCTTAGATATGGTTCGGTCTATGATGTCTCTTAAAGATTTACCGCTATCATTTTGGGGCTATGCATTAGAGACAGCCGCATTCACTTTAAATAGGGCACCGTCTAAATCCGTTGAAACGACACCGTACGAATTGTGGTTTGGTAAGAAACCTAAGTTGTCGTTCCTTAAAGTTTGGGGTTGCGAAGCATATGTAAAGAAGTTACAACCTGATAAGCTAGAACCCAAAGCGGAGAAATGCGTCTTCATAGGATACCCTAAAGAAACAATTGGGTATACCTTATATCATAGATCCGAAGGCAAAGTTTTCGTTGCAAAGAATGGATCCTTTCTTGAGAAGGAGTTTCTCTCGAAAGAGGTGACTGGAAGGAAAGTAGAACTCTATGAGGTTATTGAACCTTCTCTCGGATTTGAGAGTAGCGCAGCACCGAAAGATGTTTTTGTGCCGCCTGCACCAATTGGAGAGGAAGCTAATGATAATGATCATGAAACTTCAAATGAAGTTACTGCTGAACCTCGCAGGTCAACGAGGGTTCGTACCACTCCTGATTGGTATGACTCTGCCTTGAACGTCATGTTGGTGGACAACGCTGATGACCCTGCGACGTATGAAGAAGCTATGGTGAGCCCAGATTCCGACAAGTGGCTAGAAGCCATGAAATCCGAAATGGGATCCATGTACGAAAACCAAGTGTGGACTTTGGTGGACTTACCGGATGGCCGTAAGGCTGTCGAGAACAAATGGATTTTCAAGAGAAAAACAGATGCTGATGGTAATGTTACCGTCTATAAAGCTCGACTTGTCGCGAAAGGGTTCCGAAAAATTCAAGGAGTTGACTATGATGAGACTTTCTCACCAGTAGCGAAGCTAAAGTCTATGAGGATTTTGTTAGCAATTGCTGCACATTTCGATTATGAGATTTGGCAGATGGATGTCAAAACGGTGTTCCTTAATGGTGACATTGAGGAAGAGTTGTATATGGTACAACCTAAGGGTTTTGTCGATCCTAAAGATGCTGACAAGGTATGCAAACTTCAGCGGTCCATTTATGGACTGAAGCAAGCATCCCGGAGTTGGAATCAACGTTTTGATAAAGTAATCAAAAACTTTGGATTTATACAAACTTATGGAGAAGCTTGTATTTACAAGAAAGTGAGTGGGAGCTCTGTAGCATTCCTAGTACTATATGTAGATGACATATTGTTGATTGGGAATGATATAGAACTTCTTAATAGCGTCAAAACCTATTTGAATAATAGTTTTTCAATGAAGGATCTTGGCGAAGCGGCATATATTCTAGGCATCAAGATTTATAGAGATAGATCAAGACGCCTAATAGCGCTTTCACAAAGTACATACTTAGACAAAGTTCTAAAGAAGTTTAGAATGGAAGATAGCAAGAAAGGGTCCGTGCCCATGTTGTCAGGTAAGACCTTGAGTAAAACTCAAAGTCCAGCTACGGCAGAAGATAGAGAAAAGATGAATAATATTCCCTATGCCTCGGCCATAGGTTATATCATGTATGCCATGCTGTGTACAAGACCGGATATAGCACATGCTGTTAGTTTGACTAGCAGATATCAAAGTGATGCTGGAATGGAGCACTGGACAGCGGTCAAGAATATCCTAAAGTACCTTAATAGGACTAAGGATATGGTTCTTTCTTATGGAGGTGATGAACAACTTGTTGTAAACGGTTACACCGATGCTAGTTGGAACACCGATCCGGATGACTCAAAGTCACAGTCGGGATACGTATTTATTTTGAATGGTGCTGCAGTGAGCTGGAGGAGTGCGAAGCAAAGCGTTGTGGCGAAATCTTCAACTGAATCGGAATACATAGCTGCTTCGGAGGCTGCACAAGAAGCCGTTTGGATGAAGGAATTCATTACTGAACTCGGCGTGGTTCCCAGTGCGTTGGACCCGATGGCCATCGACTGTGACAACACAGGTGCCATAGCTAATGCGCAGGAGCCAAGGTCACATAGCAAGCTGAAGCACATCAAGCTACGTTTCCACGCTATTCGCGAGTATGTCCGAGATGGTGACATAAAGATTTGCAAAGTACACACTGATCTGAACGTGGCGGATCTGTTGACTAAACCTCTCCCTAGGGCAAAGCATGACCAACACCAGAACGCCATGGGTGTTCGGTATATTACTATGTAATCTAGATTATTGACTCTAGTGCAAGTGGGAGACTGTTGGAGATATGCCCAAGAGGCAATAATAAAAGTGATTATTGTTATATCTTTGTGTTTATGATGAATGTTTACATCCCATGCTATAATTGTATTATTAGGAAACACTAATACATGTGTGTTTTGTAAACATATAAGAGTCCCTAGTAAGCCTCTTGTTGAACTAGCTTGTTGATTAATTGATGATCATGGTTTCCTGATCATGGACATTGGATGTGATTAATAACAAGGTTATATCATTAGGAGAATGATGTGATGGACACACACCCATAGTAAGCGTAGCATAAGATCAAGTCATTAAGTTCGTATTGTTGTAAGCTTTCAAATACATAGTAACCTATTCCTTCGACCATGAGGTTATGTTAATCACCATCAACGGATGGATACTTTGATGACATCAAACGCCGCTTGGTAACTGGGTGGTTATAAAAGTGTCATTGGGTATTCTGAAAGTATGTGTTGAAGCGCATGAACCAAGATTGGGATTTGTCCATCCATATGACGGATAGATATGCTCTGGGCCCTCTCGGTGGAATGTCATCTAGTTAGCTTGCAAGCATGTGACTAGGTCACAAGGGATGACATATCACGGAACGAGTAAAGAGTACTTATTAGTAACGAGGTAGAACTAGGTATGGGGAAGCCGACGATCAAACCTCGGATAATTATAGTATCGCGAGACGAAGGGAATTAGTTTCGTATGTAAATGGTTCAATCGATCACGAAGTCATCGTTGAGTATGTGGGAGCCATTATGGATCTCCAGATCCCGCTGATGGTTATTGATAGGATATGTGTCTCTATCATGTCTACATATTCACGAACCGTAGGGTGACACACTTAAGGTTCGAAGTTGTTTTAAGTAGATATGGAATATGCGTTGGAGACCGAATGTTGTTCGGAGTCTCGGATTGGATTCAGGACATCACGAGGAGATCCGGAATGGTCCGGAGAATAAGATTCATATATAGGGGATCATTTTCTGAGTTAGGAAATGTTCTAGAGTGTTTGTATGAGGATTCTAGAAGGTTTCAGAATGTTCCGGAAGGTTCTAGAAGATATCTTGGAGTTTGCTTGAAAATCAAGATAGGGATCAAGGAGTCCTGGTGGGTCAAGACTAGGAGTCGTGGGGGAGGAGGACTCCTCCCCAAGGCGCCCTCCCCCCTTAAATAGAAGGGCAGGGGCGCCCCCTCCTCCCTTGCTCTCATAACTCCCAATCTCTACCGCCTCTCTCCTGCACCTTTCTTCTGCACAGGCATAGGCGAAGCCCTGCAGAATTCTCTACTCCACCACCACCACCACGCCGTCGTGCTGCTGGGATTCCGTGGAGAAGATCTACTACCTCCGCTGCTCGCTGGAACGGGGAGAGGAAGGTCTGCTTCGACTCCGCACGTGTGACCGACTGCGGAAGCGCTTCCGAATCGCGGCGCCGGAAGGATCATCCACTTGACCGACTACGGAAGCGCTGCTGGAACGCGATGCCGGAAGGATCGTCCACACGATCTTGAGATCGGCAAGTGATCGACTACATCAACCACGAGATCTAATCTCGTTAACGCTTTCGGATCTACGAGGGTTAGTTCCTTTCTATCTCGTTGCTCATGTCTAATAGATTAGATCTTGGTTTTTATCTAGATTAGATCTAGGTTTTGTTCGTTCTTGCGGTAGAAATTTTTTGTTTTCCATGCTACGAACCCATCAAGGGCATGGTGTGGCCCCCCTGGCCGGCCACCGACCTCGCCCCTTCGCCTATAAGAAGCCCCTAGGACGAAAACCCTAAATCGAACAGCCTCCAGCCACAAAAAGTTCCACAGCGCCGCCGCCACCGAAGGGGAGATTTGGGGGATAGAAAGTATCTGTTATGGCACCCTGCCGAGACGGGGAAGTGCCCCCGAAGCCATCTCCATCGATCTCCACCACCATCTCCATCGTCGTTGCTGATTCCCATGATGATGAGGGAGTAGTTCTTCCTCAAGGCTAAGGATTCTACCGGTAGCTATGTGTTCATCTCTCTCTCTTTGCATGATCATATTGTGATCATGAGCTTTGTAATCAAGTAGATCTGCCTTGCTAATCAAGTGCTTTAATAGATCTCTACTCTCCCCACGTGTGTGAAGTTGACAGTGTGCACACCATGTGGCACTTAGGCTAGAGATTACAAATACTTATTATGAGTTATATTTGGAGTTGGATGTCTCTATGAAATTTTGGTGTTTGTTGGAACCATCTAGCGCTCAAGGTGACAGTGTGGGGTTATATAGATGGGGAAAGTGAACTTTGAGGTGTGCTGTTATAGCCCTACCATGGATTAGAGTGTCCAGCCGGAGAGTAGTTCAGAGTAGTATCATGAAGAGAAGATATTTATATGAGAGTGTTCACTAGCGAAAGTATGATCCCTAGGCCTTGTTTCTAAGTATTGAAACACCGTTTGCAACTAGATCTATTACATGTTTGCTTGCTTCCATCTTTATTTTAGTTTGCCTTTAGTCTCTTCCACGCCATCAAGCTATTTTCTGGCACCGTTGTCTTTTATCCATACCACTTATATTTCATTATCTCTTCGTCGAACTAGTGCACCTATACACCTGACAAGTGTACTGGGTGTGTTGGGGACACAAGAGACTTCTTGTATCTTGATTGTAGGGTTGCTTGAGAGGGATACCTTTTACCACTTCCGCCCTGAGTTCGGTAAACCTTGGGTAATCCACTTAAGGGAAACTTGCTGCTGTTCTACAAACCAATGCACTTGGAGGCCCAACAACTGTCTAAAAGAATAGAAGTGCATAGACATCAAGCTATTTTCTTGCGTGGTTGCCTGGGAGGTAAGGTAAAAGGTACTCACATCCTCCGTTGTTTCTTGTTTTCACTAGTTAGGCTTAATGGAAAACAACAACAAAATTAGAGAGCTTTATAGTATTTATCTTGAGTTAGGACATAAAGTGTTTGAAGAGAAAATTAAAAACCTATGGAACTTTATTTGCATGCTAATAGCAATGTTGTTAGTATGAATTCTTTGGACTTGCTAATGCTATGGAAAAGTCTAAGCTTGGGGAAGCTGGTTTTGATGCCTCATGATATTTTTAGTCCCCCAAGCATGGAGGAGAAAATTTACTTTGATGATATTATGCCTCCAATATATGATGATTACAATGATGAATATGATATTTCCAGTCCACCTACTATTGAGGAGAAAATTAATTATGATTACAATATTCCTCCTATATTTGATGATTATGGTGATGAGAATAATAATGATAGCTCTTTTTTTGAATTTGCTCCCACTACAATTAGTAAGAATAACTATGCTTATGTGGAGACTAATAATGATTATATGCATGTGATAAGAATGTTTTATGTGATAGTTATATTGTTAATTTTATTCATGATGCTACTGAAAGTTATTATAAGAGAGGTAAACATGGTTTTATGTATCTCAACAATATTAAGTTTCCCCTCTTTATGTTGAAAGTCTTGAAGTTGCACTTATTTTGCTTTCCTATGCTTGTTGCTTTGTGCTTTCATGACTTGTTTCTTTACAAGATTTCTATGCATAGGAAGTGGGTTAGACTTAAATGTGCTTTGAATTTTCTTCTTGATGCTCTCTTTTACTTCAATTCATATTTCTTATGTGAGCATCTTCTCGAACTATCATGCCTAACTTAAAGGCGTTAAAGAAAAGTACTTCTTGGGAGATAACCCAATAGTTTTCTTGAGTCCTGGAGTTCCATCTCCACGAGTTCCATCTCGTTAACAAAGCTTTGTTGTCTTCGAGGGTAAGTTCTCCATGGATGTATATCCACCCATTGCTTGTATCTAGTAGATAGATCTTGGCGTATAGTTCCCATCGTAGGAATTTTTTTGTTTTCTATGCTGCGAACCCAACTGTGGTATCAGAGCCTGATGTATGCGTAGGTGCTTTGCACGGGTAGAACACATAAGAGTATGTGGGCGGTGATGATCATGTTATTGCTTCTTATATGTACTTTGGATATTGGTGGCATAGTGGGATGAAGCGGCCCGGACCAACCTTACATGTCATCGAACATGAGACCGGTTCCACAACTGACATGCAACTAGTTTTGCATAAGTGGTTGGCGGGTGTCTGTCTCTCCTACTATAGTCAATATCTGATTTACAACGAGTTGGTAATAACTTGGTTATCCTCGTTGTGGTTCCATGTTCGTAGGTAAGACCGGTTCTATCTCCGAAAGCCCTAAGCCATGTAAAACTTGCAATGGATAAATTAGAGGCGTCTAGTTTAGATCGTTGCTGGGCTAGTGTCATGATATGGTAATGTTGTAAGTTGATGTATAGTTGATACTCTTACAACACACCTAACGTGTAAGTTCCATAGACCTTGGCCTTACACAGAAAGGAATGATAGAGATCATACCACGATGCATACGATGGTGATCAAATGCATGGACCATATCATTCCACTTTACACATATGATGTTCGCATCTTATATTGCTTGTTTGGCGTTTTAGTAGCATTATAAGACGATCTCTCATTTAAATATCAAGATAAAAATGTGTTCTTCCTTAAGTATGCACCGTTGTATGGATCGTGTTTCGAGACATCACGTGATGATCGGGTGTACTCGACTGTACGCTTTCATACAATGGGTGTAAGACAGTTTTACACACGCGAGTACTAAGGTTCTTACTTGGCGAGCCTAGCATGTACAGACATGGCCTCGGAACACGGACCGAAAGGTTAAGCATGAGTCATATAGTTGATGTGATGCCCATATTGATGCTCGCCTTTGAAGCTACACCGACTCACGTGATGATCGGACTTGGTGTAGTGGATTTGGTTCATGCAATCACCAAAAAGGCACGAGGGATGTTGTTTTTGAGTGGGAGTTCATTTATCATTTGGATTAGTCAAACTCAATTTGTCATAAACTAAATCTCAGTGAATTTGCATAATTTGTTGTAGTCATTGGCATCTGTTTACTACCTTATGCTTAGTTTTAATTGAGATAATAGAACTACAGAATTCTAGATATTTACTTTACGAACAGGTATCGTATTGTTTTGAATGTCAATTTAAAGTTTATAAGTCCTATTGCAAACTTTCAGCAAACTCTATTTACTCCATGAAGTTTAATAAGTAGTATTAAATCAAGAGTAAGAATTCCAATGTTAGTATCTAAAGTATCATGTTTGCCTCCATGATTATTGATATTCAAAAGTTGTTTTAATATCAAGATTATATAGGAGCTGAAAATTGTTTCAGAAACCATAATGTGTGAAAGATATTGTGATATCTAAAACAATGTTTTTGGTTGCATTATGATAGAGTATAATTTAGCAAAATACATGTTCTCATGTTGTATGAGAATTTGTGAAGGATGGAGATGCTAGGCATTTGGATCTCCCAAAAAGGTTTTGGGAACTAACATTATATTCACGATTCTTTCTTATAGGCTATAGTAGCTTGATCATGAAAGTTGTCATGATAAGGATGAATAGAAGATGTAAGTAAAATGTTTTCTAGACTAATAGATTACTAAATAGAATGGATTTTTTGAAAGAATGCCAAACATTTGATGATGGTGATCCACTTCAAAGTGCAAGTCCAAAGGTATTAGTGTTTGACTATATACGCTTTGTACTATGTGTCATGTGAATGACACCACTATTGATGTTGATAGATTCTTTTAAAAGGAAAAGGAATTGCTGAAAGAGAATCTATAAAATATTTGGCAGAAAAGAAAAGGTGGAGATGTCCAGCTTAGGTATATAGAAGATATACACGTTATGGTTATATTCCTTGCTTGTTAAACAATGTGGTTCTTAGGTATTGGATACCGAATTGGTTGGTGTGAAGTGTCATACATAACAACACAATTCATGAACTGCAACGGCCTAAGTAACTAACAAGAGAATAAGTGACGATGTTCATCGAAAACAAATAAAGTGTTATTGTGTTTATCGTTGTCGTCAAACCTAGCCTTCAAGATTTGTTTTAATAATTGTTATTTTTTTCCGGTATTACGAGAACAATGGTTGTTCAAATAATTACCGTATTCCATAAAGGATGGATGAACTTTTACAAGTCTAGTGGGAGAAATCACATCCATAAACACTATTGCTAAAATGTTGCAAGACAAATGATTGAAAGATCACTTATGAAGTGGCATCGCTGTTTAAATTATATTGGAAAGAAAACATGAAGAAAATCCATGTTGATGGATTTTTGGAGTCTTTGATTTTGATCAATTGATGCTTGTGAGACTTTCCTCGAGATAATTGAAACTCCGTTCATAGGCCAAAGAGGAATGGATGACTAGCTTATTGGAAATTGTACATGCTGATGTGCATAGTCCATTATATGTAGCCATATGGGATGGATCTTTTTGCTTCATATGCTTTTTCCGGAAATTTAAGTGAATATATCTATATATTTACTTCATAAGCAAGAAGTATGAAACATTTGAAAATTGTTCGAAGACTTTCAAGATAAAGTGGAAAATCATTGTAACAAGAAAATAAAGAGTTTATGATTCGATTATAAAGGAAGATATTTGAGTTACATGTTTAGCAAAAACACCTAAGATTTGAGAAATTGTTCCATGATTTGTGTTTCCCGATAAACCATAGGAGTATGGCATATTCGAGAGATGAAATCAAACCATGTTTAACATGGTAAGATCAAAGGTATCATTTATAAAACTGCCATTAGGTTTTAAGGATTGAAGCTTTAGAGACTACTGCTTTTACACTGAAAAGAGCACCATCGTGATCCGTTAAAATGACACCATATAAGTTTTGGTTTGGGATAAAACCCGAATTGTCTTTTTTTAAATTTTGGTATGCCATGCATAAGTAAAATGTTTACAACCAAAGTCGGATAAGCACGTCTTTGTAGGTTATCCCAAAGAATTTGTTGGAAATTTCTCCTAACACCGAGGACAAAAGATTTTGTTACTTCGAACGTCAAGTTTCTCGAGAAGGAATTTTTCGTGAAAAGTTAAGTGGGAGGACAATAGAACTTTGATAAGGTTGTTGAACCTTAGCTATATGTGCTAAGTAGCGCAGCGCCGGAAAGTGTCCCGGTGGCGGCCACAATGCTCATGGCTCCCGTGATTACAAAGGTTGTGATCTCGGAGATTAGAGTTCCTATTGAACCGTGTGGGTCGGTAAGAATCAAATAGTGTGATTTGATAAGCAAGTCATTATTGTTTTGACAATGATGAACCGACTACATGCAAAGAAGCGATGATGGGCCCTAACTCCATAAAATGACTAGAAGTCATAGAATCTGTGATAGTATCCATACACGAGAAATCAAGTTTCTAAACTTGGAAGACCATCCGGAAAGGCGTGAAGCCTATCGGTCGTGTTTGGATCTATAAAGAAATAGACATGGATGTTTAACATCTATGAAATAGTCGACATGTCGAGAAGAAGTTTACGGCAATGTTCAAGGAGTTGACTATGACAAGATTTGATCTTTCATAGCGATATTTAGTCTTGACGGATTAATGTAGCAACCACTACATATAATTTGATGTATGGTAGTTGAACAAACAAAACAATGTTCTTCTAATAGAATGGTTACCTAGGACATGTACAAGACACGGTCCGAAGGGTTTTGTTAATTCAAAGGGTGCTAAAAGGGCATGCAAACTTCAATAGTTGAAGTAAGCAGAGTGGAGTTGGAATCTTCACCATGATGAAACCGTTAAAAGAGTTTAAATTCATCGGAGATGATGAAGATGCTTGCATTTGCAAGAAATTAAGTGGGAGCGCTGAGACATATTTCTAATACATTATGTAGAGGACATATTGTTGATTGGAAATGATGTATCTTGTATTGACACAAGTTAAGAATTTCATTAAAATAAGATTTCGATGAAAGACTTGGGCAAAACCGGAATATTTGGCATCAATATCTATATGGATAGATTGAGGCGCTAATATGGTTGTGTTAGACATACATATATGAGATATTGAAAGGGTTCAATATGGAAACAACAAGAAAGGTTCTTGCTGCATGGAAAGGACTGTATCAAGATTCAAGTGTTTCAACACTTGGTGAGTAAAATCACATGAAGATTTTGATCGATTATACCGTGATATGTATATATCCAGAATGTCCTATGCTCTAAATGTTATGAGCACATACCAGAATGATTCATAAGATGATCATTGGACAATAGTAAAGATATTCTTATGAGCTTTCGAAGAACTAAGAATATATCATGTATAAGTGACAAATAGTTAGTTCATTGTAAAGTGTTACATTGATACTAGTTTTGTCACAAGATACAAATTAAATTTATCTCAATTTAGACTACGGGTGGCACAATGTAATGGAAAGGATGTTCCATGATGGATTTGGATAAGTTCCAAAGGTGAAACATTGTGACGGATACTACAACAAAAGGCTAAGTATATGACTCCTATAGTAGTAGCAAAGGAGGGCATTTGTGTTAAGAAGTTTGTTATCAAACTAGGTGTGGTTCAAAGTGGGCTAATACTATGAAGATATATTGTATGACAATATATCAACATATTTTAACCCGAACGAACTAAAGGTCTCACCAAAGGACCAAATCTATACAATGCCATCTCATTTGAGAATGAGTGATGCGTAGAGACGCAAAGACATGCAAATACACACGGACCTGAAAGTGCTAGATCCGGAGATTATGTTAACCACTAGCAAACGTGTATATTCAACACCTAGGTGTTGTATATACAAGTTTACAAACTAGATTATTGACTCTAGTGCAAGTGGGAGACTGAAGGGAATATGCCCAAGAGGCAATAATAAATTGGTTATTATCTTATTCCATGTTTATGATAAATGTTTATTTTGCATTGAAATATCACATTGAAATAGCTTGCAAGCAAGTAATGTGATCACTAGAATGTTATATCACGGGAACGAGAAAAGAGTGCATGTTGGTAACAAGATCAAACTAGGTATTTAGATACCAATTATCGAATGTCGGACATGTAATATATCACGAGACAAAGGGATTTAGTTATGACGTTAAAGGTTCACACGATCACAAGAGTCATCGTTGAATATGTAGGAGTCAGTATGGATCTCTAGGTCCCGCTTCTGATTATTGATCCGAGAGGGGTCTCGATCATGTCTGCATTATTCGCGAACCGTAGGGTGACACACTTAAGGGATACCGACACCATTTGGAGCAAATATGTTTCAGATAAAGATTTAAGAAAGCGCTGGAATTATTTCAATAGACACCGAAACTGTTTCGGGTGAAATTGCTGAAATTGGTTCTGCATGTAATATTGAAATGTTGCAGGGGGTTTTATGTGAATGTTTGTTAATTAAAGTAATTAACAATTTCTGAATAAAATTAATAAAAGAGTTTTATTAAATGAGAGAGCATTAAATTTGGAGAAATTTAATGCATTTAAAGTGGAGACTTTAAAAGAGAATGTGAAGGGGCATTTTAATGTGGAGGGGTTACCACCACATGAATGGGGGAGGTGAGGAGTCACCCTCCCATGGGGCGCCGGCCATGGGGGAGGGGTACCCCCCTCCTCCTATAAAAGTCCCCCCTCACACCCCTTCTTCCTCACACCTCCTCGTGAAGGATCTCTCTCCTCCTCAAGTATTATTCCCCCATGGTCTCAGATTAGCGAGATACATGTTCCCCGTGGCTTTATCTGGAAAGGAGTTGCTACTTCCGCTGCTTTTCTGGAGCGAGGGACAGAGGTTGTCGGGGTACCGGACGTGTGTGCGATCATGGATGCACCACTGCTTTGCGGTGCTGGACTTGGTGGTGCTGGACTTGCTGGACCTGGATCTGAAGGACGTGCTAGAGCCGGACCTACTTGACTTCATCACGATCTTGAGATCGGCAAGTGTACGACTACATCATCCACGAGTTCCATCTCGTTAACAAAGCTTTGTTGTCTTCGAGGGTAAGTTCTCCATGGATGTATATCCACCCGTTGCTTGTATCTAGTAGATAGATCTTGGCGTATAGTTCCCATCGTAGGAATTTTTTTGTTTTCTATGCTGCGAACCCAACAGTGTCACCCCAAGAAATATTAAAGAGGTGCAAGCATCAAAGATTGTGGATGCCCAAGGCATCCCCTTCTTCATCATTAAAAATCTTAGGTCTTTCTAGGCACTTCATTTTTATTGTTTCATGCACTGTTGTGTTGTTCTTGGAGCGTCTTTGTTTTTGTTTTTAGTTTTATTTTGCTTTGTTTGCTTACATAAGTTGGTTGGATCCCAACACACTTCTTTTGGAGAGATACACACCCTGTTATTCATTGCCTAGAACACTCTAGTTTTCACTCTTATTGTTTTGTGAGTGTTCTCCGTTGCTAGCACTGCGTTTAGCTTTAGTTTTCGATTGGTGTTGGAAAAGAGTAGGAAGTTTCATGCTTATAGTGGTAAAAAAGAGTCTTGTTTTGACTGTGGCCTAGACTTTAGCATGTCATGTTTGATATTGCTTTGACTTTATGCTTAGTGGTTATTGTTGTAGCATGACTTGTTTCAAACAATTGAGATTGCTTAATGTGCCTTGAAAGAATCATGTGTTGTTTTAGCATATTAAAGCATAGTATTATGGTATTCTCCGTTGTTGCTTTATTTGGGTTGACTTGGCGCATGCTCACACCATGTTAAGACTATACCAAGTCACCATAGCCTCTATGATCATTTAGTTTTAGACTTGTAATATCACTTTACGCTTTAATTAATAATGTTTTGTCGCTTTGCATGATTGTGGTCATTATTGCTCTCTTAGTTTGTCGCTCACAGTCTTTCGCTAGCCTCCATAACCAAGTATGAGTTCCACTCATGCATCCAACTCCAAATAAAACCAAGTTATTCCAAACAGTCCACCATACCTACCTATTAGCATTTGCTATTCCAAGTATATTCATGTTTTTATCTACCTTCCAAATTAAACTTGTTATGAGAAAACTAGTGATTAAAGCTCTCACGAACTTGATGACACACTTTACTTTCTTGCACTTAATAATCTTGAACCATTGTGTCCATCTTTGTTGCGTATATGCTTGCGCTTTATAAGTTGAAGTTAGCAGAACCATGTATCATGGGGAACGCTTTCAACATTGCACTTATATTCTGTTGATATCATGATTCTTTTGCTTATGGATCCCGACGGTGTGAAATAAAAGAGGAACTTGTAAGATCATGGAGTTTGTATGTGTGTTAGAGAAATGCCTGGGCCACTAGCCTAAGCCATGCCTAATCATGGTGGAAACTTGAAGCATAACCATAATGAGCACTCTATGAAGCATCCTCAATAAAAACCTATGCAAATAGCAAATAAAAAGATCACTGAGATGCTCATTGTCTGCTTGCCTTGTCATTTTGATTATGGGATAGCTCCTGTATCATGTGAAAGGGGTACCCCATTTGCGGTTCTCTATGATACATATGTAATTACAATGACAATAGCTTACTTGTGACTAAAGTTGAGTAGCATGAGGTTCGGTACTCGTAAGTAAGGGGCATGAGATTTCAAATTATAACTTGTCAAGCATATCCTCTTAGTTGTGTCACTTTAACCTTAATCACCCTAAAGATGCTTGTGATAGGGCAATGAGAGCTGAAAGCTAATAACTACCATAATTTTTGGAAGCTCTTTATGAAACTTGAATCCCTGCTTCCTTTTATGAAGGCCTTTCTTTTACTTTTATGTTGAGTCTCCATCTTCTATCTTTATGCACCTATTGAGAGAACATAGTGGCCATTCTTAGTTTAGTGTGCATTGTCCCAAGACTTGTTGATTGATGCATAACTTTGATATTGCTTGTTCCTAAACTATTTGTATCTAGTCACCCTTATGAACTTTGAAGGTGTCCTATGCATTTATGTTTTGCTACGCCATGAGGGACAAGATGAATACCATTCTCATTATGTTTTCTATATGTGAAACAAACAAACGTCTTGCAAAGCATTGTTACTCATGAATCTTTTGTTTGTACCTTTTCATGCTACAACATAGTTGATATGTCTTATTGTTGGAACTTTATATTTCATGCTATGTTGAAGTACTATGATCCCAGCTATCAATGTTTTACCAATATTTTGATCAAGTTTATGATGGTGCATGTCACCTCAAAAATTATTCTTTCTTTTTATCACTTACCTACTCGAGGACGAGGAGTTAAGCTTGGGGATGTTGATACGTTGCTAACGTATCTATAATTTTTGATGTTCCATGCTTGTTTTATATCTACTTTCTTATGTTTTGTCCACACTTTGGAGTATTTTTATACACTTTCTTGGACTAACCTATTAACAAGATGCCACAGTGTCAGATGCCTATTTTCTGCTGTTTTTGGTTCGAGGAAAGTCAAAAAATCAATATTCTCGGAATTGGACGGGACAAAATCCAAAGTCAATATTTTACTGGAACACACATGGAGTCCGAAGGAGAGATGAAGGGTGGCCACAAGGCAGCCACACCACCCCTTGGCGCGGGAAGCTCTCGGCGGCGCCAGGGCATGGTGTCCCCCCCGGCCGGCCACCGACCTCGCCCCTTCGCCTATAAGAAGCCCCTTCGATGAAAACCCTAAATCGAACAGCCTCCAGCCACGAAAAGTTCCCCAGCGCTGCTGCCACCAAAGGGGAGATTCGGGGGATAGAAAGTCTATGTTCTAGCACCCTCCTAGAACGGGGAAGTGCCCCCGGAGCCATCTCCATCGATCTCTACCACCATCTCCATCGCCGTTGCTGATTCCCATGATGATGAGGGAGTAGTTCTTCCTCAAGGCTAAGGGTTCTACCGGTAGCTATGTGTTCATCTCTCTCTCTCTATGCATGATCATATTGTGATCATGAGCTTTGTATCAAGTAGATCTGCCTTGCTAATCAAGTGCTTTAATAGATCTCTGCTCTCCCCACGTGTGTGAAGTTGACAGTGTGCACACCATGTGGCACTTAGGCTAGAGATTACAAATACTTATTATGAGTTATATTTGGATTTGGATGTCTCTATGAAATTTTGGTGTTTGTTGGAACCATCTAGCGCTCAAGGTGACAGTGTGGGGTTATATAGATGGGGAAAGTGAACTTTGAGGTGTGCTGTTATAGCCCTACCATGGATTAGAGTGTCCAGCCGGAGAGTAGTTCAGAGTAGTATCATGAAGAGAAGATATTTATATGAGAGTTCACTAGCAAAAGTATGATCCATAGGCCTTTTTTCCAAGTATTGAAACACCATTTGCAACTAGATCTGTTACATGTTTGCTTGCTTCCATCTTTATTTTAGTTTGCCTTTAGTCTCTTCCACGCCATCAAGCTATTTTCTGGCACCGTTGTCTTTTATCCATACCACTTGTATTTCACTATCTCTTCCTCGAACTAGTGCACCTATACACCTGACAAGTGTATTGGGTGTGTTGGAGACACAAGAGAGTTCTTGTATCTTGATTGCAGGGTTGCTTGAGAGGGATACCTTTGACCACTTCCTCCCTGAGTTCGATAAACCTTGGGTAATCCACTTAAGGGAAACTTGCTGTTGTTCTACAAACCTCTGCACTTGGAGGCCCAACAACTGTCTACAAGAATAGAAGTGCGTAGACATCAATCCCCATTCTAGTCCCTCTAGGATCCTACGAAAAAGTGCAGTGTTGTTCATATCAATCCTCGCGAGATCTCCACTTTCAACCGCCCTATCAACACCCGGATTTTTAAGTCCAGATGCCTGTTATGCCATACATCGCAATCCCAGGATTACCATTTTTGCGAGACATAACAGAAGGGGTACCATAGTACATCATCCATTACAACCATAATAAGGTCTTACAAATAAAGGATCACATGATCCAGTCTTAATACAATCAAAGCAGCGGAAAGTAAACATAGTGGGGCTTCATCTTCAGGGTCACATGCAATGCTGACGATGGGAGATGATCCTAGTTGTCATAGAACTCCTGCTGTTCATCTTCTGGGTAATCCTCCTCATAGTCTGGCCATGGGAATAGCTAGGGACAAAGCCATGAGTACTCTTTAAGTACTCGCAAAATACCACTAGTATAAGTAAAAGTAAATCTAGTAGGAATCATAAGCTCTAGGTTTGTTTGCAAAAGGCCAGGTTTATTTCATAAAACTTCAAGAGTAAAGACCTAATTTAGTTCTCTACATTACTTAAGTGGGAACTTAGATATCATGTTCACAACTCTGTTGTGGTCAAGTCAAGGTCATCTTTCAAGTCACGAATCATTTTGAAAACATATGACAACCGAATAGTATGGCCACTCCAACTGTCCATAACCGCGGACACGGCTATTCAAATAGTTTGACACTCTGCAGAGGTGGTACACTTTCACCACAAAATTCGATACATCCATAAGAAATAACCCTGAATCATCATACTTAGTATGCGGATAATCAATCCTAACCTTTAAATTACACACCCTAGTATAGGCACGTCCCCTATGAGCTTGGCCTCCCAGCCATGGCCATCTGCCAGCTTGGGTACTACATAGGTGGACATTCATCACGAGGTAGCCTCAGCTCAACCTCTTCCACAAGGGAACCCATACTAAGACATATAAACTTCCAGTCAAGCCCTACCCAACTCAGCTATTGTGGTTGTACGGTAAAATTGGAATGGTATTGCATTCGAACCCAACCATCAGTTTTTATTAAAGTCAAGGCTCATGCCTTATCAATTTCATCATCAAACCATGGTGTTTCACAACACATGTCAAAACATTTCAATAGAATGAATCTTCATTCCAAGATTTTCATAATCATTTTCACCAAGTATTCCCATCTAAAGTAATCAAGTTTTAGCTTGGCACTAGCCACTAATATTGAGGGTATCACTATTGGGGGTGCTCATAAAGTATAAGTATCCAAGACTAATCATATGATCTAGATAGGATCCAATCTAATTTCCACTAATCACAATTCATTACTAAGTAAGAAACTGTAGTAAATAGGAAAGTAAAGCTTGAAGTAAAACTGGGAATTGGTAAAGTTGCATCTCAAAGTGGGTATATTGTAACTGTACAAGTTAGCTTGCATAGCTAAACTTGCATGGATAGCTTGCATAGTTGGCTTGCTTAGATATCAAGTATGGTGCTAGCTTGCCTTGAGCAGTGCAGTTGTTGCAGTCGTTGAAGTTCTCTTCTTCCTCCTCTAAGTACTCCTCCTCGTTGTAGCCCGGGTCAGTACTAGCGTCTATACATACATTCAAGGTATACAATCACTAAACAACACTTCACTACTTCTATTTAGCACACAAGGGCTCATATTAGATGATCTAGTATCATCTCAATCATCATGTGGAAAATTCACATTTTATTAATCTTCTTATTTTAGAAAACTAATTTCTACTCATTTTAAATCCTTAAGATTTAATATTCTTACAATTAAAATAGTGGATCATGTTGACGCATGTCATCACCATCTATTTCAATACTTGAGAGTGTGATTTAAAATGGTGATCATATAATACAAGATTTTAATATTACTATTTAATAATATTCAAGTGACTAGAAATGCCTATATAGAACTCTTTTAATACTAAGCCATGTTTCATATTTGTAAAACCAAATGTTTTTACATATTCATGTAGAGCATGGCAAATGTGATTTTTGAGAGCTGGAATCATCTCAAAAAAATTATAGTTTATTTTAGAAAAATGTTTGAAGTGTCAAAAGTCTGTGTCTTGTTATTTTTGGTATATGTTATCTATAATTTTAAATGGTTTGAATCCAATGGGAGCGGATAGATATTTCCAGTCCCTTTCTAACAAAATTGGAATCATGCATTTTGGTTCAGTGAATCTCTTTGAATTAAATTTTGAATCTACTTGACATAATCTAGTTTTAGCTAAAATGGTAAAATCCTATTTGAATCACTGTGCTCTGCGCGGGAAACTAATTGGGCCGGCCCAACTTCACAGCGTTGGTGCAGCGGGCTGCTGACAGAACGGTCCCACACGTCAGTGACTTAACTAAGCCAAAACGGTATCTAGCAATCCTAGCCCTACGATTAGAACAGGATCCTACGACTGAGGTTTGTCATCTCTGTCGAACTGCTCCGGCGAGACGCGAACCCTAATACGGCGGTGGGGGGTTGCTAGGACTTACCGAGGCTCCAGCTATGGTCGATGATGGGGGTGAATGGGGTTGTCAATGACGTCAGTTCCATTGGCGGTCACGACAGCTCCTGGGGTGGCTGCAATCAACGGCTTCCTTCCTCGACTGCAGCGGCAGGATCCGGTCAAATTCCAGCGGGATGGTGCTCGCCTTGCTCCGAGGAAAGGTCTAGGAGGTTTCTGAGAGAGAGAGAGGAGTGGAATGGTGTGGAGAATGAGGGATGGGGTGGCCTCTATTTACTCCCCAGGGGTGGAGGCAGTGCGGCATGGTCAGGCTTCTCCGGCAACGTCGCTACAGGTCGTGTTCGTCACGGCGGAGGGCATGGGCCGATGTAGTGGACTATGGCGATCGTCACGCGAGTGACGGCACGGCAAGGGGCGGTCTCCATTGGTCGGGCTATGTCGACACTCTGTTCGGGTACACGGGCGTTTGTCACTTGGTACGGTGGTCACGGGGTGCGAGGCGGCGAACGGTCATGTCTGGGAGGTCACTGGTGCTATGGCGATCGCGAGTACGGGCGGAGAGAGCGAGGCGCGGCGTGTGCGTGCGAGACAGCTATGGCGCTCTGTCGTGCGCTCGGCATGGCAGGGGGTTAAATGGGCACGTGGTTTTCAGCGTCTCCACTTCTCACCTTGGGTCAAGGGGTTGAAAGGGGGTGGCGGTGAGGTCACGGCGACTTGCCGAACATCATGGGTGAGGGCGGTGCGGCATGTTGTGAGTGGTTCGTGCTCGACTGGCATGGTCGGCTCGGTACGGGTGTGCTACTGGTGTAACAGTGGAGATGAGGCTCTCCACTGCACAGCCAAGTACGAGAGATGATCTAGGACAGTTAAATGTGTTGATTGTAGTACAAGAGATGGGAAATTGATAGCTCCAAATAGTGTATAGTTGGTGAGGTTGTACTTTGCCTACCAGGTGTTTGATCAAATGGCCACATGAATTCAACTTTCAAATTTTTGAATGAATGATCTTATTGTTTTCTTGGTAGTCTATGGTTGCTGGGAATTGTCAAGGGGAGTTGATTTGAATGGTTTTTCAAAAATGATGATCTAGGCATATGAACTTGATTCAATTTTGCAGTGCCTCTTCAATAGATTTAGAAATAGTTTCTGCCACTTTGTAAAGTTTGCTTGTATTTACTTTTACTTGGTCTAGCAAGGGGTGGAAAGAATTGGAATAGTTTCTGTTGAAAATCCTTTACTAGGAACACTCAAAGTGGTCTAGTGGATAAGTTTGGCCTAAATGACCATTTGATCATATGATCTAAATTTGATTTTCTTTTCATTTGATTCTGTTTGTAAGTGATCTAGATGATGTAGTATTCATCTTTAAACCAATCCTTATCATTAGTAGCAATCAATATTGGCAATTGCAAGCATTCATACACTAATGCAAATCACACATGCACTCATATTAAGTTTAATTATAAAAGTTTTTGTTAACCCTAAACTTGGGTGATTAGAGCTTGATAAGCTTGATTAATATTTTTGGGATGTTACACACCCGAAGGCTTCAATATTTAGGGAATCGAAGGAGGAGGCCTTGATCTTCATCGGCACTGACATATGTATGATTACTCGGATGCTTATGATTCGCTACCCTATACTGGTTAAAAGGCTTATGACCCATGAAGATTTCAGATGATAGCCCAAGGAAGCAACCGATAAAGACTTTGATTGTATTAGGAAAGAGTCTCTGAACTGATAATGTATTGGTATTGTAATCACGCGTATGTAAAACCTATCCGCATACAGCTTTGAGACCCGGCCTATTATATATAGGACGGGAGAAGCCCAAGCGAGGGTACAGAAAATCTCCTAGGCAACTTGTAATAGTGCGATTCTTCAATAGTTAGGCGACTTTGACTTCATTGTTTTCCTGACATCCGACGAAATCCCCATCGTTCTCTTTTCCGTGAAACCCTAAGTCCTTCACCATGGACATTTCCGAGGTTACGCCACGTCAGGCACCAATCAAGATCTTCATTTCCTCTCAATTCACTTGGGGGACTCTTGATCTAGAATTTCTTATGAATATCTAGATCTCAGTTTCGTTTATTGATAAACCTGTTTTACTATGGCAGCTTGTTGTCATCATGGGAGCCTCCAATTGATTTGTGGATGTGTGCCCTAGTAGCGTTGTAAAGGCACCAATATCAGCCTCGAACGGTACCACATAGTGGAAAGATGGATCAGGCCAATTGTGGCGAGATCCACGAGAGAACAAGGTGAGGCCTATTATGGCGTGGTGGTACCACCCACCCCTCCAACGCAGACGCACTTCCCTTAACAAGGAAGTAACCCCGGTAAAACAAATCACGATAAGTTAGATCCTTGTCGATATCTATGGCTCTGTGATCGATGTTCTTGAAAACTTTGGTCTTCTTTGGAACTTCTAAGCATTTGCGAAGTAACGAGATATGGAACACATTATGTATGGCTGACATCTTCTCATGCAGTTCCAGGTGATCTGATACTTCTCCTCCGTAATTCAAAATCTTGAACGGTCCAATATATCTGGGGGCTAGTTTTCTTTTCAGATGAAAACGTTGCATTCCCTTCAAGGGTGATACTTTGAGATACAAAAAATCTCCGACATTAAAGGTCAAGTCTCGACGTCTTTTATCTGCATAACTTCTTTGTCTAGATTGAGCCGTCTTGAGGTGCTCACGGACTTTGTGAACTTTCTCTTCCGCTTCTCGTAGAATGTCGGGTCTGAAGATCTGACTCTCTCCTACTTGCGACCAATTCAACGGGGTACGACACTTCCTTCCATACATAAAATCAAATAGGGTCATTTGCAAACTGGCTTGATAACTATTGTTGTAAGAGAATTCCACGAAAGGAAGACAATCATCCCTTTTAGATCCATATTCTAACACACAAGCTCTCAACATATCTTCTAAGATCTGGTTGACTCTTTTAGTTTGTCCGTCGGTTTGCGGGTGATAAGATGTGCTAAAATTCAGTTTGGTTCGTAATCCTTCTTGGACTTTCTGCCAAAATCTTGAGGTAAACTAGGTTACTCGATCCGACACTATGGTCTTGGGGGTTCCATGCAAACTGACTATTCTAGCGATACACAACTCTGCTAGCTTTGAACTTTGTTAGGTTGTCTTTACGGGTATGAAATGGGTTACCTTGGATAGTCTATCCACTATGACCCAAATAGAGTCATTTCCCCTACTAGATGTAGGCAGACCTGTGATAAAATCCATTCCGACAAAATCCCATTTCCATTCCGGAATCTGTAAAGGTTGCAAAAGTCACGCAGGTCTCTGATGTTCCGCTTTGACTCTCTGACAGATATCACACTTGTCTATGTAGCTTTCGACTTCTCTCTTCATTTTGTGCCACCAAAATTGCTCCTTCAAACCCTGATACATCTTCGTTCCTCCCGGATGGATAGAATAAAGGGTATCATGAGCTTCTTGCATAATAACTTGTTTCAACTATGAATCTGCTGGAACGAAAATACGTCCTTTGTACCACAGAACTCCTTCTTCATCTTTGGTAAATCCGGGTACCTTCCCTGTTTTGATACGACGTTTGATTCCTTCGATACTTGCGTTTCCTTTCTGGGCCTCTTTTATCTGACTAATCAAAGTGGGTTGGAGTTATATGCTAACTCAGAATCCTTCTCTAACTAGCTCCACTCTGAAATTCTCCATCTCCTCATGCAGACTTGGCTGGGCTTCCTTTATCATGGTGTTTAATCTACATGGCAATCTGCTAAGAGCATCCGCTACCACATTGGCTTTGCCGGGGTGATAGTGAATGTCAAGGTCATAATCCTTGATTAACTCAATCCATCTCCTTTGCCTCATATTCAGCTCCTTCTGGGTGAAGATATACTTTAGACTCTTGTGATCCGAATAAATCTCATAGCGATTACCCATAAGGTAATGACGTCGGGTCTTCAAAGCTAAAACTACGGCTACCAGTTCTAGGTCATGGGTGGGGTAGTTCTGCTCATGCTGCTTCATTTGTCTGGACAGATATGATATAACTTTTCCTTCTTACATCAATACACATCTGAGACCAATCTTGGATGCATCACAGTACACATCAAAAGGCTTCTTGATATCTGGCATGATCAAAATTGGGGCTGAAATCAATCTCTTCTTGAGGTATTGAAAACTTGCTTCACATTTGTCAGTCCATTCAAACTTCTTATATTTCTTCAACAACTATGTCATTGGTCTTGCGATACTCGAAAATCCTTCAACAAACTTGTGATAGTATCCGGCTAATCCAAGAAAGGCACGAACTTCTGTTTGGGTGGTCGGGGCCTTCCATTCTTCAACATCTTTGATCTTGGCGGGATCGACAGCGACTCCTCATGCAGATAGAATATGGCCTATGAATCCTACTTCTTTTAACCAGAATTCACACTTGCTGAACTTGGCATACAGCTGATGCTCTCTAAGGGTTTCAAGGATGGTCCTCAGATGTTGCTCATGGTCCTCTTCTGATTTGGAGTAGATTAGAATGTCATCGATAAACACAACGATAAACGTATCTAGACAATTCATAAAAATCTTATTCATGAGGTTCATGAAATAAGCAGGGGCATTGGTTAATCCAAAAGACATGGCATTGTACTCATACAATCCATATCTGGTGGTGAATGCAGTTTTTGGGATATCTGTTGCACGAAACTTCAGTTGGTGATAACCAGTTCTAAGATCAATCTTAGAAAACACTCCGGCTCTAGTCATTTGATCAAACAAATCTCTTATCTTCGTTAAAGGGTACTTGTTTTTTATGGTGACGTCATTCAGCTTCGGATAATCCGTACAAAGACGGTTGGCACCATCCTTCTTATCAACAAACAAAATAGGTGATCTCCATGGCGATGCACTTGGTTGAATTAGTCCTTTTCCCAACATATCATCAAGTTGTTTCTTCAGCTCCACTAGTTTAGATGGGTTCATACTATAGGGTCTCTGAGCTATGCGTCTGGTTCCAGGGATTAGTTCAATGATAAACTCGATATCCCGATCTGGGGGCATACCGGGCAATTCATCTAGGAACACATCGGGGTATTCACAGACTACTCTGACTTGGTCAATGGTGGTCTTGGCTAGACTCTTGTTGCACTTGAATTGATAGGGCAAAGTCTCAGATACATGTTCTACTGATACTCTGGTGCTACTGGTCATGGTTATGGCTTTCTTAGCATAGTCGATTAATCCTTGATGTTTCGACATCCAATCCATCCCTAGCACTAGTTCCAAACCTTTGGTTCCAAGTACTATTAGATTGGCATAAAAATATATCCCATGTATTCTGATAGGTACGGCCTTGCAAACTTTTCTAGCTTTGGTGGTTGAACCAGGGATTTGAACTATCATAACATGCTTCAGATTTGTTGGTTGGATCTTATTAGTGCATGAAAATTCTTCTGTAACAAACGAGTGCGATGCTCCAGAATCAAACAACACTCTTGCTAAAACTGAGTTAACATAAAACATACCCAACACGACATCTGGCGCTTCTTGGGCTTCTTCAGCATTCATATGGAACAGACAGCCATTGTGGTTGTGCGGGTTTCTTGGGGTGAATCTCTTTCCAGGCTGGGCACGGCGTTGTTGTTGGGTAGGTGCATTCACATTGGTTGTTGCGGAAAGATTCTTGGGGCACTCGTTGGAGTAGTGACCCGTGACTCCACATTCAAAGCAACTGATCATTGACTTGTCTTTCCCTGCGACAGGCACATCATTGCTTCCAGTCCTTGGGGCAGTGTTGTTGTGGCTGTTGTCGTTGGACTTGGGCGGTGCACGATTGAAATTATTTGAGTTGCCGGGGTTGTTGTTGTTTCCTCTGGGCCTTGGGTTTCCTCCTCCACAGTTGGGATAGTTTGGATGGTTCATTGGGGGTCTGTTGTTTCTGGGTGCATAACTTGCAGACGGGTTGGGGCGATACTTCGGGGTATGGTGGGGTCCTGGTTGATGCATCATCCTGCGCTTGTGGTTCTCACTGGCCTGATTGATCTTTCCTTCCATCTGGATTGCAGAATCCACTAAGGCTTTAAGGTCATCAAATGGAATGTTGACTAGCACTGTCTACATCTCATCATGAAGACCATTCAGGAATCTTTCCTTCTTTTTGGCTTCATTGTCAATCTCATCCGGTGCATACCTAGCTAGTGAATGAAAATTTTCATGGTACTCAACCACAGTCATCCTTCCTTGCTTCAAGTCTCTGAATTCATCTCTCATCCTCTTGATTAGACCCAGGGGTACCTGGGTCCTGCTGAACTTGAGTTTGAACTCCTCCCAAGTCATCATCTGACCTTTGTTCATCGTACGGGTACTATTCCACCATGATCTGGCATAGCCGGACAGATAGTGGGTTGCAAACAACACCTTCTCATTAGCATTACTCCTGCAACTTCTAGATTGCTTTCCATGGTTTGCAGCCAATCATCAGCATCTAGAGGCTCCTCGGACTTACTAAACATGGGTGGGTTGGTATTGTGAAAGTTCTTAAGTCTGGATCCATGGTGATCTTAGTTTCTGTGGCCTTGATTATTGTGGGCCATCTGGGCTATCTGTTGAAGAGTGGCTAAGTTGGCTTGACGTTCAGCTCTTCCAGCTTCACGGTCAGAAACTAACATTTGCTAAATCTGCACCATTGGGTCCTGAGATGAACTGCTTCCTTCGGGATTTCCGCGAGTCATCTAGAGATTGAGATAAATAGTGAGACAAGAGGGAAATTTCTAAGGTTCATGGGTTTGTTTTCAAAACTTTAAGCTTTTGAGTATGACTCGGGTTTTGCAAACTAACAACTTTCTTTTCATTCATTCATAGCACACAATACAAACACACACCACAACAAGGAAATAGATGGTTTTAAGAACCATTCTATGAAGCTATGATATAGTGGGACCGGGTACAACTCACACCTACGATAGTGCTTAAGTGTGACTAATCATCATCAATGAAGGCAGCATCATCCTCATTAGTCTTGCCCTCCATGGCTTCAGTCGATTAATCCTTGATGTTTCGACATCCAATCCATCCGTACCACTACTTACAAACCTTTGGTTCCAAGTACTATTAGATTGACATAAAAATATATCCCATGTATTCTGATAGGTACGGCCTTGCAAACTTTTCTAGCTTTGGTGGTTGAACCAGCGATTTGAACTATCATAACATGCTTCAGATTTGTTGGTTGGATCTTACTACTGCATGCAAATTCTTCTGTAACAAATGAGTGTGATGCTCTAGAATCAAACAACACTCTTGCTAAAACTGAGTTAACAGAAAACATACCCAGCACGACATCTGGCACTTCTTGGGCTTCTTTAGCATTCATATGGAACAAACAGCCATTACGTTTGTGCAGGCTTCCTGGGGTGAATCTCTTTCTAGACTGGACACGGCGTTGCTGTTGGGCAGGTGCATTCACATTGGTTGTTGCGGCAAGCTTCTTGGGGCACTCGTTGGAGTAGTGACCCGTGACTCCGCATTCAAAGCAAGTGATCATTGACTTGCCTTTTCCTGCAACAGGCACAACATTGCTTCCAGTCCTTGGGGCAGTGTTGTTGTTGCTGTTTTTGTTGGACTTGGGTGGTGCAGGTTGAAATTATTGGAGTTGCCAGGGTTGTTGTTGTTTCCTCCGGCCCTTGGGTTTCCTCCTCCACGGTTGGGATAGTTCGGACGGTTCATTGGGGGTTTGTTGTTTCTGGGTGCATAACTTGCAGATGGGTTGGGGCGATACTTCGGGGTATGGTGGGCTCCTGGTTGATGCATCATCCTGCGCTTGCAGTTCTCACTGGCTTGATTGATCTTGCCTTCCATATGGATTGTAGAATCCACTAAGTCTTCAAGGTCATCAAATGGAATGTTGACTAGCACTGTCTGCATCTCATCATGCAGACCATTCAGGAATCTTTCCTTCTTTTTGGCTTCATTGTCAATCTCATCCGATGCATACCTAGCTAGTGACTGAAATTTGTCATGGTACTCAACCATAGTCATCCTTCCTTGCTTCAAGTCTCTGAATTCATCTCTCATCCTCTTGATTAGACCTGGGGGCACATGGGTCCTGCTGAACTTGAGTTTGAACTCCTCCCAAGTCATCATCTGACCCCTGTTCATCGTACGGGTACTATTCCACCATGATCTGACATAGCCGGACAAATAGTGGGTTGCAAACAACACCTTCTCATTAGCATCAACTCCTGCAACTTCTAGATTGTGTTCAATGGTTTGCAACCAATCATCAACATCTAGAGGCTCCTCGGACTTACTAAACATGGGTGGGTTGGTATTCTGAAAGTTCTTAAGTATGTATCCATGGTGATCTTAGTTTCCATGGCCTTGATTATTGTGGGCCATCTGGGCTATCTGTTGAAGAGTGGATAAGGTGGATTGATGTTCAGCTCTTCCAGCTTCACGGTCACAAACTAACATTTGCAAAATCTGCAGCATTGGGTCCTAAGATGAACTGCTTCCTCCAGGATTTCCGTGAGTCATCTGGAGATTGAGATAGATAGTGAGACAAGAGGGAAATTTCTAAGGTTCATGGGTTTGTTTTCAAAACTTTAAGCTTTTGAGTATGACTTAGGTTTTGCAAACTAACAACTTTCTTTTCATTCATTCATTCGTTCATAGCACACAATAGAAACACACACCACAACAAGGAAACAGATGGTGTTAAGAACCATTCTATGAAGCTACGATACAGTGGGACCGGGTACAAATCACACCTACGATAGTGCTTAGGTGCGAATAATCATCATCAGTGAAGGCATCATCATCCTCATCAGTGTTGACCTCCATGGCTTCATCCTCCAGGTAGTCATTGTCATCACTGAGGTAAGAGTGAATATCCCCACGGATGTCTTCACCCTCCTCCTCCTGCTATTCCTCCAGTTGGATCTCCTGGTCATGGATGGTCTCCTCCAAGGTGGCTATCTTCTAGCAAAGACGGGCGATGACGCGATCCTTTTTGTCATGTTGGCTGCAAAGTTACTTGCGTTCCTTGGCGAGGATGGTGATGGTCTCCTTCCTTTCAACAGCTGCAACATTGCTTTGGTTGACATGATCAAGGGCATTGTCTAACTCTTTCTATGTCTCCTGTAGCATGAAGTCCATGTGGTCCACGTGATGCTTCAACTCTGGATGGGCTGGCATGGATAGAGGTTGTACCATTGAGTCACGTCTTGCATAGTGAACAAAACAGGTGCCGATGATCTGGTTGATGTTCTGAGCACACAAGCGAGCGAGAGCTTCTTGCATAGCCCTGGCTAATTTGTCTAGCCAGTTGTTCTCCCGAACACTGAAATGAATCTTGTCAGAAAGAGGTGGCTCCATTCTGCCTCTCAGGTCGGCAACAATCAGCCAATGTAGCTCCCCTCCAGCATGGTCCTTAAGCTGCGCTCCAAAGAACTCCGGGTGCGGGTGCTCATGATACTCTGAAAGCGAATCCAGATCCCTCTCAAAGATAAGCTGTCCTCCGTTGCCCAACTAGTAAAACTTGGTGTATTTGACCCCCATCTATAAGCAATTTAGATGATTAAGTTAGTGAGGTGATTAAGTGTGTCAAGTTTTATGTAGAATTGTAAGAGTTTTGAGGAACAAGTGATCTCTTATTGAAAGAATCTCAAGGATAAGAATGAGAATATGTTTTTTGTAAATACTCACTTTCTTTGTCTTGAAACTAGATTTTTGCAGGCGTCCACTCTTACTAGGGTCTCCTATGGCCAGGATGGATATGATACCAACTTGTCAACACCCGGATTTTAAAGTCCAGATGTCTGTTATGCCGTAGATCGCAATCCCAGGATTACCATTTTTGCGAGACATAACAGAAGTGGTACCACAGTACATCATCCATTACAACGATAATAAGGTCTTACAAATAAAGGATCTCATGATCCTGTCTTAATACAATCAAAGCAGCGGAAAGTAAATGTAGCGGGGCTTCATCTTCAGGGTCACAGGCAATGCTAACGATGGGAGATGATCCTAGTTGTCATAGAACTCCTGTTGTCCATCTTTCGGGTAATTCTCCTCATAGTCTGGCCATGGGAATAGCCAGGGACAAAGCCATGAGTACTCATTAAGTACTCGCAAACTACCACTAGTGTAAGTAAAAGTAAAGCTAGTAGGAATCATAAGCTCTAGGTTTGTTTGCAAAAAGCCAGGTTTATTTCATAAAACTTCAAGAGTAAAGACCTAATTTATTTCTCTACATTACTTAAGTGGGAACTTAGATCTCATGTCCACAACTCTGTTGTGGTCAAGTCAAGGTCATCTTTCAAGTCACAAATCATTTTCAAAACATATGACAACAGAATAGTATGGCCCTCCAACTGTCCGTAACCGCGGACGTGGCTATTCGAATAGTTTGACACTCTGCAGAGGTGGTACACTTTCACCACAAAATTCGATACATCCGTCAGGAATAACCCTGAATCATCATATTTAGTATGCGGATAATCAATCTTAACCTTTCAATTACACACCCTAGTATAGGCACCTCCCATATGAGTTTGGACTCCCAACCATGACCATTTGCCATCATGGGTACTGCATAGGTGGACATTCATCACGAGGTAGCCTCAGCTCAACCTCTTCCGCAAGGGAACCCATACTAAGACAAATAAACTTCCAGTCAAGCCCTACCCAACTCAGGTATTGTGGTTGTATGGTAAAATTGGAATGGTATCGCATCCGAACCCAACCATCAGTTTTTATTAAAGACAAGGCTCATGCCTTATCAGTTTCATAATCAAACCATGGTGTTTCACAACACATGTCAAAACATTTCAATAGAATGAATCTTCATTCCAAGGTTTTCATAATCATTTTCACCAAGTATTCTCATCTAAAGTAATCAAGTTTTAGCTTAGCACTAGCCACTAATATTGAGGGTATCACTATTGGGGGTGCTAATTATTGGGTTCGCAGCATAGAGAACAAAAAAATTCCTACGATGGGAACTATACGCCAAGATCTATCTACTAGATACAAGCAACGGGTGGATATACATCCATAGAGAACTTACCCTCAAACACAACAAAGCTTTATTAACGAGTTGGAACTCGTGGATGATGTAGTCGTATACTTGATGATCTCGAGATCATGATGAAGTCCAGTAGGTCCGGCTCCTGCACGTCCTTCAGATCCAGCTCCAGCAAGTACAGCACCGCAAAGCAGCGGTGCATCCGTGATCACACACACGTCCGGTACCCCGACAACCTCCGTCCCTCGCTCCAGCAAAGCAGTGGAAGTAGCAACTCCTTTCTAGATAAAGCCACCGGGAACATGTATCTCGCTAATCCGAGACCATGGGGAATAACTAGAGGGGGAGAGAGATCCTTCATGAGGAGGTGTGAGGAAGAAGGAGTGAGAGGGGGCCTTTTATAGGAGGAGGGGAGGGTACCCCTCCCATGTCCAACGCCCATGGAGGGTGTCCCTTCACCTCCCCCATTCATGTGGTGGTAACCCCCTCCACATTAAAATGCCCCTTCACATTCTCTTTTATACTCTCCACTTTAAATGCATTAAATTTCTCTAAATTTAATGCTCTCTCATTTAATAAAACTCTTTTATTATTTTTATTCAGAATTTTGTTAATTACTTTAATTAACAAACATTCACATAAAACCCCCTGCAACATTTCAATTTTACATGCAGAACCAATTTCAGCAATTTCACCCGAAATAGTTTTGGTGTCTATTGAAATAATTCCAGTGCTTTCTTAAATCTTTATCTGACACATATTTGCTCCAAATGGTGTCGGTATCCCTTAAGTGTGTCACCCTACGGTTCATGAATAATGCAGACATGATCGAGACCCCTCTCCGATCAATAATCAGCAGCGGGACCTGGAGATCCGTACTGACTCCCACATATTCAACGATGACTCTTGTGATCGTGTAAACCTTTAACGTCATAACTAAATCCCTTTGTCTCGTGATATATTACATGTACGAGATTCGATCAACGGTATCCAGATACCTAGTTTGATCTCGTTACCGACATGCACTCTTTTCTCGTTCCTGTGATATAACATTCTAGTGATCACATCACTTGCTTGCAAGCTATCTTAATGTGATATCACCGAGAGGGCCCATAGTATATCTATATGTACTGAACCCACCTTTATAGTCGCCCTGTTACGGTGTGACGTTTGATGTTATCAAGATACTCTTCCGGTGTTAGCAATTAACATGATCTCATGGTCTAAGGACTAAGATTACTTCGTATGATGTTATAGCAATATAAACATAATGACTTTGATCATAATGCTATACTTCGGATGAATGTTCATCACATCATTCCACCAATGTTGTGACCGCGTTATTAACAACATCCAATGTCCATGATTAGGAAACCTTGATCATCTTGTTAATCAACAAGCTAGTTTATATGAGAGGCAGTACTAGGAACTTTGTATTTTGTTTATTAAACACACATGTATTAACGTTTCCAATTAATACAATTATAGCATGCAAAATAAACATTTATCATAAACATAGAAGAAGATAATAACTACTTTATTATTCCCTCTCAGGCATATTCCCTTCAGTCTCCCACTTGCACTAGAGTCAATAATCTAGTTTGTAAACTTGGATATACAACACCTAGGTGTTGAATATACGCGTTTGCTAGTGGTTAACATAATCTCCGGATCTGGCACTTTCAGGTCCGTGTGTATTTGCATGTCTTTGCGTCTCTACGCATCACTCATTCTCAAATGAGATGGCATTGTATAAATTTGGTCCTTTGGTGAGACCTTTAGTTCATTTAGGTTAAAATATGTTGATATTATTGTCATACAATATATCTTCATAGTATTAGCCCACTTTGAACCACACCTAGTTTGATAGCAAACTTCTTAACACAAGCACTCCTTTGCTGCTACTATAGCAGTCATATACTTAGCCTTTTGTTGTAGTACCTGTCACAATGTTTCAACTTTGGAACTTATCCAAATCCATCATGGAACAAGCTTTCCATTACATTGTGCCACCCATAGTCTAAATTGAGATAAATTTACTTTGTATCTTGTGACAAAACTAGTATCAATGTAACACTTTACAATGAACTACCTTTAACTATTTGTCACTTATACATGATATATTCTTAGTTCTTCCAAAGCTCATAAGAATATCTTTACTATTGTCCAATGATCATCTTATGAATCATTCTGGTATGTGATCATAACACTTAGAGCATAGGACATTCTGGATATATACATATCACGGTATAATCGATCAAAATCTTCATGTGATTTTACTCACCAAGTGTTGAAACACTTGAATCTTGATACAATCCTTTCCATGCAGCAAGAACCTTTCTTGTTGTTTCCATATTGAACCCTTTCAATATCTCATATATGTATGTCTAGCACAACCATATTAGCGCCTCAATCTATCCATATAGATATTGATGCTAAATATTCCAGTTTTGCCCGAGTCTTTCATCGAAATCTTATTTTAATGAAATTCTTAACTTGTGTCAATACAAGATACATCATTTCCAATCAGCAATATGTCTCAGCGCTCCCACTTAATTTCATGCAAATGCAAGCATCTTCATCATCTCCGATGAATTTAAACTCTTTTAACAGTTTCATCATGGTGAAGATTCCAACTCCGCTATGCTTACTTCAACTATTGAAGTTTGCATGCCCTTTTAGCACCCTTTGAATTAACAAAACCCTTCGGACCGTGTCTTGTACACGTCCTAGGTAACCATTCTATTAGAAGAACATTGTTTTGTTTGTTCAACTACCATACATCAAATTATATGTAGTGGTTGCTACATTAATCCGTCAAGACTAAATATCGCTATGAAAGATGAAATCTTGTCATAGTCAACTCCTTGAACATTGTCGTAAACTTCTTTCTGACATGTCAACTATTTCATAGATGTTAAACATCCATGTCTATTTCTTTATAGATCCAAGCACGACCGATAGGCTTTACGCCTTTTCAGAGGGTCTTCCAAATTTAGAAACTTGATTTCTCGTGTATGGATACTATCACGGATTCTATGACTTCTAGTCATTTTATGGAGTCAGGGCCCATCATCGCTTCTTTGCATGTAGTCGGTTCATCATTGTCAAAACAATAACGACTTGCTTATCAAATCACACTATTTGATTCTTACCGACCCACACAGTTCAACGGGAACTCTAATCTCCGAGATCACACCCTTTGTAATCATGGGAGCCATGAGCACTGTGGCCACCACCGGGACACTTTCCAGCGCTGCGCTACTTGGCACATATAGCTAAGGTTCAACAACCTTATCAAAGTTCTATTATCCTCCCACTTAACTTTTCATGAAAAATTACTTCTCAAGAAACTTGACGTTCCAAGTAAGAAACTCTTTTGTCCTCGGTGTTATGGAGAAATTCCCAATAAATTCTTTGGGATAACCTACAAAGACGTGCTTATCCGACTTTGGTTGTAAACATTTTACTTATGCATAGCATACCAAAATTTAAGAAAAGATAATTCGGGTTTTATCCCAAACCATAACTTGTATGGTGTCATTTCAATGCATCACGATGGTGCTCTTTTCAGTGTAAAAGTGGTAGTCTCTAAAGCTTCAATCCTTAAAACATAATGGCAGTTTTATAAATGACACCATTGATCTTACCATGTCAAACATGGTTTGGTTTCATCTCTCGAATATGCCATACTCCTATGGTTTATCGGGAAACACAAATAGTGGAACAATTCCACAAATCTTAGGTGTTTTGCTAAACATGTAACTCAAATATCTTCCTTTATGATCAAATTGTCGGGGAGATGATCCCCAGATACCCCAACCGGACAAGCAACTAGGCAGTCGGATCGCGTCCGGCTGACCAGATGCAACCGGACAAGGCAAGTCAGGCCGGCTATCGCACGGTAGCCGGATCGGCAAGAAGCAGCCGGCCACGGTGACGTAACCGGAACCAATCAAGGAGACAGGACGACGTGCGTATCAGTGCACGATACGCCATGTACGATGACAAGACCGGCAACTACTCGTCCATACCGAAGACTTTGCAAGGATGACACAGGAATAGTGGCCCGATGCTGATGATAGGCTCGCACGGCGTCCACTGTGCCTACGACAGCATACCGCTCATACTCCGATGGGACGTATCGTACCAAATACTGTAGATGACCAGTCGGCTAGGACCCGCATGTGGGGCCCGCCAGTCGGACTGGCCAGTGAGACTGTTGCCTCTCTGCTTATATAAGGAGAGGCAAGGCCTCAGTAGCAAGGGTTGGTCTTCATTGCATTTAAGGCAGTAGCTAGAGAATACAGCTCAAGGAGCGCTTGTAGTTCGTATATCCCCATAGTCAGACCTGGCAGGAGTAGGAGTTTTACGTCATCACGAGGGTTTCGAACCTGGGTACTTCCTGCGTCCAGCTACGCTTTCTTGTATCCAATCCCGCATGCGGACGCCATTAATAGCTTCCCTGCTAGTCCCCACACCTCTATCTAACCTTCTTAGGTACTGTCGTTCCCAATACAACGAAAGTTGGCGCCCACCGTGGGGCTGATGGCTTCGACCGGAGTCACGTTCCGCACGGGACCCCGCACTTCAGCCGGTGAGCGCGTGGCCTCCGGCCTAGTGCTAACGCTCGGCAAATTCGACTGTGTCATCGACAACGCTTCCTGCTTCACCGGAACCTCCTTCCCGCCGAACGGCTCCATCCTGCTCTTCGGCGACCTCCCCATCTATGTCGCCACCGTTTCGGAGCGTTTCCCTAGGGAGATCGTTTCTATCGTGGAGCTACCGCATCCGGGTGGAAACGCCTCCGTCGCTCCCTGTGGCGTGGAGGTCATGATGGCCGGCTCCAGCTCTCACCCTCGCCAACCGCGGGGGCGAGGCGCGGATGAGGTTGGAACTTCCGCGCCTCCGCAGCCTCGGAATCCGGTGGAGGATGCCATTGATCGGCTCCTGACGCCGGTTAACCTCGGGGATAACCCAGAGGAGGCGGAAGCCAACTTCGCCATGGAGAGACAGATCCTCCTCCAGGAGGCCATGGAGCTGGCGGGAACCCGCAAGCAACTTGAGATCACCCGGCGCGAGTACAACCGCGTACACGGCTGAACTCCACCTACCGCGGAGCCGAGCCGGCGCGGCCAGGTACGGCGCCGGGGCGGCGAGCTAGGCGGTAGGATGGAAAAGGATGGGGAGCCGGATCCCGCGCCCGCCCTCATCCAGCCCACCTACAGCACGCCCATCAAGAAGCTACGCACGGCGCGAGCCGCGACAGAAGAGCTTCCCAACCTGGAGGGCGAGGAGTGAGTCCGCCAGCACACCCGCGTGCAGGAGCTCCTCCGCATCGCGCATGAGCAGGCTGATGCCAACCGGCAGATGCAGGAGCACCCTAGCTACTCCAGGGGGAGCAAGCCGCCTGCCAATAGTAGGGGTGCATCACGCGACACCCAACAGGCGTCTTCCCCGCAGCCGGCTAAGGCCCGCAGCAGGCGTCGCAGCTCTGGCAACAGGGGCCAGCCGCGCTACGAGCAAACGGTGAACAGCAACCCACCGCCTCCCCCTCCACCAACCGGAGCACCTAGACCCGCCGGTTCCCGTCTCTCGGGCCAGGTGGGAGCGCCCAACACTGATTGTCTAGATGCCCGTGACCGCATCGAGCTCCTCGCTCAAGTGCGCGTCACGGAGGAAGAAGACTCTACCGACCCGGTTTGTTTCGGACCCCGCATCCGGAACGAGCCGTTTCCGGATAAGTTCTCCCTGCCCAGGGACACCCCCAAGTACGACAGCAGCATGAAGCCGGAAGATTGGCTGACCGACTATGCCACGGTAGTCGGCATCACCCATGGGAACAAGCGCATAGCCGCTACGTCCCTCTTATGCTAACCGGGTCTGCAAGGACATGGCTCAACAGCCTTGCGCCCAACAACATCAACGCATGTCCGGACTTCGAGAAGGTGTTCATTCGCAACTTCAACGCAACGTACAAGCGTCCGGGACGCCCACGCGACCTGGCCTTGTGCGTCCAGGGTGACCGCGAGTACCTCGCCAAGTGGACGGAGCTGCGCAACACTTGCGAGGGCATCCTGGAGAGCCAGGCCATCAGCTTCTTCATTGAGGGTTACTGACAAGGCACCATGCTTCGCCACCAGCTACTGTGTGACGAGCCGAAAACCATGGCGGAGCTCATGACGGTTGCGGACCAGTACGCCAAGGCGGATGCCGCCATGAAGAAGCCCCTCCGAGTAAATGCTGACGGGCGTCTGACTCCTACGGAGTCGGCTCGCGACCGTCCGAGCAATCCGGCAGGCGAAGCCAGATCCTCCAGCCGCCACGGTAACGACAACCTGTTCCATGGGGACCGCCAAGCCGGACAACAGAAGCCCCGCTACCACGCGCGGCAAGTCAAAGCTGTGGAGGGCGCGCCCGACGCACTGGCTAACGATGCAAGGAAGCAGAAGCCACGGCTCACCTTCACCAAATGTTTGACGGCCCGTGCAAGTGGCATAGCGGTCCCTTCAAGCCGGCTACGCACACCACCCGGAATTGCAGCTGGACCCGCCAGCTAAAAGACCAGGGTAACCAGTCTCGTCTCCCCCCGCCCCCTCCTGGTGGACCTCCACCACCGGCTAGGGGAGCCGGCAATGATGGTAACAGCGCCAACGGGAGCAACAACAACAACGGCTACCCCCAGCCGCACGCCGCCTACCACATCTTCGAAACGGAGCTGGACAACAAGCACAGCCACAGGCGACGCTCCAAGGAGGTCAATGCCATCATGTCTCTGGTCCCCCAGTACCTAAACTGGTCGGAAACCCCCATCACCTGGAGCCGTGCAGACCAGCCGGAGCACCTGCCGACTCCTAGGGGCTACGCCATGGTGCTCGACCCCCTCATCGTCTCTAAAGCGCTTACCTGCCGTTTCTCGCGCGTCCTCATCGACGGAGGCAGCAGCCTCAACCTCCTTTACCAATCCTCGCTGGAAAAGCTGGGCATTCGCGAATGCGACCTGCGCCCGACTACCACAACGTTCCACGGCGTACTGCCGGGGCCAGCCTGCGCCCCGCTGGGGAAAATCCATCTAGACGTCATCTTCGGGACCAAGGAGAACTTCCGCCGTGAACCAATCTGGTTCGAGGTGGTAAACCTAAGGAGCTCCTATCATGCTCTCCTCGGGCGCCCCGCCCTCGCCAAGTTCATAGCCATCCCCCACTATGCATACCTCAAGACGAAGATGCCGGGACCCAACAACATGATCACCATCACGGGTTGCTTCAAGCGGTCGATGGAGTGTGCCTCAGCTGGTTCCAAACTAGCAGAGGCCCTCATAATAGCCGAGGCGAAGCGCGTGATCATGCGCAATGTGGCTATGGCCCAGCAGGACATACCGGCTAGCAGCAAACCAGCTGGAGAAGGAGCCTTCCAGCCAACAAAGGAGACAAAGAGGATCCTGCTCGATCCCTCCGACCCGACCAAGTTCGTCACCATTGGTGCCAACTTGGACAGCAAATAGGAAGGCGCGCTCGTCGACTTCCTCCATGAGAATCGGGACATCTTTGCATGGTCCCCCAAGGACATGCCAGGTGTGCCGAGGGAGTTCACCGAGCACTCACTTCATGTGCGGACGGATGCCAAGCCGGTCAAGCAACCTCTGCGCCGGTTTGTAGAGGAAAAGAGGAAGATAATCGGTGAAAAGATCACCCGGTTCCTTGCAGCCGGGTTCATCATGGAAGTGTACCACCCGGACTGGCTGGCGAACCCAGTCTTGGTGCTGAAGAAGATCAAGACCTGGCGCATGTGTATCGACTACACCAGCCTGAACAAGGCGTGCCCAAAAGACCCCTTCGCCTTGCCCCATATCAATCAAGTCATCGATTCCACGGCCGGCTATGATTTGTTGTCTTTTCTAGATTGCTACTCCGGTTACAATCAGATCCGGTTAAAGCTAGCTGATCAGATTAAGACATCATTTATCACCCCCTACAGGGCTTTCTGCTACATAACCATGCCTTTCGGTCTAAAGAATGTAGGCGCTACCTATCAGCGCTGCATGCAGAAGTGCTTACACTCGCAGATAGGCCGAAACGTGCATGCTTACGTGGACGATGTGGTCATCAAGACCAAGGAGAAGCGCACCCTTCTCGAAGAGCTAGGAGAGACATTTGGCAACCTCCGCCAGTACCAGATGAAGCTGAACCCGGAGAAGTGCGTCTTCGCAGTGCCATCCAGTCAGCTCCTCGGTTTCCTCGTGTCACAACGAGGCATCGAGGCAAATTCGGAGAAGATCGCGGCCATCGAGAGGATGCAGCCGCCTAGGAGCTTGCTTGGAGTCCAAAATTTCACCGGATGTCTGGCCTCCCTCAGCCGTTTCGTCAGCCGGCTGGGGGAGAAGGCACTCCCATTGTACCAACTGATGAGGAAGACAAACAAGTTTTCCTGCACTTCGCAAGCTAACACCGCATTTCATGACCTCAAGCGCATGCTATCCACAGCGCCGGTTCTAGCCACGCCGGCTAGCAAGGAGCCGATGTTGCTCTATATAGCAGCCATCAGCCGGGTCGTCAGCGTCGTCCTGGTGGTGGAGCGCCCCGAGGAAGGCAAGGCTCAGACGGTTCAGAGGCTCGTCTACTACCTCAGCGAGGTTCTCTCCCTCTCCAAGCAGAACTACCCCCACTACCAGAAGATGTGCTACGGCGTGTACCTGGCATGCAAGAAGCTCAAGCACTACTTCCAAGAGCATCTGATTAAGGTCGTGTGCACCGCACCCCTTTCGGAAATCATCAGCAACAAGGACGCCACCGGCCGAGTCGCCAAGTGGGCCATTGAGCTCGCCGCCTACTCCATCCAGTACGAGCCCTGGCTCACGATCAAGTCGTAGGCATTGGCGGACTTCCTCGTTGACTGGTCCAAGACCCAGTATCTCCCGCCGGTTCCGGATTCGGACCACTGGAAGATGCACTTCGACGGGTCAAAGATGCTCGGGGGCTTGGGAGTCGGCATCGTGCTCACCTCGCCCAAGGGAGACCGGCTGGAGTATGTGTTGCAGATCCACTTCAAGACCTCCAACAACGTAGCCGAATACGAGTCACTGGCGCACGGACTCCGGCTAGCCAAGGAGATCGGTGTCAACCAGATCCTTTGCTTCGGCGATTCGGATCTGGTGGTGCAGCAAGTATCCGTAGAATGGGACGCCAGAGATGCAAACATGGCCCTCTACCGGTTCCACATCCAGAAGCTCAGCGCCTCCTTCGATGGATGCGAATTCCACCACGTCCCTCGCGTCAACAACGAGGCAGCTAATTTGCTTGCCCAAATCAGATCCACCAGGCAGGCGATCCCACCTAGGGTTTCCTTGGAGCACCTTTGCAAGCCCTCCATCAACTCATCGCCGGAATCAGACTCCATCATCTGGGCAGGGAGCGCTCCGGCTGACGGAGCAGCAGAAGCGGAGCAGGCAGAACCTCCAAAGAAGAAGACCCGCACCAACTCCGGCAAGGCAGTACCCTCTGGTTCGCAAGACCCGAGGGCTACCGGCTTGTCAAGCGGCTCGGGGGCTGCCGTCCCGGGTACGTCACCCAGACGACCCCCCGACGACCATCAACCGGAGAGCGGGAGCATCCTCGTCATTCGGGAAGTGCCATCCTGGGCGCAACCCTTCATGAACTACATCGCCAACGGAGAACTTCCGGATGACGAGGTGGAAGCCAGGCAAATCCGGCGCCGCGCGCACACATACACCATCATCAACGGCGACTTGTACAAGCGCAGCGTATCCGACATTTTCCAAAGGTGTGTCGATGTGGACACGGGCTACCGACTACTCAAAGACATCGACCAGGGCGAGTGCGGGCATCACGCTTCGTCAAGGGCGATAGTCAACAAGGCGTTTTTCCACGGCTTCTATTGGCCCACCGCCCTCGAGGACGCTGAGAAGCTGGTCCGCGCGTGCAATGGGTGCCAGCGCTTCGGGCAACTCAGGCACATGCCGACTTCGGTACTCAAGACCATACCGATCACCTGGCCCTTCGTGGTTTGGGGCCTCGACATGGTCGGTCCCTTCAAGCGAGCACGCGCGGGCATGACCCATCTGCTGGTGGCGGTAGATAAATTCACGAAGTGGATCGAGGCCAAGCCCATCCGGAAGCTGGACGGGGCGACAGTCATCACCTTCTTCACTGACATTATCAATCGGTTCGGCTACCCCAACAGCATCATCACCGACAATGGCACGAACTTCGCCAAGGGAGCCTTCACCCGATTCTGCAGCAACAAGGGCATCCGGCTAGACCTCGCCTCTGTCGCGCACCCACAGTCCAACTGGCAAGTCGAACGAGCAAACGGTTTGGTACTAGCCGGCATCAAGCCACGCCTCATTGAGCCGTTGGAGCGGTCACCCGGATGCTGGATTGAAGAGCTTCCGGCTGTGCTATGGAGCCTCCGCACCACACCAAACAGATCAACCGGCTACACCCCATTCTTCCTGGTCTATGGATTGAAGGCCATCCTCTCTGTAGATATCGAGTTCGACTCCCCGCGCAAACTCCTTTATGACGAAACGGCCAACCAGGAGGCATGAGAGGACGGAGTGAACCTCCTGGAGGAGGCCCGCGAGCTGGCCTTGTCTAGGTCGGCCCTGTACCAGCAACGACTACGCCGCTACCATTCAGGCCGGATCCGCCCAGTCGCGTTCCGCGAGGGCGACCTGGTTCTCCGGATGGTGCAAGACACGATGGGCATGCACAAGCTATCGCCACCTTGGGAAGGCCACTTCATCATCAGCCGGGCGCTACCCAACGACTCCTACTACCTCATCGACGCGCAGCAGCCGCGCAAGAACAAGATGGACAAGTCAGACGAGGAGACCGAGCGTCCCTGGAACGCGGCCTTGCTGCGCCCGTTTTACACCTAGTCGCTAGACAGTGTATGTATCTCGCAAACCCTATGAATGAAAATGCGGACCCCTACGAGATGCTCGGGGGCTCCTTGCTAGAAATGTGTTTGCACCTATTTTCCGGTTATGATTTTCCGGCTCCGGCAACCCCTACCCGGGGGCTCGCCGGCTGGCCCGGCCTGCTAAGTCAAAAAACCGACTGAGTAGTGTGTGACGATGTCAGAGGCCCACTCTTCGTCTCAGCTACAGACCGCAACCCGGCTGTCCGGCTAGCAAGAGCAAAAGCCCGAGGCATCCCACACGAAAAATGGGGAGGAGACGCGACAGACCGGGCGTCCCGGCCTTGCAACTAGCTTAAGGCAATCCGGCTACTAAGCCATTAGTACCCTGCGCGATGTATTGTCAGCTCCCTTCGATTCCGGCTGCAAACCGCAACCCGGCTGCCCGGCAAGGACGCAGCGAAAATTGCAGAGCGCATGAGAAAGCGACCAAGTGTCCAGAAAGGCGCAAGCTAGTTTTCAAAAAACAAATCCGCTATCCGGCTACAATTTGGCAGACTAACCTATTAACATGTGAGGATGTATGTGTATGTATATTCTTGTACGACTACCTTGAGTCGGAGTTCAGAAAGAAAAGAGAAGAAGATTTGAAGTCCTTGCCTTCATCAAGCGCTCCGAATCTCGGGGGCTACACCCACTGGGTGCGCTCGCGCGCCCCCAGTGGAATCCGGTAGTTCCCGACCGGCTAAAGGCGTTTAGCCGGCCGTTCGGAGACCAGGTGAGGGCAAGGGCAGGAGCAAGAATAGACAAGGAAGATTCGAAGTCCTTGCCTTCATCAAGCACTCCGAATCTCGGGGGCTACACCCAGCGGGAGCGCTCGCGCGCCCCCACTAGAATGTTAGTTCCCCCAGCTAAAGGTGTTCAGCCAGCGAAAGCAGCCGACTAGGACGAGTCTAGTTGGATAAAGCTAGAAGATTTGGGGAAAATAAGGAAGATTCGAAGCACCTAGCTATGCCAGCTACTACGAATCTCGGGGGCTACACCCAGTGGGTGCGCTGGAGCGCCCCCACTGGAGGAGCAGTTCCCCTGGCTAAAGGCGTTAAGCCGGACAAAGTAAGCTGGATAAGGTCAATCGGCGAAATGTTGAAAGAAAATGTAAAGTACACAAGTTGAAGGGAAGTCAAGACAGTTCAAAATTAACAAGCAAAGGAAAAAGGAGGCAAAGCTCCCATAAGTTTACCCGGCTCCAGAGACAGCCGGTACAGATAGACAAGTTCGAAACAGAATTAAACAAGACAAATACACCCGGCATCTCGGGGCAGCGACTAGACAGCAGGACCCTTGCCATGCAGAGCGTCTTGACGGGCGGAAGCTTCAGGCGGAGGAGGAGGCGCGACGCTCGATCCAGTTCCGGCGCCCACAGCCGGCTGCGTCGGGGCTTCCACATCCGGAGTGCCGACAGACTCCGAGTCGGTGAGCACCTCGTCGGGGTCCACGTAGTCGGCGATCTTGATGGCAGAGCCTCGGAGATCTGGATGGGCCCGGCGGATGGCGGCAAGGTCGGCGCCGGCGTGGAAGCCTCCATTAATCTTCTCGACGCGGGCGTCCTTGCACCAGGAGAGCATGAGGGCCAGAGCCATCTCCGCTCTGGCTCACGCCGCCAAGTCCCGGAGTCGGTCCACCATAGTCGGCACCTCCCCCACCTTCGCAGCTAGCTACACCATTATCTCTGGAACTGGAGCGTCCGGCCACAGGAACGAGAAGATATCCCGCGCCGCTTGACGAAGCTTAGCAGCTTCCTTGCCAAGAAGGACGACGAGCTCCTGGGCCGTCGGCTGCGCTCCCGGCCAGTTCTCCTGCAACCGGTTGTACGCCAGCAGGTCTATGCCGAGATAAAACGCTGTCAGAAAAAGAGAGTCAGATCCGACTACCGGATCCGGAAAGAAAGGGAGACGGAAAAGGGAACTTACCCTTAGCCGTGTGGCCAACTTGCATCAGCTCCTCCACCAGAGCCTTCTCCTTCGTCACCAGCCGCTTGATCTCCTTCTCTTGGTCCTTGTTCTAGGCCTCGAGAAGGTTGAAGGCTTCGATCCGGCCAGCGAGCGAGGCGTCGCGCTCCTTGATGGTGGCCTGTAGACCGTCCACCTTCGCGTGCCAATCCTTGTTCTGCAGCCATAGAGTGGAGTTGGACTTGCTCAGTCGGTCGTTCGCTTTCTTCAAGCGATCGATCTCACATTGAGCACACACGAGGATAGCTGCGGCAAAACCGGCTATCAGCAAAAAAAAACGCAAGCCGGATGAAGCAACTTACTCTGGGAGCTCCCATTGGCAGCAGCAAGCTTCTGCTCCAAGGATCGGTTCCCACCGGCTGTGGCCTCCAGCAGCCGGATATCCTTCACCGCCAGCTCGAGGGTGGTGGCGAGGTCAGTCAGCGAGGCGGCGGAGGAGGCGTCGTCGTCTACGGCGTTGACGGCCAGGGACTCCTTCGCGGCAACCACCGTTGTCCTCCACTCCTCCCCTGGCTCGTCGTCAGAGTTGTCGTCGCCGACAACCACGAGCTCCTTGCCGGTTGAAGCCCCCCGCGCACCCGCGGAAGAGCCACCAGGCTGAGGATCCTCCGCTTCCGGCTGGGCTACCACGTCCGGCTGCGGACCCTTCGCTCCGGCTGAGGCAGTCGGTTCAGTTCGAGGTGGTGGCGGAGGCGGTGCTGCGGGAGAAGGAGGGGCGCTGGTAGACGTGGTCGGAGCACGGGGTGGCGACCCGGTCGGCGCTCGCGCCGGGCTCGCGGCTCCAAAGGAGACCAGCGTGCTAAGAAGACAGAAGACGAGAAGAAGGAAAGAAAAGAAAATAAGACAAGGGCAGAAAGGCAGGAAAAGAAATAAGTAGAAGATGGTGAAAAAAGAGGAGGAAGGACGTACCCCTGAACAACCGGAGGCGGCCCCTTCTTCCGGCCCAGTCGACTCGGCAGAAGGGCGCTGGTCCAGCTCCTCTTGGGGGCCGGCTCCTCCGCGGCAGGCCGGCTGGAGCTGGAACGGCTGGAGCCGCTCCCACCAGCTTCGCCGTCCGTCGCAGGGCGCTGCTCCAGATCGGAGGCCAGCGCGGCCTCCTCCTCCTCGCCAACCTCCGTGTGGGGGTCGGCAGCCGGCTCGTTGTTCCGGCTGGGGAAGGCATCCCCGTCCCCATCAGACTCCTCGCCGGACCGCCGAGCATGCGGCTCGGGCAAGTCGGGCGTGAACGCCTCGAGGGGGGCCTCACCCTCCTCGCGAAGGATGCAAGGGAAGATCTGCCGAATACAAAAAGATTAGTTGGATAAAGCAAAAAGAAAGGCAAGAAATACGGAAGAAAGCTCCGGCTAAAATGACCTACCCGGGGCGCGCGATTGTCCCGGTTGTAGGGCGCCAGGCTGAAGGTCCAGCCCTCCAACAGCCGCTCCTTCGTGATCGTCCACACCCACTCCTTCAGGTTGTGGTAGCGGGGATCGCGGCGCGACAGCTGGCTCGGGTCCAGCCGGCCAGAGTAGAAGCACATCTTGTGCGCTCGCTGCTGCAACGACATCATCAGCCGGGACATCCAGCTAAGGGTGATGTCCAGGCCAATTAGTCGGCAGGTGACGAGGGAGTGCATGTGCTGCAGCATCACGTCCGACTCTGCCTTGTCACCGTAAATCTTCAGATCCCAGTGCTGGCGGCTAGACTCGACATCCTGGAAGGCCGGAAGGTTGATCCGGTCGACGTTGGTGACATTCTTGACGTAGAAGTACGACTGATGACACAGTCGTACCATGTCATGCAGCCAGAACTTCGGGTAGCCGGTCTGCGTGTGGGAGTAGATGGAGGTGCCGCCGCAGACGACTAACGGCCCCTTCGTGAACTGCACATGTGGCCAGACTCGGAACAGCTGGCAGAAGAGCCCGAGATCCGGCTGGATCCCGAGGTAGCTCTCGCAGAACGCCATGAAGTGCGCCAGCGTTCCGATTGTGTTGGCGCCAAGATGGTGGAGGCAGACGTCGAAGAAAGCCAAGAACGTGAGGAAGAAGGGGTATACCGGCAACACGAACCCGCGCGCCAGATGCGAGAGGAAGATGACCCACTCCCCCTCCGCCGGGTGTGGCGACACCTCTCCTGCCGGTGCTAACCGCACCGCCACCTCCTCCTCTGGTGGAAGGACACGGGTGGCACGGTATTTTAGGATGTGGTCCTCCGTGACGGAGGAGCCACACCAGGCTCCGTGTTCGACTGCCATCTCCGGCTGGCAAGGAGGCGCGGCGGCGGAGGAGTGGCGGTGGCCTGTACCGCCGACAACGACGAACAAGCGGCGCAGCGGGCTACAACAACAGCAAAGGAAGGGCGCAGAGGGCAGGGGCGCGGAAGGGAAGAGGAAAACTAGAAGCAGGGGAGCGAAGAAAGGGAACTGCTCCCCATGCGGCGTCCCTTTAAAGGGCCGGAAGGGCAACCATCCACGGTGCCACGTGGCGTGCATCCAGGCGACCTTCACCCCAACCGCCGCCCAGATCCCGTGTGCCGACGCGGGGTGCGCAGAAGATCCGGGAGCGAGAACCGAAGTGCCGGGCAGCAGTTTCCCGAGGCGACGTGCGACGGGACATTACGCTGCCCGCCGCAGAGCAATGATGGCGCGTGCGCACGTGGCCGGCATCAGCGCTGTCGTCATGGGTAGCGCAACCGCCAGGCATAGCCAGTCACAAATTCAAAACCAAGAGGGAGCACACGCACATTTCGCCTAAGGGCGGAATCCACACGCGCTCGGGGGCTAGTGTCGGGGGGATGATCCTCAGATACCCCAACCGGACAAGAAACTGGGTTGTCGGATTGCGTCCAGCTGACCAGATGCAGCCGGACAAGGCAAGTCATGCCAGCTATCGCACGGTAGCCGGATTGGCAAGAAGCAGTCGGCCACGGCGATGTAGCCGGAACCAATCAAGGAGACAGGACGACGTGCGTATCAGTGCACGGTACGCCATGTACGATGACAAGACTGGCAACTACTCGGCCATACCGAAGACTTTGCGGGGATGACGCAGGAACAGTGGCCCGATGCTGACGACGGGCTCGCACGGCGTCCCCTGTGCCTACAACAGCCATACCGCTCATACTTCGATGGGACGTATCGTACCGGATACTGTAGATGACCAGTCGGCTGGGACCTACCTGTGGGGCCCGCCAGTCGGACTGGCCAGTGAGACCGTTGCCTCTCTGCCTATATAAGGAGAGGCAAGGCCTCAACAGCAAGGGTTGGTCTTCATTGCATTTAAGGCAGTAGCTAGAGAATACAGCTCAAGGAGCGCTTGTAGTTCGTATATCCCCATAGTCAGATCCGGCAGGAGTAGGAGTTTTACCTCATCACGAGGGCTTCGAACCTGGGTACTTCCTGCGTCCAGCTACGCTTGCTTGTATCCAATCCCGCCTGCGGACACCGTCGATAGCTTCCCTGCTAGTCCCCACACCTCTATCTAACCTTCTTAGGTACTGCCGTTCCTAATACAACGACACAAATCATTAACTCTTTTATTTTCTTGTTACAATGATTTTCCACTTCATCTTGAAAATCTTTGAACAGTTTTCAAATGTTTCATACTTCTTCCTTATTAAGTAAATATATAAGTATATTCACTCAAATTTCTGGAGAAAGCATATGAAGCAAAAAGATCCATCGCATATGGCTACACATAATGGACTATGCACATCAACATGTACAATTTCCAATAAGCTAGTCATCCGTTCCTCTTTGGCCTATGAACGGAGTTTCAGTTATCTCGAGGAAAGTCTCACAAGCGTCAATTGATCAAAATCAAAGACTCCAAAAATCCATCAACGTGGAGTTTCTTCATGTTTTCTTTCCAATATAATTTAAACAGCGATGTCACTTCATAAGTGATCTTTCAATCATTTGTCTTGTGACATTTTAGCAATAGTGTTTATGGATGTGATTTCTCCCACTAGACTTGTAAAAGTTCATCCATCCTTTATGGAATACGGTAATTATTTGAACAACCATTGTTCTCATAATACCGAAACAAAATAACAATTATTAAAACAAATCTTGAAGGCTAGGTTTGATGACAACAAAAAACACAATAACACTTTATTTGTTTTCGATGAACATCATCACTTATTTTCTTGCTAGTTACTTAGGCCCTTGCAGTTCATGAATTGTGTTGTCCTGTATGACTCTTCATACCGACCAATTCGGTATCCAATACCGATATCCAATACCTAAGAACCACATTGTTTAACAAGCGAAGGATACAACCATAACATGTATATCTTCTATATACCTAAGCTGGACATCTCCAACTTTTCTTTTCTGCCAAATATTTTATCGATTCTCTTTCAGCAATTCCTTTTCTTTTTAAAATAATCTATCAACATCAATAGTGGTGTCATTCACATGACACATAGTACAAAGCGTGTATAGTCAAATACTAATACCTTTGTACTTGCACTTTGAAGTGGATCACCATCATCAAATGTTTGGTGTTCTTTCAAAAAATCCATTCTTTAGTAATCTATTAGTATAGTAAACATTTTACTTACATATTCTATTCATCCTTATCATGACAACTTTCATGATCAAGCTACTATAGCCTATAAGGAAGAATGATGAGTATAATTTTAGTTCCCAAAACCTTTTGGGAGATTCGGATGCCTAGCATCTCCATCCTTCACAAATTCTCATACAATATGAGAACATGTATTTTGCTAAATTATACTCTATCATAATGTAACCAAAAACATTGTTTCAAATATCACAATATCTTCCACACATGATGGTTTCTGAAACAATTTTTCAGCTCCTATGTAATCTTGATATTAAAACAACTTTTGAATATCAATAATCATGGAGGAAAACATGATACTTTAGATACTAACATTGGAATTCTTACTCTTGATTTAATACTACCTATTAAACTTCATGGAGTAAATAGAGTTTGCTGAAAGTTTGCAATAGGACTTATAAACTTTAAATTGACATTCAAAACCATATGATACCAGTTCGTAAAGTAAATATCCAGAATTCTATAGTTCTATTATCTCAATTAAAACTAAGCATAAGGTAGTGAATAGACGCCAATGACTACAACAAATTATGCAAATTCACTTCGATATTGTTTATGACAAATTGAGTTCGACAAATCCAAATTAGAAATGAACAGCCACTCAAAAACGACATCCCTCATGCCTTTTTGGTGATTACATGAACCAAATCCACTACACCAAGTCCGATCATCACGTGAGTCGGTGTAGCTTCAAGGCGGGCATCAATATGGGCATCACATCAACTATATGACTCATGCTTAACCTTTCGGTCCGTGTTCCGAGGCCATGTCTGTACATGCTAGGCTCACCAAGTAAGAACCTTAGTACTGGCATGTGTAAAACTGTCTTACACCCATTTGTATGAAAAAGCAGAGTTGAGTACACACGATCATCACGTGATGTCTCGAAACACGATCCATAGAACGGTGCATACTTAAGGAAGAACACATTTTATCTTGATGTTTAAATGATGGATCATCTTATAATGCTACTAAAACGCCAAACAAGCAATATAAGATGTGAACATCATATGTGTAAAGTGGGATGATATGGTCCATGCATTTGATCACCATCATATGCATCGTGATATGATCTCTATCATTCCTTTGTGTGTAAGGCCAAGGTCTATGGAACTTACATGTTAGGTGTGTTGTAAGAGCATCAACTATACATCAACTTACAACATTACCATATCATGACACTAGCCCAGCAACAATCTAAACTAGACGCCTCTAATTTATCCATTGCAAGTTTTGCATGGCTTAGGGCTTTCGAAGATAGAACCGGTCTTACCTACGAACATGGAACCACAACGATGATAACTAAGTTATTAGCAACTCGTTGTAAATCATATAATGACTATAGTAGGAGAGATAGACACCTGCTAGCCACTTATGCAAAACTAGTTGCATGTCAGTCGTGGAACCGGTCTCATGTGCGATGACATGTAAGGTTGGTCCGGGCCGCTTCATCCCACTATGCCACCAATATCCAAAATACATAGAAGATGTAATAACATAATCATCATCGCCCACATATAAACATATGTGTACTACCCGTGCAAAGCACCTATGCATAAACCTGGCTCTGATACCACTATTGGGTTTGCAGCATAAAAAACAAAAAAAATCCTACGATGGGAACTATACGCCAAGATCTATCTACTAGATACAAGCAACGGGTGGATATACATCCATAGAGAACTTACCTCGAAGAGATCAAAGCTTTGTTAACGAGTTGGAACTCGTGGATGATGTAGTCATACACTTGCCGATCTCAAGATCGTGATGAAGTCCAGCAGGTCCAGCTCCAGCACGTCCTTCAGATCGAACTCCAGCAAGTCCGGCACCACCAAGTCCAGCACCGCAAAGAAGCGGTTCATCCGTGATTGCACACACGTCCGGTACCCCGACAACCTCCATCCCTCGCTCCAGCAAAGCAGCGGAAGCAGCAACTCCTTTCGAGATAAAGCCACCAGGAACATGTATCTCGCTAATCCGAGACCATGGGGAATAACTAGAGGGGGAGAGAGATCCTTCATGAGGAGGTGTGAGGAAGAAGGAGTGAGAGGGGGGCCTTTTATAGGAGGAGGGGAGGGTACCCCTCCCTTGGACGGCGCCCATGGAGGGTGTCCCTTCACCTCCCCCATTCATGTGGTGGTAACCCCCTCCACATTAAAATGCCCCTTCACATTCTCTTTTAAAGTCTCCACTTTAAATGCATTAAATTTCTCTAAATTTAATGCTCTCTCATTTAATAAAACTCTTTTATTATTTTTATTCAGAATTTTGTTAATTACTTTAATTAACAAACATTCACATAAAACCCCCTACAACATTTCAATATTACATGCAGACCCAATTTCAGCAATTTCACCGAAACAGTTTTGGTGTCTATCTAAATAATTCCAGCGCTTTCTTAAATCTTTATCTGAAACATATTTGCTCCAAATGGTGTCGGTATCCCTTAAGTGTGTCACCCTATGGTTCGTGAATAATGCAGACATGATCGAGACCCCTCTCCGATCAATAATCAGCAGCGGGACCTGGAGATTCGTACTGACTCCCGCATATTCAACGATGACTCTTGTGATCGTGTGAACCTTTAACGTCATAACTAAATCCCTTTGTCTCATGATATATTACATGTCTGAGATTAGATCATCGGTATCCAAATACCTAGTTTGATCTCGTTACCGACATGCACTCTTTTCTCGTTCCCGTGATATAACATTCTAGTGATCACATCACTTGCTTGCAAGCTATCTTAATGTGATATCACCGAGAGGGCCCATAGTATATCTATCCATCATCGGGATGGACAAATCCCACTCTTGATCCATGAGCCTCAACATAACACCTTTGTAGTACTGAACCCACCTTTATAGTCACCCTGTTACGGCGTGACGTTTGATGTTATCAAGATACTCTTCCGGTGTTAGCAATTAACATGATCTCATGGTCTAAGGACTAAGATTACTTTGTATGATGTTATAGCAATATAAACATAATGACTTTGATCGTAATGCTATACTTCGGATGAATGTTCATCACATCATTCCACCAATGTTGTGACCTCGTTATTAACAACATCCAATGTCCATGATAAGGAAACCTTGATCATCTTGTTAATCAACAAGCTAGTTTATATGAGAGGCAGTACTAGGAACTTTGTATTTTGTTTATTAAACACACATGTATTAATGTTTCCAATTAATACAATTATAGCATGCAAAATAAACATTTATCATAAACATGGAATAAGATAATAACCACTTTATTATTGCCTCTCGGGCATATTCCTTCACTAATAAAGTATAAGTATCCAAGACTAATCCTATGATCTTGATAGGATCCAATCTAATTTCCACTAATCACAATTTATTACTAAGTAAGAAACTGTAGTAAAGAGGAAAGTAAAGCTTGAAGTAAAACTGGGAATTGGTGAAGTTGTGTCTCAACGTGGGTATATGGTATATGTACAAGTTAGCTTACATAGCTAAACTTGCATGGATAGCTTGCATAGTGGGCTTGCTTAGATATCATGTATGGTGCTAGCTTGCATAGTGGGCTTGCTTAGATATCATGTATGGTGCTAGCTTGCATAGTGGGCTTGCTTAGATATCATGTATGGTGCTAGCTTGCATAGTGGGCTTGCTTAGATATCATGTATGGTGCTAGCTTGCATAGTGGGCTTGCTTAGATATCATGTATGGTGCTAGCTTGCCTTGAGTAGTGCAGTTGTTGCAGTCGTTGAAGTTCTCTTCTTCCTCCTCGAAGTACTCCTCCTCGTTGTAGCCCGGGTCAATACTAGCGTCTATAAATACATTCAAGATATACAATCACCAAACAACACTTCACTACTTCTATTTAGCACACAAAGACTCATATTAGATGATCTAGTATCATCTCAATCATCATGTGGAAAATTCATATTTTATTAACCTTCTTATTTTAGAAAAGTAATTTCTACTCATTTTAAATCCTTAAGATTTAATATTCTTCCAATTAAAATAGTGGATCATGTTGACACATCACCATCTATTTCAATACTTGAGAATGTGATTTAAAATGGTGATCATATAATACAAGATTTTAATATTACTATCTAATAATATTTTCAAGTGACTAGAAATGCCTATATAACACTCTTTTAATACTAAGCCATGTTTCATATTTGTAAAACCAAATCTTTTTAAATATTCATGTATATCATGCCAACTGTGATTTTTGAGAGGTGGAATCATCTCAAAAGAATTTATAGTTTATTTTAGAAAAAATTTGAAGTGTCAAAAGTCTCTGTCTTGTTATTTTTGTTATAGGTGATCTATAATTCGAAATGGTTTCAATCCAACGGGAGTGGATAGATATTTTCAGTACCTTTCTAATAAAATTGGAATCATGCATTTTGGTTCAGTGAATCTCTTTGAATTGAATTTTGAATCTACTTGATATAATCTAGTTTTAGCTAAAATGGTAAAATCCTATTTGAATCACTGGGCTCTGCGCGGGAAACTAAGGTCGGCCCAACTACACAGCGCTAGCGCAGCGGGCTGCTGAGAGAACGGTCCCACGCGTTAGTGACTTAACTAAGCCGAAACGATATCTAGCAATCCTAGCCCTATGATTAGAATAGGATCCTACGGCTGAGGTTTGTTGTCTCCGTTAAACTGCTCCAGCGAGACGTGAACCCTAACACAGCGATGGGGGTTGCTGAGGACTTACCGGGGCTCCAGCTATGGTCGGCGATAGGGGCGAATGGGGTTATCGATGACGGCGGTTCGATTGACGGTCACGGCAGCTCTTGGGGTGGCCGCAATCAACGGCTTCCTTCCTCGACTTTAGAGGCGGGCTCCAGTCAAATTCCGGCGGGATGGTGCTCGCCTTGCTCCAGGGAAAGGTCTGGGAGGTTTCTGAGAGCGAGAGGAGTGAAATGGTGTGAAGTATGATGGCTGGGGTGGCCTCTATTTATACCCTAGGGGTGGAGGCAGTGCGGCATGGTCAGGCTTCTCCGGCGACTTTGCTACAGGTCGCGTTCATCATGATGGAGGGCATGGGTCGGTGCCGTGGACTATGGCGATTGTCACGCGAGTGATGGCATGGCAAGGGGCGGTCTCCATTGGTCGGGCGACGTCGGCGCTCTATTCGGGTACGTGAGCATTTGTCACTTGGTACGGTGGTCACGGGGCGCGAGGCGGCGAACGGTCATGTCTGGGAGGTCACTGGTGCTACGGCGATCACGAGTACGGGCGGAGAGAGCTTGGCGCGGCATGTGCGTGTGAGGCAGCTGCGGCGCTCCGTCGTGCGCTTGGCATGGCATGGGCTTAAATGGGCACGCGGTTTTCAGCATCTCCACTTCTCGCCTTGGGTCAAGGGGTGGACAGGGGGTCGTGGTGAGGTCACGGCGACTTGCTGGACATCATGGGTGAGGGCAGTGCGGCGTGCTGCGAGTGGTTCGTGCTTGACCAGCATGGCCGGCTCGGTACCGGCGCGCCACTGGTGCAACGGTGGAGATGAGGCTCTCCACTGCACGGCCAAGTACCAGAGATGATCTAGGACAATTGAATGTGTTGATTGCAGTACAAGAGATGAGAAATTGATAGCTCCAAATAGTGTATAGTTGGTGAGGTTGTACTGTGCCTGCCAAGTGTTTGGTCAAATGGCCGCATGAATTCAACTTTCAAATTTTTTAATGAATTTTGGTGAGTGATCTTATTGTTTGCTTGGTAGTCTATGGTTGCTGGGAATTGTCAAGGGGAATTGATTTGAATGGTTTTTGAAAAATGATGATCTAGGCATATGAACTTGATTCAATTTTGCAATGCCTCTTAAATAGATTTAGAAATAGTTTCTGCCACTTTGTAAAGTTTCTTGTAGTCACTTTTACTTGGTCTATCAAGGGGTGGAAAGAATTGGAATAGTTTCTGTTGAAAATCCTTTACTAGGAACACTCAAAGTGGTATAGTGGATAAGTTTGGCCAAAATGACTATTTGATCATATGATCTAAATTTGATTTTCTTTTCATTTGATTATGTTTGTAAGTGATCTAGATGATGTAGTATTCATCTTTAAACCAATCCTTATCATTAGTAAGGATCAATCATGGCAATTGCAAGCATTCATACACTAATGCAAATCACACATGCACTCATATAAGTTTAATAATAAAAGTTTTTGTTAACCCTAAACTTGGGTGATTAGAGCTTGATTCATATTTTTGGGATGTTACACACCCGAAGGCTTCAATATTTAGGGAATCGAAGGAGGAGGCCTTGATCTTCATCGGCACTGACATAGGTATGATTACTCGGATGCTTATTATTCTCTACCCTATACTAGGTAAAAGACTTACGGCCCATGAAGATTTCAGATGATAGCCCAAGGAAGCAACCGGCAAAGACTTTGATTGTATTAGGGAGTCTCTGAACCGACAATGTATTGCTATTGTAACCACGCGTATGTAAAACCTATCCGCATACAGCTTTGAGACCTGGCCTATTATATAAGGACGAGAGAAGCCCAGGCGAGGGCATAGAAAATCTCCCAGGCAACTTGTAATAGTGCGATTCTTCAATATTTAGGCGACTTTGACTTCATTGTTTTCCTAACATCCAACGAAATCCCCATCGTTCTCTTTTCCGCGAAACCCTAAGTCCTTCACCATGGACATTGCCGAGGTTACCCCATGTCAGGCACCAATCAAGATCTTCATTTCCTCTCCATTCACTTGGGGGACTCTTGATCTAGAATTTCTTATGAATATCTAGATCTCAGTTTTGTTTATTGATAAACTTGTTTTATTATGGCAGCTAGTTGTCATCATGGGAGCCTCCAATTCAGTTGTGGATGTGTGCCCCAGTAGCATTGTAAAGACACCGATATCAGCCTCGAACGGTACCACATAGTGAAAAGATGGATCAGGCCAGTTGTGGCGAGATCCACTAGAGAACAAGGTGAGGCCTATTCTGGCATGGTGGTACCACCCACCCCTCCAACACAGACGCACTTCCCTTAATAAGGAAGTAACCCCGGTAAAACAAATCATGTGTCTCCTCGTGCTTCAGTATGGTTACCTCGTTCCTCTCACCGCCTATACTCGCTTAGTAGCTGGGTTGTCATATAGGAAAATTCATCTTAGTTGCGTATCTAGAGAATTTACCTTCGTGTCAAGCGTAAAACTTAAAAAGAATTAAAATCTAGAGGAGCACCTATTCACCCCCTCTAGGTGCCCATACGATCCATTTGAACAGCGGATAGACTAGCACAAAGAGGAAGGAAAATTTGTGGGCAATGTAGACTGTGCAACCAACACCAAGAAACGGCCACACAACTCATATACAAATACCGCTTCACCATTAGGGTATGTCCCGCTTTGAAGAATTGGCTTGACAAGATTTACACAACTTCAACGATTGGCGGGTTTACGTGGTGCACAAATAAGGACAATCGAGAAAGCCTTGACCTCCCTAGCAATGCTAGTGTCTTCGGAGATTTGGAAGGAAATGAATAGTCCAGTATTCCGGAGCCAAGCAATAACATCGACCATGCTTGTGGGCAAAATCAAGGATGAGCGATGTTGTGGTGCTTTGCTGGGGCAAAAGGCCCTAAGTAATGTAATGTTGCAAGAGTAATATTTTTGGGTTGTTTGTCCGTCAAGTCATGGCTTGTAATAAGACCTCTTAGAAAATCAATGAATATGACAAATCTTTTTTTGTTTAAAAAAATACATTAAAAACATTTTTTATGGATCCACCGCCTGAGCCGCCCTAGAGTTAGGCCAACTCCAACTACGCCCCCCAAATGGGACAACGGATTTGCCTGATTTAGTCTGTTTGCAGGGTGGGCCGGATAAAAAACGGACCAGTGTCCGACCTAATTTTACACATAGCCCCAACGGTGATTCTCCCCAATACGGACACAACCGTCGCATGTAGCTGGCCATCACTGGAACCGTCGCCTGCAGCCGGCCGTCAACAGGCTCACCACGCCCACGCCGTCACTAGAGCTTCGGGGAAGGGCGACGCTCAGGAAAGGGTGGCGGAGGAGCTCCAAGAGGGCGGCAGCACTGCGGCCACACCTCCCTTTTCTCGCCCTCGGCCTCCCTCTCCTCGCCGGATGGGACGATGGTGGGGCACCACGAAAGCAGCCGCGGTAGCAGCAGAAGGGGCGGCGCTGGCGGAGCTCCAGGAAACATTCACCGGTGGAGCAGCAGGAGGGGGTTGTGCCCTAACATCGATCTAAATGAGGTCATCATCCAGCGGCACCCTATTACTATTGTTGAGCGCCGCAAAGAGCTCCTCCCCCCGCGGTACCTCTGCAGGTACCTGTGCATGGCGTCAGCGTTGTGGTCGAGGCCGAGGCTCCTCATGGCACGACAAGCAGGCAGGGCTCGGTCGGCCTACGACAGCACTTGCTTGGGGTGGCCGCCGGCGGGGGAGGGTCCCGGGGGAGCTCCAGGAGCACGGAGCTGGGGAAGGTGGAGCTCGGGGGAGGGTGGCGACAGAGCTCGCGTGTGACTGTAGCCGGCAGTTGTTTTGGAGGAGGAGAGAGAGGAAATTGGGGGAGAAGTGGGACACTGCCACATGGGGCCCACCATGGCCAGGCCGGACAGGGGCAGACGTGTGGACCATCCTTCTTGCTTCAAATCGGTTGCAAAGCTGGGGCGGATATGTCGTAGCCCAGACAAAAAAATAGACAAATAGAAATATAGGGTAGTGATACCTTCGATCCGAATTATGGATATAGTATAGCTTCTTTTTCCCTAGTAGACCTAGGTTATCGAATCCTCGGGAAGCGAATGCGTAGTGAAGTTACTTTAACGGATCTTCAGGAGTTTTAGAATTCCTTTTGTGTTTTCACCGGACCAGTAGCTTGCATCTTTTTATTGTTGTCGATGATGGAGAGAAAGGGCCTAGGGCGTTCGGTTTCACCTATAGCTGTGCAAAACATCTGATGGAAATAAAAGATAGAAATAAAGTATGCGTGTACTTGTTAGATCAAGATAAATTATATGTGGGAAGTGCATCCATAATTGCTATTGCCTCCGCAACCGCTTATAGCAATAACCTACTAGTCTCATCCATAGAAGAAAGAGAACTAATGATATGCATAGTGATGTCACCATTAATCCCAAGAAAATCCCTCACATACAACTGTACTACCACTTCTGTCACTGGGGTTCCCAACCTGCAGATCAGTCATCACTCATACTCCCTATACCTGGCTCAACCCTCGGGGTCTTGGGTACCTGCAAGTCCTTGGATTGAGGCAAGAGAGGATACAATAATCATCATGTCATACAAACTAATACACGATCCCATCTATGATAATTCACATGCACCATTGTTACATGGCTAGGCCGAAGCCCTTAGCCCAAGGAGAATTACTTACACATAGAGATGAGATCAACAATCACAAACATTGTAATAAAAATCATAAGGTTGATAGCAATAGTCTTACAATGTCGCCAATCAGAGAGGAGATCTACTATTACAAGTGGTGGAATATGGCTATGGAGATGGAGAATGGTTTGAAGATCTGGAGGCGGCTGGTGATTTGTGGCAGAGACTTCCAGATGGTGCGAACTCCGTTTTCTCGTCGTACGAAAGTTGTTCTGTTTGACCTAACGGTGGTGGCGCCAACTATATGACCGAAGCTATTGATACATTGCAAATGTATCTATAATTTTTGATGATCCATGCTTGATTTTATCTACTTTCTTGTGTTTTGTCCACACTTTGGAATACTTTTCATATGATTTCTTGGACTAACCTATTAACAAGAGCCACAATGCCAGCTGCCTGTTTTCTGCTGTTTTTGGTTCCAGGAAAGTTAGAAAATGAATATTCTCAGAATTGGACGGGACAAAAGCCAAAAATCCTATTTCACCAGAAGACTCCCAGAGCCAGAATAACCGGAGGGAATGGCTTTGATGTGAGGATCACATGTGTTCACGGAGTGTTAATGCTTTGCTCCGGTGCTCTATTAAAAGGAGCACCTTAATTGCCAGTAGTTCCCTTGAGGCCCCACTGCAAACGGGCTGGCAGGACAAAAGATATTGTGCAAGTTCTCATTGCGAGCACGTATGACTATATATGGAACACATGCCTAGGATTATCTAGTACTTGGATGCTTTATCTTATTTATCTGTAACTGCCCTATGTTCTGACTGCTATGTGAATTGTCTTGTCCATGCAACGCCCGTCCATCCATCCCTATGCCTACCGCACTCGAATCCTACTGTTTACTGATATTGTTATTGCTATCTTTACTTTACTACTGCTGCTACTTTACTATTCCAACTACAAAATTGTTGCGACTGATAAACTTCTGTGAGCAAGATTGTTTCCAGGTGCAGCTGAATTGACAACTCAGTTGTTAAGGCTATAAATATTCTTTGGCTTCCCTTGTATCGAATCAATAAATTGGGTTTCACTTCCCTCGAAAATACTGCGATACACCCCCTATACTTGTGGGTCATCAGCTATACGGTCGGAATTTTTGCTCCGGCCGTATAGTTGGTCGTTAAAGCGTCTGCCTCCAATGTAAGGCTCCTGGTTTCTTCTGGTAGTTGGAAATCTCGTATCTTTGACTTTAATATAGTGATTCCCTCCTTTAAACGACATTATCTGCGCAGGAAAAAACAAAAAGAAAGGATTGCATACCCCTCTGAATATTAGCATTAGTGGCAAGGTTTAGAGAGATATTTCATCAAGAATATGATTAATATCCAGTTTAAATATGGATGTTAGATGACTATATTTCAGAGCCATCAGGTAGCCCGTTAGGAGATGGGTTTTGTCCGACGGGGTGGGGTGTGGTGGTGGTGGGGGTAGGGGGTGCCGTTGGAGTTGGCTTAGGGCATCTCCACCGGGTCAACCCAACCAGCCCGGGCATGTCTGAACTTGTCCTCGCGGACACGCGCGACGTGCGCGGCACCACAGTGGCACGACCCATCCGTCCCGACGCGTCCGGCTCGACCCATCCGTGTATCTAATTTGCGTGACCACTGGACCAGCCCGGACAGCGCGCGCTGCCTCGCGTGTTCGACCACTTATTCACCTGGGCCCTGTAGCCAGTGGCACAAAGACACTCCTCCCCCAAATCCTCGCCTTGCATATCCCGCAACTAGAGCAGACGCAACCAGCCGCCACCGCCATTGACGGCTGCCGCCCCGCCCCTAGCGCGATATCGAGCAGAACGACTACAAGCCGCGCGCGGTGCTGGACTTGACTGGACGCTCCAGAGGACAACCCGCCGCCCCGGCCTCCGCCTCTATATTGGACACGCACGACCTGTTCGGTCGTTTGCCAAGATGTGTTCACCGGCCTTTTCTTGGTAACTAGGAGGATACCCCGCGCGTTGCAGCGGGAATCTCCCTAGAAACTTTATTGTGTAAATAAGAGAGTATAACATGCATTGAACATGAAGATATATATAGGAGTATGTTGGATTTAATTGGTTTGATATGCTAAATTTAGTTGACGTGAAATAGAAGTGTAGATGGAAATGCCTCCCAATGTTTGCACTATGTATATACATTGACTGTTGACATTGTCCTAGTCTCCTCGTACTACTACAGGTCTCCATTTTGAATATATATTCAATAAAAAATTAGGTAGTAGGAAACCATTTGACATGATGAGTAAACCAAATTAGATCAAGATTTTGAGAGTCTAATAATAAAAGGAACTGTGAAAGTGCAAGCTGCTAGGCATCATAGTCCCGAAATTTAGAAAATGTAACATGGGAAACCGCAAAAGCGTAAGGATTACACCAGGAGATGTGTCTGTCTAATGTTAACTTCTAAATCAAGGAAATAAATGAACCAAACAATGATTCGAGAGACTAATTTTCACTTTTTATCGGCCAACTTCTAAATACAGATCATTGCTGTTTGAAATTTATATTGAACCCTGTTGCTTGTGTGCTTTTTGACAACAATGAAAAAGAACAGAAGAGAAGAACATTTCAAAACTTGCCAAGTCATGGCGTCCTGATTGAATAAGTAAAATTGATATCTTAAGAAACAAACCAAATTGGAGGCAGAAGATAGGAAATAGGCTGATTACCGATGTGAGGAGAAGTTTAACCAGAACATCATAATGGGGGATTCTAGAAGTAGGCACTCGTCTAGAGGTAGAAGATAGGCTGCACCGCTGGAGGGAAGCTCATGACAGATTGTGTCGTCGATCCACATAAAACTGAACAAAACAATATTGTGATAGTTAACCTGTTGCAACGCCATTTATATGTATATCAGGTAACCAGTTCTAATAGCATCTGCAATCTGGGTGAGGATCAATAAAATACTATACAAAATCTCAAGATAAATTAGCGATACAATTTCATATTGGAGGAGCTTTCAATCCCACGCTGGCCAAATGTTCTCCACTCTCTATGTTTCCGTACCATAATCAGCGAATGCCCAGGATAGTGGCATACTGAAACCCAGTAAAATTGATGCAATTAGCAAAACAAAATTAGGGAAAAACATCAAGTCTAATAGTGTAGTGATTTGCTAAAATGAATGCGGTGGGGCAGAACTGTAGAAGCTGTCTTTTACAGTTCGGGAATAACAAAGAAAAGTACCATGTGGGAGAGAAAAAATTATCCCAGTATGAATCATGGATGATCTTTAATCCAGAGAGAGTACTTTGTGGTGTACCATTCTAGTGGCCAGGGAGTGGATAGCTGACGTGATGAGAGCCTTGACATAGGTTTCAGCTAGTGAGGAATGGAGGAGGCTAGAACCAACATAGATTGGAAGATGAACGGAAAAGGAAATAAGTGGGAAGGTAAGTGGAACAGTAGAAGGGGAAACGTGTGGCTGCACGAGCGCATGGTATTCTTATGTTTCATGAGGTTTGGTGATTATTGCTGACGTGGAAAGCTTGCCGAGTTGGGATGTATGTATGTTTTTTCCACAGAACTTAGGATGGATTGACATCGCCACAACGGGGACAAAAAAATAGACGGATGGAGATTAAAATCTTACGGCTGAGATTACTCGATGATGTGGCTAGGCTGCATGTTAAGATAGACAAACTTAAATGACTCTTAGTGGGGGTCTACGTTATAAGAAGATATAGATATGGTCTGCTGCAGGAGTTGGTAAAGCCATTGATGGCAGTGTACTTGACAGATTGGTAGCAGGCGAAGGGCGATCGAGTTCTTCTACAAGAATTATGTCGAGTCATCGTCCGAGGAGGAGTCCGACGGTGAGACCGAAATTCTTCTAGCACCTGCACAGATGGTGCACAACAACAACCTCCTCCCGCCGTGTAGAGGTGGCTCGGCGAAGCGGTGTGAAGCCAACCATGAACGCGATCGGGAAGAGGGGCACATACGCCTTTACAAGGACTACTTCCACCCAACTAATCCGGTCTTTAAAGAGAAGGCATTCTGTCGCCGCTATCGGATGTCCAGGAACCTGTTCTTGGATATACTCAATGGGGTGAGGGAGTACGACGACTACTTCGAGGCCAAGTACGATTGCACCAGTAAGCTTGGCTTCTCCTCCTACCAGAAATATTCAGCTGTCATTCGACAACTTGCATATGGAGTGCCCGGTGATCTCATCGACGACTATATGCACATGAGAGAGTCTACATGCCATGAGACCATGCATAGATTCTGCAGCGCAGTTGTAGCAGTGTTTGGCAAAGTATACCCGAGAGAGCCAAACACCGAAGACATTGCCCGCGTTCTGTCCATCAACGAGCGTAGGGGGTTTCCTGGATGCTTGGCAGCATCGACTGCATGCATTGACAGTGAAAGAACTATCCTTTTATTTGGAAAGGGTAGTTCAAAGGGCATGCAGAGGGTTGCACAGTCATACTTGAGGCTGTTACATCACAGGATCTCTGAATTTGGCACTCCTTTTTTGGCATGGCTGGATCAAACAATGACATCAATGTGCTGCAGAGGTCTTTGGTGTTTGCTAGCTGGCAGAAGGCAATGTCCCATAAGTTTCCTATGAGATCAATGGCAATGCATATGATATGGGGTACTACCTAGATGACGGTATCTATCCATCCTGAACCACCTTCGTGAAGACAATCCGCAACCCTGGAGATGAGAGATGCAAGAGGTTTGTGAAAGTGCAAGAGGCCGCTAGGAAGGATGTGGAGCGAGCATTTGGTGTGCTTCAGTCAAGATGGGCTATTGTTCGATACCCTACTAGAACCTGGAGCATGGAGAGGATGTGGGATGTGATGACTGCGTGTGTGATCGTGCACAACATGATTGTCGAGAACGAGCGTGATGACAATATTTTGGACCAAGGCTGAGATTTGCAGGGTCAATTGGTTGAGTAAGAGCTAGGTGTAGCATCTTGGGAAGAATTCATGCAAGTGCATGAAAATTTGCGTCACATGTATACCCATGATCGGCTTCAACTAGATTTGGTTGAGCATATATGGGCTCGTGCAGGAAACCAAAATGCTTAACCCCTAATTTATTTTCTGCAATTTGAGTGATATTTGGTTGTTTTTTATCGAACCATGTGAGTGTGAACTATCCATATGTAAGCATTATTTTAATTATATTACCTAAGCTAGTTTATTTGCTTATCAAAATATACATTTATCTATATAAATTGGTTGTGAACTATTCATATACAAAGGGCGATAGCGCTGGTCAAGCACGGACATTTGGGTCGCACTGCTAGGCGTGGTCGTCTAGACAGATCAGACCGTGGCCCCAAAATAACCGCGGGCCGACCCAAACGGACGGAAACGAACTGTTTCGATCACGCGTTTGGATTCGTGTGGTGGAGATGCGCTTAGGACAGGCGGGGCTTTTGTAAGTTCCCCGTCGGACATTTTGAGTAGGGATGTAAATGGTACGGATAATTTTCGCTCCGAATCTGCATTCGCGTCCGTTTTTGAGGATATGGTATGCATTTTTTGCTATCCGGCGGATATGGATGCGGATGAGGATATTTGTCGAGCGAATATCCGACAGATATGGTAGCGAATATGGTATTGATGATACCCGACGGATAAGGATAATCCGACATTTTATGTGGATTATCCGAGGTACACAAATAGGATAATCCGATAAATTTAGCACAAACCCAATATCTAGACAATCTAGTTAGTGTATCGGCTAGCTATGCATGCTACATATGCATGTTATATTGTGCTATTACCAATCTTACACTTTTATACTACTATTATCTAGTGTTGCACGCCTTTTATCATTTCTTTTGCATAAACTAAATAAATTTTTATTTCTCTACGTGTATTTGTTCGATTATCCTCTTTCGATCCGAGTTCGCTCTGAATCCGCTCCATATCCGCAATCCGATATAATCCGCAGTCGGATCCACATCCGGCTATTATCCGCTCCGATCCGAATCCGCCAAAAAATATGGTAAAGGATATGATAATAGCAATATCCGATCCGGTCCGTTTATATCCCTATCTTTGAGGACTACTTCTGGCTGGACCGAATTTCCTTTGTCTTGTGCTTTTCTTTTTTCTAGGTGTGTGCAAATCTGAAATCAACAGTTGGCCATTTTGGACTTGTGAGCTGTTTCTCCGAACAAAGCCCAGCACTTGTTCATGGGCCAGAAAGGAGTTTGCTAGGTACTCCAATCCTCCTCCTCCTTTCTGAAAAAAGAAGCTCCTCCTCCTCTCTCCCTCTCGCCTCTCGGCAGAGACAAAGTGGCTCCTATCCAATCCACGGCATATATGCAAATGCATGTGGCCCCTGGTTGTCTTGCCTTGGATCCTGCGCTAGAAAACAAAAGCGCGATCTTGGTTCCCACTCCATGATCGATCTTGACCACATGCACACATGGTGTAAAAGCCCTCCTCCAATTACAAGATGCCCGTGGTTAAAGCAGCAGCTTGCCATAACATACAGGATATGTATAGCACACATACACACAGTCCACACCACGCATCATGTTCATGTAAAGAAGATACGTACAGGTACAGTTCCTTAATCTGGATCAGGGCAGACATGCATGCCTGTCTGCAGTCTGCCCTCGTTAGTTTATGTCGTCCAAGAAGCTCCGATTTAGTAATATAAGTCGTGCATAAATTATGCTGTATTTTTTCTGTGAAAAATGAAATAATTAGCTTCCACGTCGTTGAGAAATACTACCAGCTTGAAGTAAAAAAAAAGAGAAACTAATTTAGGTACTGTAGTAGTAAGAAAGAGAGAGTGCGTGTGAAGCTGATGATGAGAGACAAGGAGGCACTAGGAGCTGCTGGGCTAGGGTCACCGGCTGCTCCTGCCATGATGGCTCTCTACTTTCGTCCCGTCCGCCTTTTTTATCGAGCTCTGTGCCTCGTCGTGTCACGCTCTCTGCATTCCCTCTTACACATCTTCTTCCACCCACCGGCTGCTCGTTGCAGCGACGAACGATTATTACGTTCCACGGCGTGCTCTGCTCGCCTGGATCGGCTTCTTGTCTGTATGATCTTTTTTTTTTGATGTACATACACGGCCAGACAAATAAAATCCCAACAACATGATCCATTCCTCTCGCGATACGTTTCACTAGAAAGACAGACACACGAGACGCGTCGACACCGTTTCCAAAAGGAAAAGAAAAACGAAAAGCATCACCACAGCGAAAACAACCCAAGCTTTCGTTGCCGTTTCGATACGTGTACGCCCCCACATTTCCCTTTCTCTCATCCTCTTCCATTCCATCCCACAAAAAGCAAAGAAAAAACTCAGCTCAAAGCTTGGAATAATACACGCACAGGCGCCTGTTGATTGCGTCATAATGCCGCGGATCGATATTCTCTCCACGATCGATCGAGTTACACTCGCACGAACACAAGACGCTAGCTCTCACTGTGCATAGATCAGCCCAGCCCCAGCAAAGCTCGTCATCAGCTTCGGTTCGCTTGTGCAGTTGTGCGTCTGACCAGCTAGCAGTGCCCAGTGCAATGGAGTGTGAGCAGTCTTGTGGCTTTCTCGTGGTGGACCAAACTCCGAGGCAGCGGGCGGGCGGGCGAGCGGGCGGGTTCTCTTTCTCCACTCTGCAAAAGTAAAGTGGTGTCCATTGTGGTGTGGGGTGGACAAGACGGGCAGCCCGAGCAAGGAGCATCGAAATCATTTCCACCACCGACAGCCTTCCACCCGACTCCACTCTCCCTACTATTTTATGCTGCTACTACCATGTTTTCGCATGCTCATGGATTGACTACCGCTTGCAATTTTATGGCCCACTTTCACTCCCTGGTGGAGGTGCTCCTATTTACATCATAATCCAAACAATCATGATCAACCATGAAGCGGTAACACGCCCAGCAAACACAAGACCATGGAGAGGTTTCAAATATGTAGGAACAGAATACCGTGACATGTTAAACGCGCGAATCTAGCAAATGCAAGTCGCTTATTTCTAGATGGAGGGAGTGAGTACGTGGATGAAAATATCGGAACACGCACCCAATGGTGTTTGGGTTGCACATGAAAAAATCATACTCCCTCCATGTAAGAAAAGGATATCGTATTTTTTTTTAAAGTGTATATAGTAATATCGCGGAGATACCAATTAGAGCATATCCATTCCTTGGGCGTTCCCAAGCCGAAATCCGACGCTATTTATCGCCGGACGGAGCTAGTTTACGGCCTGGAAACGCTCAGTTTCCCACCCGCGTTCTCAGGCCGAGTTCCCAGGTGGGCGTGTTTTCTCACAAATTCGGCTCACATTCGACCAGTTTTCGGCATATTTCGGCATAATATGAATACAGAGCAATGTTCGACATAGTTTTGCATGAAATTAACCATAGTTCGGCATTAAATTAAACATGTTTTGGCGAACAATGAAAATACAACATATTTCGGCCTAGTTCGGCCAGTTCATGCTAGGTGAAAGCATGGCAACAGGACAGCTGGGGGATGCTTGACCGCGGAAGAGGCCATTGGTGGTGGGAAATAGGATGTCTCACCGACAGGGCTAGCCCACCCTCGTTTTCGCTTCATCCGGCTTTCCTAGGGGGTTCTCGACGCCACGAGATCGGCCTGGGAACTCCGGACGAAAGTTGGGCCAAATTCGGACGAAACCGGCGTATTGGAAACGCGACTGAACGAAAAATCACCGTCCGAATGAAAAAAAGCTCCGGAAGCCGCGTCCTGGGAACCTGAGTGGAGATTCTCTTACACCCAACCTCTGCAACAACGCATACCCTAACGGTCTTAGGATGCACACAACCCAGAAAAAAGAATAATTACAAAAAATATAAGTCCCACTACAGAAACAATTCATCAAAACAACGACACTAACTTCACCAGAACAACACCAGTAGTAAAATCACTCCAATAGCAATGCTTTCAAGAAGAAAACAGCGCACAAACATCGTCGTCGCCCGATCAAAGATCATAGGTTTTTACCCTGGAGAAAATCCTCGCTCGCAAAACAATGACTTCAACAATACCATTGCCAAGCACAACCAATTAATGCCAGACCTTGGATTTTTGCCCTACAAGATAAGACTGGGAACTCCTCCTGTGTTGTCACCCCACAAACAGCCATTGCCGCGAGTCACAGACTATATAGCTAGTTCCTCATCGCTACAAAGACTCAAACCCCTATCGCTGCCCTTATGTTCCCGCTTTTCTGACATTCTCCACATCTGACTTCACCATAGATCGTTGAAGACATGACACATGATGGCAACAAACAGTAGAGCTTCGCAACGTTCCCGCTAAAACCAAACGGCTAGAAAAAACATCGGTACATACAACCGAATATCTTTCGATCCAGCAACCACCAGGCATGATGCGCCCATGGGAGTTCGTCAACGGAGCCTTCTGGAACTCGACACTCCGGTCAGACCAACGAGATCAAGTAATGAGCAGATCTTGTCTTTGCGCGGGAGGAACCCTAGGACCACCGCCATTATTCAAGCACACCAACAGGTCCCCCCATCACCGATCAGAACAATGAAGGAGAAGGCAAGACAGCACTAGAGACAAGTATCAAATCGGACCTAGTGGTCCAAATCGAACCCATCTCCTGGCGCTCCACACGACCTCACTATGTCGTTTCGGCTCGCGCCCACCATGGCCAGAAGGACCATGGCCGTGCTTAGATCCCGTCGGCAATCAGGGTTGGAGGGCCGATCTAGGTTTTCCAAGAGGAATCCCCAACTCCAGCGCCTCTGCCGCCAGATCGCCACCACGGGGAACCGCCGCCTCCACCCCGACGCAGGGACGCCGCCAAGGCCGCAGCGCATCGAGCTCCACCGCCGCCACCCCAGCAGCTCCGGTGCCTGTCCCCGTCGCACCACCATCCCAGCCACCTTCGGTAGCTAGGCCCGCCACTGCAGCGACAAGGGACGGCGGCAGCGTCAGAGCGAGGAGCTAGCGGCGAGACGGCTCTGGCGATGACGCGTGGGTTGCCCCCGGTGCTGCCCTGGGGTGCGACACGGGGGAGAGGGCACTATTTTCTATATTTATCTATACACAAAGGCACCAAATTTACTACATCCTTTCGGAATAGAGGGAGTAGGATTTCTATTTTGAAGAATCAGGTGCATGCTTGGCGAGGGAGTATGTTTCTCGCATGTTCATGGATTGACTACCACCTACAATTTTATGGCCTACCATGTACCATTACTCCTTTTTACACACCGTACTTCAAACAATGGAGCATTCACGTGTCAGCAAACAATGTTATGATTGTTCAGTTTCTTAGGGCCTCTTTGGATTTTATTTTTTTAACAAATCTGATACTTTGACAAATACTATTTTTCAGGTTGGCGCTGCGCGCAGAAGGTACTCCCTTCGTCTCTAAATATTAGACGTTTTAGCTACGTGAAACGAATGTATCTAAACGACTTTTGTGTATAGATTCAGAGTGAACCTATACACTAAAAGACATATATATATATACATTCGTTTCACAAAACTAAAATATTTTATACTTGTTAACTAATCTACCTTTGAAGTAAGCTTTTTATTGTGCTCCTCGGTGATTAAATTCACACTTTTTGATGAGTTTCTCTCTACATGCATTTGGGTAGGGTTGTTTTGCATATATCAAGAAGTTGTTTGCAACATTCACTTGTTTCTTCCTATGAACGTTCCTTCTGCTGCGGTATCTAGCATAGATTTAAACATTGGGTTAACAACATTATACAATAAATGTAATATAAGTCATTCTTCCATCTCATGACTAGGACAGTTCATGACCGTTTCCTTCATTCTCTCCCAAGCAAGCACTAGTGGCTCTCATACTTCTTATCCAAAGCTTGTTATGTTGTACCTTAGCTGCATAGTCTTAGCCGGAGGGGAAAATTTAGTCATAAAAATATTAAAACATTCCTCCCAAGATGTAATAGTGCCTTTGGGAAAAGTTAGCATCCAGTCCTTAGCCTTTCCTCTTAAAGAGAAAGGAAATAAGTGTAATTTGCGCATTGGGGTCAACATATTTTATGCGCATCATATCACATATCTCAGTAAATGTGTTTAGGTGCAAACCTGAGTCCTCAACAGCTGAGCCTCCAAATTGATTCTGTTGAACCAAACTCAAAAGGTTATGCTTAATTTTATAAATTTCCGCTTCAACAATGGGCTGAGTAATAGGTGCACGAATAAAATCATCATTAGGAGTAGTATACTCCACAAGTTTATTTTGAGTCATGACTCTTTTTTGGGTATTTTTTGGAATAAGAGAAACAAATAAGTAAGTAACTATTTTTTTTGGGTTTTCAATAGATACAAAAAGTAAACTAATAACAAGAAATAAACTAAAAACAAGGTCTCCAGTGATCTTACCATGATAGCGAATTTCTTCCCCGGCAGCAGCACCAGAAAAAGGGTTGATACCTTCGATCCGGATTACGGATGCAGTATAGTAGTTTTTTCTCTAGTAGACCTAGATTTATCGAACCTTGGAAAACCGTGCTGTATGGAAAATATAAGGAACTTCTATAAGACTTGCTTTCTCATTTTACTTTACGTTTATCAAATATTTCTAGTTTACTTTGAATCATTGATTGTCGCAATGGATGGAAATAGGCTAGGATTGAAGATTCACCTGTAGCTGCACATATATATGGGATAAAGATAATAATCAGCACATTCATGTGTGAAATGATCTAATAGAGATAGGTTTATGAGCAACACATCTATAAATACTAAAGCCCCTGCGAGCTACATGCATAGCAATAGTCTTTCGATCCAACCGTTATACCACGAAGAAAGGGGTTATAATAATTATTAAATAAAATACAGATCAAAGCCTTAAAAATGGTGATGTTGCTGTTACTCCCGAGTGGATCCCTAAACGAAGACTGTACTCCCCTAGCTATCACTAGGTTTCGCATGAAGTCATTGTTCACCACTCATCTCACCTCAAGTCTTTATCAATCCTTGAGATCTTGGGTATCTGCAACTCCATGGATCAAGACAAGAGACAAACAAACAAAGATACATATCTCCTATTTAATCACCACACAATATTCTCATGTATTAGATGCACATAATCGTTGCGAGGTTTCACCCCAACCCGCAGCCTGTGAGGGTTACTGATACGTCGTAAATGTATCTATAATTTCTGATGTTCCATGCTTGTTTAGTATCTACTTTCTTATATTTTATCCACACTTTGGAGTATTTTTACACATTTTCTGTAACTAACCTATTAACAAGATGCCACAGTGCAAGTTGCATGTTTTCTTCTATTTTTGGTTCAAGAAAAGCTAGAAAATGAATATTCACGGAATTGGACCGGACAAAAGCCAAAGTCGATATTTTACCGGAAGACTCACGGAGCCAGAAGACGAGACGGAGAGGAGCCAGGGGCTAGCCACACCATGTGGTGGCGCGGGTCCCTTGGCCGCGCCACCAGGTGGTGTGGGCCCCTGGTCCACCCTCTAACATCGCCCCTTCGCCTATAAGAAGCCTCCAATGACAAAACCCTAAAGAATCCAGCCTCCAGCCACGAAAAGTTCCGCAGCGCCGCCGCCACCAAAAGGGAGATTTGGGGGACAAAAATTCTCTGTTCTGGCACCCTGCCGGGACGGGAAATTGCCCCTGGAGCCATCTCCATCGATCTCCACCACCATCTCCATCGTCGTTGTTGATTCTCATGACGATGAGGGAGTAGTTCTTCCTCGAAGCTAAGGGTTCTACCGGTAGCTATGTGGTCATCTCTCTCTCTCTATGCATGATCATATTGTGATCATGAGCTTTGTAATCAAGTAGATCTACCTTGCTACTCAAGTGCATTAAAAGATCTCTGGCTCTCCCCACGTGTGTGAAAGTGATAGCGTGCACACCATGGTGGCACTTAGGCTAGAGATTACAAATACTTGTTATGAGTTATATTCGGAGTTGGATGTCTCTATGAAATTGTGGTGTTTCTTGGAACCATATAGCGCTCAAGGTGACAGTGTGGGGTTATCTAGATGGGGAAAGCGAACTTTGAGGTGTGTTGTTATAGCCCTACCATGGATTAAAGTGTCTAACTGGAGAGTAGTTCAGAGTAGTATCATGAAGAGAAGATATTTATATGAGAGTGTTCACTAGCGAAAGTATGATCCCTAGGCCTTGTTTCTAAGCATTAAAACACCGTTTGCAACTAGATCTGTTACATGTTTGCTTGCTTCCATCTTTATTTCAGATTGCCTTTAGTCTCTTCCTACCCGTCAAGCTCTTTTCTGGCACCGTTACCACTTATAATTATCCATACCACTTGTATTTCACTATCTCTTCGCCGAACTAGTGCACCTATACACCTGACAAGTGTATTGGGTGTGTTGGGGACACAAGAAACTTCTTGTATCTTGATTGCAGGGTTGCTTGAGAGGGATACCTTTGACCACTTTCTCCTGAGTTCGATAAACCTTAGGTAATCCACTTAAGGGAAACTTGCTGCTGTTCTACAAACCTCTGCACTTGGAGGCCCAACAACTGTCTACAAGAATAGAAGTGCGTAGACATCAAGCTATTTTCTGGCGCCGTTGCCGGGTAGGTAAGGTAAAAGGTACTCACATCCTCTAGCTACTAAGCTATCTTCTAGTATTGTTGCTGGTGTGTGAGTGATCGAAGTTATTTCCTTTAGATTCTGCAATTATATCTTTTTATTTCTTGTTTTTATTTTCACTAGTTAGGCTTAATGGAAAACAACAACAAAATTAGAGAGTTTTATAGTATTTATCTTGAGTTAGGACATGAAGTGTTTGAAGAGAAAATTAAAAAACCTATGGAACTTTATTTACATGCTAATAGCAATGTTATTAGTATGAATTCTTAGAACACCATTATTACTAATGCTATGGAGAAGTCTAAGATTAGGGAAGCTAGTTTTGATGAGAATGATATTTTTAGTCCCCTAAGCATGGAGGAGAAAATTTACTTTGATGATACTATGCCTCCAATATATGATGATTACAATGACGAGTATGATATTTTCAGTTCACCTACTATTGAGGAGAAAATTAATTATGATTACAATATGCCTCCTATATTTGATGATTATGGTGATAAGAATAATAATGATAACTATTTTGTTGAATTTGCTCCCACTATAATTAATAAGAATAACTATGCTTATGTGGAGAGTAATAATGATTATATGCATGTGGCTCATGATAAGAATGTTTTATGTGATAGTTATATTGTTAAATTTACTCATGATGCTGAAGGGTTCGCAGCATAGAAAACAAAAAAATTCCTACGATGGGAACTGTACGCCAAGATCTATCTACTAGATACAAGCAACAGGTGGATATATATCCATGGAGAACTTACCCTCTAAGACAACAAAGTTTTGTTAACGAGTAGGAACTCATAGATGATGTAGTCATTCGCTTGCTGATCTCAAGATCGTGTGGAAGTCCTAGCGCCGCAAACCAACAGCGCATCCGCACTCACACACACGTTCAGGCCACCGAACAACCTCCGCCTTCTCGCTCCAGCGATGCAGAGGAAGAAGCAACTCCTTCCAAACAAAATGCCACCGGGAGCATGTATCTCGCTAATCCGAGACCATGGGGGAATAATTCTAGAGGGGGAGAGATATCCTTTACGAGGAGGTGTGAGGAAGAAGGGTGAGAGGGGTGGCCTTTTATAGGAGGAGGGGGGTACCCCCTCCCCATGGCCGGCGCCCCATGGGGGTTACCCCTCACCTCCCCCATTCATGTGGTGGTAACCCCCTCCACATAAAAGTGACCCTTAACATTCCTCTCTAAAGTCTTTATTTTAAATGCATTAAATTTCTCCAAATTTAATGCTCTGTCATTTAATAGAACTCTTTTATTAAACTTATTCAGAATTTTTTTAATTCCTTTAATTAACAAATATTCACATAAAACTCCCTATAACATTTCAATATTACATGCAGAACCAATTTCTGCACTTTCACCCGAAACAGTTTCGGTGTCTATTGAAATAATTCCAGCGATTTGCAATTCATTCGTCTGAAACATATTTGCTCCAAATGGTGTTGGTGTCCCTTAAGTGTGTCACCCTACGGTTCGTGAATAATGCAGACATGATCGAGACCCCTCTCAGATCAATAATCAAAAGCGGGACCTGGAGATCCATACTGACTCCTACACATTCTACGATGACTTCTGTGATCATGAGAACCTTTAACGCTAGTAACTAAATCCCTTTGTCTCGAGATATATTACATGTCCAAGATTCGATCATTGGTATCTCCATACCTAGTTTGATCTCGTTACCGACATGTACTTTTTTCTCGTTCCCGTGATATAACATTCTAGTGATCTTATCACTTGCTTGTAAGCTAACCAATGTGATATCACCTAGAGGGCCTAGAGTATATCTATCAGTCATCGGGATGGACAAATCCCACTCTTGATCCATGAGCCTCTACATAACACTTTCATAGCATTGAACCCACCTTTATAATCACCCTTTCACTGTGTGACGTTTGATGTTATCAAGATATGCTTCTAGTGTTAGTGATTAACATGATCTCATGGTCTAAGGATTAGGATTACTTTGTTAGATGTTATAGCAATATAAACACAATGACTTTGATCGTAATGCTATACTTCAGATGAATGTTCAGCACATCATTCCACTAATGTTGTGACCTCGTTATTAACAATATCCAATGTCCAATGTCAGGAAACCTTGATCATCTCGTTAATCAACGAGCTAGTTTATAAGAGAGGCATAACTAGGAACTTTCCTTTTTGTTTATTAAACACACATGTATTAACATTTTCAATTTAATACAATTAAAGCATGTAAAATAAACATCTATCATATACTTGGAATATGTATAATAACAACTTTATTATTGCCTCGCAGGGCATATTCCCTTCAGTCTCCCACTTGCACTAGAGAGAATAATCTAGTTACATGGTGATAAATCTAACACCCACGGAGTTCTGGTGTTGATCATGTTTTGCTCTAGGGAGAGTTTTAGTCAACGGATCTGCCACATTGAGATCCGTATGTACTTTACAAATCTTTATATCTCCATCCTTGACATGCTCACGGATGGAGTGAAACCGGCGCTTAATATGTTTGGAATTCTTGTGAGACCTTGGTTCCTTTGCGTTGGCTATGGCTCCATTGTTGCCACAATAGATCACCATTGGATCCAACGCACTAGGAACCACACCAAGTTCGGTAATGAACTCCTTCATCCAAACTGTTTCATGTGCTTCTTCTGAAGCAGCAATATATTCCGCCTCCATTGTTGACCTTGTTACCACGGGTTGTTTCGAGCTCCTCCAACTAACTGCTACTCCGTTCATGAGAAATACGTATCCGGATTGAGACTTAGAGTCATCCGGATCAGTGTCAAAGCTAGCGTCAACATAACAATTAGTGACCAGCTCTTCTTCACCTCCGTATACAAGAAACATTTACTTAGTTCTTCTCAAGTACTTCAGGATATTCTTGACCGCTATCCAGTGTTCCAAACCTGGATCAGATTGATACCTACAAGTCAAACTAATAGCATGTGCCACATCCGGTCTTGTACATAGCATGGCGTACATTATAGAGCCTATGTCTGAAGCATAGCAGATCTTATCCATTATCTCCCTTTCTTCTGCCGTAGCCGGACTTTGAGTCTTACTCAATGTCTTGCCTTGCAACATAGGTACGAACCCCTTCTTACTTTCGTCCATTTAAAACTTCTTTAAAATCTTATCAAGGTATGTACTCTGCGATAGCCCTATTAGGCGTCTTGATCTATCTCTATAGATATGTATGCCTACTATATATGATGCTTCACCAAGGTCTTTGATACATTGCAAATGTATCTATAATTTTTGATGTTCCATGCTTGGTTTTATCTACTTTCTTATGTTTTGTCCACACTTTGGAGTACTTTTCATATGATTTCTTGGACTAACCTATTAACAAGATGCCATAGTGCCAGTTGCCTGTTTTCTGCTGTTTTTGGTTCCAGGAAGTCAGAAAATGAATATTCTCGGAATTGGACGGGACAAAAGCGAAACTTATTATTTTCCTGGAAGACTCACGGAGCCAGAAGGAGAGTCGGAGAGGGTCCACAGGGTGGCCACACCCTCCCTTGGCGCAGGCCAGCCTAGGCCGCGCCAGGGCATGGTGTGGGCCCCCTGGCTGGCCACCGACCTTGCCTCCTTCGCCTATAAGATCCTCCCGATACCAAAACCCTATATCGTCAATCAAAAATCCACGAAAAGTTCAGCAGCGCCGCCGCCACCGAAGGGGAGATTCGGGGGACAGAAATTCTCTGTTCCGGCACCCTACCGGGACGGGGAAGTACCCCCGGAGCCATCTCCATCGATCTCCACCACCATCTCCATCACCATTGCTGATTCCCATGATGAGGAGGGAGTAGTTCTCTCTCGAGGCTAAGGGTTCTACCGGTAGTTATGTGTTCATCTCTCTCTCCATGCATGACCCTATTATGATCATGAGCTTTGTAATCAAGTAGATCTACCTTTCTACTCAAGTGCTTTAATGAATCTCTACTCTCCCCATGTGTGTGAAAGTGACAGCGTGCTCACCATGGTGGCACATAGTCTAGAGATTACAAATACTAGTTATGAGTTATATTTGGAGTTGGATGTCTTTATGAAATTGTGGTGTTTGTTTGGATCTATCTAGTACTCAAGGTGACAGTGTGGGGTTTTCTAGATGGGAAAGGCTTACTTGGAGGTGTGTTGTTATAGCCCTACCATCGATTAGAGTGTCCAACCGGAGAGTAGTTAAGAGTAGTATCATAAAGAGAAGATATTTATATGAGAATGTTCACTAGTGAAAGTATGATCCCTAGGCCTTGTTTCTAAGCATTGATACACCGTTTGCAATTAGATCTGTTACATGTTTGCTTGCTTCCATCTTTATTTCAGTTTACTTTAGTCTCTTTCACGCCATCAAGTTATTTTCTATCACCGTTACCACTTATAATTATCTATACCACTTGTATTTCACTATCTCTTCGCCGAACTAGTGCACCTATACACCTAACAAGTGTATTGGGTGTGTTGGGCAACAAGAGACTTCTTGTATCTTGATTGCAGGATTGATTGAGAGGGTATACCTTTGACCACTTCCTTACTGAGTTCGATAAACCTTGGGTGATCCACTTAAGGGAAAACTTGCTGCTGTTCTACAAACCTCTGCACTTGGAGTCCCAACAACTTTCTACAAGAATAGAAGTGCGTAGACATCAAGCTATTTTCTGGCGCCGTTGTCGGGGAGGTAAGGTAAAAGGTACTCACATCCTCCGGTGTGAGTGCTCGAAGTTATTTCCTTTAGATTCTGCAATTTTGTCTTTTTGTTTCTTGTTTTCACTAGTTAGGCTTAATGGAAAACAACAAAAAATTAGAGAGCTTTTTAGTATTTTTCGTAAGTTAGAACTTGAATTGTCTGAAAAGAAAATTAAAAAACCCATGGAACTTTGTTTGCATGCTAATAGCAATGTTATTAGTATGAATCTTTTGAACACCTTTGTTACTAATGCTATGGAAACGTCTAAGCTTGGGGAAGTTGGTTCTTATGAAAATGATCTCTTTAGTTCCCCAGTTTTAAGGAAGAAAATTTGCTCTGATGATAGTGTATCTCCCATATGTGATAATTCTAATGATACTTGTGATATTTTAAATCCACATACTGAAAGCATCCCTTTTAAAATACCTATAAAAATTATTGATCGTGTTATGGATAACTACTATTTTGGAGATGGAACTGTCCATCCCGGTGATCATTTGCTCTTTATACACGAATTATGCGGGTTATTCAAGTGTGCAGGTATTACAACAGATCACGTCAAGAAGAAGTTATTCTCTTTTTCACTTAAGGGCAAAGCAAGGGAGTGGTATGAGCTACTAGATGATCCTCATCATTTGGAGTGGAAGGAACTTGAATCTCTCTTTTACTCTAAATTTTATCCTCCTCATGAAATTCATAAAGATAGGAATTACATTTATAATTTTCATCCTCATGATGGAGAAAGTATTGCCCAAGCATGGGGGAGATTGAAGTCACTAATTCTCAAATGTCCCATTCATGAGCTCCCCCGTAATATTGTTATTAATAATTTCTATGCAAGGCTTTCAGGACATTACAAGGACTATCTAAATACTTGTTTAGATGGATCCTTCACAAGTAAGGAGGTGAAAGCTAAGTGGGATCTTCTTGAAACAATTCAAAGCAATACCAAAGATTGGGATAACAACAAAGGTAAAGAACCAGGTATAAACTATGAGTATGATTGCATTAAGTCTTTCGCTGAAACTACTGATTTTCAAGAGCTTAGTGCTAATTATGGTCTTGATCCTCAAATTCTTATTGATTGTTTTAGATCCTTTGCTTCTCATATTAATGCTCCTAAAGAAAAGTGGGACATGTATCATGAGCCTTTTAAAGACACTTGTATGGAAAATGAAATTGTTGTTAATGATAGCAACAAACATGCTCAAACCTCTGAAAGTACTATTTCTTATAAGCATGTTAATTTTTGTGGAATACATAGACCTTGTGAGAATAATCAAATTGAAGAAGAATATTGTATCACCCATAGGAATGAAAAAACTAGAATGTGGTATAGGCCTTTAAATGATCTTGGTAAAAAAGTTTATGCTCTTTATCCTTTTATTTGTGAACTTTGCTTTGAAGTGGGTCATTTCAATTTTTAATGCTCAGGCCATAATAATAGCCCTTATAATCCAATGAGTACTGTAAGTTTATATTGTGATGACATGATCACTCCTAATCAGCATGATGAACTTACATTATTTTTGGGGTGTGAAGAATTATCAAGAAAAACTTCTTTGGTAGATATGAGTGCTTTTGATATGAATAGTGGCCTGCAATGTTGTCATCTTTATTGTGTTGATAATTGTCACACAAATACTTACATACAAAATATTATAGAAGATGAGATTTTACCAAAATATGACAAGACTAATATGTGTTTTGATCTTATTAATGAAAAGAAGGAATCCTCCAAAGTTTCTTCTATTGTCTCTAACAATGAACCAGGGTATATGGAGAAGCTTCCTTTCAAGCCTCTCCCTCCTAAAGAGAAGAAGATAAAGAAGAAAAGGAGGAGTAAAAGGAGGGAGGAAACGGTATTTTCCCCTAAGCATGTTGCTCCTATTATCGTTTTTGATGAGTCTGAACTCGATGATGCTCCTATGCCTGTTACCTATAGTAGTGATTATGATTGGGAAAAGCACACTTCTTTTGATATTGAAAATCTCTTTGGTACCTATTCTGAAAATGATGATATTAATGATTGTTGTACTATTAGTGTTATCCATGATCCTTCCAATGGTGATATGTTTACAAATGAACACACTTTGGAAGATAATTATTCTATTGCTTATGATTATACTACACCTCCAATATATGATGATTGCAATGATGAATATGATATTTTCAGTCCATCTACTATTGAGGAGGAAATTAATTATGGTTACAATATGCCTCCTATATTTGATGATTATGGTGATGAGAATAATAATGATAGCTATTTTGTTGAATTTGCTCCCACTATAATTAACAAGAATGACTATGTTTATGTGGGGAGTATTAATTATTTTATGCATGTGGCTCATGATAAGAATGTTTTATGTGATAGTTATATTGTTAATTTTATTCATGTTGCTACTGAAAGTTATTATGAGAGAGGGAAACATGGTTCTATGCATCTCAATAATATTAAGTTTCCCCTCTTTATGTTGAAAATTTTGAAGTTGCACTTGTTATGCTTTCCTATGCTTGTTGCTTTGTTCTTTCATGACTTATTTCTTTACAAGATTCCTAATCATAGGAAGTGGGTTAGACTTAAATGTGTTTTGAATTTGCTTCTTGATGCTCTCTTTAATTCAATTCATATTTTCTATGTGAGCATCTTCTCAAACTATCATGCCTAACTTAAAGGCGTTAAAGAAAAGTACTTATTGGGAGATAACCCAAAAGTTTTAGATGAGTCTAGGAAGTTATTACCTCTGTAATAACCGCTTCTTATCCTTTTTATTTGCTCTAATGAGAGAGAAGTAATGATTGGGGAAGTTACCGTCCCGAAACAGATTTATGTGCTTCACCGTAAAAATTCGTATAAAATCTCTGTACGTCCTTTTGAGGCGTGAATTTTTGTGCTTATGACCCAGGTTGTTCTCTAACTTTCTTTAGTTCAATACTTTTTTATTTGAGCAATAGAAGGTCTTCGAAAAAATTCGTCTTTACCTACTGGTCTGTTTTGATAGATTTCTGTCATTATTTGCATTTGCTTCTTGTTGGTTCCTTTTTGAGTTCTTTTAGGGAATTGAGCTTTTTGAGGGAAGTGCTACAGTATCTAGTGTTTTAATGGAAGTTTTATTGGTGTTGGAACTGAACCTAAAGACGTATTATCTCGAGTGCACTAATGTTGCTAATAAAGATTGTGTGAAGTTTTATATGACGGAAAAATTTCAGGTGTATGAAAGGAATGAGTAATGAGATGAAGGATGGACTAAAGCTTAAGCTTGGGGATGCCACACATGTCACCCAAGAAATATCCAAGAAGTACAAGCATCAAAGCTTGGGGATGCCCAAGGCATCCCCTTCTTCATCAATAAAAATCTCAAGTTTCTTCCAAACGCTTCATTTTTATTGTTTCATGCACAGTTGTGTTGTTCTTGGAGCGTCTTCTTTTTCGTTTTGGTTTTGGTTTTTCATTTGCTCTGTTTTATTAGTTTGCTGAATAAATTGGTCGGACCCCCTCTTTCATACATTGGTTTTCAAATAGTTTGGTTTGGATTGGAAAAGAGTAGGAAAGTTCATGCTTATGTGGTAAAAAGAGCTCGTTTTTGACTGTGGCCTATGCTTTGTCATGCCATGCTCGATATTGTTTTGGCTTTATGTGTAGTATTCTTTGCTGTAGCATGAATTTTTATAAACAATTGAGATTGCTTAATGTGTCTTGGAAGAATCATGCGTTGTTTTAACATATTAAAGCATAGTATTGTGGTTTTCTCCTTTGATGCTTTATTTGGGTTGACTTGGCGCATGCTCACACCATGTTATGACTATCTCAAGTCACCATAAGCCTTTATGATCCTTTAGTTTTCAACTTGTAGTATCACTTTATGCTTTGATCAATGATGTTTTGTCGCTCTGCATGATTATGGCCATTATTGCTCTCTTAGTTTGTCGCTCCCAGTCTTTTGCTGGCCTCCACAACCAAGTATCAGTTCCACTCATGCATCCAACTCCCTAAACCAAGTTATTCCAAAGAATCCACCATACCTACCTACTAGCATATGCTATTCCAAGTATATTCATGCTTTTATCTACCTTCCGAATTAAACTTGTTATGAGAAAACTAGTGATTAAAGCTCTCACGAACTTGATGGCACACTTTACTTTTCTTGCCCTTAATAAACTTGAACCATTGTGTCGTCTATGTTGTATATGCTTGCACTTATTTGTTGGGAATTAGCAGAACCATCCTTTCATGGGGAACGCTTTCAACATTGCACTTGGTACTTGTACCTAGTTGATATCATGCTCTTTTGTATATGGATGTCGTCGGTGTGAAATGAAAGGGGAGCTTGTAAGTCCATGGAGTTATGTATATGTGTTAGAGAAACGCCTGGACCGCTGGTCTAATCCATGCTGACATGGTGGAAACCTGCAGCGTAACCATAATGAGTTGTCTATGAAGCATTCTTCTTATAAAAAAGAGTCCTATATTGAGAAAGAAAGAGAAAAGAGAAAAAAAGTTATGAAAAGAGGAAAGAGAGAAAAAAAATACCATATTCCCATGGTAAATAAGAAGATTGCAGAGATGCTTGTTGTGTGTTTGCCTTGTCATTTTGATATGGGGATTCTTCCGTATCAATGGGCAAGGGTTACCCCGTTGGCGGTTCTATATGATACACATGTACTTACGATGACAAGAACTTACCGGTGACTAAACTTGAGTAGCATGAGGAGCGGCCCTCGTATACAAGGGACATGAGATTTCTAACTTATACTTCGTCAAGCATGTACACCATAGTTTGTTCACTTTAACCTTAATCACTTCAAGATTCTTATGATAGGGGCAATGAGAGCTGAAAGCTATAAGTACCATAATTTTTGGAAGCTCTTTATGAGACTTGAATCCCTACTTCCTTCTATGAAGGCCTTTCTTCCACCATTATATTGAGTCTCCACCTTCTATATTTATGCACCTACTTTGAGAGCATAGTGGCCATTCTTAGTTCTATGTGCATTGTCCCAAGACTAGTTGATTGATGCATAACTTGATATTGCTTGTTTTAAACTATTTGTATCTAGTCACTCTTATGAACTTTGAAGGTGTCCTATGCATTTATATTTGCTACTCTATGAGGGACAAGATGAATGCTATTATGCTATGTTTTCTTTATGTGAAACAAACAAACGTCTTGTAAAGCATTGTTATTCATGAATCTTTTGTTTGTGCCTTTTCATGTTGCAACATAGTTACTATGTCTTATTGCTAGAACTTTGTCTTTCATACTATGATTGAAGTACTATGATCCCAGCTTTGAATGTTTTACAAATACTTTGATCAAGTTTATGATGGTGCATGTCACCTCAAAAAAAATTTCTTTCTTTTTATCACTTACCTACTCGAGGACGAGCAGGAGTTAAGCTTGGGGATGTTGATACATTGCAAATGTATCTATAATTTTTGATGTTCCATGCTTGGTTTTATCTACTTTCTTATGTTTTGTCCACACTTTGGAGTACTTTTCATATGATTTCTTGGACTAACCTATTAACAAGATGCCACAGTGCCAGTTGCCTATTTTCTGCTGTTTTTGGTTCCAGGAAGTCAGAAAATGAATATTCTCGGAATTGGACGGGACAAAAGTCAAAGTTACTATTTTCCTGGAAGACTCACGGAGCCAGAAGGAGAGTCGGAGAGGGGCCACAGGGTGGCCACACCCCCCTTGGCGTGGGCCAGCCTAGGCCACGCCAGGGCATGGTGTGGCCCCCCTGGCTGGCCACCGACCTTGCCTCCTTCGCCTATAAGAGCCTCCTGATACCAAAACCCTAGATCGTCAATCAAAAATCCACGAAAAGTTCCACAACGCTGCCGCCACCGAAGGGGAGATTCGGGGGACAGAAAGTCTCTATTTCGGCACCCTGCCGGGACGGGGAAGTGCCCCTAGAGCCATCTCCATCGATCTCCACCACCATCTCCATCACCGTTGCTGATTTCCATGATGAGGAGGGAGTAGTTCTCTCTCGAGGCTAAGGGTTCTACCGGTAGCTATGTGTTCATCTCTCTATGCATGATCTTATTATGATCATGAGCTTTGTAATCAAGTAGATCTACCTTGCTACTCAAGTGCTTTAATGAATCTCTACTCTCCCCATGTGTGTGAAAGTGACAGCGTGCTCACCATGGTGGCACTTAGGCTAGAGATTACAAATACTTGTTATGAGTTATATTTGGAGTTGGATGTCTTTATGAAATTGTGGTGTTTGTTGGACCTATCTAGTACTCAAGGTGACAGTGTGGGGTTTTCTAGATGGGAAAGGCTTACTTTGCGGTGTGTTGTTATAGCCCTACCATCGATTAGAGTGTCCAACCGGAGAGTAGTTAAGAGTAGTATCATAAAGAGAAGATATTTATATGAGAGTGTTCACTAGTGAAAGTATGATCCCTAGGCCTTGTTTCTAAGCATTGATACACCGTTTGCAATTAGATCTGTTACATGTTATTTCCCACGCCATCAAGTTATTTCTATCTCTGTTACCACTTATAATTATCTATACCACTTGTATTTCACTATCTCTTCTCCGAACTAGTGCACCTATACACTTGACAAGTGTATTGGGTGTGTTGGGGACACAAGAGACTTCTTGTATCTTGATTGCAGGATTGCTTGAGAGGGAATACCTTTGACCACTTCCTCCCTGAGTTCGATAAACCTTGGGTGATCCACTTAAGGGAAAACTTGCTGTTGTTCTACAAACCTCTGCACTTGGAGTCCCAACAACTGTCTACAAGAATAGAAGTGCGTAGACATCAGTCTTTCATAGAAAATTTGCTATTTAGATAAATTTTCACACTGTTTAAAAGATCTATATCATTTCCAATCAATAATATGTCATCCACATATAATATCAGAAATGCCACATTGCTCCCACTCACTTTCTTGTAAGTACAAGCCTCTCCATAAGTTTGTACAAATCCAAACTCTTTGATCACCTCATCAAAGCGGAGATTCCAACTCCGTGATGCTTGCTTCAGTCCATAGATGGATCGCTGAAGTTTGCACACCTTGTAAACCCTTTGGTTGTATCATATACAACTCTTCTTCAATGTTACCATTGAGGAACGCAGTTTTGACATCCATCTGCCATATTTCATAATCGAAATATGGAGCAATTGCTAACATAATCCTAACTGATTTTAGCATCGCTACGGGAGAGAATTGTCTCATCGTTGTCAACTCCTTGAATTTGTCGAAACCCTTTTGCAACAAGTCGAGCTTTATAGACGGTTGAATTACCATCAGCATCATTTTTTCTTTTGAAAATCCATTTATTCTCAACGGCCTTTCGGTCGTGAGGTAAGTCCACCAAGGTCCAAACCTGGTTTTCGTACATGGATTCCATCTTGGATTTCATGGCTTCTAGACATTTGTTGGAATCTGGGTTCATCATCGCTTCTTCATCGTCACAGGGTCATCCATTTCATCAACCATGAAATTTACAATTGGATTCCCATACAGCTTAGGAGCTGCACATGTTCTGCTTGACCTGCGAGGATTGGTAGTGTCCTCTTTCGGAGTTTCATGATCATTATCATTAGTTCCTTCTTCATTTGGTGAAGTCAACTCCGAAACAACTTCCGGCGCTGCGCCACTCGCCATTCCATGAATAGAAGGTTCAATAACCTCTTCGAGTTCTACCTTTTGACTACTCACACCTTTCGCGAGAAACTCTTTCTCTAGAAAGGATCCATTCTTGGCAACGAAAACCTTGCCCTCGGATCTGTGATAGAAGGAATACCCAATTGTTTCTTTAGGGTATCCTATGAAGACGCATTTTTTCTCTTTGGGTTCGAGTTTATCAGGCTGAAGCTTCTTCACATAAACATCGCATCCCCAAACTTTAAGAAATGACAGCTTAGGTTTGTTTCCAAACCATAATTCATACGATGTCGTTTCAAGGGATTTAGACGGTGCCCGATTTAAAGTGAATACAACGGTTTCCAGTGCACAATCCCAAAATGACAGTGGCAAGTCAGTTAGAGACATCATAGATCAAACCATATCTAATAGAGTACGATTACGATGTTCTGACACACCATTACGTTGTGGTTTTCCGGCAGGCGTGAGTTGTGAAACTATTCCACACTCTTTCATGTGTGTGCTAAACTCGTAACTTAGATACTCACCTCCACGGTCGGACCGCAGAAATTTGATCTTTCTATTACGATGATTTTCCACTTCATTCTGAAATTCTTTGAACTTTTCAAAGGTTTCAGATTTGTGTTTCATCAAATAGATATACCCATATCTACTCAAATCATCCGTGAAAGTAATAAAATAACGATATCCACCTCGCGCCGACACACTCATTGGACCGCATACATCAGTATGTATGATTTCCAATAAATGTGTCGCCCGTTCCATTGAACCAGAAAACGGCGTTCTAGTCATCTTGCCCATAAGGCATGGCTCACATGTATCACATGATTCCAAATCAAGTGATTCTAAAAGTCCATCATAATGGAGTTTCTTCATGCATTTAACGTCAATATGACCTAGACAGCAATGCCACATATATGCAGATATATCATCATTAAGCTTAATTCTTTTAGCATCAACATTATGGATGTGCGTATGAGTACTATCGAGATTCAACAGAAATAAACCATTCATCATGGGTGCATGACCATAAAAGATATTATCCATATAAATCGAACAACCGTTGTTTTCGGATTTAAACGAATAACCGCTTTGCAATAAACACGATCCAGATACAATGTCCATGCTCAGCGTAGGCACCAAATAACAATTATTTAAGTTTATCACTAATCTCGATGGCATATGGAGAGGCAGCATTCCGACATCGATCACATCAACTCTTGATCCATTGCCGACACGCATCGTGACCTCATCCCTTGCTAGTTGTCGCTCGTTCTGCAGCCCCTGTATCGAGTTACATATATTAGCAACCGATCTTGTATCAAATACCCAGGTGCTACTGCGAGTACTAGTCAAGTACACATCAATAACATGTATATCACATATACCTTTGTTTGCCTTGCCGGCCTTCTTGTCCGACAAATACTTGGGGTAGTTGCGCTTCTAATGGCTAGTCCCCTTACAATAGTAGCACTCGGTATCAGACTTAGGGCCAGCCCAGGATTTATTTTCAGGCGCAACAAAAAATTTGCCGCCCTTCTTTCCCTTCTGTTTACCCTTCTTGTCTTTCTTGAAACCGGTGGTTCTATTGACCATCAACACTTGATGTTCTTTCCTAATCTCCACTTCTGCAGTCTTAAGCATTGATAGAAGCTCGAGGAGAGTCTTCTTCATGACCTCCATGTTATAGTTCATCACGAAGCTCTTGTAGCTAGGTGGCAGAGATTGGAGAACACGATGTATGCCTAAGTCAATGGGAATCATTATTCCCAAGGACACAAGCTTATCGGCGTACCCAGACATTTTGAGTACGTGCTCATTTACGGACTTGTTCTCTTCCATCATGCAGCTAAAGAACTTTTTCTGAAGCATTATAACTCTATGGCAGCATGAGTATCGAAAATCATCTTCAATTCACCCATGGTATCAAAGGCATTGCCATTTTCGAAACACTTTCGAAGTTCTGGCTCTAGCCCATACAGTATGCCACAATGAACTAAGTTGTGGTCCTCTTGATGAGTTATATAGACATTCTTTTCCTCGTCAGGGGCATCAGAAGCTGGTGGGGGGCCTAGCGGCGCTTCTAGCACATATTGCTTTTCTGCAGCAGAGAGGAGAATCCTCAAATTCATAGCCCAGTTGGTGAAGTTGCTACCATTCGCAGCAAGTTTGTCTTCCTCCATGAACATATTGAAATTAAAAGCAGGTGGTGCCATCTACAACAGAATTTGTAAACTTTATTTAGACTAAGTTTATGATAGATTGAGTTCAACTAAACTCCCACTCAAAAACAACATCCCTCGTGTCTTTTGGTGATTACATGAACCAAATTCACTACACCAAGTCCGATCATCACATGAGTCGGTGTAGCTTTAAAGGCGAGCATCTATATGGGCATCATATCAACTATATGACTCATGCTTAACCTTTCGGTTCGTGTTCCGAGGCCATGTCTGTACATGCTAGGCTCGCCAAGTAAGATCCTTAGTACTCGCATGTGTAAAATTATCTTACGCCCGTTGTATGAAAGTGCAGAGTCGAGTACACCCGATCATCACGTGATGTCTCGAAACACGGTCCATAGAACGGTGCATACTTAAGGAAGACCACATTTTTATCTTGATATTTAAATGAGGGATCATCTTATAATGCTACTAAAACGCCAAACAAGCAATATAAGATGCAAACATCATATGTGTAAAGTGAAATGATATGGTTCTTGCATTTGATCACTATCATATGCATCGTGGTATGATCTTTATCATTCCTTTGTGTGTAAGGCCAAGGTCTATGGAACTTACACGTTAGGTGTGTTGTAAGAGTATCAACTATACATCAACTTACAACATTACCATATCATGACACAAGCCCAGCAACGATCCAAACTAGACGCCTCTAATTTATCAATTGCAAGTTTTACGTGGCTTAGGGCTTTCGAAGATAGAACCGTTCTTACCTACGAACATGGAACCACAACGATGATAACCAAATTATTAGCAACTCGTTGTAAATCAGATATTGACTATAGTATGAGAGACAGACACCCGCCAACCACTTATGCAAAACTAGTTGCATGTCAGTCGTGGAACCGGTCTCATGTGCGATGACATGTCAGGTTGGTCCAGGCCGCTTCATCCCACTATGCCACCAATATCCAAAGTACATATAAGAAGCAATAACATGATCATCACCGCCCACATACTCTTATGTGTTCCACCCATCCAAAGCACCTACGCATAGATCAGGCTCTGATACCACTAAAGGGCTCGCGGCATAGAAAAGAAAAAATTCCTACGATGGGAACTATACGCCAAGATCTATCTACTAGATACAAGAAACGGGTGGATATACATCCATGGAGAACTTACCCTCGAAGACAACAAAGTTTTGTTAACGAGTAGGAACTCATGGATGATGTAGTCGTTCGCTTGCCGATCTCAAGATCGTGTTGAAGTCCTAGCGCCGCAAACCAGCAGCGCATCCGCACTCGCACACACGTTCAGGCCACCGAACAACCTCCGCCTCCTTGCTCCAATGATGCAGCGGAAGCAACAACTCCTTCCAGACGAAATTCCACTGGGAACATGTATATCGCTAATCCAACACCATGGGGGAATAATTCTAGAGGGAGAGAGAGATCCTTCACGAGGAGGTGTGAGGAAGAAGGGTGAGAGGGGTGGCCTTTTATAGGAGGAGGGGGTACCCCTCCCCATGGCCGGCACCCCATGGGGGGTGACCCCTCACCTCCCCCATTCATGTGGTGGTAACCCCCTCCACATAAAAGTGACCCTGAACATTCCTCTTTAAAGTCTTTACTTTAAATGCATTAAATTTCTCCAAATTTAATGCTCTCTCATTTAATAAAACTCTTTTATTAAATTTATTCAGAATTTTGTTAATTCCTTTAATTAACAAACATTCACATAAAACCCCCCGCAGCATTTCAATATTACATGCAGAACCAATTTCTACACTTTCACCCGAAACAGTTTCGGTGTCTATTGAAATAATTCTAGCGCTTTGCAATTCATTCGTCTGAAACATATTTGCTCCAAATGGTGTTGGTGTCCCTTAAGTGTGTCACCCTACGGTTCGTGAATAATGCAGACATGATCGAGACCCCTCTCAGATCAATAATCAGAAGCGGGACCTAGAGATCCATACTGACTCCTACACATTCTACGATGACTTCTGTGATCGTGAGAACCTTTAACGCTAGTAACTAAATCCCTTTGTCTCATGATATATTACATGTCTGAGATTCGATCATCGGTATCTCCATACCTAGTTTGATCTCGTTACCGACATGTACTCTTTTCTTGTTCTCGTGATATAACATTCTAGTAATCTTATCACTTGCTTGCAAGCTAACCAATGTGATATCACCGGGAGGGCCCAGAGTATATCTATCTGTCATCGGGATGGAAAAATCCCACTCTTGATCCATGAGACTCTATACTTTCATAGCACTGAACCCACCTTTATAATCACCCTTTCACGGTGTGACGTTTGATGTTATCAAGATACTCTTCCAGTGTTAGTGATTAGCATGATCTCATGGTCTAAGGACTAGGATTACTTTGTTAGATGTTATAGCAATATAAACACAATGACTTTGATCATAATGCTATACTTCGGATGAATGTTCATCACATCATTCCACTAATGGTGTGACCTCGTTATTAACAACATCCAATGTCCAATGTCAGGAAACGTTGACCATCTTGTTAATCAACGAGCTAGTTTATAAGAGAGGCATAACTAGGAAATTTCCTTTTTGTTTATTAAACACACAAGTATTAATGTTTCCAAATTAATACAATTAAAGCATGTAAAATAAACATCTATCATATACTTGGAATATGTATAATAACAACTTTATTATTGCCTCTCAGGGCATATTCCCTTCAGATGCTACTGAAAGTTATTATGAGAGAGGGAAACATGGTTTTATGTATCTCAACAATATTAAGTTTCCCCTCTTTCTGTTGAAAGTCTTGAAGTTGCACTTGTTTTGCTTTCCTATGCTTGTTGCTTTGTGTTTTCATGACTTGTTTCTTTACAAGATTCCTATGCATAGGAAGTGGGTTATACTTAAATGTGTTTTCAATTTTCTTCTTTATGCTCTCCTTTACTTCAATTCATATTTCCTATGTGAGCATCTTCTCAAACTATCATGCCTAATTTAAAGGCGTTAAAGAAAAGTACTTATTGGGAGATAATCTAAAAGTTTTAGTTGAGTCTTGAAAGTTATTGCTTCAGTAATAACCTCTCCTTATCCTTTTTGTGTGGTTTTTGTGCCAAGAATAACCTCTAATGAAAGAGAAGTAAGACTTGGGAAAGTTGTTGTCCCGAAATAGATTTTTGTGCTTCGCTGTAAAAATTCATGAAAATCTCTGTACGTCGGTTTGAGCTATAATTTTTTGTGCTTCTGCCCCAGGTTGTTATCCAACTTTCGTTAATTCAACACTTTTCGATTTGAGCAACACAAGGTCTTCGTTTTTTTTGGTTTTTACCTGTTGGTCTGTTATGATAGATTTCTGCCATTATTTGCATTTGCCTCTTAATCTCTTTCTCTTTGAGTTCTCTTTGATCACTTGAACTTTTTAAAGGAAGTGCTACAGTAGCTTGTGTTTTAATGGAAGTTTTACTTGTGTTAAAACTAAACCCCAAAAGGTTTATTATCTTTTGAATGCACTAATGTTGCTAATGAAGATTGTGTGAAGTTTTTTATGAAGGAAATTCTAAGGTGTAGGGAAAGAATGATGTAATGAGATGAAGAATGGACAAAATCTCAAGCTTGGGGATTCCACCCCGTGTCACCCCAAGAAATATCCAAGAAGTACAAGCGTCAAAGCTTGGGGATGCCCAAGGCATCCCCTTCTTCATCAATAAAAATCTCAGGTTTCTTCCAAACACTTCATTTTTATTGTTTCATACACAGTTGTGTTGTTCTTGGAGTGTCTTTAGTTTTGTTTTTAGTTTTCGTTTGCTTAGTTTGCTTGAATAAATTGGTTGGATCCCAGCACTTCTTTTGGAGAGAGACACACTCTGCTTTCATTGTTTAGAACACTCTAGTTTTCACTCTTATTGTTCTGTGAGTGTTCTCCTTGGCTAGCACCGCGTTTATATTTAGTTTTCGTTTGGTGTTGGAAAAGAGTAGGAAAAGTCCATGCTTTAGTGGTACAAAAGGGAGCTTGTTTTGACTGTGGCCTAGGCTTTGTCATGTCATGCTTAATATTGTTTTGGATGTATGCTTAGTGATTTTTGTTGTAGCATGACGTGTTATAAACAATTGGGATTGCTTAATGTGCCTTGAAAGAATCATGCGTTGTTTTAGCATATTAAAGTATAGTATTGTGGTATTCTCCTTTGATGCTTTATTTGGGTTGACTTGGCGCATGCTCACACCATGTTAATAATATACCAAGTCATCATAGCCTCTATGATCATTTAGTTTTCGACTTGTAATATCACTTTATGCTTTAATTAATAATGTTTTGTCGCTTTGCATGATTATGGTCATTATTGCTCTCTTAGTTGGTCGCTTCCACTCTTTTGCTAGCCTCCATAACCAAGAATGAGTTCCACTCATGCATCCAACCCCAAATAAAACCAAGTTATTCCAAAGAGTCCACCATACCTACCTATTAGCATTTGCTATTCCAAGTATATTCATGTTTTTATCTATCTTCCGAATTAAACTTGTTATGTGAAAATTAGTGATTAAATCTCTCATGAACTTGATGGCACACTTTACTTTTCTTGCACTTAATAAACTTGAACCATTGTGTCATCTATGTTGTATATGATTGCACTTATATGTTGGGGATTAGCAGAACCATGCTGTCATGGGGAACGCTTTCAACATTGCACTTGTACATTGTACCCAGTTGATATCATGCTCTTTCGTTTATGGATGTCATCGGTGTGAAATGAAAGGGGAGCTTGTAAGTCCATGGAGTTATGTATGTGTGTTAGAGAAACGCCTGGGCGGCTGATCTAATCCATGCCTAATCATGGTGGAAACCTGCATCGTAACCATAATGAGAAATCTATGAAGCATTCTTCTTATAAAAAAAGAGATAGAGATTCAAAAAAAAGATGAGAAAAGAGGAAAGAGATAAAAAGCACCATTTTCCCATGGTAAATAAGAAGATTGATGAGATGCTTATTGTTTGCTTGCCTTGTCATTTTGATATGGGGATTCTTTCGTATCATCGGGCAAGGGGTACCCCGTTGGCGGTTCTCTATGATACACATGTACTTACTATGACAAGAACTTACCGGTAACTAAACTTGAGTAGCATGAGGAGCGACCCTCGTATTCAAGGGACATGAGAATGCCAACTTATACTTTGTTAAGCATATACTCCATAGTTTGTTCACTTTAACCTTAATCACTTCAAGATGCTTATGAGGGGCAATGAGAGCTGAAAGCTAATAAGTACCATAATTTTTGGAAGCTCTATATGAGACTTGAATCCCTGCTTCCTTCTATGAAGGCCTTTCTTTCACTTTTATGTTGAGTCTCCATCTTTTATCTTTATGCACCTATTGAGAGGGCATAGTGGCCATTCTTAGTTTAATATGCATTTTCCCAAAACTTATTGATTGATTCATAATGTTGATATTGCTTGCTCTTGAACTATTTGTATCTAGTCACCCTTATGAACTTTGAAGGTGTCCTATGCATTTATGTTTTGCCACTCCATGAGGGACAAGCTGAATGCCACTATGCTATGTTTTCTATATGTGAAACAAACAAACGTCTTCCAATGCATTGTTATTCATGATCTTTGTTTCTATCCTTTCATGTTGCATGCATAGTTACTATGTCTTATTGTTAGAACTTCATCTTTCATGCTCATGTTTAGAGTACTTTGATCCCAGCATTCAATGCTTGCAAATGGTTTGATCTTGATTGTGATGGTGCATGTCACCTAAAAAATTATTCTTTTTATCACTTACCTACTCGAGGACGATCAGGAGTTAAGCTTGGGGATGTTGATACGTCGCAAACGTATCTATAATTTTTGATGTTCCATGCTTGTTTAGTATCTACTTTCTTATGTTTTGTCCACACTTTGGAGTATTTTTACACATTTTCTGAAACTAACCTATTAACAAGATGCCACAATGCTAGTTTCCTGTTTTCTTCTGTTTTTGGTTCCAGAAAAGCCAGAAAATGAATATTCTCGGAATTGGACCGGACAAAAGCCAAAGTCGATATTTTACCGGAAGACTCATAGAGCCAGAAGACGAGACAGAGAGGTGTCAGGGGCTGGCCACACCATGTGGTGGTGCGGGTCCCCTGGCCGCGCCACCAGGTGGTGCGGGTCCCCTGGCCGCGCCACCAGGTGGTGCGGGTCCCCTGGCCGCGCCACCAGGTGGTGTGGGCCCCTGGTCCACCCTCTGACATCGCCCCTTCGCCTATAAGAAGCCTCCGATGAGAAAACCCTAAAGAATCCAGCCTCTAGCCACGAAAAGTTCCACAGGGCCACCGCCACTGAAAGGGAGTTCGGGGGACAGAAAGTCTCTGTTCCGGCACCCTGCCAGGACGAGGAATTGCCCCGGGAGCCATCTCCATCGATCTCCACCACCATCTCCATCGCCATTGCTGATTCCCATGATGATGAGGAAGTAGTTCTTCCTCGAGGCTAAGGGTTCTACCGGTAGCTATGTGTTCATCTCTCTCTCTATGCATGATCATATTGTGATCATGAGCTTTGTAATCAAGTAGATCTACCTTGCTACTCAAGTGCTTTAATAGATCTCTGGCTCTCCCCACGTGTGTGAAAGTGATAGCGTGCACACCATGGTGGCACTTAGGCTAGAGATTATAAATACTTGTATGAGTTATATTTGGAGTTGGATGTTTCTATGAATTGTGGTATTTGTTAGAACCATCTTGCGCTCAAGGTGACAGTGTGGGGTTATCTAGATGGGGAAAGCGAACTTTGAGGTGTGCTGTTATAGCCCTACCATGGATTAGAGTGTCCAACCGGAGAGTAGTTCATAGTAGTATCATGAAAAGAAGATATTTATATGAGAGTATTCACTAGCGAAAGTATGATCCCTATGCCTTGTTTCTAAGCATTGAAACACCATTTGCAACTAGATCTGTTACATGTTTACTTGCTTCCATATTTATTTCATATTGCCTTTAGTCTCTTCCTACCCGTCAAGCTCTTTTCTAGCACTGTTACCACTTATAATTATCCATACCACTTGTATTTCACTATCTCTTCACCGAACTAGTGCACCTATACACCTGACAAGTGTATTGGGTGTGTTCGGGACACAAGAGACTTCTTTTATCTTGATTGCAGGGTTGCTTGAGAGGGATACCTTTGACCATTTCCTCCCTGAATTCGATAAACCTTGGGTAATCCACTTAACGGAAACTTGCTACTGTTCTACAAACCTCTGTACTTGGAGGCCCAACAACTGTCTACAAGAATAGAAGTGCGCAGACATCAGCTACTCACTCATAACAATAAGATTAAGGATAGAAAACATTGTGCAAAATATTCAGATTGAAATCAAATACTCTTACAATGGTCTCCAAATCACAAGGAGATCTCACGTACAAGATGATGGCTATGGCTATAGAGTGGATGGAAGATGAAGATGATAAACTATGATGGTGGATCTCCTTTGGTGGTGTTGTGATGCAATCTTAGAATGGTGGCTCTCTGCAAGACAGCTAGAGTCTCAAAATATATAGTCGTTATCACGAAAGTTGTTGTGTTTGACATATCGAAGCCAATGCCACACAGTACAGGCAGATCATACGGGCTAGGCTTGCCCATACGGCTGGTCATTAAGCCTCTAGTAGGTTCCTCTTCGACCCTAATTGGCTTGGCTAAGTAGGTACCATGATAATCTTCAATAAATGCTCATGATTCGCCTTAAAAATGTGATTTCCTGCACAACACAAATTAAAATCAAGGATTGCACATGTCTACAATAATTAGTCATTAGTAGCAAGGCTAGAGAGATTTTGGTCAATTACTTGACTGAAAATGTGATTTAAATGTGGAGAAAAATAGCTATATTCACAGTCATTAGTAGGTATGCATAAAAAGAGTTGCGCAATGAGGCCTGTGAGGCGGAAAGACAGAGATTAAGAGAAAAGGTTGTTGTGGCGCAGGCAGCAGAAGACAAGACCGAAAAATATCCATGCTGGACTCGGGACAAGTAGATTTATGCCTCAATTGCGATGCATTTTGATTTAAGTTGTAGTGTCACCATGTATCTTAATTTCATCTGTAGTGTAGAGATGTATCTTAATTTCAGATGTATTGTACCTTAAATTAATATTGTAGTAAATATTTTTGATTTCTCGCCAACTTCTTTCCATTGATTTCTTCCCGCCACAATCTTCCTGCATTTCTCCTCTTCTCATCCTATAAAACCCCTTCCTCAATGAGTTGGATAGGCAGTCCATTGTATTCTCTCGAAGATGTTGGGTTTTCTTCATATCATAGTAGTATGTCCGAACGTCTTTGCGGTGTTCTGGCAAGGTAATGAGACGCAATGAGATGGTTCCATTTGAGGAACTCCTCGGTAGTGACACCCTCCTCATTGAGGTGGGTAAGGCGGTAAGTGCATACTCGACTTCAACAACAGGTTTGGCACGGGTGGCCATCAAGGACCCCTGAGGAAATACGGCAAGAGCTTCTCAAGTTGCATTCAAGGTGGATGAAGAGAAATAATATTAGTGAAGCTTCAAGGAGAGCTTGCATCAAGGCATCCTTATTTGTGGATGGATGAGAGCAAGGACGATATCTTCGTGTGCCGAGCAGAAGGACAAGAATGTTGCACCGTCGAAGGGCAAGAGTGATTTATCGTCGAAGGGCAAGAGTGTTGGATCATCATAGGATAAGAGTGCTTATTTTAATATGTTTTTTATATTTCAGTTTTAGCATAGGTAGATGTCCAAAATAAATATAGGTACATAGTCATGTCTTTGGTCATAGAGATAAGTATCAGCCCCGTCGTCTGCCACGACGCTAAGGTGATGACCTAGGCGGCGTCTAGCCATACATGTGGGGTGCCCCAACGTTTCTAGCAAGAATGTCGTACTCATCATACTATGTCTCCCGTGTGGGCACCGGTGGAGGAGTCTGGAAAATGTTAACCCAGTCATTCTGGAAACCATCCATGTTGGGCTCACCATCACGATCACTCGTCCATGCGGATCTAGACATAGACGATTGATGTCTGAACATAGATATCTGATATCCGTAGCTCGTTGCATGTGGTAACATAAGTACTCTAGAATTACGCCGTGTATAGTTGATATAGAACAAAATAGGTATGAAAATACATACCGGTGGCTATGACTATGGACAAAACCCAAAGTTCGCCGCGGGACTCTACTGCTCCCATGTCGAACCTCCACCCTGAAAAGGAATCTGCTACTCTTGTTGCCACCAATCGAAAGAAGACTGTCCATGCCACGACGAACCTCCAGCCTGGTCAGGAGGGGTGGTCTGAGCGTCGCCTCCAGTGTAAGACATCGACACAACTCCTGTTGATGTGGCTATTGTTCCTTTAGATGCGACTCAGTGTGGCTATTGTTCCTTTAGATGCGATTGCTGCTGGTGCGTGGAGGGACACAACGGGTGGTGTGCTGCACAGTGGTGAACAATGTCCGAAGTGGGTGCACATGATAGCCGCGTATATACCTCGCCACTTCTCCTCTAGACGCCTCACCCAGGACTGCTGTTGCGCCCCTCCTAGAAGAGGTCCGGATGAAAGCAAATGTTCGTACTAAGCGACCGCAACCTGAATATTGGAAGTCAGCTGAGCCTTGAGTCACCTGACCAGCACCACCATCACCGTCAACACCACCGCGCAGCTCAGCCTACCCAACAACAAGCTCCACCGCAACACCACAATTGCTCCAAAAGAGCACCGGAAAATACCACAATGAGCTATCCCATCAGTAGATCGAGGTTTACTTTGCCCCCTATTAGCTCTAGGGTGAAGATTTTGGTGGAAAAGGGACTAAAACGGCTCAAAATAGCAATATTAATTAAAGAGTATGCGAGTTGAGAGAGAGAAGAAGAACAAAATGAGGAGCTAAGCAACAGGAAGAAGAAGGGCGCACCCATCAGTCCTGTCAGTTTGGCCTTCTCGGCCCGACATGCGACAACACGCGAGCGTCGGTCGGCTTTGGCGAGACCTATCAGCACTTGTCGGTTTCACTCGAACTGATAGGTTCCGTCAGCTTTGACGACGTCGACAACCCCTGGTCAGCTTCGAACAAATCGAGGCAGCGCTATTTTTGTAATTTCTCAAAAAATGAGTATTATTTCTGGAAATTCAAAAAATGTATTATTAAAGAAAATAGCAAGGAAAATAACTTTTATATTGAAAAACATATTTTCGCTTATTACGGTAAGGGCCTGTTTGATTTAAAGGAATTCTATAGGATCACAATCCATAGTTATTTTTTTAATAGAGTGTATTTGTTTCAAAAAAATAAATCCTACAAAATTCTTATGCATTGCTTTTCTACACTACAATCCTATTTGATTTCTAACAAGAGGTGAGACCTCTTGGAAAAATTCCTATGTATCTATGACAACTATAACATGTATCTAAACCCTATAAAATTTCCTTTGTTTTTTCTACGGTACAACCAAACAGCTTATCTTACTGATTTCTGTAATTTTTCATTCCTGTAGGATTATAAGTGCCGTGCCATCTATTTCTACACCTTTTCTATTAGCCGTAAGAAGAAAAACCAAAGGTTTCGTCCTCAAGAATATGGCAAACCTGCGATAACCATAAGCATGGGCACACAAGATCAGGCCTTTGCTGTAGCACCCACAAGCTGACAGTAGACCAGGCTTTGTCCCCTAGTCACCCAACTATTCCTCCCTCATCAGTGTCACTTTCTCAGCTAAGCTAACCCCCTAAACCAAAGACACGATACTCTGTCATCTAGCTCCTTCCTCTTGAAGTGTTTCTTCAGACACACTTTTGTCGCTTTGCACCTTGACAGATAACATTGTTCCCGATAGCACCTTCTCACATTCTTCTAGTTGTCTCTACTTAACACGTCCAGGGTCATGCCAGCATTTCACGTTCAAAAGCTCAAACAGTAACGTGGGTTTCATCATGTAAAACTCAGGTGTATGGCCAGGTTTACTTCAAACTGCATACCCTTTTGCTCTCCCAGAATGTGAACTTGTATTCGTGTCTACAGTCTACACAAAAACAAAGATAATAGAAGAGGGGCATGTTAGCAAATTGTAGGAGAGTGCAACGTGGAAAACGGAAAGGGGACAATCCAACCAAGAAATTGGAATGTCTGTCATTGAATATCTCCTTCACGCCGACGACCAGCCGTTATTCCTTCCTCCTCCTCCTCCTCCTCCTCCTCGCCGCGTGTGTGTGTGAGCTGTGACGTCTCCTCCACTGCTCATCGTTTTTTTCTTGCTCCTTCTGAACAAGAGGCGAGGTCGGTAGGTAGCCTCAGCCATTTTGGCAAGGAGGAGGTGGAGCAATGGGGCTGGCCAGCGACAGCGCCGGGCTGCCCTTCTCCGCCAAGCTCTCCGCCGCCCCCTCGCCGCGCTTCCGCAACCCTACGAGCAGGAGGTAAATGCCTCGCCTGGGTCGCCTCCCATCTCTTATCTGCGGAATTTTGTTATCCCTTTTCCGAGGTCGGTTTTGTTGCGGTTCCAGTTCTGGTCAGTTGATCAGTGCTGGTCCTTGGAGATTTTTGGGGGGTCAGAAAATACTTTTGTGCGGGGAGGGGTTATAAATTCAGAATCCTTGGCGGTTTAGACCAAGGTGCGAATGATTTCAGGGTTTCAGGCTGAAGCACAGATGAGACCTGAAGAACCATCTGATGGGCTGAAGAAACCAACTGTGGTTTTCATTTCATTTCTTTCTTTTTTTTGGTTAGAAACATCAAAGCTCATGCTGCCCCGAAAATGTGCTTTTGGTTAGAGCATTATTGCCAGGAGTTGGTCCTCCTGGGGATAGCAAAAGCCCTGCACATTTATTTTGGATCTCGCGTGATTTTAGCTAGATTCAGGCCCTGGATACCTCAGCAGTTCCTGAATAAGTTCGTGCAGAAGATTCTTGTACAGCGGACTTCGTGTACTAGCACCATTTACTCCGATCGATTGGTTTTATACTTTTATACTTGGTCCGTTCTTTGCAGTTTATTTCCTTTTTTGTCAAAAAAGACTGTTTTACTGTTTGGTGATTCAGAACCAAAACTTGAAATATTTCTTCTCACTGACTTCACTGTAAAAAACGCACCTAATACATGCCACTGTGACAGTTCCTCAGAAAGAAGGGATATAGTTTACTTCAAGTTCAACTTTTCCCTAGTTAGAAAATCCAAGCATAGTGAACTAGTCTGGGAATCATTATGCTTGCTGTTACATGTATCAAATAAAAATCTTTGTGTGTTAATACTTCTGGAACATCACTGTGCAGGATATTTTCAGATGTTGCTGGGGATATAACAGTATCGGTGGATGGACAATCTTTTTTACTCCATAAGGTGCCTCATCTATTTGAATTTTTTATACTTGCCAATTATTCTTCCATTTTTTGAGTTAAGAAAACATTGTTGTCTTTTTCGTTCGAATTTATCTTCAGTCACCATCTCCTTCATGGCTGAAGCTTGTCCAAGTAGTTTTAAGCCGATGACATGGCATGGGCAAGCTACTTCTTTTTTAACAATTTCTGAACATAATATTCAACAATGACTGAAGTAAAGTACGAGAATAGGAAGAATTAAACTGCATATCCTCAAGAATGTAGTAGTGTCACGGCACACAATTCTTGTAGATGTAACAACTTTGCAAAAAGTGTAACTACCATTCGAATGTAGATTGTGGTTTCGGCCTAATGGACTTCAGGTTACTAGATAGGCTAGTCTGTGATAAAGAAGTAAAAAATAATAGGAAGATTAGATGTGGTTTTTATCTTCTATGCATTTCCAACATCAGGAATGAATAATTTTTTGGGCATAATCTGATTATTAGACTGTATATGCTGAAAGCTGAACTATAAGCTTCATCAGACAAGTTTGATGTACCCTGTACTTATTTTGCAGTTTCCTTTAGTCTCTCGATGCGGAAGAATACGAAGAATGGTAGCTGACTCCAAGGACCCAGATCTCTCAAAGCTGGAGCTTGTAAATGTACCAGGGGGAGCTTTAGCATTTGAACTTGCTGCCAAGTTCTGTTATGGGAGCAACTTTGAAATAACTACAGTCAATGTAGCTCATCTCCGATGCATCGCAGAATACTTGGAAATGACAGAAGACTATCAAGACGAGAACCTCATCGTTCGGACAGAAATGTACCTGAATGATCTTGTAGTGAAGAACCTTGAGAAGTCCTTGGAAGTTCTCTGCGCGTGTGATGGCTTGGATCCGATGGTAGAGGAGGTCGGATTTGTCGATAGGTGTGTTGACGCGATTGCCATGAACGCAAGCAAGGAGCAGCTGGTTTCAGGCTTGGCTCACTTGGAATGTGACGCGGGATCCGGAAAGTTGCGAATGCATTGCCAGGACTGGTGGGTTGAGGATCTTTCTGCTCTAAGAATTGACTATTACCAGCGAGTTATTGCTGCGATGAGGAGAAGTGGGGTGAGGCCAGAGAGCATCGGAACTTCTATTGTGCACTACGCGCAAACAGCTCTGAAGGGCATCGAAAGGCGGCACGTCTGGGATTCTGGCCCACTTGTTGGGGACAACCAAAGAGTGATTGTGGAAACTCTCATCAATTTGATGGCAACTGAGAAGATCACAGCTGTTACTCTTTCGTTCTTATTCGGCATGCTGAGAATGGCAATAGAGGTTGATGCAGGACTAGATTACAGGATCGAGGTCGAGAAAAGGATTGGACTCCATCTCGAGATGGCATCGCTTGATGATCTTCTCATCCCGTCGATGCAAACGAGCGACTCCATGTTCGATGTCGACACTGTCCATCGCATATTGGTGAACTTCTTGCAAAGGATTGAAGAGGATGATTCGGGAGACTCGTCACCTTGTGGATACGAGTCCGATGGGCTGAAGTCGCCAAGCCACAGCTCGGTGCTGAAGGTCGGAAGACTAATGGATGGTTATCTTGCAGAAATAGCACCAGACCCGTACCTGAAACTGCAGAAGTTCATGACTCTCATTGAATTGTTGCCAGATTATGCTCGTATTGTTGACGATGGACTCTACCGAGCCATCGACATATACCTCAAGGTACAAAACACTGCACTATATCACAATGACACATTTTGGTAGTTGCGTGTTACCAACTTCTGAATTTAAAGGAGCATCTTCTAATTCTCTGTTTGCCATCAGAGCCTGCATGATATCCGTAGATGACAATGTGATGAATTATACAATCAAATGTACATTGTAAATCTTGATTTGAATAAATTTTTGCACCTCATACAGTATAGTTCATTCATACCTTTGTGTTTTACCTGTGATCGATCAGGCACACCCATCTCTGACGGAATCCGAGTGCAAGAAGCTGTGCAAGCTGATCGACTGCCAGAAGCTGTCGCAGGACGCGTCGAGCCACGCGGCGCAGAACGACCGGCTCCCAATGCAGATGGTAGTGCGCGTGCTTTACTTCGAGCAGCTCCGTCTCAAGTCGTCCTTCTCCGGCGGCCACGGCCACTCGGGCGGCGGCGGCGAGTACTGCTCCTTCTCGCAGCGGATCACCATGCCGATCAGCGGCAGCGGCGTGCCGAGCTCGTGCGTGTCGCCCCGCGCGGCCGGTGCCGCCGACAGCTACGCGTCGCTGCGGCGGGAGAACCGGGAGTTGAAGCTGGAGGTGTCGCGGATGCGGGTGCGGCTGACGGAGCTGGAGAGGGAGCAGGGGATGATGAAGCAGGGGATGCGGGACGGCCGCCCCGGGGAGCACGGCCGAGCCTTCTTGGCGTCGATATCCAGGGGGATCGGGCGGATGGCCATGTTCGGCCCGGCCGGGGAGAGGCGGAAGAAGAGCTCGAGGGCGACGGCGAGCTCGCAGTGCTCGGAAGGGAAGAGCCGGAGGAGGAAGAAGGCATCGGTGACGTACGCGTAGCTAGCTAGAAACTTAGACACCACACGGGAAGAAGACGATCCAGAATGTATGTAGCTACGCACTCCTGTAGCACTAGGTAGCTGATGGTGCGGTGGATTGCAACCACGCAAGATTTTTCTCGCAGTTCTGTCATAGCTGATGCCTGATGGTGCGGTGGATTTGCATGCTTAATGCTTATGGATGTCTGTCTATGTTCGGCATGGTGAAGGCTAGAGAGCAAATCATGCATGGCTCAGATTCGTGATGCTCTTGACTATCCGCATTAGAGCACCGAGGTAAAAGCCCTTAATGTGAGCTAGGAAGGCGACGACACATCATAGTTGAGGTTTGGTGCTGTTCCATGAGTATCCGAATTAGAACTCCCAGGTAGGAGCATCTCTAGCTGAACTCGCATAAACCTTTAGATAGCTGAACTTCACCGGCCACGACCCACGAGGTGTTCGACAAATTCACTACGCGCATCCCAATTTAGGTTATTGCATCTATTAATGTAATGAATATTTGGTTCAAATGATTTGGTTTGCATTGCTCATGGATTCATTAGTCACATTCATCAGTTCATTCCTCCCCCCGATCGCCCCCGCGAGGCGATAGGGAGGAACTCCAGAAATCCCGCCGACTGGCCCCTCCCCTCCTTCCCCATCGCCGCTGCTAGAGGGCGTGGCCGGGCGAAGCCCGGTCGGTGCCGGCGGCGGCGAGGTCTCATCGTCCTCACGCATGGTGGGGTTGGATGCGGGTCCGTCCCCAGGCCGGAGCTTGCCTCTTCCATCGAGAAGCATGGCGGCGGAGTGACGGGCGGCAGGCAGTGAGGTGGTGGCCGCGCCTGGGGCCGACGGTGCTGGCTCTGGGCAGCGAGGGCCGAGGGCAGCGAGGGCCGCGGGCGGCGTCCTTTGCATCACTAGGTAGAGGGACGACACGGTGGGGTGCTGGTGGTGCCGTGGCTGTGCGAGGGTGAGGTGCCGCGGCAGTGCAGCTTGCTGGCCATGGAGAAGCAGCGGCCAGGGCAATAGAGGCGGTGGCGGCCCGGGTCTGGTACCCTTCTCTTACATGGTCAAAAGATCAGATGCGGGAGGTCATGACTTCCGGTGTGATCTTGCACAATATAATTATTGAGAGCGAGTGTGGGATACTCCAGTGTTTGACACTGAATCGTATTATCGACATGGTCTTTTTGTAAATATTGATCACCAGGTGTCGATCATGTTTGATACTTTTCATGCAAGAGGGCAAGAAGTTCGAGACAGAAATACTCATCACCAACTACAAGATAGTATGGTGGGGCATTTGTGGATACCCAAAGCTAGTTTATTTGTTTGTTTGCTTTGTGATTCAAACCTTGTTAAATTATTTGTTTGCTGAATTTGTTAAATCATTTTGGTAAATTTATGTTTGATTTGATTCATTTGTTGTTTGAAATCGCCTCCCCGTAACCACCATCGCGTCGGTGCGCCTCGTACAAGCCAATAAAAGAGCTGCGCCGGATACCCTCGAGAGCGCTACGCCGGATACCCATAGTACGTGTGTGTGTGGGGGTTGGGGGGAGGGGTGGGGTCGGGGGTTGGGGGAGTGGAGATGCTCCGAGTGAATTGAGACTTGGCTGCTAAGAGCATCTCTACTCGGGTTCGCAACAGGCCATTCCTAGGGCCTATTTTCGTCCGGACACCGAAAATTGGCCCAGTCACGTTCCTAGGATGCCGGTTTCGTCCAGATTTGGCCCAAAATACGTTCGGAGATCACAAGCCGTTCCCGGGGCGACGATAACACGCTGGGAACGCCGGATAAAGCGAATTCGGCGGGAAAAAAAGATCTCGGCGCGTGGGCCCGCCCAGTCAGCAACTGGAGGCCGATCGTCATCATCCTTCCGCCTCGGTTACCATGATGGTGCACCGGACAATAACTGCCCGTCTCGTCGATCACGCGTCGCCGTAATGGCGCGCCACAGCCGCCTCAGCTTCCCGCCTTTTCCTTTTTCCCGCCACGCCGCTACACCCCTCCTGCCTTCGCCGCCCATCTCGCCCTATAAAACATGGCTCCATCGGCGGCTCACAACACACTACCCCTGCCCACCCCACTCCACAGCGAACTCCGGCGAAAACGAGCACTCGGCGAAGATGATGGCGGAGAGCGGCGGCTTCGGCCGACATATGCTCCAGCCTTGGGAGGCGCGGATGCTCCGCGACACCGGCTACATGGCGCCGCCGGACATCCGCTGCCCGCGCAGGTGGAAGCTCAGCGCCGGCAGCGTGCCGGTACCGCCGGTCCCCGAAGGCGACGAAATGGTCGAAGCGATCCAGGCCGCCATAGCGGCGATGCCGATCCCGAGCTCGCCGAAGACCCCGACAACCTTGTGCATTGGGAACAATTCTTCGCCGAACTCGCCGCCTACCAAGGACCTCCAGGCTCGCCGCCGAAGCGCAACAATGCGGCGGGCCGCCACCGCTGGTGGAGTGCGCCTGGCCGGACGCTCAACGCCGTTCTCGAGCACATCCACGCCGGCAACAACCCCCGCCTCGGTCTTTTTTAGTTTATTTAGTCTAAATGAAGTCAGAATTCGGGTGTCCGCCCGAATTCAACGTAATATGTATGAATCGGCCATCTATTAATTTATATTCGCCCAAAGTTTACCGAGTTTTGTTAAATTTTGTCTAAACCCAGGAACTCGGCCTAGGAACGCAACTGAAAACCGACCCTTCGCAGACCGAAAACTTACTCCATTCCACGCTATTTATCTCTGATTTTCGGCTCGGAAACAGACAACCAACCGGTGGAGATGCTTTAACACAATTATTTATTTTGAAGGGACAGATCAAAGGTACTTACAAGTTACAAGGTGAGAGCTTGACGACGCTCTAGAAAGAAAGAAGTAGAAACCCTAAACAAAGAGATCTGGATCCATTCTGTCGTTACCTAAAGGATCAAATATGAAGACCCAATCGGTGGGGTCATCAGCATCTCCGGCCGCGGCCGCAGCAGGTTCTTGGCGACCGTGTTCCTCTTCCTCTTGTGCCAGGAGGCGTCGCTTCTGGGAGGGCATGACGAAGCGGCAGATCGGGCATCGTCGGTCGATGACGAGCCAGTCGAAGATGCATCGGTGGTGGAAGGAGTGGGAGCAGGGCATCGTCCTGATCTCGCGGCCGCCGGGCAGGAAGTCCTCGAGGCAGATGGGGCACTCGTCTTCTCTCGTCTCGCCCGCCTTGGCCAAGGGAAGGGTCGTCACCATCTCCGGGTCCCATCTTTCTTGCTCCTCAAGGTCGCGCTCCTCGTCCTCGGCGTTCCGCTCCTGCCATTCCTGTTGCTCCGCTTCCCAGCGCGCCCACTCCAGCGCCCGCTCGCGCTCCTCGTCGTCGGTGCGCCTCCTCCTCCTCGCCCCCGTCATCACCACATCACCGGCGCCGCGTCCGACGTGATCTCCTCCTTGTGCTACTGACTCCGTTGGCTAAACTTGCGCGGTCGATCGCTTGATTGCTGGCTTTGGTCCCGACTCCGGCAATACGCAAACGTAGCAAAGCTTCCTCGCTCTTCAACTCCGGTGCCAAGACGCACACGTACAAGCTAGGGATTACAAGGGGATGTTACTTACTTACATAGTTACATATATATACAGTAGTATAAAGCTAGCTATGACCTGATGCATCCGACTAAGACATCAGCACTAATCCTACCCGGACAGGAATACGTCAGGTACACGTCATTGGTCGACCGGAGAGGTGAAGAGAAGAATCGGCAGATCGAGGGGATTCCGCTCACACAATGGCGCCATCCTTCCCAACCCGGAAAGTCTCTTTTACAGTTTACGTGATGCCGGCAATCGGAAATAAATCCTACGAGATTGGGCATATTGATAGACCCTCTTCTATGTTTGACATATGTTCGTCTTTTCAGTTTTCTAGCCTTTTTTCTGTACGTTAATTAGTCCTTTTTCTAGCCACTTTGATGAAACAGGGGTTCCGCCGGAAGAAGCCAGAGCTACACTATTGGTTGGATCTTCAAAAAAGCAAAACCACACAGTGTTGCGGGTCTCTGTCTTATCTAAGACCGTCCAATCTTGCTGTAAGATCAGTGCATAGACTTCTGGACATTGCAAAAAGCCCCCTCACTTACTGTGATTTGTAATTTTGTCGGGTCCTACTATTTTGCACAATATAACCCAAGTTTATTCTTTATCACATTCTGCACGTATCTAGATACTTCAACTCGTTCTGTCGATTTGTGAGTGCATAATTACTTAATTAGTTTTAATCATTTGAAGCACATTTATTCTGACAAAGTTTTGCGCATATACACATAATCCCTACTTCATTGTAAAGCAACGGCAAAGATTTTACCCAAATATGTTCTAGGTTCGTTAATTTCGTTCGTTTGCTGCATCATATCTGTCGTTGTTTCACTCCTGAAAACACGGTAAGAGTCACGATACAGATACATTGATTATTTTTGTCCAAACCAACCAAAAGATGGAAAGCATCGAAATTTCCTGAACATATCCGGAAATCTAGCAACTAGAGAAATTTCCTGAACAAATCAACAATACACGTTCAGATCTGGAAGCCAAAATACTGCAAAACAGATCGAAGGACTTGGAGGAAAAGAAAGGAAAGAAAATAAATAAAAATTGTATGGAAAGGGAAGGGAGGAAGCATCGGCATCCATGGCCACCCACATCCATCAGCGCTCTGGAAGGCTGCCGACCAACTCGCCGGCTTAGTCCGCGACGGTGTCGCCGCCCAATGCCGACGCCACCGAGATGCGGCCTGCCCGCGCGCGCCGGTAGCCCGACCACGTCGATGAACTGGGACACCCCGAGGGGGTGAGGGGAAGAGCTGCCCCGTGTGTCGGTGGGGAGAGAGAACAGAGGAGAGAAAGATAGAGAGAATCGGGAGAGCGAGAATCAAAGTGTCCATGTACAGCTTCGGGGCTAGGGGAGGAAGATGTGCAAAGTGCAGGATGTTGGATACAAAATTGACATGCACGAATCTTAAATCACTCCTACCTTTGGATAAGACATAGACCCACGGCAGGTCATGGAATCGCCGCTCTCTTGGATCTTCTACTGTTACATGAACAACTTGTTTTGACTGATGGACTACTAGTCTTGATCATCCTTATAAAGGATGACGCTATCATGTGTCTAATATAGGCCATTAGATTGACCACAAAACATCTTTTTACTTGGTATACAAACTTGAGAAATAAATTCATTGGCAGGTTGATCTTGTTCGATCCGGATACTAGTACCGCACGAACTCGACGTCCAGGTGAATTGGATAAAGGGCAGAACACGTACCCCCTCCTTCACGGCTCCTGACCAAATCAGGATTGGAAAATTAGAAAAAACAAAAAGACGAACACGAGTTGGAAAAGGCTTTACCACAATCTAGGCACGCCTATATCTTTCAGCAGCTCTATGGATAGCTCCGTGCCTTCGATGCGTAAGGAAATACGCCTCCGCACTGCAAACTACCATCGCCGTCGAGCAGCATGGATGGCGCCGTCCGTTCGGTGTGGGCCTACAACTTCGCCGCCGAATCGGAGATCTTCTGCCAACTAGCTCCACACGCAACGCACGTCGCCCTAAACGTCCAGTACCCTGGCTGCGTGGTCCGCGGCGACGGCCGGAAACACTACGACCTCACTGCCGAGGAGCGGTACCAGGTCATCCGGGCCAACGTCGCCCTGCTCAAGCCGCTCCAGGTGGGCATCGCCATCCGCACTGACGACGGCCGGTGTTTCGCGTGGGAGTTCAACCTGCGCGGGTTCAACATCGCCTCACCCTATGAAGCGAGAGACTCAGGCTGCAAGTGGGTTGGTCTGCGTGTGTCCGCAAAACGCCGCACATGTCCACATATTTTAAGTGGTATTATGCGGGTAGCCAACATAATCAAGGCGGGTAGTCGTGGCGCCCGCATTACCCACATAACCATTGGCTAAGCATAATTAGTATTGAGCTAGCTATCGATGAAGAAAGTCGGACACGTCCGCTTTTGCATACGAATATCACAATCTTTTTTACACTAGGCATAGTGGAATCTGCTACTCCCTACGATTGGAATTATTTAACTCAGATTTATTTAGATTCCGATGTATCTAGATATTTTTTACTACTCCTCCCGTCTTAAAATAGATACCGAAAGTTTGTCTAAATTTAAATGAATCTAGATACTAAACAGTGCCTAGATACATCCAAATTTTAAAAAGTTTATATATCTATTTTGAGACGGAGGGAGTACAAGATATATCTGAATCCATACGTGAGTCAACTAATTTGGATCGCAGTGAGTACTACTTAGTTTGCGAGGCTTCCGAACGCTGGCACGCGCCATGTTCTTGCATTAGAAGTCAGTTTTGTAGCATGTAGTGTGTCTGCTTGTCGGATACGTGAGAAGCTCAAACATGGGATTTAAGATATACAGCACGAAGCCAGCTGAACAACGAACTGTTTACACGGGTATGTGGGTATGAAGGGCAGCCCGCATAGTTCCACTTAATATTTCCTCCAGTCTGCGGGCTTCCGCTAACGATTTTATGCGGGGCGGACTTTGCGGTGCCGCGGGCGTCCCGCAACCACTTGCAGCCTGACGAGAGACCCTAGGTCCATCGCCTGCCTCGCAGGCTGCGGCGTCGATTTCAACAGGCTTCGCTGGGGCGGCATCGACGGGTTCAGGCTCCACTGGATGCTGCGAGACTCAGGCCAGTTCAGAGCCCGAGTATCGTGGGCGACGTTAGCCGGTGCCTACCACGTCGCCTATTTTGTGAGCATGATCTTCGGACAGGAGCTGCCAGACGGCGTCGGCGCCTTTATGAGGATGGTGCGCAAGCTTATTGGGTCGTCGTCTGTGTACGACGTGAAGCGGCTGGCGAGGGAGCACGACAGGAGCTGCGTTGGTGCGCTGGTTCACGTCGCGAAGCTGCTCGTCGTCGTGCTGCCCGGTGAAGAGGACTCGAGGTGGAAGCCTGCGGGCAGATGTAGCATGCTGACGCTTCTGGCTTTCGAGACGTTGAAGCAGAAGCTTGGCACCAACACGCAGAAGTACCGTGATGAGCTGTGCGGGCTTCGGGCTATTTAACGACTAGGTATTTGAGTAGCCAAATAATGCGTTGGGTACATCTGAGCTCCCTCCCGTCCAGAAGTAAGTTTATCTAGATTCGAATGTACCTATAGGCATTCGAATATCAAGATAAACTCAAGTCAGTTATGCGGAGGGAGAAGTGTAGAACTGCACGTACGCTAGCAAATGACTATTTTTAAGTATCATCTACCAAGCAAAACTATCTTTTAGTACAGTACTTAAAGTATGTTTTGTGTGAACTGAACATGTTTGCCTGCGACTGATACAGTGATACGAATCTGATAAGATCGTATGCCACTCACGCAAAATTGAGTCACCCTGGGTAGTAGGCTAGTAGCTCACCTGTCTAAAAAAAAACATATTATTTCAACAATCTCAAGCTGTTCACATGTAAATGATCTGTCTTCCAGCTCATCAATGATTACACCCCCAGCAAGAAAATTACAACAGGTTTTATATTTACGGTACATGCATCAACATTAACATAAGGATCCATAATGCAGCGAAGACCATATACCTTTTCTAGTTTTAGTTTTAGCTTCTTCAGACTGGGCGAGTTCCGAAGGAAGACCATGCAGTGACGAAGGACGAAAATATCCGAGGTAGGGCGAATCTAAAAATGATACGAAGACAAAATTGTGCGGAGACATTAATGCTATACATATATATGATTCTAACACGATCACTTAGTAGTACGATAGAAACAAAACATATTTTAATATATTTATATAATCTAAAAATATATCGATGATAAAGTTTTAATAAAAATCCTAAAAAATGGTAAAACTCTACTTCTTTTAAAAAAATCTTCTGTACATCCTTTAGACAATGTAGCACGCCGTAAAGTCGTCAAGAAGTCATCGCGATATCTCATTGATCAACTCGGTCTTGATCATATTTATTGCCAAGAAAACATTTTCAATAGTTGTCGTTGTCACTAGTAAAACAAATCAGCTTAATGAGGCGATAAACCAACTGACACGTTATATCCTTTTAAATACCAAGATAATCTATAAAATATTAATTTCTATGTGTAAGAGTGATGAATAGATAAATCTTAACTTGCTTGTATATGCGCATTCTCATAATAAGATCCATGATAAATGTCTCTAAGACTAGCAATCTTATTCACGTGAGTCTTTTGAGTGAAGACAATAGAATTTCTGAGACAACTCTGAGATATCTCATTAAAGTGATGGTAAAAATTGGTGGTATATAGTAACATAGAAGGTGACCATAGTGAAAAAATTATCAATATTGACGTCTTGTCTAGACACTGCAAATTAACATCTTCCAATTGGGACTCTAAACCGCAATATATTCAATGAGCAAACATGTTCACATATCCTTAACAAAATATATTGACTTTAGTAATGCAATTATAATTTTAGATCAATAAAATATATAAATCTAAAATAGAACCATAGAACATAATCCGTCTCATACCAAAAGTTGGTTTTGATCATACCCCAACTTAAATACCCCACCTAGGACATTGTTTATAGTAGAGCTTTGCCAGGTTTAGTTTTAGATATTGCAAAGAGAAAACGTTGATTTTCAACTAGACAAGATCTAGTCCCTGTTTTCGGTTCAAAAACAGTTTTGAGCAGTGTTCACTAAAATAATCATAATTTTTTCATACGGAGCTCATTTTTGACGTATAACCACTCAAACTGTTCAGAAGAAACATGTGCACCTAAAGGTTTTAACTTTTAACCAAAAATCAAGGTAGGGCGGCTGCCCTACCTTTCCCTACTGGGAGCTCCGCCCCTGAGACCATGAGTGCATAGAAGTCCGCATGGACACACCAAGTATAAAGAATCCGGTTTATAAGATTTCTGAATGTCGGACACCATCGAAAATGATTTTCCATTGTTAGCTGCACAACATTCAAAGGATTAAGACATAACATAAAACCCACTACACATTCTATCTTATTCAGCCAAACTTGGCAAAATCATGGTGGGAGGTAACATAGCATAACTACTGTGTCTGATTTAGTGCACACTGAAAAGCTTAGAGCTATATCTTTAGAGCATATTGGATATGAATAAATGGCAACACAGACATAAATCACGTTACGAAAATATACCACATACTCATGTCAAAAAATATACGAGTACCACATACTGAGAAACGATAGACTCGTCATTTTCCTAGAGAAAATCACTAATATGGACATTATGTTATTAAATCGCCATAATCGCTTCCCATGATGTTAACCCTGTTATTGCACTAAGAATGGATAGGAATGCTAAAGTTTTATATGAAATCAAAGCTCCAACTAATATATTTTGGTCGTCAATTTGATGAAAAATCTACAAAATGATCATATGAAATGGAATAGATTGAGTGGAGACACATACGACATTGGTCACCGTGTGAGGAAGGTGAGGTTTGCACTAACTCATCAAGTATTTTGAAGGGTCATGGCAAAAAAAAAGTGCTTAGGCTGCAACCTTTGTTATGGACAGATGTCTGGAGTTCAATGGGGGGGGGGGGGTATAGGGATGTAGTAGAAAGAGGAGGCACCACGGATAGTGTTGTCAAATCAAGAAGCACAAGCTGAACCTAGCTTGCTCTGTCGTGCCGCCCTCTGCTAACTGCTTTTTTGCTCTAGGTGTGTTGTTTTATGTTTGAATGTTATATATTGTTATGAAGGTAGAGGATAAACCCTGACCTTATCCCCTTTGGATGGGAGTTCCGTCGCCGGCGGCGGCAAGGGGGGATGGTGGTGGGGTTGCTTGTGGCTAATGGGGCGTGTTTTTCTGTTTTCTTTTTTCGTACTAAGACTATTGTGCGCGTACGCGCCGTGCTTCACTCTTTTCTAGCAATCATAGAGTATTCGTGTACAGTGAGAAGAGCGATTCCGAACATTTCAAAATCATCACTATTATTTTGATGGATCGTCGGTTCACTCGCTCGACGAAGTACATAAAATTATCGCTATCATCATCTCTGAACTGACGGATCATTGGTTCACTCATTCCACGAAACATTGTTCACTACAGATAATTGCTGCAAACTCTGCAGCGTCTTACTCTGCCACGAGCTCCCGCTCCACCTCCTCGTCCTCCTCCTCCTCCTCCTCCTCCTCCTCTTCGTCGTTGGTCCGGGACGGCATCGCGAAGCGGCACATCGGGCAGCGCCGGTCGACGAGGAGCCAGCCAAAGATGCAGCGCTGGTGGAAGGAGTGGGAGCAGGGCATCGTCCTGAGCTTCCGTCCGCCCGCGGTGAAGTCCTGGAGGCACACCGCGCAATCCTGCTCCGGCACCTCTCCCGCCGCCGGCACGCGCAGGGCCACCATGGCCCTCTTGGAAGCCGGCTCGCTGCCACGGGCGGCTCCTTCTGCCTCGTTGGCGGCGGCGGCGGCAGCGGCTCGCCTGATCCGCTCATGCGGGTGCCTCAGTATGAAGTCCTGGTTTCTACTCCACCACCCGCGGACCGGTTCGGTGCGGGAGGAATCCCGGTCGCCGCGTCGTGCGACCGCGACGAGGGGCTCCATTACTAGATCGATAATCGATCAGCTGCTCCTGCTGGAAAAATTGAAAGCCTAGCCTATCGAGAGACAACTCCGAAGACGGTCCTTACCAGATCTATTGTCCGCTCCTGGCTGAATCCATTCCGGTTTAGGATTCCGATCCGGGGTCTCCAGACGACTGCGACAGAGGAAGGGGATGAGAGGGACGCCTATGAGGAATCGGTGTGTTCTTTTCTCTCTTCTTTGTATTCTGTTTTAAACCCACGGAAACGCTATCTAGCGGGTACCCGTTCCCACGGCTACACGACCGGAAATGCTTAATTTACACTATTTTTAATCCTTTTGCTATGGTTGTGCTAAATATTGGGGATTCAACAATAATAGTTTTGATTGATCAAACTATTGTCTATGTCGAGAGAAAACTGCAGCAAGAGTACTTTGAAGATCAAACAAGAACTAATCAATGTATAGTTGGTCAACTACGTAAGTGTGCAACCGCCGCAGGCCATTGCGAGGAACAACTAAAACCCATCTAGGGTTTCGTCCTCTCGTCAGCGACATCGAAGGTTCGCTCCGCCTCCTATGGTCCTAGGGCGTTGGAGGGGTGGTGGGTCATGGCCTCTCCCCGGCGGGAGGTTTTTTGTTTAGCCTGTTTTTTATGTCTTCTTCAGGACGTTGATGCGACGGCTACGTCCTGAAGTCAGAATAAGTTATTTCCCGCTCTATTATCGTTCCGCTGGTGCATCTAGCGCCGCCGGAGGGCGCGTGGAGTCGTTTGTCCGGCGGATCTCCTGGGATCCGATCCGTTTTCGTGTTTATTGGTATGTTTCAGGTCAGTCTCTTCTGGTCATCTTTGGCGATGGTTGCTGCTCTAGTGCGCTGGTCCTTTATGGCCTTAGCATGACGACTTCTCGTCTGTCTACTAGAGTAAGCTCTACTACGATAAGTTTTGTCCGGGTCCGGTGATGGAGGGCCGGGGACAGCGGCGCGCCTTCAGCTCGCGCTAGTGGTTGCAGTCGTTGCTAGTTGGTCCAATGACCTATTTGTAATTTTTATTACTTTTAGACCTCTTTGTACTACTATTGATGATTTCTAATAGATCGGTGCAATTTCGAAAAAGAAAACAAGAACTAATCAAATGTCTTGCCGACCCGGCTTCACTCTAGCTAGTAAACCACTTCGTCAACACGCATCGGACATTACATGCCCTCTCCGTGTGACGCCACCTATGTGCACCAAGAAAATTGAATATGACCATATCATTTCCATCATATGGGTGAAGAAGATAAGAAAATTTAAAATCAAGAAAAACAACATTGGAACTGTCAAAGAGAAAGGGGCGATCCATCTAGAAGAGTAGTAAGCGAGGGAAGTCTATCTTGGATAGGAGGGCATTCGAGAAGAGGAGACATGGGTGAAAGGAGGTCCAGGTGAAGTTGCTATTAGATTTCCATAGACGACCGAGAGAAAGGGGAGCCAGGAAGTGAGAGCTACACTAATAGGAAGAGGCATCGTCCTGGAAGTTCGAGCTTAGCTGGCTCTTGCTTGGGAGAATTGGAGAGCGTGCCGCGCTTCGGTTACGAATGTGCAACCCACTAGAGCAAATGGACCTTTTTCCGTTTCAAAACGAAACCCCCAAACACCCTATTTCCATTTCGTGCGGGGACCGACTCACTCTCCTCCTCCCGTCCCTCACTCTAGTAGCCTTGAGAGTCGCTACGGTGTGGTCAGGCCTCTCCTGGACCCCTCTTGTCGAAATAACCGATGGGAGGCGGCGAAGGGGAGGCGTAGTAGTAGTTCTAGGGTTCTATAGTAGTTGTAGGTTTAGGGTTCGGCCTTGTCTCATGGTCTGGCATTTTGCCGAGAAGAAGCTTCCAGATGCTTCATGTAGCTAGATCTCGAGTTGGCTCCTCCTTCTGCCCCTCGTTGTGGTGCTCCGGTGGTTGGGGCCAGATACGGTAGTGGGCGAGGCAAATCTCTCCTTAAACATTAAAAACCGACGTGGTCGTTGACCGCCACATGAGCGTTAGAGGTGGTGCTGCGGTGTTGCTCTAGGCCGACCATGCTGGCGAGGTGGAGTTGCGTTGTGGCCTGCTGGATGGTGTTCCTATTCCCCATTGGCCAGTTGTGGCCACGAGGCTGGGAGGAGGCGCACCATCCCTTGCATCGATCTGGTGGATCCCTCACCCTCCTATTGGGGGAGTGGCGTTCGTCTAGAGCTGCGGTTCGGGCGGATGTCGTTCTCGCCATCTCGTCGAAGCCGTCAAGGTGATGGTGCGAAGATGGTGGTGGGCCTGCATCGTCGGCCCGCTCCTGGCGCTCCTCAAGCTGCGTTCAGTGGAGATCTTTCGCAGAGGTCTGAAGACGATGCCATGATCCGTCTGGCCTCTGCCCCTCTAGTCGAACGACAACCTTTCTTTCCAACCTCCAGAGTGGAGGTCTTGTTCGGTGCCTCTCGCTGGAGCTCCCGCCTTCTCCTCTCCAAGTGGTTCGTCCCCGGCGATGAAAAGGCAGTCGACGATCGAGGCCTATAGTGGAGAGGACCGAGGGCTCGATTGCGTTTTACGTTTGCTCTTCAAGGTCCTTTTTGCAATTATTCAGACCTTTTCTTTAGATATTAGGTTGTGTAGGGCAAGAGACATAAAGGGACTGAATGTAATTTTGTACCCACCTTTTCTTATGGCAGCTTCTAGGCGTCTCGGCATCTTCGCGTGCAAAAAAGAAAGAAAAAACTAGAGCAAATGACCGAAGCCACCTTCAGAGAGGTTTCAGTGATGGGCCAGCTAAGCGAATATTTTGTCCCATGCGGTCCAACAACCAGAACATCCCCACACGCGGCCACGCCTCCTCTCCGCGCCGCCTTTGTGCACCACTTCTCCAACCCATCGATCCAACTTTTAGCTATTCTTTCACTTGCCCTGCCTCATCTAATCGTCTTCCATCTGTAAAGATATCCTTGCGTGATTAAACTGCGCCGGGTCAGTGGAATTTGGAATTGGAGGCACACCGGATTAAATTTCGGAGCTGCAGGTATGAACCTGCGATTTATTCTTGTTCTCGCCAAAAACCACATCTTTCGTATCCATTCGATCTTTCTTTCTTTTAGTGCAATTCGGATATTTGATCGCAGCAGCCTTAGAACTTACCGTACTATCAACTCTTTTCTATATCTCTTCAGGATTCTCGATTTATGTCTTGGTTACTTTGGGGATTTACAATGAATCGTAAGTTTGTGAACATGATACTGCACGATTACCACAACAGAGTTTATTCGCTACGCCGTATCAGCCTCAAGCAGCACCTTTTCCACCTAGAAGACGTGCAGGAAGAAGCAGCGGCGCAGGCGGTGAGAGCGAACAAGAAGAAGGGATGGCTGTCAACGATTTCGAGCTTCAAGCGTCTAATCAAGTCCCACACCCGACTCCCTCCCACCCCCGAGGCGGCGCCGCCGCCGCCCCGGGGTGCCCCTCCTCGCCAACTCCAAGCCCTCCCCCCTCTCACTGGCGCCGTCGCCGCCATAGGCGTCACCGGGCAAAGGCCCGCGGGCGCGGCGGTGGCAGCGGCGGTTTCCCTCCGGCCGGCAGCTGGTAGAGGTGGCGGCGGCTCCTCCTCTTCATCTCCAACGACGGTGGTGCGGGTGGCGGCGACTAGGACGTCCACGGTCGGCGGCGGGGCTAGTAGGGGCGGCGAGGATTTGGACCAGATCTGGGTCCGTTGGACCTAGATTGGCCATGGAATCTGCACAACTGCTATTGCCTGTCGACGATGTGGATGGACTCCTTGGGCTACTTTCGCATGACTGAGGGCGTCCTGGGCAGCAGCTCCGGGCATGGTGGCGGCGGTCGTCTTCTTCACCGGAGATGGTCGGCTAGTTTATGGCTGGGTGTGGTGCATACCACATCTCAGCCCCGAAAGCGAGTTGGGGCGGCGTGGTTGCCGGTGAAAACCGGGCTGCAACTCCGGTCAAGGCGGGCGATGGCGGTGCTCTCGCGTTGTAACCTTGTTGAGGGCATTGTCCTACAATTATCATCTACCCACTCGTGCCGCTTCGGGGGAAACCGTAAGATCTTCGAATCGGACAATGGCGGCGATGCAGTGTCGTGATCCCTCTTGGGGGCATCGTTTGTGGAGAGGCGCCGGATGGTAGAGGTGGGAGGTGGAGTGGCTTCATCTTGCACGGAGTCTTCGGCGGAGATGTCAAGTCATGCCTAGCCGCCAGGTGCTACGCTATGTCATGCCTGCCTCGGTAGGTGCTACGCATGACGGATCTTCCGGGGGTTTCTAGCTGCGTCGGTTGACAGGACTCGGCGGCATGGTGACGAGGGGTCTCGGCGGCGACCGCGCGTGTATCTGATGGACGCGTGCAGGATGGTGGCGATGTTTGGCGACTTGGTGGTATTGACGGCAAGCCTGATAAGGGAATTATTTTGATCCTTCTAAAGATGGGTTGGCGGAAGATGGCGGCAGCAGATGATTGAGCGTGCACGATGGTGTGCGTTTCGGATCAGCTGGACCGATTTGTCCTCCTGACCCGCCGTGGGGCGGTTTTAGAACCTCCGGTATGTTGATGATGTGCGTTGGTGTGCGGTTAGAGTGTTCTGACATGGACACCTCCTTCATCAAGTTGGTTTAAAGAGGTGGCTTCAATTGATCTTTGGATTCTCTTTGTAAGGTTTCATTGAATAATAAATAAAGCTGGTTGTGTGCATCTTTTTGATGCAGAAGCCCCGGGGGTAACACCTCCATTTCGGGAGAAAACCCAAGCCGAACACCAAGTTCTCGATGCCGCCAAAGGTAGCCTAAGAAACAACTAGTCATTTCTTTTTCTTTTTTTGATTTTTCACCGGGAGGGATTAATCCCCACCTGAATCTCTTTACATAAGAATCCCCCAAATGGGCAGATGTTTTTTTTACAGAGAGTGATATCAAGACATGAGGAAGAGAGGAGCTAGTGGCCGCCAAGACGGGCGAGCCAAACATCAACATCATCCCTAGCATTCAACGGGAGTCGGACGCTCTAGAGCACAGCGTCAGTCCGGCACCTACTGTGGAGCACCGACAGCGAAGGCGTCTCGGCGTTGAAGGCCACGCCATTACGGTGCTTCCAGAGATGCCAGCAGCATAGCAAAAGAAACGAAGAGGAGCTGCGCGCCGGAATCCCACTGCAGCTATCAGGGGCGAGGAGGTCGCCAGCGGCCGAGCTCTCTTGGAGAAGGTACGCCAACAGAGGCCCAAAAACGCTAGGTGAAAGGGCAGGCGAAGATCAAGTGGTTCACCATATCGATCACGGTAGGGCACATGGGGCAACCACACTCATCCTCATCAAGGATTCCATTGTGGAGCAGCGTGTCCCTGGTTTGGATCCGCCTGAGCGAGAGGAGCCACCCAAAGAACTTGACCTGGGACGAGGCGCAACTCCCCCAGTGGAGCTAGTGGGGCCTCGACGACACCGTAGCACACCAACTTGTAGCTATGATGATCTTAGTTTTCCGTGGTTAGACTCACAGCGCGTTAGCACGCGCGTGTCGCGAGCGTCGGTCAGGTGGACGTCAGCGAGGACGGCGGACCGTCGCAGCTGCGGCGCCCCGCAAAAACCACCACTAGAAAATCATATTGTTTTTGTGCATTGGATCGTTATGACCGCATGCTCATGTCATCATGCCACCTTGCATTTGAGCATCGTCATGTCATCTTGCATTGCGTAAAACTATTTCGAAAAGCCTGATTTTGTTTTCTAAACGTCCCGTCCTTCATTCAAAGTAAAACTCGGGACTCCGGAATATTTTGTTTTGTCTACCAACGAATTTCAAAAGCCCCGTGTTAAATAAATAAAATATTTAAATTATTTTGGGAGGCAGCCAGCCATGCCCGAAAGTCTGACTGGCCACCTCCAAACCCTAGTCTAAACTATCTAAACCTTTTCCTACCCAATCCTAGTCTACCCAGCCTTTCCCCTCCCTCCACCTCACCCCTGCCACATCACCCCACCCAATAGCCATGCGACACCTCACCCAACATACACCAACCCACACCTGATCCACCGCCTGGCCCTGCCACCCAGCCGCACGCCACCATCAGCCCCACCGCAGCCTGGTCCCACCCGATCGACGCGCAGCCCCGCGGTGGACACGCAACACACGCACCCCACGCGGTCAGCACACACCCCGCCCCACCTGCTCCCACCGCCTGCCACGCCTGCAGCGGGGCCCCACCCCCGCTTAGTCCCACACCCGACCGCCGCCCTCTCTCTCTCCCGCAGACGCGGCCCCAACCCCGCGCGTCTGCCCCATCCTCTGCCTCTCCCTCTGATCTCACCCACGACCGATGCTCCCCAACGCCTCCCTCGCCGGCCTCTGCCTCGACAGCTCCCCCGAGCAGTCGCCTCCTCCCGCTACCCCGACGGACGTCGCCGCCCGCCGCCTGCAGCGCCGGTCCCGGCCGCGCGACCCGCCGTCGTTCCCCTCGCCAGCAACCGTCGCCGCCGCGCGCCTCCGCCTCGGGCCTCCTCTCCTCCGGTCGCCGCCGGCCCGCGCTCCGCCGTGGTTCTCCACCAGCCCCTGCGCCAGTCCACGCACCGGCCGCCATCGTCTACCCCGCCGCCGTGCTCCTCCTCTTCCGCGGCACGGACCCCGCCTCCTCCCTCCGGCGATTCTCCGGCCGCCCGCGCTCGCCGCCCCGTCTCCTCCTTCCTCGGCCTCGGCCGCATCTCCGTCGCCGGCCTCCCGGCCTCCCCTCCGCTCTAGCGGCCGCCCCTCCAGTCCCGGTCACCGCCTCGGCCCTCCTCCGTCTCCGAGCCCCGCCGGGAGACGCCACTAGCGCCGGCCGCCTGCACCTCTCCGCGATCCACCCCGTCCCCTTCTCGTCTCCCTCCCGGGCTCTCTGCATCGCCTCCCTGTTGCCATGGCCGCCACTCCTCCTCACGCCGGTCGTCGAGTCCCCTACCCTGGCCCCACCTCGCAGCGGCGCCCCCGCCTTCTTCTCCACCCGTCCAGCCTCACCGAGTCTCTGTTCCGACGACCTCCTAGAGCGGTTGCTGTTGCCCGCCGCGAGTACCGCTCCAGGGACGTGTTACAGAACCTGCTCGGCCTCCTTTGTAATTCTTTGTGTTGTCCTGATCAGGCTCTTCTACTCGCAGGGACGGTCTTGCAAGCTACCGTTGTGGCCCATGTACTCTGTGTTATACAAGCTCCTACCGTTGACCTCCTGTCGTGGTGCTTCTCATTTGCAAGCACGTGTGTGTGTGCCTGCTAGTGTATTAATCGGGTGTGCCGACGTGGTGGTACCGATGAGGTGATGCCCGTGTGAAGATGATGTAGCCCCGCTCGGAGACCAGACATCCGGCCAAGTCCGTCTTCGACAACAAGACCAGAACCTCGAGTACTCCGTCTAGCAAACCTTGGCTGTGAACCCGAAGGTGGATCTACATCGTGGACCGACGAGTTCTCCTTCACGGATCCGAAGTCCGATTCCGCCAAGACCTCCTTCCTCGGACACCGTGCGACAAGACCTACTCCGTTGTTCGAGAACGCTTCCGCCGGGACCGATCCCCGTCGAACCCTGTCGAACCCCGGACCCCCGGCACCAAGATCTTCGCCCTAGATGTGTGAACCTTTTCCTGAGCCCCTATTTTATAAATGCTATATATAAAACTTGCTGCATATTAATGGTTCATCTCGCATGCATATCATGTGGGTTGGGGGCATTATGCCGATTCACCTCATAATTAAATATGGAGTCAATATGCGGGATATCTTCGTCTTATTCCGGACTCCATTTAAATTGGTGTAGCGAACCGATGCCATGTTTTGCCATGTTAAGACAATATTTAATTGTGAGGGTTCTAAAACAACTTGAACCGTTTAATTAAATGTCGGGACCCCGGTTCCGCTTAATGTTGACTAATCACACCGCATCCGTGCCATGCCATGCATCATATCATAATCATGTCGGATCTTCTGCCGTGGTATTAAATATTGCATCCGGTGTTTTCTTCTAGTGTTTGCTTCTTCGCGGATTAGACCAATGAGTGGATGCGAGTATCGACAAGTTCTCCGGATATGAATCTCCGGCAGTGTTTTTCCAGGCGAGCATCTCTTCCCCTTCTACCTATTTTGCATTTGTAGTCTTTATTTCCTCCTGTTGATCTATTGCTATCCGTGTCGCGATGCTTTAGTTCCCGTATACCAGTTATATCCCGAGCAGCCTCTATATTGCCTTGGACACCTCCTATTACCTGTGTTTAGTAGATAGCTGGCCTTGCGAGTCGTAGTTGCTTGCTCAGGTGCGATCTTGTGTTGTTGAGTACCACAGTTGTTGGAATGCTGACAGATGTTTATTGGTGGAGATGCTTATTGGTGGAGATGATCACTACTTTAAATACAACTATTAAAATGCTAGAGATAACTAATGCAGAGGCATCGGTGGGCAATAGATGTTATTTGGTTCTTCCACGCTCACTTGTGTCCCTTAGAACCCCGAGTACTTGATACCTGTTCCTTGATTTTTCGCACTATCCACATCTGGGAGGCCTTATGGACCCCCCCTGAGCCAGAGCTTGATTCATTTCTATTTCTTGGGGCCACAATTAGTTTGGGGCTTTATTACTATCCTATACTTATGCCATGTTACTGCTTTATTTAAGATTGTGCGAGGAGCACCTGTACTGTTTTGGATCGTGACACGTTTTCGCTGTATCGACAAGCCCAGTCACATTTTCGGGTTCCCAGTCGTTTACCGCCATCCACACAAACCTTGGGTCCGTCTCGGAGCCGGCCAACTTTGTTGCGGGTAGCTTAATGGGGTGGCCCCCTGAAATATTTCTGAATCCTGTGATTGCTTTGTCGTGAATGCCTCGTTGGGTTTTGTTTTGGTTTTTCCGAGGTTGATCGAGTGTGTGTTGCTATTCGTGCACCCCTGCAGGGTAAATCTTTCTGAAAGCCGTGTCCACGGTTATGGACGACTTGGAGCACAGTTTCTCGATCATAGACAAGAATAACTAAAGTACCGCTTTTAATTTGACTAAGTACTTGACTAGTAAATAGTGCAATACTGATGGAATGGTTAATAAAACTGCCAACGGATGATGGGGGGGTTGTTCGTCCGCTTCCTCGTTGGTAAGCGAGGAGGAGGATGGATCTGTTAATTATACTGTTATAACTGTTGTTCTTAATTAACGGACATCCGTCTATCATTGGTTAGGCGGATGGTTAGCGAGTATCTATAGACTTGTCAGTTATGATCTTTTGCTGCAATTGCGTCACCCCAGGTTGTGTCCCCTTTAGTGGCATAAAGACTTGCTGAGTACCCCTAGGGTCTCACACAATAAATTGTTTGATTCAGATGAACATGTGTACCCGCAAGATGGATACTGGGTGGAGGAGACAGATGATGTTGGCAACGATCATTCGGTGTAGAGATTCCGGGAATGGGGATCCGTGAGATCTGTGGGCGGGATGTGTTTATTTATGTGGCATCTTATGCCGATTTGCTTCTTATCCGTACTCGGATCTTGTTTTCCGCTTCCACCTGATACTCTGATGTTTGTTGTATGAGGAGCTATCCTAAATTATTATCTCTATCTAGGATATTTGAATCTTGCCGTATGGCGTTGCAATATTTCTATTTCTTTTAGATGGAATGGCTCTGAGGATTGTTGTATGTGGCTTGCATACATACTCATTTGTGTATGTAGTTGATCCCTTCGCCTGCCGATTACGCCGCTCGTTCTTGTCCCGATGTTCTGAAAGTGGTTAGGACGGCCGAAAGGTCTACCGTGAGTAGCCCTGGACCCCACCGTACTATTTTTACCACTTTCGTTCATCCAGGCATGTAACTAAGAGCGTAATTCACCGAGGTAGTTACACGCGCCCACGGTGGAGAGCCTAGGGACGAGAGCGCCGAGGCAAGGCCGTCGTGGAGCACCACGGAAACAGAGCAGTTGGCGTTTGTGGCGTGCCAGAACAGGGCAGGCATGATATCGCAGATGGCGCCAGCGGATGCCACGCGCCCTTCCAGAAGGCGCAGTCGCCCAGGACCACACATGAGATGGACTAGTGTAGGGGGACTAGGGCGCAAAGCACACACTAGTGGCAGAGATAGGGCGCTCGCTCGCCATGCCCCAAACCCAGCGTGCCCATGGGCAGTCCAAGTCCGCATGCAGGCGGTGAAGGATCTTGACGAGGAGGCAGAGGTTCTGGTCGCCCAGCGATCTGATGCCCAGGCCCCCTCCAGCTTGGGGTGGCACACCGCCATCCACGCCACGAGGCACTAGGCGCCCGTGGCACGCTCCGCCGCGTTCCAAAGGAAGGCACGACGAATCGCGTCGAGAGCCTGAACCACAGGGGGTGGGAGGAGCATGTTGATGATCATGACCCATCCACCCGCAAAGAGGAGCAATGCGTGCCACCTAGAGAGGTAACGGTCGGCCTTGGCAATCAGTGACGCAAACGTCGCCAGGTCCAGCTTCTCACATGACAGCGGGAGCCCCAGGTAGTTCTGTGGGAAGCTTTCCAGGATGCAACCAAGCGCGGCATGGACAACGTCAACCGTGGCATTGTCGGCGTGCATGGAGACGAGCGTGCTCTTGTGGAAGTTGCTGACGAGGCATGCCGCTTCAGCAAACATGTCGAGGATGCCTTTGAGATGCCCGACCGCGACGACATCGGCGTGGAAGATGACGAGTGTGTCATCCGCGTACTGAAGGACAACAGGCAGCGCCCCATCAATGAGTGGGTGCTCGAACACGCCATCCTGCTACACCAGCTTATGGAGCATGTCTGCGATGAGCGGGAAGAGGTATAGCGATAGGGGGCCACCCTGCCGCAAGCCACGCTTGCAGTTGATCCATCGACCAGGGACGTCGTTCAGCATGACAGTAGAGCACGAGGAGCAGAAGATTTCCTCCATCTAATCACAACAAAGCTCGGGGAAGCCGTGGATTGCCATTATCTTTTGCATGCTAGCCCATTTGATCGATTCGAAGGCTTTGGCAAAGTCTAGCTTGAGGGCGAACGCGGGGGCGTGTCGTTTGTGGCAGCACTACACGACCTCAGTGGCATAGATGAAGTTTTTCGAAATGTTGTGCCTAGCGATGAAAGTGGACTGATCATCATCGATGATTTCACCAATCTGATCTTGCTGCCGGGTTGTCAAGACCTTGCACACCATCTTGATGCTGAAATTTTGTAACAACACCGGCCGGAACGAGCTAGGCGGGAGGATACCCTTGTTTTTTGGCATAAGAATGATGTGGGTGTGCTTGATGCAGCTCAGGTCCTCTGTCCCAGCATGGAATGCATCTAAGAGCCGCTGCATGTTGATACATTGCAAATGTATTTATAATTTTTAATGTTCCATGCTTGGTTTCTCTACTTTCTTATGTTTTGTCCACACTTTGGAGTACTTTTCATATGATTATTTGGATTAACCTATTAATAGTTGCAAAAGTGCACAATGTTCTTGTTTTACACTTTGATGTGTAGGAATTACCAAGAATACAAGTGGAAACCTTGTTGGAGTCAAATTGGGATTTTCTAGAAATCTGTCTCAAAACTCTTTTTGAAGATGGTCACGTTCCGGGTCGAATACGGCGTCAAACAAAAAACTCTTCAACTACAAAGTTGTTGGAAATTTCGTGAAAAACGTTCTGGACATAAAATTTAGCTGATTCCGAGTCTGGACGGGCCAGATAGGCCCGATTTACTGCAGCCCAAGATGGAGTGACGGAAATCCGAGAAGCTATATAAAGGGAGGAAACCTAATTCGTGGGAGACCCCTCCACCCACGAATTTGCAGCCACCAAAGCCACGTTTTTGCCTCCCCCATGGATCCCATCTCTATGGGGAAGGGCTCCCAAGAAGCCATGAAGGAAGGGTGCTAAGGGGCGGTGCTCCCCTGTGATACCGGCGGCGGGGAAGGAGTCCTCCGCGCCGCCGCCTCCGCCTCTTCACCATCTTCACCGCCATCTCCATCGATCTCCACCACCATCTCCATCACCATTGCTGATTCCCATGATGAGGAGGGAGTAGTTCTCTCTCGAGGCTAAGGGTTCTACGGGTAGCTATGTGTTCATCTCTCTCTATGCATGATCTTATTGAGATCATGAGCTTGTAATCTATAGATCTACCTTGCTACTCAAGTGCTTTAATAGATCTCCGCTCTCCCCATGTGCGTGAAAGTGACAACGTACACACCATGGTGACACTTAGGCTAGAGATTACAAATACTTGTTGTGAGTTATATTTGGAGTTGGATGTCTTTATGAAATTGTGGTGTTTGTTGGACTCATCTAGTACTCAAGGTGACAGTGTGGGGGTTTTTTAGATGGGAAAGGCTTACTTTGAGGAGTGCTGTTATAGCCCTACCATCGATTAGAGTGTCCAACCGGAGAGTAGTTCAGCGTAGTATCATAAAGAATAATATATTTATATGAGAGTGTTCATTAGTGAAAGTATGATCCCTAGGCCTTGTTTCTAAGCATTGATACACTGTTTGCAATTAGATCTGTTACATGTTTGCTTTCTTGCATTTTTATTTCAGTTTGCCTTTAGTCTCTTACACACCATCAAGTTACTTTCTAGCACAATTATCTTATATCCATACCACTTGTATTTTACTATCTCTTCGCCGAACTAGTGCACCTATACACCTAACAAGTGTATTTGGTGTGTTGGGGACACAAGAGATTTCTTGTATCTTGATTGCAGGGTTGCTTGAGAGGGAATACCTTTGACCACTTCCTCCCTGAGTTCGATAAACCTTGGGCGATCCACTTAAGGGAAAACTTGCTGCTGTTCTACAAACCTCTGCACTTGGAGGCCCAACAACTGTCTACAAGAATAGAAGTGCGTAGACATCAAGCTATTTTCTGGCGCCGTTGCCGGGGAGGTAAGGTAAAAGGTATTCACACTGGAGAATTAAAGAAGCAGAACCTTCCACGGCAAACGCCTATTTTCTAGCGCCGTTGTCGGGGAGGTAAGGTAAAAGGTACTCACATCCTCCGGTGTGAGTGCTCGAAGTTATTTCCTTTAGATTCTGCAATTTTGTCTTTTTGTTTCTTGTTTTCACTAGTTAGGCTTAATGGAAAACAACAACAAAATTAGAGAGTTTTATAGTATTTACCTTGAGTTAGGATATGAAGTGTTTGAAGAGAAAATTAAAAAACCTATGGAACTTTATTTGCATGCTAATAGCAATATTGTTAGTATGATCTCTTTGGACACCATTATTGCTAATGCTATGGAAAAGTCTAAGATTGGGGAAGCTAGTTTTTATGAAAATGACCTTTTTAGTTCCCTAGCTTTGGAAGATAGCTATTCTATTGCTTATGATGATACCAGACCTCCAATATATGATGATTACAATGGTGAATATGATATTTTCAGTCTACCTACTATTGAGGAGTAATTTAATTATGATTACAACATGCCTCCTCTATTTGATGATTATGGTGATGAGAATAATAATGATAGCTATTTTGTTGAATTTGCTCCCACTATGATTAATAAGAATGACTATACTTATGTGTAGAGTATTGATTCTTTTATGCATGTGGCTCATGATAAGAATGTTTCTTGTGATAGTTATATTGTTAATTTTATTCATGATGCTACTGAAAGCTATTATGAGAGAGGGAAACATGGTTTTATGCATCTCAATAATATTAGGTTTCCCCTCTTTATGTTGAAAGTCTTGAAGTTGCACTTGTTTTGCTTTACTATGCTTGTTGCTTTGTGCTTTCATGACTTGTTTCTTTACAAGATTCCCATGCATAGGAAGTGGGTTAGACTTAAATGTGTTTTGAATTTGCTTCTTGATGCTCTCTTTTACTTCAACTCATATTTCTTATGTGAGCATCTTCTCAAACTATCATGCCTAACTTAAAGGCTTTAAAGAAAAGTACTTATTTGGAGATAACCCAAAAGTTTTAGATGAGTCTTCGAAGTTATTACCTCTGTAATAACCGCTCCTTATCCTTTTTATTTGATTTTTATGCCAAGAGTAACCTCTAATGAGAGAGAAGTAATGATTGGGAAAGTTGCTGTCCCAAAACAGATTTTTGTGCTTCACCGTAAAAATTCGTGAGAGAGCTCTGTATGTCGGATTGAGCTGTAATTGTTTGTGCTTCTGCCCCAGGTTGTTGTCTAACTTTCGTTAGTTCAACACTTTTTGATTTGAGCAACAGAAGGTCTTCGAAAAATTCGTCTTGACCCGCTGGTCTGTTTTGACAGATTTCTGCCATTTTCTGCATTTCCTTCTTGTCGGTTCCTTCTTGAGTTCCTTTGGGGAATTGAGATTTTTAAGGGAAGTGATACAGTATCTAGTGTTCTAATGGAAGTTTATTTGGTGTTAGAACTGAACCTTAAGACTTATTTATCTTGAGTGCACTAATGTTGCTAATAAAGATTGTGTGAAGTTTTGTATGAAGGAAAAATTCCAGGTATATGGAAGGAATGAGTAATGAGATCAAGGATGGACTAAAGCTCAAGCTTGGGGATGCCACACGTGTCACCCCAAGAAATATCCAAGAAGTACAAGCGTCAAAGCCTGGGGAAGCCCAAGGCATCCCTTCTTCATCAATAAAAATCCCAGGTTTCTTCCAAACGTTTCATTTTTATTGTTTCATGCACAGTTGTGTTTTTCTTGGAGCGTCTTCGTTTTCGTTTTCGTTTTCTTGGGTTTCTTAGTTTTCGTAATAAATTGGTTGGACCCCCTCTTTCATATATTGGTTTGCAAATAGTTTGGTTTGGTTTGGAAAAGAGTAGGAAAGTTCATGTTTGTGTGGTAAAAAGAGCTCGTTTTTGACTGTGGCCTATGCTTTGTCATGCCATGCTTGATATTGTTTTGGCTTTATGCTTAGTATTCTTTGCTGTAGCATGACTTGTTATAAACAATTGAGATTGCTTAATGTGCCTTGGATGAATCATGCTTTGTTTTAGCATATTAAAGCATAGTATAGTGGTATTCTCCTTTGATGCTTTATTTGGGTTGACTTGGCGCATGCTCACACCATGTTATGACTATCCAAATCACCATAGCCTTTATGATCCTTTAGTTTTCAACTTTTAGTATCACTGTATGCTTTGATCAATGATGTTTTGTTGCTTTGCATGATTATGGCCATTATTGCTCTCTTAGTTTGTCGCTCTCGGTCTTTTGCTAGCCTCCACAACAAAGTATGAGTTCCACTCATGCATCCAACTCCCTAAACCAAGTTATTCCAAAGAGTCCACCATACCTACCTACTAGCTTATGCTATTCCAAGTATATTCATGCTTTTGTTTACCTTCCAAATTAAACTTGTTATGAGAAAACTAGTGATTAAAGCTCTCACAAACATGATGGCACACTTTACTTTACTTGCCCTTAATAAACTTGAACCATTGTGTCTTCTATGTTGTATATGTTTGCACTTATTTTTTGGGAATTAGCAGGACCATGCTTGCATGGGGAACGCTTTCAACATTGCACTTGGTACTTGTACCTAGTTGATATCATGCTCTTTTGTATATGGATGTCGTCGGTGTGAAATGAAAGGAGAGCTTGTAAGTCCATGGAGTTATGTATATGTGTTAGAGAAACGCCTGGGCCGCTGGTCTAATCCATGCTGACATGGTGGAAACCTGCAGCGTAACCATAATGAGCTGTCTATGAAGCATTCTTCTTACAAAAAAGAGTCCTATATTGAGAAAAAAGAGAAAAAGAAAAAAAGAGATTATGAAAAGAGGAAAGAGAGAAGAAAAAGAAGATTGCTGAGATGCTCGTTGTCTGCTTGCCTTGTCATTTTGATATGGGGATTCTTCCGTATCATCGGGCAAGGGCACCCGTTGGCGGTTCTCTATGATACACATGTACTTACGATGACAAGAACTTATCGGTGACTAAACTTGAGTAGAGCGGCCCTCGTATACAAGGGCCATGAGATTCCTAACTTATATACTTCATCAAGCATGTACACCATAGTTTGTTCACTTTAACCTTAATCAGTTCAAGATGCTTATGATAGGGTCAATGAGAGCTGAAAGCTATAAGTATCATAATTTTTGGAAGCTCTTTATGAGACTTGAATCCCTACTTCCTTTTATAAAGCCTTTCTTCCACCATTATATTGAGTATCCACCTTCTATCTTTATGCACTTACTTTGAGAGCATAGTGGCCATTTTTAGTTCTATGTGCATTGTCCCAAGACTAGTTGATTGATGCATAACTTGATATTGCTTGTTTTAAACTATTTGTATCTAGTCACTCTTATGAACTTTGAAGGTGTCCTATACATTTATATTTGCTACTCTATGAGGGACAAGCTGAATACTATTATGCTATGTTTTCTTTATGAGAAACAAACAAACGTCTTGCAAAGCATTGTTATTCATGAATGTTTTGTTTGTTCCTTTTCATGTTGCATCATAGTTTCTTTGCTTATTGCTAGAACTTTGTCTTTCATGTTATGATTGAAGTACTATGATCCCAGCTTTGAATGTTTTGCAAATACTTTGATCAAGTCTTTGATGGTGCATGTCACCTCAAAAATTATTCTTTCTTTTTATCACTTACCTACTCGAGGACGAGCAGGAGGTAAGCTTGGGGATGTTGATACATTGCAAATGTATCTATAATTTTTGATGTTCCATGCTTGGTTTTATCTACTTTTTTATGTTTTGTCCACACTTTCGAGTACTTTTCATATGATTATTTGGACTAACCTACTAATAGTTGCAAAAGTGCACAATGTTCTTGTTTTACACTTTGATGTGTAGGAATTACCAAGAATACAAGTGGAAACCTTGTTGGAGTCAAATTGGGATTTTCCAGAAATCTGTCTCAAAACTCTTTTTGAAGATGGTCACGTTCTGGGTCGAAGACGGCGTCAAACAAAAACTCTTCAACTACAAAGTTGTTGGAAATTTCGCGACAAACGTTATGTATATAAAATTTAGCTGATTCTGAGTCCAGACGGGCCAGATAGGCCTGATTTACTGCAGCCCAAGATGGAGTGACGGAAATCCGAGAAGCTATACAAAGGGAGGAAACCTAATTCGTGGGAGACCCCTCCACCCACGAATTTTCAGCCACCAAAGCCACGTTTTTTCCTCCCCCATGGATCCCATCTCTATGGGGAAGGGCTCCCAAGAAGCCATGAAGGAAGGGTGCTAAGGGACAGTGCTCCCCTGTGATACCGGCGGCGGGGAAGGAGTCCTCCGCGCCACCGTCGGCGCCGCCGCCGCCTCTTCACCATCTTCACCGCCATCTCCATCGATCTCCACCACCATCTCCATCACCATTGCTGATTCCCATGATGAGGAGGGAGTAGTTCTCTCTCGAGGCTAAGGGTTCTACCGGTAGCTATGTGTTCATCTCTCACTATGCATGATCTTATTGAGATCATGAGCTTGTAATCTATAGATCTAACTTGCTATTCAAGTGCTTTAATAGATCTCTGCTCTCCCCATGTGTGTGAAAGTGACAGCGTGCACACCATGGTGGCACTTAGGCTAGAGATTACAAATACTTGTTGTGAGTTATATTTGGAGTTAGATGTTTTTATGAAATTGTGGTGTTTGTTGGACTCATCTAGTACTCAAGGTGACAGTGTGGGGTTTTTTAGATGGGAAAGGCTTACTTTGAGGAGTGCTGTTATAGCCCTACCATCGATTAGAGTGTCCAACCGGAGAGTAGTTCAACGTAGTATCATAAAGAAGAATGTATTTATATGAGAGTATTCATTAGTGAAAGTATGATCCCTAGGCCTTGTTTCTAAGCATTGATACACCGTTTGCAATTAGATCTGTTACATGTTTGCTTGCTTGCATCTTTATTTCAGTTTGCCTTTAGTCTCTTCCACACCATCAAGTTACTTTCTAGCACCGTTATCTTATATCCATACCACTTGTATTTCACTATCTCTTCGCCAAACTAGTGCACCTATACACCTGACAAGTTTATTTGGTGTGTTGGGGACACAAGATACTTCTTGTATCTTGATTGCAGGGTTGCTTGAGAGGGAATACCTTTGACCACTTTCTCCCCAAGTTCGATAAACCTTGGGTGATCCACTTAAAGGAAAACTTGCTGCTGTTCTACAAACCTCTGCACTTGGAGGCCCAACAACTGTCTACAAGAATAGAAGTGCGTAGACATCACACGTCACCAGAGAGAGAGTCCCAGGTAGCCCGGTAGAAGATGGGCCCAAGACTGTCCGGCCCAAGAGCACTAGAGCGGTCCATCCCTTCCATCTTGACCTGGATCTCCGCGGGCTCGAAGGGGAGCACGCGAGTTGGGCCACGCACCTGACGAGCCCTTGAGTATAACCCCACAAGGTTGAACCCGCAACTAGGCTCGTGGGCCTAGCCCAAGAGCGAAGAGTAAAACCCATGCAGAGCGGCGTGATGACCCACAAGTATAGGGGGCGTATCGCAATATTTTCGATAAGTAAGAGTGTCGAACCCAACGAGGAGCAGAAGGTGTTGATGAGTGGCTTGGAGCAGGAATTTTCTATAAATACTTAGCAAACGGATTTACATGGGTATACCCTACAGGTACTCGAGCTTGGTATATACGGCCTGAATACAGCGGAAGCCCACGGTGTCGCCAAAGCCCAAGTGGAGAACTCGAGTAACCTACGGACTCTCGATTGCTTGAAGAACAAGAAGAATCTAAAGATAGAAAGTGCAAAGGGGAAAACCCTAACTTGTAACCGACTCGACCTGCTACCTGAGACCTAGCCTATCTATATAAAGGCTAGGAGGGGGCGGCGAGGAGGACACACGCAACCCTAGTTTCCACAACCCTCGCCAGATTGAATCTACGCACCATTGTAATCCTCGATTCCTTCAATAATTCCACGAGAAGACAAGCAGGAGTAGGGACCTCTGCGAGGCCTGAACCTGGGTAAATCTTCGAGTCCCCTTTGTGCTTGTTTGCTAGCCGATAGATGTCTCCAGCGCTCCCTCCTTCTCCAAAACCCAAGTCCATAACAATGGGCATTGATGAGTTAAACCCTCGTCAATTGGCGCCGTCTGTGGGAATTGGGAGTGCTGATGTTGTGGCTTCTTTGGCCCCATCAACCGCGATCTACAACTCTGCAACAGCGGAGATTCGCCAGCTCTTCGGCGCGTTTAACTTCACCGTCCACACGCCGGCCACTCGCCCGGCTTTCGAGTCCGTGGGCGATGTCAGCTTGGTGATCGGGAGCTTCCGCTTCCAAGTTGTTCAGATGGGCATGCTTCGCATGCCTGACCAGCCGACGACACCATCGATTGCTCCAGCATCGTGGTTCCCTCCACCGATTGGTACCCTCAGTGAGCTCAACACCGCGACAACAGTCGAGAATACGGCCAGTGACAGCAGTCGCGAATCCGATCTGGGCGATCTGGCAACTGAAGATGGAGCTTACGGCTCCGGATCTGAAAGTTGTGGGAGCAGCAACTTCCCCAATCACTTCATGTGTGCCGTCATCAACGCGGGCGATCCCACCGCCAACCGCGACAACACGGGCAACGAAGGCAACGAAACCGACCCACCAAACGGTGGTATACCCAATGGCGGACAACTGCCAAATGGCGGACCACCGCCAAACGGCGCCCCTGTCAACAATGGAGGAGCAGTCGAACCTCCAACTATGATAAACGAGCAAACCGGCGAATGCGTCGTGATCAGGCTCAACGACCTCGAGTGGGCTCGCTGCCGAGAAGCCCTAAGAGGTCACCCTCTACCCTTCGGCTCCCCGCAAGAACTGCTGATGGGTTACCATTGGCTCCTGAAAGAGGATTACAAGCGCCAACTACAAACAATCGTGCAACTCGAGGTGCGTAAAAAGGCGGCTGATGAATCAAGCCTCTGACGAGCTGGGCTCTCCTCCCATGGAGGATCCTTCTCTAGGTGCAACGAGTACATCGCCAACAAGAGACGATCTCAACTCGCCCACCTTGCTGAACAAGAATGTGTAGAAGGCGCCAAAGTCCTCGACTTCGGCTCCATGACAGTGGATACGCGCGGCAACGTGCTCCCAAAAACGCCGCAAGCCGCGGTAACGGCGGCCACCATGTACCTCCTCAACAACCAGCCGCCAGCTAGAGACCCTCGAGCTTCCATGCACCAATCTACGATCGCATGCTTGGGGTTAATCGAGGCCGCCCTCGACAAAGAACTAGCATCAGAACCGAAGAAAGGCAAGGCTCTGGCACAACGCTACTCCTCGCCCTCATCTAGCAACGACAGTCACGATCTATCTCGACGTCGCCGCTCACGGCGACACAACCACGAGTATGATGCGCACGATGACCTCACGTAGCGCAAGATTGACAAATCAAGGGCACGGCGTGCCCGGTCGACCGACTCAGAGGACGAAGATGTGGAGCTCTGTGGCGCTAGATGCTTCAGCAGGGCCATCAGACAAAAGCGAATGCCCAAGGGGTTTAAGCTCCCATCAGAGAACCCAAAGTTCGATGGTCTACAGGACCCGAAAATCTGGTTAGAGGACCACATCTCCTCCGTCAGGCTCCACGGCGGGAGTTGAAGCACGGCCATGCAGTGCCAGCAGCTACAGCTACAGGGCGCCGCCCGAGCATGGCTCAACAACCTCCCACGCGGATCCATTCGCAGTTGGGAAGAGCTGGTTTATAGCTTCGTGCGCAACTTCAAAGGCACATAAAAAATGGCCCGCGTCAATCGAAGAGCTGAGGTGCTACCAGCAAAGATCGAGCGAATCGCTACGCTCGTACATCCAGAGGTGGTCCATCATCAAGAACTCCACAGAAAATATCTCGGAGGACCGCGCAATCGACGCATTCAACGGCGGCGTTCACCACATAGAGCTCAGGGAGGAGCTGGGCCGCTCGAAGCCCAAGATCATCGACCACCTAATGGAAATCGTGAATCGGTGGGCTGACGGAGAAGATTCGGTGAAAAATCGCGTTCACTCTGACGAGGAAGCAAAACTCGAGTGCAGACGCGACTGCCGAAGCAAACGCCGCATGCGCATCTACGATGACCGCGACGGCGTCAACATGGTCGCATCCGGCTACGCCGACAGACGCGACAATAACCGCAACAGCGGCTACCACAGCGGTGGATACCGCGACTCCGAGAAAACCACACAAGTATGGCAGCGCTGCAATCGCGATGAGGCACCTGCAACATCCATTGAAGACAAGTTGTCCGGGCCATGCACTGTGCACTTCTACATCGACAAGCACGACGGAAAAAAGAAGTCCAGCCACCTCTAAAGGACTATCGCGAGTTCCTCAAACTACATGAGGGATTGGCTCGGATGAATCGCAATGCAGTCGAAAGGGGCTACGGAGCCGCCCCAGGCGCCGTGGCACATGGAGCTCCGCCACCACCACCTAGGCCACCCCCAAATGCAGCTGCACCGGACCAGCACCATGGAGGCGAGCCATACCCATGGGCCATGGGCACCATGATGATCCAAAAGGCCGCCCCTCCAACCGGGTGCAAAAGGCCATCACTCGCTGACATGGGTATACCCTACAGGTATTCGAGCTTGGTATATACGGTCCGAGTACAGCGGAAGCCCACGGTTTTGGCAAGGCCCAAATGGACAACTCGAGTAGCCTACAGACTCTTGATTGCTTGAAGAACGAGAAGAAGCTAAAGATAGAAAGTTCAAAGGGGAAAACCCTAACTTGTAACCGAATCGACCTGCTACCCGAGACCTAGCCTATCTATATAAAGGCTAGGAGGGGGCGGCGAGGAGGACACACGCAACCCTAGTTTCCACAACCTTTGCCAGATTGCATCTGCGCACCATTGTAATCCTCGATTCCTTCAATAATTCCACAAGCAGACAAGCAAGAGTAGGGAGCTCTACGAGGCCTGAACCTGGGTAAATCTTCGAGTCCCCTGTGTGCTTGTTTGCTAGCCGATAGATGTCTCCAGTGCTCCCTCCTTCTCCAAAACCCAAGTCCATAACAATGGGCATTGATGAGTTAAACCCTCGTCAATTGGCGCCGTCTGTGGGAATTGGGAGTGCTGATGTTGCGTCTTCTTCGGCCCCATCAATTGCGATCTACAACTCCGCAACAGCAGAGATCCGCCAGCTCTTCGGCGCAATCGAATTCACCGTCCACACGCCAGCCACTCGCCCGGCTTTCGAGTCCATAGGCGACGGGATCAGCTTGGCAATCGAGAGCTTCCGCTTCCAAGTTGTTCAGATGGGCACGCTTCGCATGCCTGACCAGCCGATGATACTGTCGATTACTCCGGCATCGTGGTTTCCCCCGTCGATTGGCACCCTCAGCGAACTCAATGCCCCGACAACAGTCGAGAACACGGACAGCGACAGCAGTCGCGAGTCCGATCTGGGCAATATGGCAACTGAAGATGGAGCCTATGGTTCTAGATCTGAAAGTTGTAGGAGCAACAGCTTCCCCAACCACTTCATGTGCGCCGTCATCAACGCAGGCGACACCTCCGCCAATCGTGACAACACAGGCAACGGCGGCCATGAAACCGACCCACCAAATGGTGGTATACCCAATGGCGGACCACCCCCAAATGGCGGACCACCGCCAAACGGCGCCCCCGTCAACAACGGAGGAGCAGTCGAACCTCCAACTATGATAAACGAGCAAACCGGCGAATGCGTCGTGATCAGGATCAACGACCTCGAGTGGGCTCGCTGCCGAGAAGCTCTGTGAGGTCACCCTCTACCCTTCGACTCCTCGCAAGAACTGCTGATGGGTTACCATTGGCTCCTGAAAGAGGAATACAAGCACCAACTACAAACAATTGCGCAACTCGAGGCGCGTAAAAAGGCGGCTGATGAATCAAGCCTCCGGCGAGCTGGGCTCTCCTAACATGGAGGATCCTCCTCTAGGTGCAACGAGTACATCGCCAACAAGAGACGATCTCGACTCGCCCACCTCACCGAACAAGAACGTGTGGAAGCTGCTAAAGTCCTCGACTTCGGCTCCATGATAGTGGATACGCGCGGCAACGTGCTCCCTAAAACACCTCAAGCCGCGGTAACGGCGGCCACCATGTACCTCCTCAACAACTAGCCGCCAGCTGGAGACCCTCGAGCTGCCATGCACCGATCTACGATCGCAGGCTTGGGGTTAATCGAGGCCGCCCTCGACAACGAGCCAGCGTCAGAACCGAAGAAAGGCAAGGCTCTGGCAAAACGCTATTCCTCGCCCTCATCTAGCGACGACAGTCACGATCTGTCTCGACGTTGCCGCTCACGGTGACATGACCACGACTATGATGCGCGCGATGACCTCACGTAGTGCAAGATTGACAAATCAAGGGTGTGACGTGCTCGGTCGACTGACTCAGAAGACGAAGATGTGGAGCTTTGTGGCGCTAGATGCTTCAGCAGGGCCATCAGGCAAAAGCGAATGCCCAAGGGGTTTAAGCTCCCATCGGAGAACCCAAAGTTTGACGGTCTGCAGGACCCGAAAATCTGGTTAGAGGACCACATCTCCTCTGTTAGGCTTCACGGCGGAAGTCGAAGCACTGCCATGCAATGCCTGCAGCTATAGCTGCAGGGCGCCGCCCGAGCATGGCTCAACAACCTCCCACACGGATCCATTCGCAGTTGGGAAGAGCTGGTTTACAGCTTCATGCGCAACTTCAAAGGCACACACAAAAGATCCGTGTCAATCGAAGAGCTGAGGTGCTGCCAGCAAAGATCGGGCGAATCTCTACGCTCATACATCCAAAGGTGGTCCATCATCAAGAACTCCGCAGAAAATATCTCGGAGGACCGTGCAATCGATGCATTCAACGGCGGCGTTCGCCGCATAGAGCTCAGGGAGGAGCTGGGCCGCTCGAAGCCCAAGACCATCGACCACCTAATGGAAATCGCGAATTGGTGGGCTAACGGAGAAGATTCGGTGAAAAATCGCGTTCACTCCAATGAGGAAGCAGAACTCGAGCGTAGACGCGACCATCGAAGCAAATGCCGCATGCGCATCTACAATGACCGCGACGACGTCAACATGGTCGCATCCGGCTACGCCAACAGACGCGACGATAACCGCAACAGCGGCTACCGCAGCGGTGGATATCGCGACTCCGGGAAAACCACGCAAGTATGGCAACGCCGCAATCGCGATGAGGCACCCGTAACATCCATTGAAGACAAGTTGTCCGGGCCATGCACTGTACACTTCTACATCGACAAACACGATGGAAAAAAGAAGTCCAGCCACCTCCTCAAGGACTGTCGCGAGTTCCTCAAACTGCACGAGGGATTGGCTCGGATGAATCGCAACGCAGTCAAAAGGGGCTACGGAGCCGCCCCAGGCGCCGTGGCACATGGAGCTCCGCCACCACCACCTGGGCCACCCCCAAATGCAGCTACGCCGGACCAGCACCACGGAGGCGAACCATACCCATGGGCCATGGGTACTATGATGATCCAAAAGGGACGCCCCTCGAATCGGGTGCAGAAGGCCATCACTCGCCAAGTCAACTTGGCCAAAAACTCGCCACCATCTACCACTGAGTACCTTAGCAGAAGCGAGTTCTGCATCACCTTCGATAAATGCGACCATCCGCCCCAAGTACCTCATCCAGGCCATTGTCCCCTCATACTCGAGGCACAAATTGGAGGCTTCGACATGAGCTGCGTCTTCATGGACGGCGGAAGCAGCATCAACCTTATATTCGCGAGTACCTTGCGAGCAATGAGGATCCCTCTGACTTGCTTAGAAGCCTCAGACACAACATTCCACGGCATCGTCCCAGGCAAGGGCGTGTATCCCCTTGGCAAAATCAACCTCGGCGTCATCTTCGGCACGCCGAAAAACTTTCGGCGCGAGCGCATCGACTTCGAGGTCGTCAACTGGCCCTCGCAGTACCACTGCATCTCGGACGTGTCGCGTTTGCTAGGTTCATGGCAGTGCCACACTACGCCTATCTGCAGATGAAGATGCCAGGCCCTAATGGTGTCATCACGGTCAATGGGAGCTTCGAGAGGTCCGACAGTTGCGACAGGGAATTCAACAGAATCTCCCAGTCCTTCGGCATGCAGGAAGAACTCGCGAGACTAAAGGAGTCAACAGACAACAGTCTGCCTGCCCTGAGCCGGCCAAGTTCACCCGACCTATCTTTCGACTCATCGGTACACACAAAGAAAGTTCAGGTCCACCCATCGGATCCCACCAAGATGACCCTCATCGCCAACAACTTGAGTCCCGCATAGGAACTCGCGCTCGTCGAATTCCTCCATGAGCACTGGGAAATCTTCGCCTAGTGTCCAGGGGACATGCCAGGAGTTCCTAGGGAATTCGCCGAGCACGCACTCAATGTCAACCCAGATGCAAGGCCAGTCAAACAAACAATTCGGCGATTGTCTAAACCAAGGGCAAAGGCAGTTGGAATGGAGATCAACAGACTCCTCGACGCCAAATTTATACGCGAGATCAAGGAAAGCACTTGGCTCGCCAACACGGTGCTAGTACCAAAAAAGACACGGATATCCTGTGGATGTGCGTGGACTTCACCTGTTTGAATAAGCATTGTCCAAAGGACCACTTCCCGCTACCATGAATCGACCAGATCATCGACTCTACCGCGGGATGCGAGCACCTTTGTTTCCTTGACGCCTACTTAGGCTATAACCAGATCCGAATGAAGGAGGAAGATCAAGAAAAAACAGCGTTTACAACACCCTTTGCTGTGTTCTGCTACAACACAATGCCCTTCGGGCTAAAGAACGCGGGAGCCACCTACCAGCGGTGCATGCAAGCTTGCCTCAAGAACCAACTTGTTCGCAACATTCAAGTCTATGTCGACGACATAGTAATCAAGACCAAAGAGGAAGCCTCACTAATCGATGATTTGCGCGAAACCTTTGCCAACCTCGACCGCTACCGGATCAAGCTCAATCCAGACAAGTGCGCCTTCGGCGTACCATCTGGGCAACTACTCGGGTATATTATCTCCGCGAGAGGGATCGAAGCGAACCCGAAGAAAATAAAAGCCATACTGGCCATGGAAAAGCCGGAAAACGTATGAGGTGTCCAGCATCTGGCTGGGCGAATCGCGGCGCTCAGTCGATTCATCAGTCGGATGGGTGAAAAGGCATTGCCCTTCTACCAACTCCTCCGCAAAGCTGACAAGTTCGAGTGGACCAATGAGGCGCAGGAAGCATTCAAAGACCTCAAGCGCCTGCTATCCACCTCGCCAGTACTGGTGACCCCACATGAAAGGGAACCATTGTTGTTGTACATCTCCGCCACCAACCAGGTGGTCAGCACAGTGCTCGTAGTCGAACGAGCCGAGGGAAACAAGGTCCATGGGGTACAGCGCCTAGTCTACTACCTCAGCGAGGTACTTACGCCAACAAAACAACGGTACCCGCACTACCAGAAACTGGCGTACGGCGTCTTCATGACGGCCTGGCGACTGCGCCACTACTTCCAGGAACACCCAATCGTGGTAGTCAACGATGCCCCGCTTGGGCATATCCTCAACAATCCCGACGCCACCGGACGAGTCGCACTCTGGGGAATCGAACTGTCTCCACGAGACATCACATATGAAAAACACGACGCAATCAAGTCGCAAGTTCTCCCTGACTTCCTCGTGCACTGGATGGAGAATTAGCTCCCTGAAAAACCAGATATGTCCTACCTCTAGACAATGCACTTCGACGGATCCAAGCGGAAGGACGGAGCTGGTGCAGGTGTCATACTGACATCGCCCCAAGGAGACAAGCTGAAATACATTCTACGAATGCAGTTCACCGCCTCCAACAACGAAGCCGAATACAAAGCCCTGCTACATGCGTTGAGGATGGCCAAAGCCTGCGGCGCCAAGAGGCTCATTATATACGGCGACTCCAAGCTGGTCGTCAACCAAACAATGCATGAGTGTGACGCACTGAACGACAACATGATCGCCTACCATGACCTCTACGATACACTCGAAGGAGATTTCGACGGTTGTGAGCTGCGACACATAGGTCGCAAAAGCAATGAAGAGGCGGGCACACTCGCCAACATAGGCTCTACCTGCGCCCCCATACCACCTGGGGTATTTCTCGAGCGCATCTGCGAACGCTCCTTCAATCCAAAGGCCGTAGAGAAGAAAACAAGCGCAACAATGGACTCGGGGGCTGCGCCGCCTAATGAGCCAATGGCACTCGACGACCTGGAGCTGGACACAGGACTCGAGGGACCAATGAGCGTCATGATGATCGAGACATCTTGGACCCAACCATACATTACGTACCTCCTCGGCAAGAGGCTACCGGACGATCCAACTAACGCCCGACACATCGCATGGCGCTCCAAGGCATTCGTTGTTATCAACGGCGAACTATACAAGCGCGACATCACAGGAGTACTCCAACGATGCGTCTCCATGGCCGATGGAAGAGTTGTTCTCCTCGACATCCATGAAGGGACCTGCGGGCACCAGGCTGGCAGTCGCGCCCTCGCCGCCAAAGCTCTACGAGCGGGAATCTACTAGCCTATGGCCATGCGTGACGCCAAGGACATCGTCCAAAAATGCAACGTTTGCCAGCGATTCGCGGACAAGCCGCACGCACCTGGCGTAGAGCTCTGACCAATTCCACTGGCCTGGCCCTTCACGTAGTGGGGACTCAACATGGTCGGCAAACTCCCAAGATCCTGGCGCGGAGGCTACGTCTACCTCTTGGTCGCAGTCGACAAATTCACCAAGTGGATAGAGGCCATGCCAGTGACTAATCAATCAGGATACATCGCAGTCAAGTTTTTCGAGTCCATCGTCTATCGCATCGGAGTGCCACACATCATCATCACGGACAATGGGACAAACTTTACATCCAAGGAGTTCCAAGAATTCTGCGAGAACCTAGGAATCAACGTCAGCTGTGCCTCCGTGGCACATCCACAAACAAACGGTCAGGTCGAAAAAGCTAATGGGCTCGTCTGCGGCGGCATCAAGAAGTGACTCCTCAGGCCACTCGAACAGGCCACGGGCTGCTGGCCAGACGAGCTGGAATCGGTACTCTGGAGCCTACACACAACTCCAAACAGCGCCACGGGGTACACCCCGTTCTTCATGGTGCACGACGCTGAGGCGGTGCTACCCGCTAAAGTACGATACAAAGCACCACGCATGGTCGCTTACAGCGAGAAGGATTCAACTCTTGCACTCAAAGACTCAGTCGACCTCCTTGACGAGGCAAGGGAAATCGCCGTAGAGAGATCAATGATCTACCAGCAGAACCTGCGCAACTACCAGAACATGAGGATATGCCCCAGGTCCTTCGTCAAAGGTGACCTGGTCCTGCGACTGAAGCAACAAGGGCATCTCAAGCTCGAGTGCCACTGGGAGGGACCATACGTGATTACATAAGTCATCCCAGGTGGCGCCTATCGCCTTAAAGATTTCGAGACAGGAGTCGCATACTCCAAACACTGGAACGTCGCGTAGCTGCAGCGCTTCTACCCTTAGTCGTCTTTACTTTTACATTGCAAATAAGGCTGCTCAGCCAAGAGTACTCAGCCACACATTGTACCTCGTACTGTTCTGCGAATAAATAAAGCTAAGTGCCCCAAAATTCTATGTTCCTTTTTATGTTTGCAATTAATCCACTTGGGGGCTGCGCCACCCTGCACACATCTGTTATACGAACTAACGCGATATCCTGAGTAGCTAACGCATCAATCGAAACCCTTGATAAACACCAACCCAGCTGCCACGCACCTGATAGGTTGGCAAGGGACTGAGATAAATGCAAGTCAGGCTAACGAAAAGGAATCGCATAGTACAACGCACTCACAAAACATACACGCTAACAAGCTCTTTTACATATCATTGTCAATCAATTATACACAACATATATACGAACTTTACAACTCTGGTACAACTATGTGCAGGATACGAACTAAACTACTATTGCAGCAAAAGAACGTTGGTCTGCTCCTCAAAGAAGTCGACGATCTCCTTCGCTAGGCGATCCATCGCCTGGTAGTGCGGAACCATGTTCCAAGTCGAACCTTCTGGCGGCGCTGGCGGTTCGGCCGCAACTGCTGCAACATCCACATTAGGTCAGTGCAGTCACACCAGCGATAGAGCAGTCTTGGCACCAGCCACTAACTGCTGCCGTACACACTCGCGGACCATAGTTAAGTCTTGGAATTTGGCAAGAAGGGCCAGCAGGCTCGATGGAACGATGTCCAGCGGGAACATCGTCCGATAAATATTCTTCAGGCACGATTGCGACTTCCTCAGGAAGTGAAGCACTCGCGATGCACGATCCTGCAGGGTCGCCAGTGCGATCGCACGATCATGATCCACCCAAAAGTATCCACTCGCCTGAAGCTGCTCCTGGGTTAGATCATTCATGCGAATGGCGGTCCTATCTTTCTCATCCTGAGGATGGCGCGCACTGACAACTATACCAAGCAAAGACAGAAGTATGAAGACAAGGAACTACGGCGAGTGACTACAAGATAAGGAATAAGAAAACTAACATTTGAATTGGTCGCCCAGCTGCGTCACCTCCCCTAACAGATATTGTTCTCGAGCGGCGGCCTTCTCTGCCTTCGACTTCCATACATCCGCATTACCACGGAGTACGGGCAATTCACGCTCCAACTGCTTCACGCGGTCACGGAGTCGCGAGAGCAGAGACATCTCATCCACCCTTGAGCGCGGCGGCACCAAGGTGTCATCAAGGGGTGGCGAATCCTGAGGTTCCCTCAACGGATCACTCGATGTGCCCTATCACAAGTCAAACAAGAGGCAATAAGAAGACTAAAGCGATGCACAGACAAAAGATTCGAGTGCATTCAAAGATTAACAAAGTATCAGCAAGTACACTCACCAAAAGGCATGTTCTTGACAAAAGACATAGCTATTTAACTATTACAAGATACAACACTGAGGAGAAATTGGCTTCTTTAACTATTACAAGATGCCACAGACTTCCCGCCAGCACCTGACGTCGCATCCTTTGCCGCTTTCTTGGCTCGCTGAAGCTCCTCAGAGTACTTCGCAACCGTGTTGATCAGCTGGGGGCCGTACTTGCCACAAGCAGTCGCGAAGGGAGAAAAGACTACCTGCTGGCCATCAGCGTTGATAGGCATCGCCTTGGAGACCGCCGCAAGATCAAATTCGACTCCATGGGCTTGAACCATTGCGAGTGACATGGAAGCGCCAGCCGCACGGAGCGAGTTCTTGAAGCTTGCCGGAACGCCCCCGGCAAAGGACTCCACCAGCTCATCTATATTCTCGATCAACTCAGCCTTAGGCGCCAGCTCTTCCCAGAGGCGACTAAGCACGCCCTTGGCCTTGGTGAGTGTCCCCTGAACGGCAGCGCTGCAATCTTTGACTGCCGAAATGGCACCCGCCAGGGCGTCATCACGACGGAGTGCTTGAGGGTCAAAGCTCAAACCGCTGGCATCTACAACCAGGCATAGGCACAAGGGTCAACACCAACAACAATTTCGAAAGAAGTGAAAAACACCAAAAACTCAGACAAAGGAATACCTGAGAGAGCCTTGGCAATCGAAAAAAGTTGTTCCTCAAACAACTTCTCCCTAGCCACGATGGAGGCGCGTAGATCCTCCTCGTGCTTCCGCGACTCGGCCCATGCTGCGACTGCCTCATCGCAACTTTTTTCCGCCGCAACGAGCGTTTTATCGAGGGAAGCAGTGCTACGAAGGAGCGCATTATGCTCAGCTATGATGCAAATGAAGATAAACCGTCAGTCGAATACATCAAAGGGGTGCAGAGGAAAGATAAGGAACACTCACTTTCCACCGCACGATGGCGATTGTCCAGCATTGCATGCTGACGACCCATCGCAAGCACCTGCTCCGCAAAGCGAGCGGCTTCCTTCACAACGAGCTGCGGCAGAAGACACCGTAAAGGATCAACAGATAGCATAGATGAAAATTCGACTGCCAAATCAGAATAAGAGATACTACACTTACACGATCCTCCAAAGACTCCAAAGTCGATGGATTCGCAGACGTCCGGATAACCATCTGGTGCTCCACATTGTGCGGAGAACTTGACGAATTATGCCCGGATTGGGCCACCAATGGAGGAGAAGGAGTGCGCTCAGCCACTTTCTTGGCCTTGGAGGTCGCGACTCCAGATTCCTTCAAAAATTGGACGTCGCCAGAAGATGACGACACCGACTGACTACAGAACAAAACCAACATCAAGAGAATGCAACTCCAAAGAAGAACCAAAAGGAAGACTCGTATACTTACCAATCAAACTTGTCAAAATCGAAGGTTTGATCCCCCCGACTCTGACGATGACTCCTTCGGCAGCCGCATCTTCTTGCGAGAATATGGCGCCACGGCACTCACAGGAACGACCGGTATCGGCGACTCTGCACCAACATCTGCACCTTCCGGAGTCGAAGGGGACGACGCATCCGAATCCTCGCTGCGCGAACGCTTGCGAGTGTCCGGACCACTCGACTCGGGGGCTTCCTCCTCCACATCAGATGGGACGGTCGACTCCGACTCGTCCTCTTCCAAGGCTTCACGAGGGATAACCCCCTCGGGAAGAGGGGGAATACAGGGTGACACCGCCCAATCCTGCATACCGAAAACAATTTAGCACAAAGTCATAAAACAGCAAAGAAGCAGTCGACAGAGCAAAAGCTACTATGTAGCACAATTGTACCTCAGGAGGAGGGTTAGCAGCATCGAACGGAGGAACGTCTGGTTCACTGGGGAGCACATCCTTGGCGGTGTACTTGGTGACCAGTCGCACCCTCTTATCTACCTCACTCGCGGAAATGCCATCGACAGATACGCTAGTGACATCGTCTGCGCCAGCCCACTGGAACATAGGGTGGCCTCTGGCCTACAGGGGCTGGACGCGACGGCGTAACCATGTGCGAATGTGGGCCCAACCTCCCTCCTCTTTACCCATGCGACTCTCGAGGTCGTAGATACGCTCGTACAACACATCTGTATCCACGGACTCGTCGGGCATCACTATGTTCTTCCAGGAGTGCCTCCTCTTGCACGGAGTTGTGGGATCGAAGGGCGCGAGTCCGAAGTGGTCTCCATCGGCCTTCTGGTCATGGATGTAGAACCACTTGTCCCTCCACCCTTGGACGAACATCATGAGCTTGATGTCGAAGTATGTGGCGGAGGAGTCAACGTGGATACCGCAGCCGCCTACATCATAGACTACGAAGCCAGATGCCGATTGGCGCTTCAGCTTAAAGAGGCGCTTGAAGAGACCGAAGTGCGGCTCGATTCCGAGCCAGCACTCGCAAAGAGTAATGTAGCAAGCTACATGGAGGATGGAGTTTGGGGACAGCTGATGGAGCTGGAGCCCGTAAAAACAGAGAAGGCCCCTGAAGAAAGGATGTAGGGGCAACGAAAGACTGCGGATGATGAATGCTAGGAACATAACCCGAAAGTCGGCAGGAGGAGAGGGGATTACCTTGCTGCCAGGGACACGCGCGTCAGCGACTGTGGAAGACAAAACTCCGTCTTGGCGAAGAAGACGAAGCTCTGAAGACTTGATCACGGATGAACGCCACGCACCATTGGTGACGCGAGTGCCCGTGCCCTTCTTTTTCCCGGCGGCGGCGGTGCTAGTGCCCATAGCGGCGGAGCCACCCTTCTTCTTCGTAGCAACCGCGGCGGTGGCAGAATCGGCTGCAGCACCTCCCTTCTTCTTCCCCATTCTACGGTGGCGGTGTGACCGGACAAAGTAACTGGGAAAAACGTGGAGCTGGTCTAGCGCCGCGAAAGAGAGGAGCGCAAAGAAGCAGAGGAGCAACAACAATGGCGACAGAGGCAAAGGCAGAGAGGAAGCATATGTGAAAATTATCGCCGCAGCATCACTACTTAACCCCCTAGAAGATGCAATCTAACGGTCAGGAAAAACCCTACCAGACGTGTGGCGTTCATCGTGCTCGACACATGGAGGACCTGAAGTGTGAACCGTCCCCCACTACCCCCATTATGCGTGGAAATCGAGGAGGCACAGTTAAAACAAATATTATGCACGCCCGGTCAAGTTAGAGTCAGAAAATGGGACCCACCGCTCGTCACGTCCCGTCAAACCCGCTCACACGGGCAACTGAGCTCATCACATAGTCAGCACTGACGTCATCAAAATTGAGGAGCAGAAGACTTCGACTACTTTAGTCCTTGCTCGAGTCTTCGACTCCACCAAGCACTCGGGGGCTACTCCCATAGGGAGCGCTGGTCGCGCACCCTACAATTTTTTCTTTTTCTTTTCTGCAGGAACATGGACAATCAAAACAAACCCAACCACTCGAATTCGTGATTTGATTATGGACGTCGGTTACTCCCATAGGGAGCGCTGGAAATAAATTCGACTGAAACAAGCAAACAAAAGACGACAGCAGTCGCAAAAGTTCTTTAGTCCCTGCCTGAGTCTTCGACTCAACCAGGCACTCGGGGCTACTCCCATAGGGAGCGCTGGTCGCGCACCCTATGATAACACCCACACTCGAAGCTTATGGCGACGCCTCAAGCATTTTCCCTACAAAGAGACTGCGTCTCCTGGGTCACCCGAATCATCTCCGCGGTGACAAAATTCGGATGTCGCGCTTGCAGCGTGAAGGTAAGACCTGAATAAGGCCTGGCAACGCATTCGCTGCGCACTACCAGAAATATATCCGTGCCTATAGGTACGATGAACATGCCTTGACGGAAGCGTCGAGTGCTCACACCCATATACTAGAATTCGACTCCTGTAAGACCTCCGCGGCTTGAGTCGAATTACACCAGCACTTCTCCGAATTCGAGTCTGGGGACTCGAGTTCGAGTAGATGGCGTTGTTTTACCCTAAGGTAGTTAACTGATACCGATATATTGGTTAAATCAGGCACACACATCAACCATCCCTATGACATAAATAGAGCAGTCGAAAAAACATACTAGGTCATGCACTCGAAAGGCTTCATAAAGTCCCCAATCGAATCTGCGATTCCACTGGACACTCGGGGGCTACTGACATGGGTATACCCTATAGGTACTCGAGCTTGGTATATACGGCCTGAATACAGCGGAAGCCCACGGTGTCGCCAAAGCCCAAGTGGAGAACTCGAGTAACCTACGGACTCTCGATTGCTTGAAGAATAAGAAGAAGCTAAGATAGGAAGTTCAAAGGGGAAAACCCTAACTTGTAACCAACTCGACCTGCTACCCGAGACCTAGCCTATCTATATAAAGGCTAGGAGGGGGCGGCAAGGAGGACACACGCAACCCTAGTTTCCACAACCCTCGCCAGATTGCATCTGCGCACCATTGTAATCCTCGATTCCTTCAATAATTCCATGAGCAGACAAGCGGGAGTAGGGACCTCTGCGAGGCCTGAACCTGGGTAAATCTTCGAGTCCCCTGTGTGCTTGTTTGCTAGCCGATAGATGTCTCCAGCGCTCCCTCCTTCTCCAAAGCCCAAGTCCATAACAATGGGCATTGATGAGTTAAACCCTCGTCAAGGGTTTTTTGTAATGCAGATAAATAAAGTGGGAGTAAATAAAAGACGATAATAATAAATGTAGCAAGTGGCCCAATCCTTTCTTCAGCAAAGGACAAGCCAGTTGTATTACTTAAGATGACCGAACGTTCTCAAGGACACATGGGGATATCGTCAAGTGCTTTCGCTTCATATAGTTGATTAATCTTTTTTAGTTTGATAAGTATTGTGTGGGTGAACCTGTGCTAATGTACCGACCTTCCTAGGACTAATACATACTTGTGATTATACCCCTTGAAAGCATCCGCAAGTACAAGAAAGTAATTAAGATAGAAACCTAACCACAACTTTAAACTCTAAGACCCTGACATCCCTTGTGCAAAGGTTTCCTAAAGGGGGTTCAGGTTTCTGTCACTCTGGCAACCCCTACGATTAGTAGCCAAATACACAATGCATTCCCTTAGGCCCATAAAGGTGAAGTGTCATGTAGTCGATGTTCACATGACACCACTAGAAGAATAACACCACAACTTAAATAACAAACTATTGAATCTTTCTCAACACAATTCCACTACTAACAACATGACTTCTCCCATGTCCTCAAGAACTAAACGAACTACTCACAAGACATCATATGGATCAAGATTAGAGATGAAATAATGATAAGTAACAATATGAACATATACGATAATTCAATGGTTCCACTCAATAGCATCAACTACTACAAGTAATCAACACCGGGAAAGGTTCCCCTAAGAACTATGCAAGATTCAACCAAATTGTTACAGCGGTATGGAGTGGTGATGATGGTGCTGGTGGAGATGATGATGGAGATGATGATGATGATCCCGATGAAGTCCAGCTTGATGGTGGTGTTGATGGCAACGATCTCCCCTCTCTGGGAAGGAATTTCCCCGGCAGAATTCTATCTGCCGGAGAGATCTTTCTCTCTGTGTAGTTTTCCGCCCCGTAGAGGCGGCGGAATCTTTCTATGGTCGCTCCCCCAGGATTAGGGTTTTGTGGGGATAATATACGCCAAAGGGGAGAGCTGGAGGTGGGCCAGGGTGGCCACACCACCTAGTGGCGCGGCCAGGGGTGGCCCGCGCCAGGGGGTGGTGTGGGACCCCTGTGGCCCATCTCCACTCCCCCTTTCGGTATCCTTCGTCTTCTAGAAAAATAGGATTTTCCATGTATTTTCCAGGATTTTCTGATCTTCGCAAATTTTGCCTCCAAACGGTGCCTTTTCCATCAGAATCCTGACTTTAGTGGTCCATCCTCCAAAAGTCATCACCCATGCAAAAAACAGATGAAATAACATAAATATCATCTCTTAATATGAAATATATCAATGAATAACAGTAAATTAGGATATAGAATAGTGATGCAAAATGGACGTATCAACTCCCCCCAAACTTAGACTTTGCTTGTCCCCAAGCGAAAACTGAGCTCAATAAACATGACCTCAGATTTATGGAATGAAGAGTCGATAAAATAATACGGATAAGAAGCATCACATTCATCAATACACAAATCATAATAGAAGACAACTCACTATTATTTAACTTAACTTGCAATAAGTAAAGGAAACACAATAAAGATAGACGAAGTAAATCATAATTGGTAATGGCAAACTTTGCTCTTGGTCAAAGAATAGTTAACTATTTGCAGGAGTTTACACATAATGGGTTTTCAATGATAGCTTTCAAAGTAATAGTCACTAAGATAAGAGCAATGTGCAAAACAAGGAACATAAGAAACATAATTGAATAAATCATCATATGAATGAAACACAACAGCTCAAAACACTTGCTGAGATAGAAGGGAATAGGTTTATTGACTCAACTAAAAAGTAAAGATAGGCCCTTCGCAGAGGGAAGCAGGGATTTCAAGTTTCATAAAGAGCTTCCAAAAATTATGGTACTTATTAGCTTTCAGCTCTCATTGCCCCTATCATAAGCATCTTGACGTGATTAAGGTTAAAGTGAACAAATATGAGGATATGCTTGACAAGTTATAAGTTGAAAATCTCATGCCCCGTGCTGACGAGTACCAGACCTCATGCTACTCAACTTTAGTCACAAGTAAGTTCTTAGCATTGTAAATACATGTGTATCATTGAGAACCGCCAACGAGGTACCCCTTGCCCAATGATACGGAAGCATTCCCATATCAAAATGTCAAGGCAAGTAGACAATGAGCATCTAAGTGATGTTTTTATTTGCTATTTGCATAGGTTTTTATTAAGGATGCTTCACAAATTGCTCACTATGGTTATGCTGCAAGTTTCCACCATGATTACGCATGGCTTAGACTAGTTGTCCAGGCGTTTCTCTAACACATATACAAACCCCATGAACTTACAAGCTCCCCTTTTATTTCACACCACCGGGACTATAAGCAAAAGAATCATGATATCAACTAAATAAGTGCCATGTTGAAAGCGTTCCCCATGATAACATGGTTCTGCTAACTCTCAACTTATAAAGTGCAAAAAATTAAAGTGTGTCATCAAGTTTGTGAGAGATTTAATCACTAATTTTCACATAACAAGTTTAATTCGGAAGGTAGATAAAACATGAATTTACTTGGAATAGCAATAATGCTAATAGGTAGGTATGGTGGACACAAATGGCATAGGTTTTTGGTTTAAGGATTGGATGCACGAGAAGCATTCCCTCTCAGTACAGGTTTTTGGCTAGCAAGGCTGGGTAGCAAGTGTAAGAGTTGAAGGAAACAAACAAACATACAAGTGATAAAAAAAACATGCAATCTTCCTTGGAAGCACAAAAGATCTTAACTAGAGAATACTAAGCTTATGAGCCAATCAAGAAAGAAAGATGATGAAATTATATTTCTTAAGAATATTTTTATCTTTTTATTCAATTCTAAAAATAGTGTTGCTACTGACCAAGCCAGGTTTGTCAGAACCAACTAAATATACTCAGTGATCCCAAAGTGATACCAATACTAACAACAAGATCAATCATATAATAGCAATTGAAAACAAATATAAGATATGCAAAAGAATAAATGATAGAACTTATCATTAATATTCCATAATGGCAACTCACACCAAGGGATACATAGATGTCTAACTAGAGGGGGACACTTCCATAATGCAAACCATCCTACATGATAACTTCTCTATTCATGATATGACTCTACTAAAAGGTAAAAAGATAGAAGATAGTGATGTGATATCGCGGCACTCCCCCAAGCTTGGAACAAACCAAGGGGATGCCAAAACCTAATGACAAATTACTCCTTTGGTGGTGGTGGTGTTCTCTCATCATCGTCCGACTTCCAAGGTAAGGGCTCCCCATCAACAAAGGACATCGTAGTCTCCAACATCCTGAAACTAGTAGCAGCACTTATGCGTTTAAACCTAACCTCATACTCACAGTTTTGATTTTACACGTCGTAAAGCTATGCTTGTAGTTGGTTGGTTGTTCGGTGGAGTGAGAGAATTTCATCCTTAAGTTCAGAAGTCTCCTTCTGGTGCGCGGCGATGAGTTCTGAACTAATCTTATGGATGATATCCACTTTGCTTTCCGCCATCTTCTTGTACCTAAAGACTTCTTGCTCTAGTGCTTCCATCTTGTCCTCTAGACTTCCTTCACCTTTAGGGCCCTGAACCTCTTTTATCTGCACCTTCCCATCTTCGAGTAGCAAATCCTTGGGATGAATCTTAAACTCACGCATGTATGGGTTGACGATGTTAGGAATCTTCCTTGGCTGATCCGGACGAAGACATTGTGGCTCCAAAACCGAGACTCTACCTGTCAGAAACAGATCGAAACGAAAACATGACGAGAACACGATATACCTACCTCGAGGGATCTGGGGGATTATATATTATGAAGTTTAACAACAAAAGGAAGGTACTGGGAGAAAACGGGTCGGAGACGGACTCCGGGGTGGCCACACCACCTGGTGGCGCGACCAGGTGGGCCTGCACCACAGGGTGGTGTGAGCCACCCTGGCTCCACTTCCGTCCCTCTTTCGCTTCGTTGCTTTCCTTGTTAGATAAAAACTGCCAAAATATAACTTGACAGATTTTTCATGGACCTTTTCTTACCAGAACTGTTACCTATTCAAAAATGGACTCTGTAGGTCTCTGAACTTGGTCTTCGATAAATTTTTCCGGAGTCACCACTTGAATAACATCAATATCTTCATCTTCATACAGGTATTGCTTGAGTCATTTAACCTTTCACTATCTTATTACACCATTTTTTCCTACAACCTGGAAATTTCTTTCACACAAAACTTCACACAATTCTCATTAGCAACATTAGTGTATGCAAAGTAATAAACCTTTAAGTTCAATTTTATCTGAAATCCATCAAAACATAAGCTACTGAAACAACTCCTGCCAAAAGCCCAAAAGGAATTCAAAAAGGAAATTGATTTAAGAGGCAAATGCAAGAGTGGTAAAAATCTGTCAAAACAGACCAGCAGGTAAATATCAATTTTTTCGAAACTCTTCTGTTGCTCAAATCAAAAAGTGCAAAACTAACGAAAGTTAAATAATAACCTGGGGCCGAAGCAAAAAATTACAGCTCAATCCGACATACAGAGATTTTTCACAAATTTTTACAGCAAAGCACAAAAATCTGTTTTGGGACAACAATTTTCTCAAATATTACTTCTCTCTCATTAGAGGTTGATCTTGACACAAAAACCAAACAAAAAGGATAAGGAGAGGTTATTACCGAAGTAATAACTTCCAAGACTCAAATAAATGAAAACAAACTGAAAGCAAAAATATATTGGGTTGTCTCCCAAAAAGCTCTTTCTTTATAGCTATTAAGATGGGCATGATAATTTTAATGATGCTCACATAAGAATATGAATTGAGGTAAAAAAGAGAGCATCAAAAAGCAAAAATACACATGTTTAAGTCTAACCCACTTCCTATGCAAGGGGATTTTGTAAGCAAACAAATTGTTGAAACCAAAGGATGCTAGCATAGGAAGGCAAAAACGTGCAACATAAAGATTTTCAGCATAAAACGAGGAAACTTAATATTATTGAGATGTATAAGAACACGTTTCCCTCTCTCGTAATAACTTTCAGTATCATGTATAAATTTAACAATATAACTATCACAAGAACCATCGTAGCAATGATCACTTATTCTACCAGAAAACACAGGGACACTAGTTCTTATAACACTACTTTGTGAACCAATATTAGAAGTATCCTTACAAAGAATAGTGTATCCATCTCCTACATATTTAGTAACAAAGTCTTTCACATTTTCTATCATAGGTTCAACGATTACTTGTTCATCAGATTCAACAGCTTTATTTGTACTTTCATTAACCATACTAGCTATCATAGAATGTTCCTTTACCTTAATTGGGAAAGGCATTTTCTCAATGTAAGGTTCGGGTAAGACATGATTAGTAGTATAAACTTCAATATTTCTTGCAGGAACACAATTAACAATGTCTTTATAAGGTGCATGATACTTATTCCACTTATTTTTAGGAATTTTAATACAAGAAGCAAAAGGTTTAAAATAACTCGCAATAGCTTGAGAGTCTAGACCATAAGAATTTCTAATATTTTGAAAGTCATCAGTTCCCATAAAAGATTCAATGCATTCATAATCATAATTTATACCTGACTTTCTTCCTTTAGTATTCTCCCATGCTTCAGCATTGTCTTGAATATGGTCTAGAAGATCCCATTTAGCTTCTTCTTTCATGCATGTAAATGATCCAACACAAGAAGCATCCAATAGATCCTTATCATGAAGAGAAAGTCATGTCTAAAAGTTATTGATAATAATATTGTGAGGGAGCTCATGAATAGGACATTTGAGCATTAGTAACTTCAATCTCCCTCAAGCTTGAGTTGTACTATCTCCATCAAGAGGCCAAAAGTTGTATATTTGATTCTGATCTTTATGAATCTCACTAGGAGGATAAAATTTTGAATAAAAGAGAGGCACTATTTCCTCCCATTCAAGAGATTGGCCATTCTTCAGCAGCTTATACCATTCCTCAGCTCTTCCTTTCAGTGATAATGAGAATAACTTCTTCTTGACTTGATCTGTTATAATACCTGCACACTTGAACGACCCGCATAATTCGTGTATAAAGAGCAAATGATCACCGGGATGGACAGTTCCATCTCCAAAATAGTAGTTATCCATAACACGATCAATAATTCTTGTAGGTATTTTAAAATTATCATTCTCAGCAGGTGGTGGTTCATCTACTACCTTAGCAGTGGTAGTAGCATTACGAAATAAGAAACTAAGTGAATTATCCATATTGAAATAAAGTAACTAATAGAAATAAACAATACTCACAGTAGAGGTTTTCTTTACTAGTTCCACTCTCCAATAGCGCTTCACTCCCCAGCAACGGCGCTAGAACATAGTCTTAATGACCCACAAGTATAGGGGGTGTATCACAGTATTTTCGATAAGTAAGAGTGTCGAACCCAACGAGGAGCAGAAGGTGTTGACGAGTGGCTTGGAGTAGGAATTCTCTATAAATACTTAGCAAACATATTTTTAGGGATTTTTGATAATGCAGATAAATAATGTGCGACTAAATAAAAGACGATAATAATAAATGCAGCAAGTGACCCAATCCTTTCTTCAGCAAAGGACAAGCCGGTTGTATTACATAATATGACCGAACATTCTCGAGGACACATGGGGATATCGTCAAGTGCTTTTGCTTCATATAGTTGATTAATCTTTTTTAGTTTGATAAGTGTTGTGTGGGTGAACCTGTGCTAATGTACCAACCTTCCTAGGACTAATACATACTTGTGATTATACCCCTTGTAAGCATCCGCAAGTACAAGAAAGTAATTAAGATAGAAACCTAACCACAACTTTAAACTCTAAGACCCTGACATCCCTTGTCCAAGGGTTTCCTAACGGGGTTCAGGTTTCTGTCACTCCGGCAACCCCTACGATTAGTAGCCAAATACACAATGCATTCCCCTAGGCCCATAAAGGTGAAGTGTCATGTAGTCGACATCCACATGACACCACTAGAAGAATAACACCACAACTTAAATAACAAACTACTGAATCTTTCTCAACACAATTCCACTACTAACAACATCACTTCTCCCATGTCCTCAAGAACTAAACGAACTAGTCATAAGACATCGTATGGATCAAGATCAGAGATGAAATAATGATAAGTAACAATCTGAACATATACGATAATTCAATGGTTCCACTCAATAGCATCAACTACTACAAGTAATCAACACCGGGGAAGTTTCCCCTAAGAACTATGCAAGATTCAACCCAATTGTTACAGCGGTATGGAGTGGTGATGATAGTGCTGGTGGAGATGATGATGGAGATGATGATGATGATGATCCTGATGAAGTCCAGCTTGATGGTGGTGTTTATGGCGACGATCTCCCCTCTCCGGGAAGGAATTTCCCCGGCAGAATTCTGTCTTCCGGAGAGATCTTTCTCTCTCTGTAGTTTTCCGCCCCATAGAGGCGACATAATCTTTCTGTGGTCACTCCCTAGGTATTAGGGTTTCGTGGGGATAATATACGCCAAAGGGGAGAGCCAGTAGTGGGCCAGGGTGGCCACACCACCTGGTGGCGCGGCCAGGGGTGGCCCGCGCCAAGGGGTGGTGTGGGCCCGTGTGGCCCATCTCCACTCCCCATTCTGGCATCCTTCGTCTTTTGGAAAAATAGAATTTTCCATGTATTTTCCCAGATTTTCTGATCTTCGCGAATTTCTCCTCCAAACAACCTCTTTTCAATCAGAATCTTGAATGTAGCGGTCCATGCTGAAAAAGTCATCAATAATGCAAAAACAGATGAAATAACATAAGTATCATCTCTTAATATGAAATATTATCAATGAATAACAGTAAATTATGATATAGAATAGTGATGCAAAATGGACGTATCAACTCCCCCAAGCTTAGACTTCGCTTGTCCCTAAGCAAAAACTGAGCTGAATAAACATAACCTCGGGTTTATGGAGTGAAGAGTCGATAAAAGAATACGGACAAGAAGCATCAAATTCATCAATACATAAATCATAATAGCAGACAACTCACTATTATATAACTTAACTTGCAATAGGTAAAGGAAACACAATAAAGATACATAAAGTGAATCATAACTTAACTTTGCTCTTGGTCAAAGAATAGTTAACAATTTGCAGGAGTTCAATCATAATGGTTTTTCAATGATAGCTTTCAAAGTAATACTCACGAAGATAAGAGCAATGTGCAAAACAAGGAACATAAGAAACATGATTGAATAAATCATCATATGAATGAATGAAACACAATAACTCAAAATACTTGCTGAGATAGAAGGGAATAGGTTTACTGACTCAGCTAAAAAGTAAAAGATAGGCCCTTCGTAGAGGGAAGCAGGGATTTCAAGTTTCATAAAGAGCTTCCAAAAATTATGCTACTTGTTAGCTTTCAGCTCTCATTGCCCCTATCATAAGCATCTTTAGGTGATTAAGGTTAAACTGATCAAATATGAGGATATTCTTGACAATCTGTAAGTTGAAAATCTCATGTCCCTTGAATACGAGGGTCGCTCCTCATGCTACTCAAGTTTAGTTACCGGTAAGTTGTTTTCATCGTAAGTACATATGTATCATAGAGAACCGCCAACGGGTATCCCTTGCCCGATGATACGAAAGAATCCCCATATCAAAATGACAAGGCAAGCAGATAATAAGCATCTCAGCAATCTTCTTATTTACCATGGGAAAATGGTGCTTTTTTCTCTCTTTCCTCTTTTCTCATCTCTTTTTTTCTTTTTTCTCAATCTCAATCTCTTTTTTATAAGAAGAATGCTTCATAGATGCTCATTATGGTTACGCTGCAGGTTTCCACCATGATTAGGCATGGATTAGACCAGCCGCCTAGGCGTTTCTCTAACACATATACATAAATCCATGGACTTACAAGCTCCCCTTTCATTTCACACCGATGACATCCATCAACAAAAGAGCATGATAACAACTAAATAAAGTGCAATGTTGAAAGCGTTCCCCATAACAACATGGTTCCACTAATTTACAACTTACAAAGCGCAAGCATATACGCAACATAGATGGGCACAATGGTTCAAGTTTATTAAGTGCAAGAAAAGTAAAGTGTGCCATCAAGTTCGTGAGAGCTTTAATCACTAATTTTCACATAACAAGTTTAATTCTGAAGGTAGATAAAAACATGAATTTACTTGGAATAGCAATAATGCTAATAGATAGGTATGGTGGACACAAATGTCATAGGTTTTGGTTTAAGGATTGGATGCACGAGAAGCATTCCCTATCAGTACAGGTTTTTGGCTAGCAAGGCTGGGTAGCAAGCATAAGAGTTGAAGGAAACAAACACACATACAGGTGATAAAAACAAACATGCAATCTTCCTTGAAAGCACAAAAGATCTTAACCAAAGAATACTAAGCTTATGAGACAATCAAGAAAGATGATGATGAAATTATATTTCTTAAGAGTACTTTTATCTTTTTTCATTCATTTCTCAAAGTAGTATTGCTACTAACCAGAGCCAAGTTTGCCAAAACCAACTAAATTTACTCAATGATCCCAAAGTGATACCAATACTTACAATAATATCAATCATGTAATAGCAATTGAAAACTAATATAAGATATGCAAAAGAGTAAATGATAGAACTTCTCATTAATATTCCATCACTTCAACTCACACCAAGGGATACATAGATATCTAACGATAGGGGGGACACTTCCATAATGCAAACCATCCTACATGATAATTTCTCTATTCATGATATGACTCTACTAAAATGGTAAAAAGATAGAAGATAGTGATGTGATACCGTGGCACTCCCCCAAGCTTGGAACAAACCAAGGGGATGCCAAAACCTGATGACGAATTACTCCTTCGGTGGTGGTCTCTCATCATCGTCCGACATCCTGGTCTCCATCATCCTAAAACTAGCAGCATCACTTATGCGTTTAAACCTAACCTCATACTCATAGTTTTGATTTTGAATGTCGTAGAGATGTGCTTGCAGTTGGTTGGTTGTTCGGTGGAGTGAGAGAATTTCATCCTTAAGCTCAGCAGTCTCCTTTTTGTGCTCGGTGATGAGTTCGGAACAAATCTTATGGATGATATCCACTTCGCGTTCCGCCATCTTCTTGTACCTAAAGACCTCTTGCTCCAGTGCTTCCATCCTGTCCTCCAGACTTCCTTCACCTTTAGGGCCTTGAACCTCTTTTATCTGTACCTTCCCATCTTCGAGCAACAACTCCTTGGGATGAATCTTCAACTCACGCATGTACGGGTTGATGATGTCCGCGAAGGAATCTTCCTTGGCTGATCCAGAGGAAGACATCGTGGCTCAAAAACTTAGACTCTACCTGTCAGAAACATATCGGAATGAAAACACGATGACAAAATGATATACGAACCTCGGGGGATCCGGGGGATTATATATTACGAAGTTTAATAACAATAGGAAGGTACTGGGAGAAAACAGGTCGGAGACGGACTCCGGGGCGGCCACACCACCCTGGCTCCGTTTCTGTCCCTCTTTCTCTTCGTGGCGTTCCTTGTTAGATAAAAACTGCAAAAATATAACTGGACAGATTTTTCGCGGACCTTTTCTTACCAAAACTGTCACCTATTCGAAAACGAACTCTACAGGTCTCTGGACTTGGTCTTTAATAAATTCTTCCAGAATCACCGCTTGAATAGCATCAATATCTTCATCTTCACACACATATTGCTTGAGTCATATAACCTTTCACTTTCTTATTACACCATTTTCTCCACTAACCTGGAAATTTCTTTCACACAAAACTTTACACAATTCTCATTAGCAACATTAGTGCATACGATTTAATAAACCTTTTAAGTTCAATTTCAACTGAAATCCATCAAAACATAAGCTACTGAAACAACTCCTTCCAAAAGCCCAAAAGGAATTCAAAAAGGAAATCGATTTAAGAGGCAAATGTAAGAGTGGCAAATAATTTGTCAAAACAGACTAGCAAGTAAAGATCAATTTTTTCGAAACTATTCTATTGCTCAAATCAAAAAGTGCAAAACTAACGAAAGTTAAATAACAATCTCGGGAAGAAGCACAAAAAATTACAGCTCAATTCGACGTGCAGAGATCTTTCACGAATTTTTACAGCGAAGCACAAAAATCTGTTTTGGGACAACAACTTTCCCAAATATTACTTCTCTATTATTAAAGGTTGATCTTGACACAAAAACTAAACAAAAAGGATAAGGAGAGGTTATTACCAAAGTAATAACTTCCAAGACTCAAATAAACGAAAACAAACTGAAAGCACAAATATATTGGGTTGTCTCGCAAAAACCTCTTTCCTTTATAGCCATTAAGATGGGCATGACGATTTCAATGATGCTCACATAGGAGTAAGAATTGAAGAAAACAAAAAAGAGCATAAAGAAGAAAAAATACACATGTTTAAGTTTAACCCACTTCCTATGCAAGGGAATTTTGTAAGAAAATAAATTGTTGAAACCAAAGGCTACTAGCATAGGAAGGCAAAACAAGTGCAACATAAAGATTTTTAGCATAAAGCGAGGAAATTTAATATTATTGAGATGCATAAGAACACATTTCCCTCTCTCATAATAACTTTTAGTATCATGCATAAATTTAACAATATAGCTATCACAAGAACCATTGAAGCAATGATCACTTACTCTAACAGAAAACACAGGGACACTAGCTCTCATAACACTACTTTGTGAAACAATACTAGAAGTACCCTTAAAAAGAATAGTGTGTCCATCTCCTACATATTTAGTGACAAAGTCTTTCACATTTGCTATCATAGGTTCAACAACTACTTTATTTGTACTTTCATTAACCATACTAGCTATCATAGAATGTTCCCGTTCCTTAACTGGGAAATGCATTTTCTCAATGTAAGGTTCGGGTAAAACATGATTAGCAGTATAAACTTCAGTATTTATTGCAGGAACACTATTAACAATATCTTTATAAGGTTCATGATACTTATTCCACTTCTTTTTAGGAACTTCAATATAGGAAGCAAAAGTCTTAAAATAAGTTGCAATAGCTTGAGAGTGTAGACCATAAGCATTTTTAATATTTTGAAAGTCATCAGTTCGCATAAAAGATTCAATGCATTCATAATCATAATTTATATCTGACTTTCTTCCTTTATCATTCTCCCATGCTTCAACATTGTCCTGAATATGGTCTACAAAATCCCATTTAGCTCCTTCTTCCATGCGTGTAAATGATCCAACGCAAGAAGCATCCAATAGATCCTTCTCATGAATAGAAAGCCTTGCATAAAAGTTATTGATAATAATATTGTTGGGGAGCTCATGAATAGGACATTTGAGCACTAATAAATTCAATCTCCCCCAAGCTTGAGATGTACTCTCTCCATCAAGAGGCCAAAAGTTATATATTTGATTCCGATCTTTATGAATCTCACTAGGAGGATAAAATTTTGAATAAAAGAGAGACACTATTTCCTCCCATTCAAGAGATTGACCATTCTTCAGCAGCTTATACCATTCCTCAGCTCTTCCTTTCAGTGATAATGAGAATAACTTCTTCTTGCTTGATCTATTGTAATACCTGCACACTTGAACAACCCGCATAATTCATGTATAAAGAGCAAATGATCACCAGGATGGACAGTTCCATCTCCAACATAGTAGTTATCCATAACACGATCAATAATTCTTGTAGGTATTTTAAAATTATCATTCTCAGCAGGTGGTGGTTCATCTACTACCTTAGCAGTGGTAGTAGCATTACGAAATAAGAAACTCAGCGAATTATCCATATTGAAAATAAAGTAACTAACAGAAATAAACAATACTCACAATAGAAGTTTCCTTTACCAGTTCCACTCTCCAATAGCGCTTCACTCCCCGGCAACGACGCCAAAAAATAGTCTTGATGACCCACAAGTATAGGGGGTTGATGACCCAGAAGTATAGGGGGTGTATCGTAGTATTTTCGAGGGAAGTGAAACCCAATTTATTGATTCGACACAAGGGGAGCCAAAGAATATTTATCAGCCTTAACATCTGAGTTGTCAATTCAGCCGCACCTGGAAACAATCTTGCTCACAGCAGTTTATCAGTAGCAACAGTTTTGTAGTAGGAATAGTAAAGTAACAGCAGTAGTAAAGCAAAGACAGTAGTAACAAAAGCAATAAACAGTGGGATTCGAGTGCGGTAGGCATAGGGATGGATGTACGGGTGTTGCATGGACAAGACAATTCACATAGCAATCAGAACATGGGGCAATTGCAGATAAATAATATAAAGCACCCAAGTACTAGACAATCCTAGGCATGTGTTCCATATATAGTCATACGTGCTCGCAATGAGAACTTGCACAACATCTTTTGTCCTGCCAGCCCGTTTGCAGCGGGGCCTCTAGGGAACTACTGGCAATTAAGGTGCTCCTTTTAACAGAGCACCGGAGCAAAGCATTAACACTCCATGAACACATGTGATCCTCACATCGAAGCCTTTCCCTCCGGTTATCCCAATTTCTGTCACTTCGGGGCCATTGGTTCCGGACAACAACGTGTGTATACAACTTGTAGATAAGACCATAAACAATACTATCATGATGAATCAATAACATGTTCAGATCTGAAATCATGGCACTCGGGCCATAGTGACAAGCATTAAGCACAACAAGTCGCAACAAAGTCATAAAGCACTAATAAAAGATACTAGGCACCATGCCCTAACAATCTGATGCCATTACATGAACAATCTCATCCAATCCCTACCATCCCCATAGCCTACAGCGGGGGATTACTCACTCATAGATGGGGGAAACATGGATGGTCGATGGAGAAGCGAGGGTGATGATGATGGCGATGATATCCTCCAATTCCCCGTCCCGGCAGGGTGCCAGAACGGAGTTTCTGGTGCTGTTTCGTGGAATCTGGTGGTGGCGGCGGAGCAGAACTCCCTCTAGAAAACAGTCGAACCCCCCGAAGTTTTTAGGTCAGAAGGCTCCTTATAGGCAAAGAGAGAGGCCGAGGGGGTACCTGGGGGGCCCACACCACCCCCTGGCGTGGCCTGGCCTGGCCCGCGCCACCAGGTGATGTGGCCACCCCAGGGCTCTTCTCCGTCTCGTATTCTGGCTCCTAGAGTCTTCGGGTGAAATAGGATTTTTGGCATATTTTCCGGGATTTTTCCTGATAGTAGATTTTCTGCACAAAAAGTAGACACCAAGGCAATTCTGCTGAAAACAGCGTCAGTTCGCATTAGTTGCATCCAAATCACACAAGTTTAGAGGAGAAACAATAGCAAAAGTGTTCGGGAAAGTAGATACGTTTTGGACGTATCAACTCCCCCCTAGCTTAGCTTATTGCTTGTCCTCAAGCAATTCAGTTGAAAACTGAGTGCGATAAAAGAACTTTCATGAACACATTTGCTTCATATGATGTAAATATTCTCAGCAATGTGATCAACTACTTAGACAACTCATAATAAAGAGTATGCAACTGAGTCTACTTAATAGTCATTGCAAGCTATGAAGAGATTCCAACTCAAGAATAATAAGTAGCATGAAGCACGAACATAAGCAACATTACAATGCTCATAAAAGATATGATAGAGTGGTATCTCGCTTGCCTTTGATTATGAATGTCAATGCACCTCTGAAGTTCAAGTGATGACTAGAAGTAAAGATATCAAGAATACAAGCGTCAAAGTCATAACACAAATAATCAAGTAATGAAACAAACATAAAGAATGACAACTATGCTCTCAACAAGGTGCTCAAAGAATGTGTGGAGACTCAACAAGTAGAAGAAAAAGTTTTGAACAATTTGAAAGGCTTCCAAATGCTGAAAGTATGGTACTTGTTAGCTTTGAGCTCAAATTGCCCCTATCATAAGCATCTTGAATGTGGTTAAGGTGAAAGTGACACGGCTAAGAGGATATGCTTGACAAGTTATAAATTGAAGTCTCATGTCCCTTACTTACGAAGACCGATCCTCCTGCTACTCAACTTCAGTCACAAGTAAGCTCTTGTCATTGTAAGTACATACGTATCATAGAGAACCGCCAACGGGGTACCCCTTGCACATGACACAGGAGCTATCCCATAATCAAAATACAAGGCAAGAGCATCTCGGCGATCTTTTTATTTACTATGTGCATAGATTTTTATTGAGGATGCTTCATAGAATGCTCATTATGGTTATGCTGCAAGTTTCCACCATGATTAGGCATGGCTTAGGCTAGCGGCCCAGGCGTTTCTCTAACATACATACGAACTCCATGATCTTACAAGTTCCACTTTTATTTCACACCGCCGAGATCCATAAGTAAAAGAACATGATATCAACTAGGTACAGAGTACCTATGAAGCGTTGAAAGCGGTCCCCTTGATACATGGTTCTGCTAACTTCAACTCATAAAGCGCAAGCATATGTGCAACAAAGAAGGACACAATGGTTCATGCTTATTAAGAGCAAGAAAATAAAGTGTGCCATCAAGTTCGTGAGAGCTTAACTAACTAACTTTCTCATAGCAAGCAAACATTTTATTCGGAAGAAAACAAGGCATATTGAATTGAAGGAAATATGCCCTGAGAGGCAATAATAAAGTTGTTATTATATATTTCTTGTATATGATAGATGTTTATTTTGCATGCTATAATTGTATTGATAGGAAACATCAATACATGTGTGTTTAATAAACAAAAAGGGTTCCTAGTTATGCCTTTCTTATAGACTAGCATGTTGATTAACAAGATGATCAAAGTTTCCTGATCATGGACATTGGATGTTGTTAATAACAAGGTCACAACATTTGTGAAATGATGTGATGAACATTCATCCGAAGTATAGCATTACGATCAAGTCATTATGTTTATATTGCTATAACATCATACAAAGTAGTCTTAGTCCTTAGACCATGAGATCATGTTAATTGCTAACACGAGAAGAGTATCTTGATAACATCAAATGTCACACCATAACAGGGTGACTATAAAGATGGGTTCAGTGCTACGAAGGTGTTATGTTGAGGCTCATGGATCAAGAGTGGAATTTGTCAATCCCGATGACGGATAGATATAATCTAGGCCCTCTCGGTGATATCACATTAAGATAGCTTGCAAGCAAGTGATGTGATCACTAGAATGTTGTATCACGGGAACGAGAAAAGAGTGCATGTCGGTAACGAGATCAAACTAGGTATTTGGATACCGATGATCGAATCTCGGACATGTATTATATCATGAGACAAAGGGATTAAATTGCTGACGTTAAAGGTTTTCACGATCACGGAAGTCATCGTTGAATATGCAGGAGTCAGTATGGATCTCCAGGTCCCGCTTCTGATTATTGATCTGAGAGGAGTCTCAATCATGTCTGCATTATTCGCGAACCATAGGGTGACACACTTAAGGGTTGTCGGACACCATTTAGGAGCACATATGTTCCAGACAAAAGGTTTGCAAAGCGCAGGAAATGTTTCGATAGAAACAGGAATTGTTTCGATAGAAACCGGAATTGTTTCGGGTGAAATTGCAGAAAGTGGTTCTGCATGTAATATTGAAATGTTGCAAGGGGTTTTATGTGAATGTTTGTTAATTAAAGTAATTAACAAAAATTCTGAATAAAATAAATAAAAGAGTTTTATTAAATGAGAGAGCATTAAATTTGGAGAAATTTAATGCATTTAAAGTGGAGACTTTAAAAGAGAATGTTAAGGGGCATTTTAATGTGGAGGGGTTACCACCACATGAATGGGGGAGGTGAGGGGTCACCCCCCATGCACCGGCCATGGAGAGAGGGGGCACCCCCCTCCTCCTATAAAAGGCCACCCATTCCCTCCTTCATCCGCACACCTCCTCGTGAAGGATCTCTCTCCCCCTCTAGATATTCCCCCATGGTCTCGGATTAGCGAGATACATGTTCCCGGTGGCCTTGCGTCTGGAAGGAGTTGCTGCTTCCGCTGATTCGCTGGAGCGAGGAGGTGGAGGTTGTTCGGTGGCTTGAACGTGTGTGCGAGGACGGATGCGCTGCTGATTTGCGGCGCTCGGACTTCCACACGATCTTGAGATCGGCAAGCGTACGACTACATCAACCACGAGTTCCTACTCGTTAACAAAACTCGTTGTCTTCGAGGGTAAGTTCTCCATGGATGTATGTCCACCCGTTGCTCTGTATCTAGTAGATAGATCTTGGCGTATAGTTCTCATCGTAGGAACTTTTTTGTTTTCTATGCTGCGGACCCAACATGAATATGCACAGAGGTAGCAAATGATGCTAATGGGTAGGTATGGTGGACACTTTGGAAATATTTGGTTTAGGGAGTTGCGAACTTGAGTAAAACATACTCGGTGAAAGTGAAGGCTAGCAATAGTAAGGGAGCGACAAACGAGAGAGCGATAGCTATCATTATCATGCTTGCAACAAAACAGGACTACTCATGGCATGAAAGTGATTCAAGATCCTCAAGGCAAAATAATTCATCAAGGCTCAACTGATTATTACAGTCATGTGCATCCGTGAGCATGTGCCAAGTCAATCAAATGAAACAATCAGAGGAGAATACCACAGTGTCATACCAATTTATGAATAGAGTAATGCAAGCAAACATTCATGAGACATGCTACAAACTATTAGCGGGCTGGAGCTAATCACAAGAAAGCAAGAACTACTAAGCACCCAAAGATAACATACACCCTACATGAACGGACTAAGCATGCCCACAGTCATGAGTATATGTACAAAAATGAAGACAAATAGAGTTCGTTACCAGCCTCTTACCACGCCTCGAGTTGTCATTAATACTCATTATTGCTCTTCACTTGTGTGGCTTGAATAATAATATGAAACCAATAGTCCACTGAGAACTGCCGAACCCTGTAGCAAACGCGCAAAAACCAAAGAAGAACGACAAATATTTTGGGTGATTTCGATTTTTAAACAAGAACCAAAAGAGAAAAACAAGCAAAGAAAATCTTTTTGGGTTTTTCAAATAGTTCGAACAAAGCAAAAAGGGAAAAGCAAACCAAGGCAAAAAGAAGAAGCAAACCAAAGAGAAACAACAGAAATATTTTTGGTCTTTTTGTGTTTTTAGAAAGCAAAAGCGAAGAAGAACGAAAACTAAAAAGAGAACGAAAACACGAATATACAAAGTACCGACGCATAATGATATGGAGATGAGTGCGGTGTCGGCGTACCTCCCCCCAACCTTAGGCTTTTGGCCTAAGTGGGTATCAATCCCAGGCTAGCCAAGATGAAGTGTCACCGGGGTACGACGAGGAGGTACCCTCGTCCTGGTGCGAGCCCGAGTACGCCCCTCCGTAGTGTGCGGAGTAATCATAGGAGGGCACATCCTCCTGGTGCTGCTCGTGGAAACCCAGCAAGCGCAGCTGCTCGTCCACCTCCTCCTTGGAGCGCGACCACGGTCTCCTGTCAACACTAAACGAAGCAGGTTGTGGCAAAAGGATCTCCCTTTCATCCCCATCAGTGAAAAGCATCCTATATACTAGATTGTTCAAATCAGAGGTAGAAGTGACAAAGTGATGAGTTTTCATGGCAACAAGGTCGAGCCTCTGTGGTGCTAGCATAGCATCATCGGGAGCCACTGAAAGATCTAATGCATTGACTACACGCGAGGCAATGATGCCCCCATAGATAGGCCCCCTAGCAGCTAGGCGGCGAGCAATAAGCGAGCCAAGATTGTACCGAGTATCATTGTTGAGCGCAGCAGCAAGGAAAGCTAAGTGATAGTTGGAGATATTACTAGTGTTCTCCTTACCCAATACACTAGTGGCAAGATAGTATGCAAAGTATCTAAGAGCAGGGAGTTGGATATTTCTTATCTTTCCGCACTGCGCCATGCGGTCATCATCATTGGTCACCCCTCGGTAAAGCTCCAACAAATCAACGGTCGCCCTTGAATTTTCTTCATGGTCCCTGTCATACGCACACCTACAATACTGCAAAATCTCTCCAAAGACATGGTGAAGGGCATATCATAGATTTTAAAAGAGACAGTAGATTGATAAGATGTGTTAGTAAATGAGAAACTCTCAACAAAAGTTTTGGTGAGGATAGCGTATCGTTCACTCTCATCTTGCATATAAGAGGTCAAGCCAACCCTCTCAATCAGTAGCACGAAATCATCAAGAATACCTGCAGCTTGCAAGAAAGTAAAACAAGGAAAAGAGGATGGGTGAGCATCTCCATCATCCCTTTCACTTTCAATGCGTGTTGCAATGAGGTCTTCATTGTATGATGACCTAGCTTGAGAGGCTGTTCTTGAGGGCCTCGACCACCTAGGTGCATCACTCTCAAATATCTCTCCAAAAGTGTGATTATTCATGCTTGGTATTCTAAAATTTAAACACCTATTAAACAAGTGATTGCAAAGTAAATATAACGAAGGATTCTACTCATAGGAACTTGCAAGAGGCCTAAACATGCATCAAAACTATATTTCTAAGAATCAAACAAGCTTACAAGCTCTCATAACCAGTCACCTACAGCAGCAAAATACTCAACATATAATCCACTAAACACAAATCTACTTGGACAAGGGGAGGAGTCACATACCAAGGAACAATTGCTCAAAATTTCAGCAAGAAAGATGGGCTAAGCAAGGAGATCGAAGAAATCGAGAGCAAGCACAGAAAGAACGCGATTTTGAGCTATGAACTAGAGCTTACTCGGGAAGAGAAGAAAGTGGCAGGTGAGAGAAGTAGTGGGGGGCCAGGGGTGGCCCACACCAAGGCATGGTGCCACCCAGGGCTGGCCGCGCCACCACATGGTGTGCCTACCTGGTGGGCCCCCCTGGTACCTACCAAGTACTCCTCTGCCCCTTTTTCACGTAAAAATTTAATATGAATTTTCTGGAATTTTTTGAGACACTTTATTTTTGGGAAATTTTCAGAAAAAGAAGATGATTTTTCTGACAGACAGATTGTTTTTTTGGAAACATGATGCAAGGACAAAACAAGGCTAGAACTACAGAAGTTCTAACATGCAAGCAACTAACAACACAAAGAAAACTAAACGAAAACAAAAACTAAAATGCAAAGGATAGAAATGAACGGAGATAATCATAATGAAAACATTGTTTTGTGCAATGGAATCCTTTTGTTAGCAAGGTTGATCAAGTCTTGCTACCAAAACAATTGCATATGAGACAAAACTTTGTACTCCACTAATGATTATGTTACCTTAACCTTGATAGCAATGGTCCCAATCATAATAGTTTCAAATTTTTCTCTTGGTATGGGACAATAACTTTCTCCAACTTGAATGCCTTCAACATGTTCAATTGAATTTAAACCATAAGTCCTTTCAATCTTCTTGGGGAAATAGACAGTATGTTCCTTGTCATTAACATTGAAGGTCACCTTTCCTTGATTACAATTAATAACAGCTCCTGCAGTATTAAGGAAAGGTCTCCCAAGAATAATAGACATATTATCATCTTCAGGCATTTCAAGCACACCAAAATCAGTTAATATCAAGCAATTGTGAGCCACCTGAACAGGTACATCCTCACATATACCCACAGGAATAGTGGTAGATTTATCAGCCATTTGCAAAGATATATCAGTTGGTATTAATTTTTCAAGTTAAAGCCTCTTATAGAGAGAGAAAGGCATAACACTAACTCTAGCTCCCAAATCACACAAAGCAGTTCTAACATAACTGTTCTTAATAGAGCACGGGATGGTTGGAATCCCTGGGTCTCCAAGTTTCTTAGGCACCTTACCATTGAAGGAATAATTAGCAAGCAAAGTGGAAATTTCTCCATTAGGGATCTTCCATTTATTCGAGACAATGTCCTTCATATACTTTGAGTAAGGAGGCAATTTAATAGCATCAGTCAAAGGAATTTGCAAGAATAAAGGCTTCATCCACTCACAAAACTTATTATAGTGTTCATCTTCCTTTGACTTGTGTTTCTTATCAGGGAAAGGCATAGGTTTTTGGACCCAAGGTTCCCTTTCACTACCATGTTTCTTAGCAATAAAATCTTCTTTAGTGTATTTAGTAGTCTTAGTGTGGTTTTCAGGTTCTTCTTCAACTTTTTCTTCATTAGGCACTTCATTTTCTTCATTACCACTTTCAGTTTCAGCATCAGAGATAGATATACTATTAGGATCTATAGCAGGTTCAGAGGGTTCTACAACAGTTTTATGTTTCTTTTTCCTTTTCTTACGAGTAGAACCACTATTTTCAGCTTGTTGAGAATCCTGCTCAATTCTTTTGGGATACCCCTCAGGATATAGAGGATCCTGGGTAGCAGCACCACTTCTAGTTCTAATTTCATAAGCATATTTTTCTTTAGCAGCATTAACTAGCAAGTCGTTTTGCACTTTAACGAGTTGATCTATTTGAGTTTGAACCATTTGAAAGTGTTTAACAATCATTTTAACATCATTAGAGGTTCTTTCCACAATATCTTTCAACTCAACAATAGCTCTAGTGTTTTCCATTAGATGATTTTGCACCCTTTTATTAAAGTTATCTTGCTTAACAATAAAGATATCAAATTCTTCTAAGCATTGATCAGGAGGTTTCAAGTAAGGGATATCACCATCATCAAAGTGTTGGAGGGAGTGTACCTCAATAGTGGATGAGTAGGGAATAGGCTTACATAATTCTTCTATAGGAGGTAAATTCTTGCATCTGCAGCTTTAATTCCCTTCTCCTTAAGACATTTCTTAGCTTCCTTCATCACTTCATCATTTAATTCAATAAGTCCCCTCTTCTTTGATGTTGGAATAGGCACAGGAATAGATGGTTCAGGTATAATTACTTTAGGTGTAACTTGTTTAGGAGGAGTCCAATCTTCATAATTCTTACTTATTTTAGCCATTAATTCCTCAGCTTCCTTAGGAGTCCTATTCCTGAAAACACAATCAGCACAACTATCTAGGTATGTACTAGATTCTTCGGTTAGTCCATTATAAAATATATCAAGAAGATCATTCTTAGGTAATGGACTTCCAGCTTGTGCATGAATCAAAGCACAAAACCTTGCCCAAGACTCGGGCAATACCTCTTTTTCTCCCTATTTAAAATCAAAAAGTTCCTGCAAAATAGCATGTCTAGCACTAGGAGGAAAATATTTTTGCAGGAAAGTACTAATCAAGCACTCAGGGCTATCAATAGATCCAGGAGGTAAATTACTAAACCAAGTTTTAGCTTCTCCTTTCAGTGAAAAAGGAAAAATCTTAGCAACAAAGTAAGTACGCATCTTAATATCATCAGAAAACAAGCCACTCATAGTAGAAAGTTCATTCATATGTGCTACCGCACTTTCATTCTTAGTCCCACAAAAAGGTTCTTTCTCGACAATAGCTATGTAAGATAGATCGAGAGAGAAATTATAATCTTCATCTATAATGTTTATGGGAGAAGCAGCAAACTTAGCATCAAGAGATAATTTGGGTCTAATAGTACGCCTCTCAAGGAGACTCTTAGCAGCGCTCCTATCATGGGTGTTCTTACATTCTTCAATAAACTCATCGGTCATCTCAACATAATCTTCTTCAGTATCATAACTCTCACTAGACTTAGGAGAGCTAACGGGTATGGTAGTGTTTTCATTAGGAGCTTCGGTATTTCCAGCTATAGTTCTAGCAATCGTAGCTCAAGGAAAGGACCTAACGAACCACTCTTATCAAGCACAGTAGAAGCAGCATCATAAGTATCAGAAGTTTCAGATTCAGCAGTAGTAGCAGTGTGTGTAGCATGTGTATGTGGTGGTGTAAGGAACTTACTCAAAATAGATGGTGAATCAAGAGCGGTAGAGGTGTTCAGAACCGTACCTCTTCTTGTAGTGGATGGTAAAATAGGAACCTTGCCATCACGAGACTTACCCATGATGGATGGATAGCAGCGAACAATAGAGAATCCAAGTGAACTTGATAAATAAAGCTATGCTCCCCGGCAACAGCGCCAGAAAATACTCTTGATGACCCACAAGTATAGAGGGTGTATCGCAGTATTTTCGAGAGAAGTGAAACCCAATTTATTGATTCGACACAAGGGGAGCCAAAGAATATTTCTCAGCCTTAACAACTGAGTTGTTAATTCAGCTGCACCTAGAAACAATCTTGCTCACATCAGTTTATCAGTAGCAACAGTTTTGTAGTAGGAATAGTAAAGTAACAGCAGTAGTAAAGCAAAGACAGTAGTAACAAAAGCAGTAAACAGTGGGATTCGAGTGCGGTAGGCATAGGGATGGATGGACGGGTGTTGCATGGACAAGACAATTCACATAGCAATCAGAACATAGGGCAATTGCAGATAAATAAGATAAAGCACCCAAGTACTAGACAATCCTAGGCATGTGTTCCATATATAGTCATACGTGCTCGCAATGAGAACTTGCACAACATCTTTTGTCCTGCCAGCCCGTTTGCAACGGGGCCTCTAGGGAACTACTGGCAATTAAGGTGCTCCTTTTAATAGAGCACCGGAGCAAAGCATTAACACTCCGTGAACACATGTGATCCTCACATCGAAGCCTTTCCCTCCGGTTATCCCGATTTCTGTCACTTCGGGGCCATTGGTTTCGGACAACAATATGTGTATACAACTTGTAGATAAGACCATAAACAATACTATCATGATGAACCAATAACATGTTCAGATCTGAAATCATGGCACTCGGGCCCTAGTGACAAGCATTACGCACAACAAGTCGCAACAAAGTCATAAAGCACTAATAAAAGATACTAGGCACTATGCTCTAACAATCTGATGCCATTACATGAACGATCTCATCCAATCCCAGCCATCCCCATAGCCTACAGCGGGGGATTACTCACTCATAGATGGGGGAAACATGGATGGTTGATGAAGATGATGGTGGAGATCGATGGAGATGGCTCCGGGGGCACTTCCCCATCCCGGCAGGGTGCCGGAACAGAGACTTTTTGTCCCCTGAATCTCCCCTTCGGTGGCGGCGGGGCAACAGAAGTTTTCGTGGAAAAAAGTCGAACCCCCCGAAGTTTTTAGGTCAGAAGGCTTCTTATAGGCGAAGAGAGAGGCCGAGAGGGTGCCTGGGGCCACCACACCATGCCCTGGCGCGGCCAGGCCCAGCCCGCGCCTAGGGGTGGTGTGGCCAGCCCCTGGCCCTCCTCCGTCTCGTATTCTGGCTCCTGGAGTCTTCTGGAAAAATAGGCACTTTGGCTTTTGTCCCGTCCAATTCTGAGAATATTCATTTTCTAACTTTCCTGGAACCAAAAATAGCAGAAAACAGGCAGCTGGCACTGTGGCTCTTGTTAATAGGTTAGTCCAAGAAATCATATGAAAAGTACTCCAAAGTGTGGACAAAACACAAGAAAGTGGATAAAACCAAGCATGGAGCATCAAAAATTATAGATACATTTGCAATGTATCAACATCCCCAAGCTTAACTCCTGCTCGTCCTCGAGTAGGTAAGTGATAAAAAGAAATAATTTTTGAGGTGACATGCACCATCAAAGACTTGATCAAATTATTTGCAAAACATTCAAAGCTGGGATCATAGTACTTCAATCATAACATGAAAGACAAAGTTCTAGCAATAAGACAAAGAAACTGTGATGCAACATGAAAAGGCATAAACAAAAGATTCATGAATAACAATGCTTTGCAAGACGTTTGTTTGTTTCACATAAAGAAAACATAGCATAGTAGTAATCAGCTTGTCCCTTATAGAGTAGCAAATGTAAATGCATAGGACACCTTCAAAGTTCATAAGAGTGACTAGATACAAAAGTTTAAAACAAGCAATAACAAGTTATGCATCAATCAGCTAGTCTTGGGACAATGCACATAGAACTAAGAATGGCCACTATGCTCTCAAAGTAGGTGCATAAACATAGAAGGTGGAGACTCAATATAATGGTGGAAGAAAGGCCTTTTGTAAAAGGAAGTAGGGATTCAAGTCTCATAAAGAGCTTCCAAAAATTATGGTACTTATAGCTTTCAGCTCTCATTGCCCCTATCATAAGCATCTTGAAGTGATTAAGGTTAAAGTGAACAAACTATGGTGTACATGCTTGACGAAGTATAAGTCAGAAATCTCATGTCCCTTGTATACGAGGGTCGCTCCTCATGCTACTCAAGTTTAGTCACCGGTAAGTTCTTGTCATCGTAAGTACATGTGTATCATTGAGAACCGCCAACGGGGTACCCCTTGCCCGATGATACGGAAGAATCCCCATATCAAAATGACAAGGCAAGCAGACAACGAGCATCTCAGCATTCTGCTTATTTACCATGGGAATATGGTGCTTTTTTCTCTCTTTCCTATTTTCATAGTATCTCTTTTTTTTTCTCTTTTTTCTCAAGATAGGACTCTTTTTTTATAAGAAGAATGCTTCATAGACAGCTCATTATGGTTACGCTGCAGGTTTCCACCATGTCAGCATGGATTAGACCAGCGGCCCAGGCGTTTCTCTAACACATATACATAACTCCATGGACTTACAAGCTCCCCTTTCATTTCACACCGACGACATCCATATACAAAAGAGCATGATATCAACTAGGTACAAGTACCAAGTGCAATGTTAAAAGCGTTCCCCATGAAAGCATGGTTCTGCTAATTCCCGACAAATAAGTGCAAGCATATACAACATAGAATACACAATGGTTCAAGTTTATTAAGGGCAAGTAAAGTAAAGTGTGCCATCAAGTTCGTGAGAGCTTAATCACTAGTTTTCTCATAGCAAGTGGAAGGTAAACAAAAGCATGAATGTACTTGGAATAGCATAAGATAGTAGGTAGGTATGGTGGACTCTTTGGAATAACTTGGTTTAGGGAGTTGGATGCATGAGTGGAACCCATACTTTGTTGTGGAGGCTAGCAAAAGACTGGGAGCGACAAACTAAGAGAGCAATAATGGCCATAATCATGCAGAGCGGCAAAATATCATTGATCAAAGCATAAAGTGATACCACTAGTTGAAAACTAAAGGATCATAAAGGCTATGGTGACTTGAGATAGTCATAACATGGTGTGAGCATGTGCCAAGTCAACCCAAATAAAGCATCAAAGGAGAATACCACTATAGTATGCTTTAATATGCTAAAACAACACATGATTCATCCAAGGCACATTAAGCAATCTCAATTGTTTATAACAAGTCATGCTACAGCAAAGAATACTAAGCATAAAGCCAAAACAATATCAAGCATGGCATGACAAAGCATAGGCCACAGTCAAAAACGAGCTCTTTTTACCACATACGCATGAACTTTCCTACTCTTTTCCAAACCAAACCAAACTATTCGCAAACCAAAGTGTGAAAGAGGGGGTCCAACTAATTTATTCAGAAAACTAAGCAAACCAAGCAAACTAAAAACCAAAACGAAAACGAAAACGAAAACGAAAAAGAAGACGCTCCAAGAACAACACAACTATGCATGAAACAATAAAAATGAAGCGTTTGGAAGAAACCTGGGATTTTTATTGATGAAGAAGGGGATGCCTTGGGCATCCCCAAGCTTTGACGCTTGTACTTCTTGGATATTTCTTGGGGTGACACGCGTGATCCCCAAGCTTGAGCTTTAGTCCATTATTCATCTCATTACTCATTTCTTCCATACACCTGAAATTTTTCCTTCATACAAAACTCCACACAATCTCATTAGCAACATTAGTGCACTCAAGATAAATAAGTCTTAAGGTTCAGTTCTAACACCAATAAACTTCCATTAGAACACTAGATACTGTAGCACTTCCATCAAAAAGCTCAATTCCCCAAAAGAACTCAAGAAGAAACTAACAAGAAGCAAATGCAGAAAATGGCAGAAATCTGTCAAAACAGACCAGCAGGTAAAGACGAATTTGTTCTAAGACCTTATGTTGCTCAAATCAAAACGTGTTGAACTAACGAAAGTTAGATAACAATCTAGGTCAGAATCACAAAAAATTACAGTTCAATGCGACATACAGAGCTCTCTCACGAATTTTTACGGTGAAGCACAGAAATCTGTTTCGGGACAGCAACTTTTCCAATCATTACTTCTCTCTCATTAGAGGTTACTCTTGGCATAAAAAGCAAATAAAAAGGATAAGGAGCGGTTATTACAGAGGTAATAACTTCCAAGACTCATCTAAAACTTTTGGGTTATCTCCCAATAAGTACTTTTCTTTAACGCCTTTAAGTTAGGCATTAGCAAAAATTAAAATGGATAGAATAGAAGTAAGTGGAGATAATCACGGTGAAAACATTGTTTTGTTCAATGAAATCCTTTTGTTAACAAGGTTGATCAGGTCTTGTTACCAAAACAATTTCATATGAGACAAAACTTTGTATTCCACTAATGATTATGTTACCTCAACCTTGATACCAATGGTCCCAATCATAATAGTTTCAAGTATGGGACAATATATTTCTCCAACTTGAATGCCCTCAACATGTTCAATTGAATTCAAACCATAAATCCTTTCAATCTTCTTGGGGAAATAGATAGTATGTTCCTTGTCATTGACATTGAAGGTCACCTTCCCTTGATTATAATTAATAACAGCTCCTGCAGTATTTAAGAAAAGGTCTCCCAAGAATAATATACATATTATCATCTTCAGGCATAAAAGTTTGAGAGGATGCTCTCATAAGGAATATGAGTTGAAGTAAAAGAGAGCATCAAGGAGCAAATCCAAAACACATTTAAGTCTAACCCACTTCCTATGCATAGAAATCGTGTATGCAAATGAATTCGCAAAGAACAAAGTGACATGCATAGGAAGATAAAACAAGAGTGACTTCAAAACTTTCAGCACATAGAGAGGTGTTTCAATACCATGAAAACTTCTACAACCATATTTTCCTCTCTCATAATAATTTTCAGTAGCCTCATGAAGAAACTCAACAATATAACTATCACATAAAGCATGCTCTTCATGATCTACAAGCACTAGAGCTTTATTATAAACAGCTTCAAGAGAAACCTCAGGAACATAACATTCATTCTCCTTTAGTAAGCAAGGGGGACAATCAAATAATGTAAGGGATAAAGAGTTACTCTCATTAGAAGGTAGGCATGGGTAGCTAATCAATTCTTCCTCCTTTTGTTTATTACTCTCCTCCTCTTTTTCATCTAATGAGATTTCAGGTTCATCAATTTCTTCTTCCATAGGATCCTGCAAGGCATTAGTCTCTTCCATTTGTGGAAAACATCTATTAAAATATTCAAGAATATAGCCATTTTCATCCTTGTAATTATCAAAGCAAAATTTAAGTATACCATAAACCTCATACTTATAAGGTGAATCATCAATATTTTCAAGCAAACTAGCAAGTTCAAAAGCACCCTTCCAAGCAATAAATTCCTCAATTTGTTCCACACCATAAAGGTCATAATTTCCCTTAACATAGGAAGATATGGTAACATTATCATTATACTCACATTGAAAAGGGAGGTGTTTGTACCTCCTGCAGCAATAAGATTTATCAAAGCAATAAGTAACATTATAAGTAGAGCATATGTTTCTAGCAATGGTATACAATCTATCAATTTGTTCCCATAAGTGTTTCCCGTTTTGTGACAAGCGGTGTTCCTTATAATAATCTTTTTGATCTTCCGTGAACCCACCTTGCCAATAAGATTCAGTTTCAAAGAAACCAACCATTGACATCAAGCATGATAAAGCAAGACAATAACAGACCAACGAAAACAACAACTAGAGTAGGAACTAAATTTTTTTGTATTTTTGATAAAGAAACAAGCAAACAAGGAGAAAGATGAACTTAGCTTGAACAATAGTGATTCCAAGTGAACTTGATAAATAAAGCTATGCTCCCCGGCAACGGCGCCGGAAAATAGTCTTGATGACCCACAAGTATAGGGGGTGTATCGCAGTATTTTCGAGGGAAGTGAAACCCAATTTATTGATTCGACACAAGGGGAGCCAAAGAATACTTATCAGCCTTAACAACTGAGTTGTCAATTCAGCTGCACCTGGAAACAATCTTGCTCACGGCAGTTTATCAGTAGCAACCGTTTTGTAGTAGGAATAGTAAAGTAACAGTAGTAGCAAAGCAAAGACAGTAGTAACAAAAGCAGTAAACAGTGGGATTCGAGTGCGGTAGGCATAGGGATGGATGGACGGGCGTTGCATAGACAAGACAATTCACATAGCGATAAGAACATAGGGCAATTGCAGATAAATAAGATAAAGCACCCAAGTATTAGACAATCCTAGGCATGTGTTCCATATATAGTCATACGGTGCTCGCAATGAGAACTTGCACAACATCTTTTGTCCTGCCAGCCCGTTTGCAGCGAGGCCTCTAGGGAACTACTGGCAATTAAGGTGTTCCTTTTAATAGAGCACCGGAGCAAAGCATTAACACTCCGTGAACACATGTGATCCTCACATCAAAGCCTTTCCCTCCGGTTATCCCGATTTCTGTCACTTCGGGGCCATTGGTTCCGGACAACAACGTGTGTATACAACTTGCAGATAAGACCAAGAATAATACTATCATAATAAATCAATAATAAGTTCAGATCTGAAATCATGGCACTCGGGCCCTAGTGACAAGCATTAAGCACAACAAGTCGCAACAAAGTCATAAAACACTAATAAAAGATACTAGGCACTATGCCCTAACAATCTGATGCCATTACATGAACGGTCTCATCCAGTCCCTACCATCCCCATAGCCTACAGCGGGGGATTACTCACTCATAGATGGGGGAAACATGGATGGTTGATGAAGATGATGGTGGAGATCGATGGAGATGGCTCCGGGGGCACTTCCCCGTCCCGGCAGGGTGCCGGAACAGAGACTTTCTGTCCCCCGAATCTCCCCTTCGGTGGCGGTGGCGCAGCGGAACTTTTTGTGGAAAAACGTCGACCCCCCCCGAAGTTTTTAGGTCAGAAGGCTTCTTATAGGCGAAGAGAGAGGCCGAGAGGGTGCCTGGGGCCACCACACCATGCCCTGGCGCGGCCAGGCCCAGCCCGCGCCTAGGGGTGGTGTGGCCAGCCCCTGGCCCTCCTCCGTCTCGTATTCTGGCTCTTGGAGTCTTCTGTAAAAATAGGCACTTTGGCTTTTGTCCCGTCCAATTCCGAGAATATTCATTTTCTAACTTTCCTGGAACCAAAAACAGCAGAAAACAGGCAGCTGGCACTGTGGCTCTTGTTAATAGGTTAGTCCAAGAAATCATATGAAAAGTACTCCAAAGTGTGGACAAAACACAAGAAAGTGGATAAAACCAAGCATGGAGCATAAAAAATTATAGATACATTTGCAATGTATCCGTTAGCATGACGGTAAGAAACGAAAACCTTCTCCTCCACCACCTAGGAGTCATACTAGTGTCCATCTCTCTTTGAAGCAAGCTCGGCTAGCCGAAGAAGCACCTGGTGGCTCCCGTGCAGGAGGGAGTGCCCCCACTTTTAAGAAGAAAGCTAGTCCAGGCAGAAAGTCCAGTTCCGAGAAGGGCAAGAGCCTTGGTCCCTCTATTGGAGAAGATGTCCCAGTTGACACACACTATGTGGAGAACATTGATGAGTGGAGGAGGCTTAGGTAGATAAATCCCTGTTGTTTCACTAAACGAACCTATACTGGATCTGACCAGGAGTTCTAGACCAACACCCATCGTTACTTTTGGGATGATTTCTACACCCAAAAGGATATCATGAAAATGGACTCTATGTCACCCCAAGTATATCAATATGGATCATTATGGGCGGCATGTCAATGGGGACTTTCACTATATTGATGAAGCTATGAAGGAGATGAATGTATTTGATCTTGTCACAATCAATGAGGTTCTTCAGCCTAGACTTATTCACCAGTTTCATTGCACGGTGTTCTTTCACTCAGATTCCACATGCACTATTACTTGGATGACTGGCACCACACCCTACTCCATAAATTTTGCTTAGTTTTGTGATGCTTTGCGTTATGGAGATGGCAGGGCTTTAGGGTTGTGCCTTCACTCGGAGAAGAACGTGAACTCTACTGATCTTGCTCATTGTTACCCTGAGAACTCAATCATGCCTTCTCCTAGTCTCTCTGGCATGTACTACTACTATGCTCTCGCCAAGCTATTTCGGTTCAACCTTGTAAGCAAGGCGAGTGATGATGTGAGTGCTTGTGGCTATCATCACAACCTGTTATACTATTGCCACCCCAATGGACTACGTAAGATCAATGGATGTGATTTTATTTTTTGAGAGATACAACGGTCCATAGAGAAGCACATGACCCCCAACTACTGTCAGTTCATCCAGCGTGTGCTCAACATCTTCACTGACACGAGAATGCCCAGAGGACAGCGTGTGCCGATGGCAACAACTACTATTCCTCTTCATGACTATCTTGTTGATCTCCCTACCATGAAGCCCTCTGAGCGCGGACCAAGGCTATTCATGATCCTCACCATCGGGGATCTGGATCCGGGTCCTCTAGCCATGCTGCTCCACCTTGCAAGAAGGGCCTCGCTAGATTCTTCACCTCTGTCTTTGATGTGTGTCAGAGGTCCTATGATGTGGCACACATGAGCCTTGAGATCAACCAAGAGAACCAGAGGCACCACAATGCTTTTCTGGAGGAAAGGGGTCTGCCAATTCCTGATGATGGCAGTGACTTTGTTACGATTCCCTATGTGAACCAAGTCATGCCTCCCATTCATGACGACATGTTCTATGGGTATGACTTCTCTCAGTTGCCAGTTTTCAGCCTTGCCACCCTCCAGGCTCTATCCGTGCTTGTTGCTGCTGATGATGATGAGGATGAGGATGGTGATGATGATGGTGGTGATGAAGAAGATACTGAGACTGCTCGTGCTCGTGCTGATTCTCACTTTCCATTTTGAGCGCTAGCATCGTCTACTCTCCTATCACTTTTTGGTGTTCTGATGCCAAAGGGGGAGAAGAGAGTAGAGTCTACTTAGGATATGAGTTCCTTGCCATGGTTTTTCTAGGGATTGCCGTTTGCACAAGCCTCTCCCTGTTGCGTATTTGGTTCTTATATGGATTATGTGATTATTTGATATTCCTATCGAACCTTTTTATTTTGTGTATGGTGCGATGGACAAGGTTGTATCGTTTAAGTACTTGGATATCCCTAAGCTATCTTGTTTACTTATCTCTAGATATTTATGCCTTTAACTTGTATATACCATGTCTATTTTCTAAAGTTTTTTGGGGGAGCTTCCCATATCCCTACTATTGCACTTTGCATTCCAAAAGCAAATTCAACCAAGTGCATACGTTATGGGGGAGTTCACCTAACATATTCCATGGAAATAGTGTGTTAAGCTTATCATAATATTATATTGTGACTCTATCATGGTTTGTCATCGTTAACCAAAAGGGGGAGATTGTAAGGGCAAATGCCCTTATCCATTATTTTGGTTAATGTTAAAATCGGAGCTAGAGTGTGGACTAATGTTGTCGACTAGTGTTTTACACAGGTTATAGTTCACAAGAGATGATGAGAGTTGGTGTGAGACCCCCAATTTCCTAATCATGAGAAGAGATGGTGTTTTCGGTTACATTTCTCTCTTTTTATCTATTGAGTTGTTTAAAAAACATCGCACTATTAAGAGGGGTGGTCTCGATGAGCTCTTTAGGGATGCCAAACATCATATACACGTCCTAATTCCTAATAGCCATCACACCCACCTGAGTTTAGCCAAGAGTCAAGATGGAAAAATATCCCGAGAAGGGTTTCTACGAAACCGGCAAGAAATCCGGTGCCACCGGAAATCTTGGCGGAAATATCCGGCAGCCACCAGAAATTCCCGGTGCCCGCTAAAACACTGTCCTGTCTAGTGGTTCAACTGGCCACCGAAAATTTCCGACAGTCACCGAATTTTTCCGGTGAAGTTTCCAGTTCGCCGGATCTGGCGCCGGAAAGTTCGGCTGCCGTCGGAAATTCTCGGTCTCCGCCAAACTGGCCTTCTGTCCAGTGTTTCAACGACCACCGAAAATTTTCGGCGTCAAATCCGGTGGTGCCAAACTCATTGTCGGTTTTGTCGCTGGCACTCCAAAACAGCTAGTTTTCCACCTATACTATAAGTACCATTTCTTCTCCACTGAGAAGTTAATTCAATCATTCATATTCATTTCTTGAGCTCTCTTTCGCCATTGTTGAAACACCAAAATCTTGAGGGTCTCCCATTCTACCCTACCAAAACCAAATTCCTTTGGTAGAAAGTAAAAGAAGGTCCCGATCTACATTTCCACCAAACCAAAGTTCATTCCCCGTTGAGTTCATCGAGTTTGCTTATTACTCTTGGGTTTGTGGAAAACCCTATGCGGCTAGGGTCGCCCGGAGGAATTTGTCTTGTAATTTGCCCCATGGAAAGTTGTGAGGGTTTGGAGATTACCTTAAAGTCTACCACGAGTAACTGAGCTATTTCTTCATGGAATAGATTCAGAGAAGAATGTGAGCCTTTATGGCGTTGAGGAATCCTTCGTGGGATCTCACACCTCTTCAAACGTGACGTAACCCCTTACCAAAGGGAGTGAATACGGGAATGCATCTTCTTCTCCGCGTGTTTTGTTTATCTTTTAACTGAATCTCTTACTTGTGTTGTTTACTTTGTGATAGCATTCATGCTTGAAGTATCTTGTACCATCATCTAGGTTGCTTCACCTAGTTTACGTTTAGCCACACTTATATTTCGCAAAGACTAAAACTCGCAAAAGATTATATTTTTTTATAGAAACATATTAACCCCTCTAAGTTAACCATCCTACCCTTTTATCGGTGCTATTCGTGTCGTTCAATGTGTTTCCTAAACGGGAGGAGGTAAGGTTTGCCTAGACGTGGACGTGGTCCACTACCCAGACGATGGAAGCCATGTATCCCGGGGGTATGCTATCATCTCGCTTGGTGAAGGGCACATGCTAAAGGTGTTTTTATGGTGCTCGAAAATTTATTTCAAATAAAAAAATCACATACGACGATATGTTAGTATGTACTCTCTCCATTTCAAAATATAATATATTTTACTTTTTATTAAATAAACATATCTAGACTCTTTTATTATATAAGTTGAGAGTAAATATACACACTAAAAGTTATTTAGATACATTCGCTTTATGAAATCTAAAACATCACACATTTTCAGAGGGAGTAGAAGTTTGAAACTTAAATATGACCGTTTGTTACCAGTATAAAAATAAATAAACGTGAATACTCCAGAACATGATTTTCCCTCAAGTTAAGCGTGTTCCTGACGTCAGATACACTGGACCGACAAAGCCGTTGACTTCATGGGCAATATGATGTGTCCCTTGACCGCCAACGCTTGGAGGACGACGACACCTCGCATCTCGCTCCTCCCCTACATCCTCCTCGGCGTCGCCTCCTCCACCATGTCGACGGAGCAGGAAGCGGATGACGAGTGGGCAGCGGTGGAGCGGCGAGGCGCGCACCTAGTGACGGCGGCGGCGGAGCGCCCGTTCGTCATCCACGGGTTCAACACCTACTGGCTCATGTCCTTCGCCGCCGACGAGGCTACGCGCCCGCGGGTGACCGCGGCCATTGCCGAGGCGGCGGGCGCGGGGCTCAACGTATGCCGTACCTGGGCGTTCAACGACGGCGGGTACCGCGCGCTGCAGACGGCGCCATTCTGCTACCACGAAGAGGTCTTCCAGGTGAGCTGTCCGTGGATTGTGGACACGGTTACCTGCTTGATGAAATGCGTTGCCGAGTAGCCATTTTCGTGTTAGATCATCAATAAGTTTGCTGGATCTTCCCTTTCTTATACCATGGGTTTGATGAAACCGCTCTGCCATTCACATGCCCCGCTGACCCACTCCTCGCGCACACACAATTTAGAACACACAAGCTGCTTGTCTTCTGTATTAAGATAGAAAGGTTTGATACAAAGCCACCGAATGGCTACCGCTCCACGCACGCCCCCTCAAGCCACACTCCAAGCAACAGTTTACAACACACTCCCACCAAGCTACACAATGACGACTTGCCTTGCTCAACCTCCAGCCGCAAAGGCGAAGAGACGAGACATAGAGGCTCAAAACCGTGTCACCACCAAGACCGGACACCTCACTACCATGACTCTACCTCCAAGATGGCACGGATCAACGTGCCGCCCACTCCGAAGCGCCTAGAAGAAGTCGGCTAAGTGGCCAGCAGAACCCGACCGGGATGGAGGAAGGCGCCATCTAGGAAGTGCCGGCAAGGCATACCTTGCGCCCTTGAGACCCATGCTCTGAGTAGTGCCCGCCTTTGACCCTATGTGTCCTAGGAGCTCCACGAGCAGCCCAAAACGGCGCCTTCAAGAAGGGAGCGACGCTGTGGTGGTGTCACTGGCGCCGGATCCGGTACACCGGATCGAGGGTTTCCCCTGGCGCTCGTGACGGGTAGCGCGAATGCGGCCATAACAACGCCTCCAAGGAGGAGACAGCGCCCACGGGCGTCACCGTCGTCAGCAAATGCAGGGCTTTCGCCCCGGCCCAATCGCCAACCCGGTGTCCACCGGAGGGCAGAACCAAGAAGGCCACAACACACACTCAGAGAGGCCAGCCACACTCGCACACACACAATAAAGAATGAAACTGGATGCGCATCATACATTTCTTGAAAGAAAATTTACGTCTCTATTAAAGAAAGTCTGGTCTCACCACCACAGCAGTACTGCTGTGTCTGATTTTAACACATATTTGGCAGGCACTAGATTTCGTGGTCAGCGAGGCAAGAAGGCATAAGATGCGGCTGATACTGGCACTCTGTAATAACTGGGAAGATTATGGAGGGAAGGCACAGTATGTAAGCTGGGGCAAGGAGGCTGGCATGGATCTTACTTCCGACGATGATTTTTTCTCTGACCCAACACTTAAGAGCTACTACAAAGCTTTTGTTGAGGTAAATTTCTGAATTGCCATGTCAACTAACCACCAGACATCGATTGCTGATATTTATCCCGCTGTTCGCGAGCAATAGAATTCGTCATATGCCTAGATATATAAAATGATACCAGATAGTTTTGTCTGCTAATTTCAGTTTGACAGCCCTGAGTTCTGTAGTCCTAAAAATTGTGCATATGTTTCCTTTGCTTAGGCTGTTGTGACAAGAATAAACACAATCACAAATGTGGCCTACAAAGACGATCCTACTATTCTTGCCTGGGAGCTGATTAATGAACCGCGCTGCTCTTCAGATCCATCAGGCGATACACTGCAGGTCCTTATTGTGGTCTTATTTTTTAAAACTTGTACTGTTCCATGTATGTCTACCCACTGCACATTTTGAAGACACGGGTTTCTTGTAGGCATGGATAGAAGAGATGGCATCTTACGTGAAGTCTATAGATCCTCTGCACCTCGTGGAGATTGGTGTTGAAGGGTATTACGGTCCATCTACTCCAGAACTTTTGCTCGTCAATCCAGATGATTATTCAGGGCATGTTGGAACAGACTTCATTAGGAACCATCAGGCACTGGGAATTGATTTGGCTTCAGTTCATATTTATTCTGACACTTGGTAAGTTCTCATGTCTAATTCTACCTGACACACATAGCTGATTAGCTATAGGAGCTGAATTAAGCCACTTCTCTGAATTATGGAATTTACTATCAGGACTGAGCTTAAGATCCTTTTGCTAGGTTGCCTGACTCAATAGAGGAAAATCACCTTCAGTTTGTGAACACTTGGATGCAACAACATATTGATGATGCAGCCAACTTGCTGGGCATGCCCATTGTGATCGGGGAGTTTGGATTGTCAGTTAAGGATGGGAAGTTTGATAGCGAGTTCCGCGAAACTTTCATGCAGACAGTTTACAACAATTTCTTGAGCTCTTGGGAGAGAGGAATGATTGGAGGAGGCTGCCTTTTATGGCAGCTCTTCCCTGAAGGCGCAGAGCACATGGATGACGGATATGCAGTTATTTTTGCAAATTCACCATCCACATTCAACCTCCTTTCAAATCACTCAAGGAAGCTAGAATGTTAAGAATGTGCTGCTTCCCCTGCCTCAGTGTATGCGCAGCCACTTACGACGTTTTTCAAGCCAAGACCTTTACTGTAAAGTTGAATGTTTTATGTTGTTTCATGACACTAATAGCTGGTCTCTGAATTTAGAAAACGTCATATCATGTAAAGAAAGGTAGAGGTTGAGTTGTGAAGTGAAACTCAGTCCCTCCATTCTGCACTTACTGCATTTCATCATCTTTCTGCAGCCATTTTGTATCCTTTTATAGATTTGGTAGTCATATATTTGTATATGCAAATTAGGTTGTCATCAATTGTACTACTAATCTCCAGAACAATGAGAAGGTGTAATATTTAATAGTCTGAGTAATAAAACCGATCAAAGGTAGCTATGTATCAGTGTTCAAATGTGGTTTGTCCATAAATATTTCAATCGTACAATTTTGACTTACCTATCCAAAATGATATGGGTATTGCAGTTATGATGAGTTCAGGACAGGGTGTTTCCTTAGATACATTCCTTCAGTTAGTTTTTCCTCTGAGATGTTACAACGATATTCTGCCAATTTTGTAGGGAAGAAGGAAAGAACAAACCGTTTTGTTCTGCAAATTCTATATGGAAGATGGAAAGAATAAACTTCCTACTCTTCTTTCAGCACTAGGAGCCTGTACTCATGCAATACACCGCAAGAACATATGGGTCTACAAGTTTGCTTCATACAATGTACCTCCTGTAGCAATTTCAGTATAAATCTGTTTGGGTCTACAATATAATATTTCAGTAAGAATAGTTTGTAGCCTTCCTTCTAGTATGAGTCAAGAACCTGCTGCAATCTCTCCTCTATATTCTTTTTCCACCCATGGTGTCCTCTTAGTTCACTAATGCAATGAGTACCATTATAAGAGTTTGAAATACAATGTGCCTGCACTTGGTGACGATCCAAATTTAAGTTAACATTACCTTTGGAAATAAGCAGCACAGATCCAAGTGATCGATATACTCCCTCCGACCCATATTAGTTGACTCAAATCTGTCTAGATTCGGATGTATCTAGACATATTTTAGTACTAGATACATCCGATACTAGATACATCCGAATCTACATAAATCCAAGTCAACTAATATGGGTCGGAGGGAGTATATGATTTTTTTGCATTTTCTTCCTCAGGAGTTCATAACTCGTACAACACATATACACCTCCATCTATCCTTCTTCAGTGATGCACTTTTTGTACTTGGTCCATGTTGTCTTCACTCATGAAGCTGGACATGACATATGGTCTTGGATGCCTTCTGTATGAGGATTTTTTCCCATTGTTCTACACAGATCTTCCCTCAAAGCTATAGTGATATTTGTAAGTTATATTGGTATCTACAAAATATTCTCATTCTGAACTAGTTGCGCTTCAAGTTTTCTTCTATATGTTGGTTGCTATATTTCCATTTTACAGACGGTACTCATCTGTTGCTTTTGGGTAGTGCATACAATTCAATGATTTTTGAAAGGTTAACAGTATCTCTGATTTGCACCATAATGGTAAACATTATGACTCATGTGACATTAAAGTTATACCATTGAAAACTTACTCTAAATATAAATTCATTGGTGTAATTTTTGTAGTATATAATCCACATTTTATTGATAAAATTGATCGTTAAACTTGAGCTTCAAAATGTGTGGGCACCCTATAAACTCGGACGAGGTTCAACTTTATAAAGAGGCTGTGACACAAAACGATGTCGTCAGGCCCTAACGTTAGAACGGTACCCATTCCCGTCCCCTCCACCAAGTGATTTTTCTTGTTCCTCCGTCTCCCCTGGTTGTACACAAAATCCTCCAGTGTCTGTGTTGCCGGACCCGCTGCGCTTCGACTTCCCTCTCCTCCAACTGCCATGACCACTGCGGTGGCTACTGATGCTACTGTGCCCCATGAGGTGCTCCTCTAAAAACAACGGGGTTCTCGAGTGGCCGATTGTGACTCTGGCGCCTTGGGTTGTCGACAACATGATCAACACCTGCCCTCTCCTGCTCACCTTCCTTTTTCTCCTCCGCATCCTCCTCCGAGGACTTCTCATGGGAGAATAAATAAGGAAATCATCTAAAAGAACAACCTCTTTAGTTTGTGGAAATTGAAAATCTAAGGGTAACTTGAACATATATAAAAAAAGTTTGTTGCAACATATGACTTCATGATTGGTACTGCGACCTGACATACTCTGACATACTACATTTTAAGGATTTTTTTTTGACAGATGCATATTCTACAAAATTATTTTGGTGCCAACACTGCATCCAAGCAGTCTCCTTAAAAATGAGGAAAATTTGTACCCTGAGCAGCCCACACAAATCCTGCATCCATATTACCGAGCTCGTCCCCGGCGCCGACACTGCCATAGCTCCCGCTCCCACCGCGGCTGCCACTGCACGCCACAGCATTGAGGTCCCATCCCTGCTGTGGGTGCGGAGCCTCCACGCCGGTGACGGTCGGAGCGTAATGAAGCGGATGAGCCTGCACGCTGGCCTGCTGCCCACTCCGGTGCGGGAGGCGGTCCTTGATATTCTTGATAAGATTCTCCGTCTTCCAGCCTATGCTGATGAGCTGCTCGACGGTTAGCCCCTCGAGGTTGCGGCGGCCGACCATGGCGTCGTTGAGGAGGAGCATGGTCTCGCGCTGGCGGTTGTCGCGCTCCGCCTTGCGCAGCTGCTCCTCCATCTTGCCGATGCGCTCCCGGACGTAGTCCTCCCCATCCATCTTCTTCTTGCACTGGTCCAGCTCGGGCATGGACCTTAGATGCTCAATCATGCGCGTCACCTCCGGGAGCGACGGCCACACCTGTGCCTGTGAGGACTCGCCCTCGGGCCGGATCACGCAGCACACGTCGACGCCGCACAGGATCGACAGCTCGCCCGCCTTCTTGATCACGCCCATAGCGCGTTTCTTGCAGGTAGATCTGCGAGTTGGGTCGTTTGCGATGTACTCCACGGTCACCTTCTTCCGAGCCATGGACGCAGAGGTTGCTACAAGGAACAAGGTACCTGAAGCGAAAGGGATGGTGTGTTGCGAGATGTATGAAAAGAAAGGGGATATACCGTGTTCTTATACTAGAGTATCGGATGAACAGATCACAGCCATCAGCGTGATTGGAAAGGAATTATTGTGACAGATACGAAGATCGCTTGAGTTAGTGCTGGTTAATCCATGGTTAGCTTCCATATCCTTTAACCTTTAAATTTCTGATCGTGTCTATTGAAGATCGTATCATACAGTATAAAATATCAATCAGAACAAGATGCTTAACATGCACGTCTCCGCGATCTGATCTAAGATCAGGGAGTGCCAAATGGTGGTTTTGCCGTTTTGGCTAACGTGAGGCATATTTGTCTACTTTTTCGTTGCATCACACACCCATATGGAATAATGTCGTTGAGTCGGTACTTTGGATCCTTTTTTACGAACGTTTGTCAACATACTTGTACATGCAAATTAGTTTGTCATAAATGGTACTGTCCTATTCATCTCCAGAACGATGAGAAAGTGTATTGTTTAATAGTCTGAGTAAGAAAATCAATCCATGTCCCCTGGCAAATGTTGTTTCTTTAGGAAAAGTGTGAAAGGTGTATCCATAGTTACAATTTTAAAGCTGGAAGTTCTCAAATATAGAATCCTCAACTTACGAGCTGATGTACATTAAAGGTTCCCCGAAGATCATGCTTCAAAAATATCTGATTTTTAGTTGTATCTGCAGATCTGCACCGTATAGATTTTTTTTAACAAAACAGGCAATTTCACCTCATTTTATTTTAAAAAGTCAAAAATAATTAACTGATTCATTTGCAGTGAACTGGTTGAAAACCGGTATAGGTACACCAGTGTCATCATGAAACATGGCGATATCGCGCAACCCGGCCGACCTAGCCACCAACACAAAACACCCGTGCGCCGACAAGAAGGGAAAAACACTTTTAAGGTTGTCATCGAGCATCATCGTCATCACTCCTCCTCGAGCCAGTGTGGTGATCCTGCATAGTACTGGATGTTGTAGTATGCAAGTCCTTGGCATAACACCAATTAAATACCCTTCCACCAGTATTACATCCCTTTAAGTGGTACAACAGAAACATCACAGGTACAAGACATGACTATAGATTACAACTCAGTACATCACAAAAGATCTTTAGATCCTCCTCGGTATATTGAGGATTTTTACATTACAAAGAAAAACCAGAAAGAACAACTCGTAGACCACCATATGACTAGATCTATTTTTTTATTTCTACCAGACTTGCGATTGTTGCTACAACAATGCTCTACAGAGATATGTTCTATTATCTAGGATAGGTATCCTATCTACTCTTGGACTTCACTTTCACCGTAAAAGATGTAGACATCGACTTCATTGACTCCACTAGATAGCAGGCCCGTCTAAGGGGTTGTGCGGGCTGGGCAGCCGCACAGGGCCCCCAAACTTTTGGGGCCCCATATCCCAGCCCAGCCCTGGCCTGGAAAGTCCCATGTTCGTGTCTCAGGATGGCCAGCGTGAAATCCCGTGTCCCCTATTCTAATGGACTGAAATCCCAACAGCTTTTCCCTAGGCTCACCCCGATGGCCCAGCCTAGAAGGCCCATTGTATTAGGCAACAGCCCAGCATGCCCCCGCTCGCTAATTCTGCACATATATGCACACGCCCTAAGTCACATGAGTTCAATCCAATCAAGGAATTAGGTCTGACTCAGATCCCGGTTGATCTTTTCAAGAAAAAGCTACCCATTGAAACTGATCAATATGATCGCTGGAAGGCGCCAACGTCTACCGCCGGAATGCCTCCTGCCGAGCGCCTGCAGTCTAGCACAACCGAGCACCGTTTGACCTACAGGACAAATCAGTTGGCCCTCCTGCTCTATTTCGATGGTCCAAACCCACATGCCGATCAAGGTTTGATTTTCTGAACATAAGTTGCTGAAATTGCAATTAAGTTCTAGCATGGCAAAACAAATACTTGATGGATTAGTGCGCTTGAGAATGATGTCTTGGGGATGTTTTTTTTGGGTAAAACACGAGGTTCATTAATTATTTAAGTGCTAGAATTACTTTTTTAGCTTTAATATATGATACTATATTTTTGTATATTGCATGAAGTGTGAAAAATACTAAACTCATATAATTAAGCGAAACTACGGTTGGTTCTATTAGCTATACACTTCAAAAAAAAAGGACCCTACTTTACAATTCGCACTAGGGCCCGAATTTCTGGAGACGGCCCTGCTAGATAGTCTCATCTCTTCATAGTAGTCCTCCTTTCCATCTTATTATGTTTGGATGACGTCCTTGAAAAGGGATCGTATGGCACCTAGAGGGGGTGAATAGGTGCTACTCTAAATTTTAGATTTTTTTCAATTTAGGCTTGACATAAAGTTAAGTTCTCTAGATATGCAACTAAGGTGAATTTACCTATATGACAAACTAGCAACTAGCAACTAGCAAGATACAAGTAAAGAGCAGTTAAAGGATAGAGGTAACCGAGAGTGAAGCACGCGGAGACACAATATATGATTTCCCACGGTTCTTTCCTTTTGAGGGCAAGTACGTCTGCGTTGGAGGGGTGAGAGCTACTAAGACCGCCATGCCACAAAAGGTCTCACCCTATTCTCCGGTGAACCTCGCCAAAATGGTCTGATTCACTTCTCCACTATCGGTACCCTTCGAGGCGGGAACCGATGTATTTATAACAAGCTCGGGGCACGCATCCACAACTGAATTGGAGGCTTCCAAGTATCACAACAAGCTGTCACAACAATACACAAACTTAGCAAGGGTGAAATCAATAACTAGGTTTTCCAAAGAAAACACTAGAATCAAATCCCTCAAGTGAACGAGAGGGAAAATCAAATTGCTTTGGTGAGGATGTAGATCAAGGTATTCTCCTTCGATTCCCCAAAGATCACAGGCTTTAAGTGCTCGGAGGAGGAGATCTAGAAGTTTTGGTGGCTCGACTATTAGGGTTCTTGATGTGTAGGACGAGCTGCTTGAGGTTGAAGAAGGCGACGGGTATTTATACCCCCTCCCGAAATGTAGGCGTTGGAAGCTGCTAGGGGCGGTTATCCGGCCCTGGCAAAATATCCGTCCAATAATCCACCCACCTACTGATGCCCGCGCCTCAATCCCTTAGCCGTTTTTTGGGGGCCGGATTATTTGAATAATCCGCCCCCAGATAATCTGGCCTGGAGCTCATCAATTTGAGCAGAAACACTGCAAGCTCCTTTTCCCTTTATTTTTAGGGGTCGATCCTAACATGTATATAACACACTTAAACCTGCAGCACTCAACACACTATTAGATTATCACTAATGTTGTTGTCTAACACACAAAACCATAAAGGACCAGGAAATGTTCTTTCAATCTCCCTCTTTTTGGTGTTAGATGACAATACTAGGATTTGCAATAAGGCACTAAGTAATATAGCAACATGTTTCCAAGAGATAAAGGAACTCCCCCTAAATATGAGCATATAAATATTTTGCATTGGAATACAAATGCACAGCATATAGGTTCAAAAAGATCTTCTCTACAATTGAATATAAGAAACATTTGCGTAAACACGGATATATCAATTATAATCATCAACACATATATGAGACATAATAGTAGATGAGTTGAGAAAGAAATCATACCACAAGATACTATAGTATCAACCATAGATTAGAAAAATCCATGTCTCACATAGGTAGATAAATCCAAGTCTCATAATGCCATAATTAAGAACATAGTTTTCATATCACACAAATTTCAAATATATGCTAATGAGTTCAACACTAAGATAAATGGACACAAGCTCAAGATAAAATGCATAAGAGAGAAACATGCTTGGGCTCGACCCATGCAATGCAAAGTCCCTATGTCAAGGAGAAGAAAGTTCACCATAGGACTTATGTGCTTGTGTCGAGCTAATGAGTTCAACCATGGTAATGCGAAATATGCTAATGAGTTCAACCATAGTGAACCGTTGGCGGATTCGAACCTGGGTAAACTTGCGTGCTCACCGTCCTGAAACACCATACGACTCACACCCCTCTCTTCCACACGCCCCGAGGATCCCCTCATGGCGTACTTGTCCTCAATCTGACGATAGTTGGCGCTCACCATGGGATAGGTGAGCTTCGGATCTGCCTTTCGAGCGGAATCTACAAGAATCGGAATCGGTGAGACAATCGCCCTCAGTCGCGTTCTCTATGCCAGCGACGTCCCTCTCGTGCTTCTCGATGAGACCTGGATTCCGTCTAGGGAGGCTGTGACTAGCTACATAATCATGTCTTTCGGCGAGATCGATGTCTATCTCGGTTTTGCTGAACCTGTCCCACCCACCCCAGCGGTGATGATAGAGGCAGAAGAAGTTTCTGGGTCCACTTTGTCCGTGGAGGCGGGTAAGTTCCGGATACCGGAAAATCCTAATCCCACCTAGCCCGCACCTGATGCGGAGATAGTGGAGAAAACTGAGCCTGAAGCAGATCTTCCTGTGAACGTCGAATCTGGAGTGGATCTCCCTAGCGAGGTCGAATCCCAGGACGATCTTTCCAGCGAGATTGAAACTTCGGAGGAACAAACCAACAACAACTCTGGTTCCGGCTCTGCCACCACCGGAGCGGGACGACTATTCCTGAGGTACATGTTGAGGCGCATGATGCTGCATAATGCCAACGTGGATGAGATTCTTGAGACCATTAAGCGCTTCGAAAGCCCACAAAGAAAGCCGCAACTACATCTGGACGCGCGCATCACACTTTGTCGAATATGTTGGATCCGGATCCGGCTCTGCCGATGTTGGAGACAACAAAGACTCGGTGCTGGAGGCGATCGGAACAAACATCGACTTACCGACATCTTCATCTGACGTCGGCAGATTTTCGAAAGTTCTCCGTAGAATATGAAGAGGAGTTCGACTCTAAGGCTGCAAAAGAAGGAGAAGCCATGTATACAGGATCCAGAGAAAACTCTCCCAAAGCGCATTTCAGGGGGATTGTCCCCGAGTACCCCAAAGACGCCCCAAAAGTACTCTGAAACAGTCAGAAAGGCGAACCAAGACAGAGAATAAAAGAAAAACTACAACAGCAAGGCGTCCTAGGCCGACTAGAACCTCCCAGCCGGCCCACAGCCGTGCCATCCTCCTATTTCCGGCTGGCCGCCCCAGCCGGCCCGTCTACCACGCGCTCCATCTAGCTGGACCGCAGATACCCCGCCCGGCTGGGCCACCTTGCGCCACCCCGCTTGGCCCGATTGGTGCCCCGCGCTCGGCTAGGCCAACCACCCGCCTGGGCCGGTTCCTGCAGCCCATGTTGGGCCGGCTCGCCCGCTTCTGCCAGCTGGGCCTCTCCCGGTTCCCCCAGCTGGATCGTGCTGCGCCTCGCTGCATGCCTCTAGGCCGCCTCGCTCGGGTACTGCTGGGATCGATCGATCCCAGGAGGTTTCCTGCCCTGGCGCCTCCTGGCCGGTTCGGATGCCCCACTCGGCAGGCTCTCCCTGCTGCTCCTTCCTCTATCATTCAAGACCGGCTATTCAGACATTGGATTCCAGGCATCGAGAAGATAGGAACGTGGACATCGACAAGACTGAGAAGACACAGACCATGCTACTTTATCTGATGATGTATGCACTAGTGTAGCAAATAGTCCTACACTCTGCATTGTACATGACACTAGCAGATGACATATCAAATAGTGAAGTTAGACTAGGTGGGCCTTTGTGTTCCCTGGGATTCCTTTATAAAGCACCAGGAAGGCTCACGTTCAGGAGGAGATCGATCGATCACTAGCACTTGGAGCCACACTCCCTGCTAGCTCTCTCACTCTGGCGGACACATACACGCACTAGATCAGTTAGATAGACACAGATATGGATTGAGCATTTAAGAGGTAGCTAGTTCATGCAGCTCGAGGAACAAGTGTACTCTGTATTCTACACATAATCAGATCGGCAGGAGTATAGGAGTTTTACCTCACCACGAGGGCTCCGAACCTGGGTACTTCATGCGTCTCGCTACACTCGCTCGTATCCAATTCTGCCTCCGGATGCCTTTGAGAGCTTTTCTGCTAATCCCCGCATCTCTATCTAGTCTCCTTAGGCACTGTCGTTTCTAATACAACGATAGCGCTGGATGATATGGATCTCGGAGAAAATCCCATAAAATAACCGACTCGGATTTATCTAACTTCGCATGTATCTAAGTCAAATTCAAATCAGTTATTTGAGAATCGGAGGAAGTAATAATATCTTTATTGATGATGGGACGGACCAAACAAACTTTTTTTCTGCGAGAAGTTAACTTGGCTGGGACTGGGAATCCTTGACAGTACTCATCCGGTGCAGGGATCAGCCCATAAAATGCTAAAACGGTGGCCCGTTTATCATTGGCGCCATCGTAACTACATTAGCACGAAGCCCGGGCTAAGTGAGCCCGGATTTTTTTCCCGTACACAACTGCAAAAATTTGAATTCAAAATTTTCAAAAAATTGGAAAAAAATACCTACACGTAGATAACTGTGTGATCTATCGTCATGTCTATTTTCAGATCAAAATACTCTATATTTTAGACTCATAAAAATCATAAAATTGCAAAAAAGACAAAATGTCCACCTTAGTGCACTGTGTGGTACTGTTCATCAAGGACAAAAACTAATTTTGTCATTTTTCTGACCCTAAAATACAAAACATTTTGAGCTAAAAATGTTTACAATACTAGATCACATGATTGGCTACATGCTAGTATTTATTTCCGAATATTTTGAAACATTTGAATTCAAATATTTCAACAGCCCAAAAACGAGCTCAGTGCAGCTCGGGCTCCATTACGTCGCGCTCGCTGCACCCTCCCTTATAAAACGTTTTCTTGCGGGCCCCTTATAAAACAATTTGAAGTCCTGCATCTATGTGTTTGAACTTAATTGCACCAAAGTGCTGGAATCCTTTTCATGTAAGGTAAAAGTTCCAGAAATCTTGATATGGCCGGATAATTGTCTTTTTACTAGACAATACCCCGCACGTTGTTGCGGGAAACATTGTCTAAACTTCTGTTGTAGTCACCACAACGACTTCTAAAATGATTTAATTTTTTTATAAATGTTCTGCTTTGACAACAATACTTTGGAATGTTACATGACTACAATGGTATAGAGGTAAGTCAATTCCTCAAAAATCAGGTTAGAGGAATATACAACCATTTACACACGTAACCAAAGGGTATACAACTTCAATATATGATAATATCTCCGCATGTCACTCGGGAACAAACTTTCAAGCCACAACTAAAGCATCACCACCTTTGATTTCTAGCTATGATCCCTAGTACAGATTGTGTAATTTCCATCAAAACTCTAATATACGTTTACTTTCGTCCTTCATACAACATGAGTCAAATAAGTGCAAGCAGTTCGGATCAAATCATCAGGCTTCACCATCTAAACATGTAGTCTAATTATTTCTTGCTTGTCTCATCTGAAAGCTCACACTGACTATATTATGTATCATAAGTCTGCAAAAATTTACAAACTAACCCACTGATCAGTGCATTACTTTACCAAAAATGACATCATTGAGGTGGTACCAAGCTTGCGAAAAAAAAACAACGGTCTATCTCATGCATATAAACATCTGAATCCATCGATAATAGAAAGATAAACATCTTTTCCACAACTACAAATGGAGCATGAACGATAACAACCTGAGGAAGCTCCAATAGCGGCTCATAAAAACAAAACAACCATCTTCGTTCAAGCAGACTCTCAAAGCCCAATTGGGCTCATAAGTCTGTAACATACACAAACTCAACAAGCCAATAATCCTATTTCAGAATTTGAAACAAAGCTAAGTCAGAAAATATATTATGGAATGAAGTTAGTCAAGTAAACAACACTTGCTAATCTCACGTGTTACCATTTGCATATGTATGGATACCTGCTGAGTAGACACCAGGGATTGGCTTACATGGACGAATCATATTTTCTGTCACAAGGATTACCATCCAGATAGCTCAAGTAACATGCATGTTCAGTAGAGAAAATGTAGGTTCTTTCTTTCATTTTGTTGTGACTGGACTGGTAGGCTGCATTCACACACATTTTAGTAATTGTTTAATAATGAAAAAGAAATACTTAGTGAAAAGAGGTGTAAATACCATTGAGGTTTACTATAATCAGTAAACAATTACCACTGCGTACCTGTGTTGCAGCAAAAGGCTCCTGGTCATTTGATTTTGTAGAAGCAAGGTGTATCTGATATGGTAACCAAAATTCCTGAACAATTATCAGTTCATTGCTTTCCACTTGTGCCCATTTGTTTCATTAAGTGCACTTAATCAGGTTATTGAACATGTCAATTAGTATGGCAGGGAGCAGCAATCACCCCTCTTTTTCCCATATAGCTATTTCTGCAGTTGTCGGTAACTTTACTTTCAGATATTCACCACTGTTGGTTGGACGCTTATCCAAGGCTGTAATTATTCACCTGAAAAATATAAATGCAAGGCTTTTGTTCCTTTGAGCCAACCTGATTTCAGACGTAGATGCCGCAAATTGAAACTAAAAATTACCAAAGGATGGTAAGCGTAAAAGCATTATAGGCTGTGTTCAACGAAGGAAAAATACAATGGATGAGCTAAACAATTTTCAGATGGGAGAGGCGCATACATGACAATAGTAGCAGTGAAGACCTGCAGACAGGACTAAGCAGCGACCGGCGAGGAACAACCAGAAACACCCACTTGTTCGGCATATAAGCAGCGAGGAAGACCAACAATGACTTGCCAGAACCTGAGGAAATCCAAACTCATGAGGTAAATGGCAGCATATGAGAGGGAAAGCGAAGAAGACGGGATGGAGTGGCTCGTCGGAGATGATCCGTTGCTGTGGCAGCTGAGGTGTATCATGGAGTTTATAGGGGAAAGAAGTCTAAATAACCCCCATATGTTTTAGGTTTCGGACGGAGAACACCCCTAAGTTTAATGTGGGGCACATAGCCCCCCGAATACTGGGTAAATTACCTCCTGATGTGTTTGATATCAGTATTGGAGAGTTGTTTCGCAGACGTGGAGACGGTTTTAGACAGCAAGGACCAGGCCACGTGGAAACATGGTTCGGCTGGTCTAAATCCTCTTTGTTCTCTCGCTCACGAAGTCCCGACCGAGATCCCACCGGCTTCAATTCCTCCACCCAGCCGGCATGCTCGCGGCCGGCATAGCTTCTGCCGGCTCCCACTGTCTGTCTCGCCTCCCTTGTCACCGGCGTAGCCCAGACGCCCTCGTGCTTCCGCCGCTGCGTGCACGTGTTGTCCGCTGGAGTGTTCGCCACCACATGTCCTACTAGACTCCACCGGTGTCTGTACGCATGCGCTGGAGTTTTTCTGTTGCAGTTGCGGTGCACTGCATTCTGCAGTTGTCCGTGGCTGTGTTAGAAGCATGTATTCATGTCAATTTGCACATGTTCCTTAAAGGAACAGAGATCTCTGATTGGACCTTGCTTCTTGATCAAGTGTTTGGGAGGTGGCGTTTGTATGTGTGATCCTGTATATGAACACGATCACGATCAGATTGATGCCCAATCCGTCCAGTAGACCGGTGTCATAGCAGCGCCTGCAGTGGGGTTGGCTGCCGCTCGCCGGGAAGGCAAAGAGAAGGTCAGAATCAGACTTTCAGCTGGGAAATCAGCGACTTTCTACATACTCAGGCTGGGTGGCTCGCCGGCGTGCGTAGCTTCTGATGAGGAGGAATGTTCTGCTCTTCATGAGCTGCACTTCAGCGGTTTTTCTGTCCAACTGAAAAACGTCGGTGTTCGTCTTGCACATGAATTCCTTCTCCACTGTTCACGTGTGCAAAACCACCAAGCAAAACAGTCTCTCACGGGTGGGAGGGGCTTTATGTCCGGTTTAGAGAAGTTGTGGGGGTTATGTGTCCCATTTTAAACTTAGGGGTGTTCTATGTCCCAAACATGAAACAAACGGGGATTGTTTGGACTTCTTTCTTTATAGGGGGTTCAACACGAACCTCTCGTATGCCTGCATTAATTTCCTTTTCAGATGTTTCTCGCGGAATTCATTGAGAGGAGAGGGAGAGCCAGAGAGGAAAAGACGGCGCTGTCATGGACATTCACTGAGAGGAGGAGGTGCTGTCCGTGGATCCAAAATTGGTTCGGCTGGAGAAGAAATTCAGTGGTGGGCTGATTCCTTATATTACAAATGGGCTGCAAAATGGGCCGCAAGATTTTTTGGCCTGTTTAGTATGAACTGATCAGTACGAACCGCAATGGACTCAACCAGGCCAAGGAAAAAACTAATTGCATGCAAGAAAGGAAAATTCTCATAGAAAATAAACGGAAAAAAGCGACGTAAATAGGCTGCATGTTGAGAGAAATAGTTAGTGAAGTTGATCTATTTAGTTATTATAGATTTTTTAAGACATGCAAGGCTTGCTATCACATAATTTAATTTTCGCAAGGTGGTTGTTTTAGGACCACGAGCATGGTATCATGACAACTTTTCATGATAACAACTTCACTAAAAAGGGTGTGACATTGGCTTCTGTTTTGTCCTCATTGTTTTGCTATGGCTTGCTGCGTGTACACACACATATACTACTGTCGCCTCTAAGGGAGCGTGCGGCACGAGGGAAACCTATATACATGACCTTGAAAAGCAAGCTACGACTTTTTGGTGTGTGATGAGGAACCATGCAAGGCACACGTAGCATGTCTGTTGGTACAGTGTCCCTGTCCTTACTCGGAAACATGGACACAGCTTGTGGCTAGTACTGGCAGGCGAAAGTTTCACGTCGGGTCTTGGTCTTGGAGTCCAGACTACTGTGCTAGAAAATTGGGGTTCCTAGCTCCGGTAGTTTCGACCTGTGCGCCTATATCATCCACCCAATTGATTGCCTAATGTCCTTTTCTCATAGCCTACAGCGACACCATTTTGTTTCGATAGAGCATTCATACATATTTTCCATGTGAACAACCGTGTGAGCCGATATTGACACGTACGTAAAGGTGTAACACACGTCGTGATAAGAGTGTCGAGTAGGATGTCGTCAAATTCCCACTTTCAGTTTATTTTACGATCTCGTCAAATTCCCACTTTCTATGTCGTGACATGATAGCTACTCTCCATTTCATATTAAATTGTCAAGCAAAATTGTCTAGATATGCAAATATTAGACGTGTTTTAGATTATAGATATATGCGAATCTTGACAATCTATGATAGTTATATGGAACAAAGGTAGTTTAACACAAGGAGGACCCTGAAGGACCGACCTTTCATTAACACAAAAATAAAGTTGCTACCAAACTCATACAAGTACTCGTGCTCCGAGAAACAGAGCTAAGAGCAAGAACAGTAGATAGCCAACTGCTGGCTATAAGATAGTGACATGTCATCTATACTCTCGATAGCTAACACGTACAATAACAAGCTATAAAGATTTACTATTTTATCAATACTTGGTCACCATTTACTCTAACAAAGTGCCTAGAAGCACGTGCTAGAGCTAGTTCTTGCATTAGAGCAAGTACAATAAGGTCTAGTTAGCAAGCTATAAGATTTAGAATAGTATATTTATGCTTAGCTAGATGAGAGAGAAGATGAGAGAAAATTGAGTGGGCTCTTGGTTAGAGAAAGTTTAATAATATAGCCTGTTGTTGGCTATAAGAAAGTGACGAGTCATGTATAGCTAGCTCTATAGCCAATATGTATAATAGTTAGCTACAAAAGTCTACTACTTAATCAATGTAACCTATTGTACTTGCTCTAAAGAAGAAACCCACTAAACGCACACATAGCAAACAAATTTCTGCAAAAACAAATTGCCTAACCTGAAGAACACATTTGGAGCTGTAGATCTAAGATATGTCTGACCAAGCTCAGTAAACAGGGGAGCCTTTCCCACTCAATCTGAGGATCGACATCCGAGGCGATCTCACTCAGCTCCAGCAAATCAACCTGGGCGGAGCAAAGACAACAAATATAGCCTAAGCATGAGCACAAACTTACATTGTATCCAGTGCGTTAGGCATGAACTTTAGAAACACATAAAACACTCGCCGAAGAGCACTCAACAATGAGTACCCCTCTGCCTGATTCTCGTCTCCACAACGGTTTTCTGTAGGCCAGCTTGGCCGCAGAGGAGGAGGCATATGTTCCCTATCGCGCTCTTCCCTGCACCGATGATTTTCTTCGGCTTCCACTATCGCCAGACTTTTTTCTTTCTTAGCTTCAGTGTACCGCCATCTTGTAGGTGGAAGTGGAGGAACCTGACATCGGGATGCATCCTCCAATTCCGCAGGTATCACATTGCTCCAAGTTCACGCTTCTCTGTTTCCGAATGTCCCTCTCGGGGATCGGAGCGGTGAATCGGGCGTTGTTCATCTCGAGGGGGTGCGTCTACTTCCAACATGTCCACATCTGTGCGACGATGGTTGGATTTCGACTCAAGCCTGCCATAAAGGATGTGGCGATCTCTCGCTACTCCAACGCTTTTTCCAACTGAACGATGGATTTCTTGATCTGTGATGGAGTCATATTATTCTTCAAGATTGCCTTGGCTACGCCAACATTTTCCATCAGTGTATTGTAGATCTGGTTTACTTTGCTGTCTAGTCGAGGTTCTCCTATTTGTATGCCGGCAACACGTGGTACTCCGGTTTCTTTGAGCTGTTGAACAACCTCTTATGCACTTCAGGTTTTTTCCTCCCGCGCGTAGCTTCCTGTCCCTCTTAGAGGGAGGTGAGTTTTCCGTACTCGGATCTCAGTTGCTCAATGCGGTTGATTTCCGAGTCTATGCTCTATTGAATCTCGGCAATATTATCTACTTGCTCCAAGAACGATATGTGTTTGGTTTCAAGAGCCTCAGTGGTTCGCTCCATCACCATGTTAATAAGAATCGTCAAAACTTCTCTATAGTACTCCTTGGATGTTGCCTTGACGGTGTGACCGTCGATCATTGGCCTGCTTGGTCCGAGATCGGTCGGAGGTTCGTTGATCCGTGGGGGAAGAGACGGAATATTTTTATCGTTCATAGCTTTAGGATCCCCCCTGCTTCGATGATGGTGATGAGGACGGAGTTTGGACCTTGTCCTATAGAGAGGCTACCCTCTATGCTTTGAGGCTGAGAGAACTTTGATTCGTGAACACTTCCGGGTATAGCGGAATCGTCTCCAAGGTTCCCTTCACCCATGTCGTCATAGGGAGCCAAATTTGTTTCATAAGTCTCCCCACCAGCATCTTCGGTAGGTGTGGATTGGTATTCATCCTCCAGGCCTTCCATGTACGATTGTAACTCAGCTGACGTGTACGAGACTGCATCTACTTTGATTGCATCAAGGATAGTCATTTTCGACTCTAGCATTGGGAGAACCGGATCCATAGCCAATATAGCCGATGAAGTGGTGGGGGTTCTAGCATGCAATAGAGCATATCCCTGAGCCTCGGCATCCGAGAAACTTTTGACGGTTTCGATCATGTCTTTGAGAGTGAGCTGTAAAATTGCGGTCATACGCTTTATCTTATGTCATAGGAGTGTGCCCCTAGTCAACCCATTGATGAAGTGGAGCGGAGCTTCCATCTCCGAGATTCCATCAACCGAGTTTTTTTACCCCGAGCCATCTAGTCAGGAACTCATCCAAAGTTTCATTCAGCTTTTGAACACAACGTGACAGATCTACGACATCAATGTAGCCAACAAAGTGAGATCCATAGGATCAGGTCTCATCTTGGAGATCCTCATCAGATTCGTCTTTCACCTCAATCTCAGCCACTAGGGCAGGTTGGGTTGTTTGCTTGGAGATCTAGAAATTTGTCGACTCTTCGAACAGATGAGATCCACATTTTTCTTCCACCTTGTTCTCTTGCTTCTGTAGCAGGCTTGGTGGGTTTGTTAGAGACCTGAAATTTTGCTTCTTCCGTGGATAGAATAGATCCATATCTTTCTTCCACTGTTGGCATCACCACTAGGTGGGTTGGACGGGCTCCATTGTTTGTCTGAATCCCGAAGGATTGGTCGAGCTGATGAATATGTAGATGCCTCTGAACGGCACGATGGTGTAGCTGATGATGTAGTTGTTAGTCGGAATCCAGGTCTCATCGTTGGGGGACAATATGAAGATCGTTGGCATACAGAACACGACCTATGGCTATGTTTTCGTGGATTTCCGCAAAGTCAGATCCCACCCAGATCTGAGGTCCTGAGTTCACCAAGTGTCGTCGTATTGATGACAAGTACACCATGAGGGGGTCATCGTGGCGTGGAAAGAGAGGGGGTGTGAGACGTGAGGATGTCCGGGACAGGGTATAACCCTGGTCTGAGTATAATTGCCGGTCGTGGGTATAGCCGGAAAGTATAACCCCAACAACCTACATCGACACCAAATGAGAATAGACCACCGGTCCCGTGGCTCCCTGAGATTCAGCTTCAACCCCTTCTTGGTGCACGCTACACCGTATCATCATCAAGTAGAGTGGAAAATGGAGATGTTCCTCGAAATAGGCTTTATGTCCCGCTATATTAATATAGCAATCGACCGATACAACGTTCCGAACTGGGGAAGAACAGTACAAGCCAAGCCCAAAAGAAAAACAAGAAGAGAGAAAATAAAATAAAGCCGACATCGGCGATGTGATGAAAATGGAGATAACTCGCAATCATTGCGCCCTTAGGAGAAGTACCACCACAAATCTAGAATTCCAAATCGCCGCGTACCAAACAACACCTCCAAGAAGGAAAGTGACGATGATGACACTTCTGCCCGGACTAGTCCTAGGGTTTCCCCTGGTATGCCACTGGAGGTGGGGAAGAGATACACCTGACGCCCTTCAAGAAGGACGGTGATACCCACAGACGTCACTACATCGGTGTTAAAGCGATAAGGATTTCTCCTGACCTCTCAACCACGCTCACGTACCCTTTGTAATGCTCCACCAAGCTCACCGCCCACGTGCACGCGCCACCACAGTCTTGAAGTCGCCACCGCCGTCACACCGTGAGCCATGGAGCGAGGCCGGTAGGACCGAGGGAGCGAAAACTTCGGTGAGGGTCAGCATGACATTAGCACGTCGGAGGGAATTAGCTCCACCGCCAGATGGCGATAGCTGACCGAATGCAGCAGCAAGACAAACCAGGCCCTCTGGCCCGGCCGAGCCCAAATAGGCTCGTGAAGTCCCGCCGTCGTACTGCAGCAAGGATACCACCGTACAAGCCAACCCCAACATCAGATTCCACTCCTCCGTCCACCAGGGGATCCGCCACCTCGGCAAATCCCTGCCAGCAAGCAGCAACTCCATCGCCACCGAGCTCACCCAGGCCTGCCGGACCACTGCCGGTCTGAGGATCACCATCACGAGCCACCTCCTGGAGCTGACTCCGCCGGAGGATCACCCATGCAGACCACATTCCGAGGCCGCCGCCCCATCATCGTCGACCTTGAGACCGTGGCGTGATAGACAGTCCAACGCAAGGGCATCGATCGAACGCAGTAGGACATCCCAGGGGCAATTGGTTGGCACAACAGCCATCAGAGGGGATCCGCCCTCCACTGTCGGGGCGGTTACCGACCGGACGGAACAAGCAGGGCCCGTAATGCCTAGATCAGGACTGGATTAGGCCCATGCTAGCCCAGATCAGGCCCGAGTAGCCCGGATGTTCTGCTGTAGTGCCATGGCCATTGTTGCCGTCCATCTACACACCCACGCAACCGCAGCTCGCGCCATCGTGTGCCCCTCGGCCATGTCCTGCAGCCACCACCAGGTAAAGGTCGTCGCGCCACCCGAGGCTGTCGCCGCCAACTGCCGGAGGCGCTTGCACCGCGCGAGGCCACCACGCCACCGCCACCCGAGACGCGCCGGTGACACGCCGCCTGCACCACGGGGACGGGCGAGGCCATCGCCTTGCAGCCCTTCACGCCGTAGCAGAACTTCTGCAATCTCCGCCGCCGACGCCCGCCCCCACGCCGTCACATCCCGCACCACCATCCCGCACGCCGTGACATCCCGCACCACCATCCCGCACCACCATCCCACGCCGTCACATCCCGCACACCGTCACATCCCATGTCGCCCCGCTCAACGCCGCCAGCTCGCGCAGACGGCCGTCGAGGGGAGGGAGAGGAGGCCCCGCCGCCGCCGACGCCGCCCGGCCTTCGCCCGCTAGCGTGCCCCGGCGGCGGCGAGGGGAGAGGAGGGAGAGGCAGCTAGGGTTTCCCCCGATCGCTGGAGGGAGCGCAAAAAATGGAGATGTTTGATGTACTTTTTTTTGGAACGGGGTTTGATATACTTAGTATTTGGCATCCATATGTAAACCTGTGCAAAGTAGAATAGAGCCAAAACCTAATCGGTTGTGTCTGTTCTTAAAAATGTCAGCCCTGTTTCATTTTGTGATTTGGAGTGAGAGTCTTGCAATATAGGAGTACTATCAAACTCATACGAAACTGATGTTCACACCGGGATCCATTTGTATAACTTACATATAATCTGGAATCTGAACATACTTTCTTATTTTTGGAAACATAGAAAATTGTTGTATTACTTGACAAAAATTTGAATGAGTAAATTCAACATAATATCCATTTGCGTGATTTGCTTCAGCATTTTACAGAACTTATATAATTTTGTTTTTGTTAAGATCTTGAAAGCATGTGCATTTTACAGAACCTAGTAGTATCATTTTACACGAATCTATAGAGTGTATTGGGCCAAGTTTTTTAACGGGCGGGCAATGAGAGATCTGTTTACGACGGTTACCGCAAATCCTGGTATTTTACCACCTAGATGAATCTAGCTCATTTTCCCCGAATATAAAGATTAAATATGTTTTGTACCCAAAATTATACATGAATAAGACGATGTCTGAATGGTGACGAACCGGGTTCTATCAATGGCTATTTTTTTTAAAATAATACATTTTTTAAATCAATTTCATGAATATTACGCGAAAAAGGGAAATTACAAATCTAACGTGGTGTCGTTTTTTGAGAAAACAACCAGACCCGGTCGTTTTTTAATAGCCGACGGGCCGGTCAGAGGATTGGCAGCCAGCTAGTCGTTTTTTCAAAAACCGACAGGCCCTATCGTTTTTCAACTCACGACGAGACATGATCGGCTTATCAAAAGCCGACGGGCTATGTCATTTATTGAATCGCCGACGGCTGCATGGATCATGCACACTGCTGGGCTAATCCAGCCGTTTAGAGTTTATCACTCGCCGGTAGAATCCCGTCACTATTTCGCGCCGTTCTTTTCTCCGCTAGTATTTCTCCCGCCATTTTTTCGCGCCGTTTATCTCCCACCACTTCTTCCCGCTGTTTTCTCCCGCCACTCTTTCGCGCCGTTTCTCTCCCGCCATTTCTTCCCGTTGTTTTCTCCCGCCAATTCGTACTAGTTGCCCCTATAAATACTGGCACCGAGATGGTATCTCTCCACCCTGTTCTTCCTCTTTTTCTCACATTTCCTTCCCCTCTCCATCATGAGTGTGTCATGTTTGGACCCAGAGTATAGGCCTACGAAGGTGAAAGATGCCAGGTTGCCGCAAGGGGTGACACACGAGCGCTGTTGGTGCGGCCATCTCGCGAAGGTCAAGGAGTCGATCGATTTCTCCACTTGCATGGGCATGAAGTTTTTTATGTGTCCCAACTACGACGCAAGCCCGCCCCGGTGATGCCTCCAAGTGTAAAGATTTGTAGAACAGCAGCAAGTTTCCCTTAAGTGGATCACCCAAGGTTTATCGAACTCAGGGAGAAAGTGGTCAAAGGTATCCCCTCTCAAGCAATCCTGCAATCAAGATAAAAGAAGTCGCTTGTGTTCCCAACACTCCCAATACACTTGTCAGGTGTATAGGTGCACTAGTTCGGCGAAGAGATAGTGAAATACAAGTGGTATAGATAATTATAAGTGGTAACGATGATAGAAAATAGCTTGATGGCGTGGAAGAGATTAAAGGCAAACTGAAATAAAGATGGAAGCAAGAAAACATGTAACAGATCTAATTGCAAACGCTGTTTCAGTGCTTAGAAGCAAGGCCTAGGGATCATACTTTCACTAGTGAACGCTCTCATATAAATATATTCTTCTTTATGATACTACACTGAACTACTCTCCGGTTAGACACTCTAATCGTTGGTAGGGCTATAACAGCACACCTCAAAGTTCATCTTTCCTATCTAGGTAACCCCACACTATCACCTTGAGTACTAGATGAGTCCAACAAACACCACAATTTCATAAAGATATCCAACTCCAAATATAACTCATAACAAGTATTTGTAATCTCTAGTCTAAGTGCCACCATGGTGTGCACACTGTCAACTTCACACACATGGGGAGAGCAGAGATCTATTAAAGCACTTGAGTAACATGGTAGATCTACTTGATTACAAAGCTCATGACCACAACAAGATCATGCATAGATAGAGAGATGAACACATAGCTACCGGTAGAACCCTTAGCCTCGAGGAAGAACTACTCCCTCATCATCATGGGAATCAGCAACGGTGATGAAGATGGTGGTGGAGATCGATGGAGATGGCTCCGGGGGCACTTCCCCGTCCCGGCAGGGTGCTGGAACAGAGACTTTCTGTCCCCTGAATCTCCCCTTTGGTGGCGGCGGCACTCTGGAACTTTTCGTGGCTAGAGCCTTGACGATTTAGGGTTTTCGCATCGGGAGGGTTCTTATAGGCGAAGAGGCAAGGTCGGTGGGCGGCCAGGGGGCCCACACCACCTGGTGGCGCAGCCAGGGCTAGCCTATGCCACCACATGGTGTGGCCACCCTATGGCCCCTCTCCGTCTCGTCTTCTGGCTCTGTGAGTCTTCCGGTAAAATATTGACTTTGGCTTTTGTCCCGTCCAATTCCAAGAATATTCATTTTCTGACTTTCCTGGAACCAATAACAATAGAAAACAGGCAACTGGCACTGTGGCATCTTGTTAATAGGTTAGTCCAAGAAATCATATGAAAAGTACTCCAAAGTGTGGACAAAACATAAGAAAGTAGATAAAACTAAGCATGGAACATCAAAAATTATCGATACATTTGCAATGTATCACCCGGCAAGCAAGTTTGTCGTACAAGAGGCCTCCGGTATGTTCCCAAAGCATGGTTAATATGAGCCATTTATGTTATCATGTGTTCTTTTATTTATTCCATTGATTTGCTTGCAGTCTCCTCCTCCACTTTGCAAGTGGTACCATTGGATTGACACAGAGCAGCCAACTTGGGCCAAGAAAGAGTGTCATAATAGGAACCGAGCTGCGTGGGCTGCCTTTCACGAAGAGGAACATGCTGAAAGGATGGCCGAAGAGGAGAAGAAGGAATGGGAGAGAGAAATGAAAGAATTCCGAGCAGAGTAAGCTCGAAACCGCGAGCTAAATAGGAAGAGAAGGGAGGAAGAAGAGCGGCAGGAACAAGTGCGCAAGGAGGCCCGTGAGGCGGAAATAAAGAGATTAAGAGAAAGAGCTGCCGAGGCGCGGACGACAAAGGAACGTGGGGACAAGACCGGAAAGTACCCGCGCTGGACTCAGGGAAGGTAGACGTATGTCTCAGTACGGATGTATCTTAATTTCGGTTGTAGTGTCCCGATGTATCTTAATTTCAGTTGTAGTGTCTTGATGTATCTTAATTTCATTGTAGTGTCTTGATGTAACTTCATTTCAGTTATAGTGTCATGATGTATCTTCATTTCAGTTATAGTGTTGTGATGTATCTTAAATTCAACATGTCAGTTAATTTCGGAGACAATGTATCTAAAATGTTTCTCGCCGAAATGCTTCCCGTCAAAATGTTTCCCACCAGAATGTTTCCCGCCGGAATGTTTCCCGCCATAATATCTCCCGCCAAAATGTTTCCCGTCAAAATATCTCCCACCAAAATGCTTCCCGCCAGAATGTTTTCCGCCAAAATGCTTCCCGCCAAAATGCTTCCCGCCAAAATGTTTCCCGCCCAATTATTTCCCGCCATTTTTTATTCGTTTACCCTATAAACCCCCTCCCCACGCAGTTGTTTAAGCAAAGCCAACCTGTTTTTAGCCAATATGTTTCCTGGTTTTCCCTACGGTCGTAGTTTCGAGACAAACATGTCCATCTACCTTTTTTATTTGGCTAGGAACTTTACGATAGACAACAATCCAGCTCCATTGGAGGAACTCATTGCTAGTGATTGTCTCCTCACTGAGCAGGGTGAGGGATTGCGTAGAAAAGGGTGGCCGAAGAGGACTCTAGAGGAGATACAGCAAGAGCTTCTTCAGATCAATGCTAGGTGGGGCAAGCAAAGATTCTTTAACGAAGAGGCAAGGCAGCAGAATGTCACGCTCCCTTGGATTTGGATTGAAGAGAGCGAAGACTCCGACGATCACTTCATGCCGCTGGTCGGTGGTACCAGGGATAGAGCAGAGCGTGACAAGGCCGAGGCCAAGAAGAGCAATTACAAGCTAGAAGAGAGTGAAGATGAAGATGATATATTCATGACGCCTGCCGTTGGGACTAAGTGGAGAGCTGAGTGGAATGAAAGGTTGGCCAAGAAGAAGGGTAAAGGCGAGGCGTCGTCAAAGGGTAAGGCAAAGGCATCATCGGTCGAGGCATCGTCGAAGGGTAAGGGCAAGAAGAGTAGGCCATGAAGAAGTTATCGTCGAAGGGTAAGAGCAAGCCATGAAGAAGGCATCGTCGTAGGGATAGACAGAGCTCTTATTTATGTACCGCAAGTTATGTTGAACTGTGTTGCAAGCTATGTTGAAGTGTTTGTCGAATAAAAAATATTTATCGAAAGGTGTCTCATACATAGACAGATACAAGATACAAGTCTCATACATAGATAGATATCACTACCACCGGTCACGAGGTTGCCCTGGCATCAGTGAACTCCATCCGTACCTTCTAGGAGGCCCCACATTACGGGGAGGTAGAGTTGACCCGTCACCCTGAGTCTGTGTATCCTGTGTGGGGAAAGGTGGTGGAGTCTGCTGTGTCTGATACAGTCCAAACCAGTCAACCTGATCCTGCTGAGTCTGCTGATCCTCCTCATTAGTCGCCCACGAACCCATTGAGGACATGCTTGGGTCTCCATATCCTCCTGCCATGTAAAAATATTAAGTACTCAAGGATTATACACTACATGTAACCAAACTAGATAGGAAAATGCGTACCCTCAGGACAGCCCATGAATGGGACTTGCGGCTGCTACTGTAGCCACCGGTCAAAAGTAAACTGCGGCTGCTGCTGCTGCCACTGGTCGAAAGTAAACTGCTGTTGTTGCTGCTGTTGCTGCCACGCTGAGCCTCCAACCTGGTCGGGAGGTGGTGCTCTTGGTGTCTCCTGCTGTTGCTATCACGATAAGCCTCCAGCCTGGTCTGGAGGTGGTGCTCTCGGTGTCTCCTGCTGTGAGCGTGGACGAGGCCCGTGGCGGATAGGTGCAGTCGGTGTCTCCTGCTGCGGCCGCCCCGAGCCTCGGAGTAGTGTCTGGTTTGCACGCGGTGTGCGCTCCTGCGTGGAGTGACGTGGCGGGCGAGCCTGCATGGAGTGACGCGATGGGCCCTCCCCCATGGAGTGACGCGGTGGACGATGTGCTGCTCGGTGCTGAAGGACGTCTGAAACGTTCGTGCATGTGATGGTCGCATAGATACTCTTTAGTCTTTCCTCGACACGCTTGACAAAGGACTGAGCTTGCTGACGTGGTACTAGAAGAGGAGCGGACGAGAGCGAACGTCCCCACTGATTCACTTCAGTCTCTAGCTCCCATGTCATATCGGCCTGCATTTGTATAGTAGATAAGTACACATTATGTAGACTACCAAGTCCAATAACGAATAAAAGTGTATTTACCGCTGATTGTCTAGGCTCTATAGTTGACTAGCTAGGGTATCTTTCATCATCATGTGCATGGTGTACTGTACGCAACCGTGTCATGCTCATGTACCTGTGTAAGTATGCACGGAATAGCTCCATATCAAATGCAGGAGCGGTCCACACATCAGTTGTTGCATTCTGCCAACCATTGATATAAATATTAACCCATTGAAGACACTGATTTGCGCTTCTGTTAGTACCCTTCCGAGAGTACCTACAATTAGATTTTGTAAGTATACAATCACTGTAGAATTATAGATACATAATATATTAACTTACATATGCATGTGAAAGGGGCTCCTTCGGACGTGGAGGATCTACCATCTGGCAAAGACCGAATTGCCTCATGACCCTCAGTTGAGACATCTCCTCCACCTGACAATCGAAGATGATCTTTGATTTAGTCAGCCAGTAGTCCTCATCTCTAGTACACATAATAGATAACCCGCCGAAATATCTTGCGGCTGTCTCAGCTATCGTGTACGGCTCTCAAATGACCGATTCCTCCTTCAACGTGTCGAACTGCTCGCTGAATGCCGGGTAGCAGCGGGTTACCTGATCTCCCGCGAAACGATACTATTGGACAAAATAGTTGTTAGTTTCCTTCATAGTGCAATATGGACAATGCAATTAACTAAACTTGTTAACTTACCTTGCTACGTGTCTGATGTGTACCGAATGTAGGCATGTCAATTCTCTCATGGTTAAACAGTAGATCGGACTCATAGACAACGGGTGCCTGTCCCGAGATGATAACCGCTTGATTCTTTGCTACCTCCGGGCGGCCGATAGGGAACCTCTCCCATGACCACAGCTACAGCAATAGTGGGCATCCTAGCAAGGCAGATCTTTGTTTGGTTAGCGTACAACCCGTGCACATACCTCGGTATGTTGCTGCTAAGACAGCAGAACCCCTGCTCCACTATGTGATGTCGTTCTGGCATGTCGCCTCCGCGATCTCTCTAGCATAGCGGATGTAGCGCACACTGATGGTTGAGATGTGGTTCTCGGTGAACATCACCTTCCCAAGAAGCCACATTAAGTACGCCTCCAGGCTGCATGTAATTTGTGGGTCAGTCATCGAAATGGCTGGGTACCCAAACTTCTGTATCTGCATTGGTTAATAGAAGAAGTTTTAGCATCATGTGATATGAAAATAGGTGTGTCAAATATGAAGATACTGAGTAGCAAACGAACCTGATAGTTCTGCAACCAATCAAATTTGGGTCCATGATTTTCATACGTGAACTCCGGAACTCCATCACAGATGCCATAGAATCGTTGGGCCATTTCTTGGACCCAACGCCGGTGCATCCATCGGGCCCATTGGCACTCCTGCCAACAGCAGTCCCAGCAAGAATGAGACATCCTACAGTGTAGGAGCCATCTCTCCCCAGCGGAAGTGGAAAGTGTGAGTCTCGGGCCGCCATCGATCCACTAAGCAGGTGAGCAACGACCCGTCGTAGCCCATGCATGTGGTCTGAAAGCCATGTTTTCGTACTTCTATCTCTTGCGTATGAGTGGCCTTAACCAGACGCACAAATAGCTTCTTGAATAGGTTCATCAGGGCCTTGTTCCTGAACTATGAGAAAAAGTTAGCCCCTAGATGCCGCATGCACCAACGACTCTGCATATCTAGCCATGGAGTTGGTTCATCAGGAGCAGGCTGAGTCAGCTTTCTTATTGCGCTGAGTATACCCAGAAGCCTGTCATGAAGGACGCATACATTCTATACATCCCTCACAATTGCTATCTTCAGCTGCCTGAAAAACCATACCCAACTCTCGGTGTTCTCGCTCTCCACGAAAGCAAATGCAAGTGGAACAACTTGATTGTTCCCGTCTTGACCTATGGCAGTCAAGATCTGGCCCCTGTACTTGCCAGTGAGAAATGTACCATCCACACAAATGACTGGTCGACAGTGAGTGAAAGCTTCTGTGCATATAGCAAATGAGAAGAACACTCGATGCAACACCCTCAAATTGGGTTCTTGAGACAATGTAAAGTGTTGGATGTCGATGTATGTGCCTGGATTCCTAGCCTGCAGTGTCTGCAGCATCCGAATAACACAATCGTATCCATCTCGAAACGAACCAAATCTTGTCTCCAGTGCTCTCTGCTTAGTCCTCCAAGCCTTTCCGTAAGAAATATTATAGCAAAATCTGACAACAATTTTGTTGATGATAGCTTTCACCACCATGGCTTTGGTCTCCACTATCTTAGTGTATAACCGTCTAGCCAGGAGGGTTGACGTGAGATTACGATGGTCTTGAAGGACATTGTAAAGTTGACATGTGTGCTGCACAACATCGCTAACCTTCCAGTTGGTGTCATACTGATGACGATGGGCATGAACCCTGGCCGGACATCCGGCTGCCTCGCAAACCAAAGTCAAATATTGTTGGGATGACACCTTCATTTTGAAACCTGTTGCGTGGACAATGCCCACTCAACGATTTCTTCCTGCAGATGCCTCTTTCTAGGATATAATGCACCCATGGAGATGTTGTTTGCATGATAGTGCTACGAGGTATCATGTCCATCGTTCACATTCATTGCTGCTGTGTGGTCTTCATTCCATGATGCCGGAATAGGTTGGTCCTCTTGATCAGACTCAGCGGAATCATAAGAGCTATCACTGTAGCCTTCTGAATCTTCGGCTTCCATCTGATCTTGCAACCAACCTTCGTGTATCTCGTCCTTATCGACCTCACCACTGAAAATATCTTCTCCTGTCCCTTGACTACCTTCAGCTGATTCATGTCCACCATCCTCGGTGTGTGCAAAACTACTCTGACCAGGTTCATGACTACCACCATCGGTGTGTGCATAACTACTCTGACCAGGTTCATAACCACCACCACCATCTTGGCCTTGACTGCTCTGGTCATGATAGTAGCCATGACCACCTTTGGCTTTGGCTTGACTGCTCTGCACATGTTCATAACCACCACCAGCATGGTGTGTCTGACTACTCTGGCCCTGATCATAAACAGGCTCTTTCGCCACAGGAAGCACTAAGACAGTGGGGTTAACTACCCTATGCAGACATGCTTTCACCCATTTGACCCATTTAGCTTTCTCTTCTATCGGTCTCAAAAAAATCAGGTTTAATCCTTGACTTAGTCCATAATACATGCACATCGACAGTATGGGTCGAAGGGAGCCCTAAACGAGTAGATAACCAATCCTTTAACTCAATAATGGATATTTTTTAAGGATCCTGGAGCACTTCATCAATACAATAAAAATCGATCAAATCAACTCCATGCTGGTTTCTTTTGACGACACCGTCACTATAGTAGAACCTAAACACTACATTATTGGACATAACTTCCAACCTAAAAAATACCACAATTTGTCAAATGCCCGTACAGTGGCAGATTTTAGCCCACAAATATACTAATAATCCTATAACCGAATAATCTTGCATAGCCCGCAAATATACTTATAATCCTATAGCCGAATAATCTGGCAGCTAACATACCACATCGAGAACTACCGATAAAATAAACATACACAAATGACTGTAGTTAGCAAGAAATTAGGGTTTACCTTTGAAGCGTGCAAAATCCTGTTGTGCAGCTGCCTCAACTCAACGGATCGACAACCCCCACTCAAGAACATCTGTCTCCACTCAAGCTGCACCCCCAGCCTCCACCATAGTCATTGTCTTTCAAGAACTCCGCCAAAACCCTCTAAAAAATGCCTCAAATCACTTCATCAGACTATCCCATTAGTAGATCGAAACTCTACTAACTGTCTAATATATTTCAGCAGCAACTATTGGTGGAAAACGGTGCAAAACTGAGCTCCAAATCGGTGCATCTCGCGTAGGAAGAAGAACAACAAGAAGAACATGAGAGAGAGCGAAGGAGGAAGAATGGCACCATCGGGGCGGGGCTGGGCTGGGTGCGGGGATAAGAACGCAGCTTGTATGCGCCTCAAAAGACGACGGCAACTCATCTGCGCCTTAAAAGACGACGCACCCTGTCGGATTTTTAGAAACCGACGCGCCTCATCGGTCGCTGTTCAAAAGACGACGCGACCTGTCGCTTTTTTGAGTTACGACGCGGAGCGCTTTCCACCTACAGCCCGGCCGGGTGGGGTCTGTCGTGCTCCTTTCGGCGCCTCAAAAGACGGCTCGGGCCGGTCGGATGTTCAAACAACGACATGATCTTGTCGTTTTCTCAAAAAACGACACCACGTTAGATTTGTAATTTCCTTTTTCGTGTAATTAATTAAAAAAGTGTATTATTTTAAAAAAATTAGTCTATCAATGCACCTCCTTTTCATTTCACTCTCTCCGTTTCATAATATAAAATATTTTAGCTTTGTGAACTGAGCGTATATAGATTTTTTTAGTGTCTATGGTCACACGGAACCTACATACAAAAGATGACTAGGTACACTCATTTGATAAATCTAAAATATCTTATATTATGAAACAGAGAGAGTAACACTACAGGAATGGATGAATACGTCGACGGCCAAACGTCGGGGCCGTCAGCGTAGACCGTGACCAGCCTACCTCGCTAAGCAGTCGTTGGCGTAGAATTGCCCTTGACGTATCCTATACTACACCGACGGGTGCCCTCGGCGTAGCCTATGCCGACGGCTGCCCTCGGCGTAGCTATTTTTCCTTTTATCTCATTAAATTTTGAAAAATCATAACTAAATCATCTTAATTCGGAAAAATACAAATAATATATCAAAATTTGCAGAAAAATAAGATCTATCTATCCAAACTCAAATAGTACACATTTATAAGTAAAAATTAAGTGAAATACAAAACATTATATATAGTTTAAAACGGGCTTAAAAAATTTAAAAACGATCCAAACAATGCGAAACCTTCGCGTGGTGTCATATTATGTGACATCGTTATAAGGAAAAATATCAAACTTGGTATATTGATTATGTCTCAAAAAACCTTCACAAAATGACCTATCTCATTCGAGGTTTTTTGGCTTTCGGGTCAAATGACCAATGTTATGGCTAGAATCAAGGCATAGTTTGTGATAATGTGCCTATATTGTGTATACATGTGCATTATGGGATGGCGAACAATGTTGCAGGAGGAAGTTTTATTTTTCATCGCACCAAAAAGCCATTTTCCATTTTCCGAGTGCAAAAACTGACGGTTTTGTGAAGCAACCACGAAATGACTAATTCAAAATGCTACCACCAAATTTTTACAAAATACTATACTACCTTGCATGAACAATGTTCTAACAGGGGGATCTCAAACCTTTCCGTCTATCCCTGGTGAAAAAGATAAATTCCTGCCGAATCGGTAGGAAGTGGGTCAGATATGAACTACAGGTACATGATCCGATGCTCATGTGTTTTTTACAATAATCATTTTTAGGTTCACAATATGCTATTTTATCAAAGATCCAAAGCAAGTTTAGTGAGGCTCGGCCCTAAGCTAAGAATCTTCATGCCCGTCGTTCGACAAAGTTTGACAATAGTTTAAAACGGGCATAAAAAATTCAACAACGATTGAAACAATGCAAAACCTTCGCGTGGTGTCATATTTTGTGAAATAGTTACAAGAAAAAATATCAAACCTCCTATATTGATTATGTCTGAAAAACGTTCACAAAATGACCTATCTCATTCGAGGTTTCTTGGCTTTCGGGTCAAATGACCAATGTTATGGCTAGAATCAAGGCATAGTTTGTGATAATGTGCATATATTGTGTATACATATGCATCATGGGATGGCGAACAATGTTACAGGAGGAAGTTTTATTTTTCATTGCACCAAAAAGCCATTTTCCATTTTCCGAGTGAAAAAACGGACGATTTTTTGAAGCAACCACGAAATGACTAATTCAAAATGCTACCACCAAATTTTTACAAAATACTATACTACCTTGCATGAACAATGTCCTAACAGGGGGAACTCAAACATTTCCGTCTATCCCTGGTGAAAAAGACAAATTTCTGCCGAATCGGTAGGAAATAGGTCAGATATAAACTACAGGTACATGATCCGATGCTCATGTTTTTTTACAAAAATCATTTTTAGGTTCACAATATGCTAATTTATCAAAGATCCAAAACAAGTTTAGTGAGGCTCGGCCCCGAGCTAAGAATCTTCATGCCCGTCGTTCGACAAAGTTTGACGATAGTTTAAAACGGGCATAAAAAATTCAACAATGATCGAAACAATGCAAAACCTTCGCGTGGTGTCATATTATGTGACATAGTTACAAGGAAAAATATCAAACCTGTTATATTGATTATATCTGAAAAACCTTCACAAAATGACCTATCTCATTCGAGGTTTTTTGGCTTTCGGGTCAAATGACCAATGTTATGGTTAGAATCAAGGCATAGTTTGTGATAATGTGCCGATATTGTGTACACATGTGCATCATGGGATGGCGAACAATGTTGAAGGAGGAAGTTTTATTTTTCATCGCACCAAAAAGCCATTTTCCATTTTCCGAGTGCGAAAACGGATGGTTTTGTGAAGCAACCACGAAATGACTAATTCAAAATGCTACCACCAAATTTTTACAAAATACTATACTACCTTGCATGAACAATGTCCTAACAGGGGGATCTCAAACCTTTCCGTCTATCCCTGGTGAAAAAGACAAATTCCTGCCGAATCGGTAGGAAGTGGGTCAGATATGAACTACAGGTACATGATCCGATGCTCATGTTTTTTACAAAAATCATTTTTAGGTTCACAATATGCTAATTTATCAAAGATCCAAAACAAGTTTAGTGAGGCTCGGCCCCGAGCTAAGAATCTTCATGCTCGTCGTTCGACAAAGTTTGACGATAGTTTAAAACAGGCATAAAAAATTCAACAACGATCGAAACAATGCAAAACCTTCGCGTGGTGTCATATTATGTGACATAGTTAAAAGAAAAAATATCAAACAATCTATATTGATTATGTCTGAAAAACCTTCACAAAATGACCTATCTCATTCGAGGTTTCTTGGCTTTCGGGTCAAATAACCAATGTTATGGCTAGAATTAAGGCATATTTTGTGATAATGTTCCCATATTGTGTATACATGTGCATCAGGGGATGGCGAACAATGTTGCAGGAGGAAGTTTTTATTTACATCGCACCAAAAAGTTATTTTCCATTTTCCGAACACAAAAAAGGGGAGTTTTGTGAAGCAACCACCAAATAGCTAATTTAAAATCTACCACCATATTTTACAAAAAAACTAGACCACCTTATATGGACAATGTGCCAATAGGGGGATGTGGAACCTTTTCGTTCACCCCTGGTGAAAAAGACAAATTTCTACCGAATCGGTAGGAAGTGGGTCAGATATGAACTACATGTACATGATCCGATGCTCATGCTTTTTTACAAAAATCATTTTTAGGTTCATAATATGCTATTTTATCAAAGATCCAATGCAAGTTTAGCGAGGCTCGGCCCCGACCTAAGAATCTTCATGCCCGCCGTTCGACAAAGTTTGACGATAGATTAAAACGGGTATAAAAAATTCAAAACGATCGAAACAATGTGAAACCTTCGCGTGGTGTCATATTATGTGAGATAGTTACAAGTAAAAATATCAAACTAGGTATATTGATTATGTCTGAAAAACCTTCACAAAATGACCTATCTCATTCAAGATTTCTTGGCTTTAGGGTTAAATGACCAATGTTATGGCTAGAATCAAGACATAGTTTGTGATAATGTGTCCATATTTTGTATACATGTGCATCATGGGATGGCGAAAAATATTGTAGGAGGAAGTTTTCCTTTTTGTCGCATCAAAAAGCCATTTTCCATTTTCCGAGCGTAAAAAGGGGTATTTTGTGAAGCAACCACCAAATAGCTAATTCAAAAATGGGGGGGGGGGGTTGTGATAAGTTGATATGGATATCATATTTAGATTCCTTTCATTTTTCTGATCAATTTAGACATATTATTTATCAAATTACGATTTATGAATTTAAAGATATTAATTATTCCATATTAAATAGAAAAATAGAAAAAGTAAAATTATTATATTTTTATTTGAATTCAATAGTATTTTTTTTGAATCAGTAATATTTTTACTTATTCATTGTTGTTTACTTAAATAAGTGTTTGTAGTTTCAAAAATAAAAACATGTGACATAATGATATAAGAGTTAATATGATTGATATCATAGTATTGACAACTAGGTACAAATTTCTCCGCGGAAACTGATTCGGAAGGAACTGAGAAGTTAAGCGTGCTGTAGGATGGATGACCGAGCGGGAATTGTTAAAGACTGCAATTTGATCAAAGATTAATTGTAATTAGTGTTAAAAATGTTCTAGGCGAGAGATTAACAATTCAAACAATTCAAAGATTTAAAAAAGTTGAGAAAAAATTAAAAAAAATCGAAAAAATTGATTTTTTTAATTTTTTTACAACCCGTCGTTATTATGCCGATGGGGCCATGCCGATGGCAAAACCGTCGGCGTAGCATACGCCGACAGGCAAAAGTGCCTCCGCTGAGCTTTGCCGAGGAGGCTACGCCGAAGGCCTACGCCGACGGCTTTTTGCCCTCGGCGTAGCGTGCCGTTCCTATAGTGTAATAAAGAGGCAGAAAAATTAGAAGAGCGCTTGGGACTCATCTTGATGTCTCACCGCCACTTCATATATTAGAGTGATTTCATTTGCCCATTGCATGCTACTCCCTCTGTTTTAAAATATAAATATTTTAGCTTTATGAAATGAGTGTATTTAAATTCCTTTTAATGTGTAGGTTCGCTTCAAAACTACATAAATCTATACACTAAAATGGGTCTAAACACACTTCTTTCACAAAAGAAAAACATCTTATATTTTCAATTGGAGGGAGTACTTAATTACCCTTTGAACGTTTAAATTCAAATTTATCCAAGATATTTATGATGGTTACAGAATTATATAGGTACAAAACTGGAGCCTGGCCTGATATCGGGCTTTACGGTCAGGAATGTTGGGCCAGGCTGCCCATGCCTACGCATCGTTGTAACGTGTAATGCCAAAAGGGCAAAAAAATATTATCAGGGAGATCAAAGGGAAACCAATGCAAGGCGTCCAGAGAATCTGAGAAGCTGCAATTAAAATATGTGGCAGGTACAAATTACAGAAAGGCCCACAGCATAAAGAACCCTAGCAAAACTAGAGAAAACAGCAAGGGGCCTCTCTCTTGCAAAAAACACACTTCGGACAAAAACATAAAAAGCAATCGGGTCCTCAAGTGCCTCCGCCACCGTTCTCCGGCGACCTCCAGCCAACGGCGAGATCGAGTGAGTCTCTTGCTCGTGACGCTCCACTAACAGGAGAAGAAGCACCATCGCCGGCCGCCAGGCAATCCGCGGGGACACACCACTTGCTGACGGCGAGGCGTCGAGCACCGACGGTGAGCTTCGAAGAAGGGCCTCTGATGGAGGTTGAAACCCTAGGCCGCCCTTCGGCCAGAACGGGCAGTGGCCCAGCAGCCACGCCACCAAAGGACTGATGCGAAGAAGATCTTGCGGCCGCAGCTTCAAGAAGAGCCAGATCACCACAGCAATCCTAGCAGCTCTCCAGTCCATCTCTCCCTCGCCTCCAAGGCCGGCCAAGAGGGGGAACCGAGTTGTAGGGGCGCCGAGGTAGCACCAGCAGCGCAAGATGTAGAAGCCCGCCACAAGCTCCTTCTTCATCACCTCCCACCTTGGGACCAGATCGAAGGAGGAACCCGCAGACCGCCTGATGTCGCGCCACTGCATCAGCACGTACGAGCCTAACCTCCTTTCCGAAGTAAGGGCCACCGCATCGTCGCGCTTCCTCGCCTCGCTGCCACAGCCGGCCAGACTAAGCACCGCAACACTATGTCCCCACCTTGCAAGGAGGTCAGCATCCCACATATTATTAAGGGAGCGGCGGTCTTCTCCTTGCAAGCTTGCTCCGACCATAGGGGCCAAGAAATCAGGAAGAAGAGCCCAAGACAGATCGAGATCTGGGCAGGATCTCTCTGTCTCCGCTCCACCTACTGGGCAAGTAGCCCAAGACCGGCATATAGCCAAATCAAAATAAAACTAGAACTACTCCGACGTCCCCCTAGCGCCGCCACCCACCGGCTACTCCGGCGAGGGGGCCAAAGGGGAGACCTGGTGCTGCAGGAGCGACTCTCAAAGGGGGAGGTGGGAGAGGACCCTCGAGGACGGTTTCCGAGAGTCCGCGGCTCTCTTCCAGTCCGCTGGACTCTCTCCTTGCCAAAATGTAGTGTATATAAGATTTTTTTAATTTAAAATAATATAATTTGATCAAGTATGTAGAAAACATATCAATATTTAGAATACAAAATCAATGCAATGAGATTCATCATAATGTATATTTATGTATTGTATACATTTGGCATTATAAGTACTACTCCGTTCCAATATATAAGCCTTTTTAGATAGCTAGTTTAGCTTTTTAAAAAGGCTTACATTTCGGAACCGAGGTAGTAGTACACTATAAATAATGTTCTCAATAAACTTGGTTAAAGCTGATGAAGTTTGACTTTGAAAAAACCTTATACACTATATTATGGCAAAGTGGTAGTGTGATCTTAAAGGAGATAACAAAGCGGTAGGAAGAGTTTCAGGGAGGTGGTTCTCATCCACGAACGGCAAGAAGCTAACGGAGACGCACATCATCTACTAGCTAGAACAGCGACTACCTTAAATTTTACTCCGTAGACAAGGTGATTTAATGATCCATTACTAATGTGGGAACCCTTCTACTAAACATTCTGTGTGTGATGGAGTAGAAAAAAAAGAGATCGAGTTGGTATTGTTGAGACTCTAATTGCTACCAGGCGGGCGCGAGGAAGAAGACAGTGTTGACAGCGAGAGGAGAGAGCGGACCAGAGCTAGGTACGCTTACGTCAAGGTCACGACGTCACCCGTGCGGACGTAATTTGTGACCTGTGCAACCAACGCAGGCATAGTCTGGTCCTGGTCCGTGCTACTGGTACAGCTTTATTATTGTACTCCTAGGTTCAATGGAGTTGGACGAACTGGACATGAGTCTTAATGCCACGTTGACGCGCTAGACTTGGTGCATGGAAGAGCTCCTGGCCTCCTGCCTACTGCCGGTCCGGTAGTTATGTAGGGTCTTTATAACTAACGACTTTGCTATAACTAAAAGGTGCTACTCCAAATTAGATGTAAATACTCTCGAGGTCCCGAATTAGATGTCCAAGAACATGTATATAGATACATGTAAGTTTAGACAAAACTGATACTACATCTAATTTGGGACAGAGAGTGGTATAGAGAAAACGTTGTTGTAAAGAGTGTATGTTTATACTCCCCGATTCAAATTAGTTACTCAAATTAGTCTAGAAACGTATAAATTATCTAGACACGTTTTAGTATAAGATACATGTGAATCTAGACAAAGTTGAGTCAATTAATTTAAAACAAAGAGTATTTGTTTCTGTAACTAGAAAACCGATTATGAGATGCAACTCAATTTACCGTAATTAATTTGGTGAATTATCGGTTTGGTACACCACATATTCCGCGTGGTACTCTTGAGCTCGACGTCGATGCGCTGCTTTTCTTCTGTGTGGACTGATATACTCTGTCGCTAAACCAGCCACAAAGAAATTATTACTCATATACCTATCTGCCTGGAGATCGATGTACACACCGCCGGGTGTTTCCATGACGAAAATGGCTTGTGTAAAACACAACTACACGTGCATCACACAAGTCCACCGTCCCATTATACAGTCATACAGCTCGATGGCCATGTGCATCGTCTGGAGTGCTTCACTGCTCATTCTGTCACGGTTGGGACATGTCCCACAGGGATTTGAGCGCATGCTGTCCATTTTAGTAGAGTGAGGACAAGGCTCCATGTTTCCATGCCTACATCAGCCTTGTCACGTACGACAATCACTTTTCGTTTCTTTCCTACATTAGGCCATACGCTGACGTCTTTCCAGCATGGTGTATTTTTGTCGACAATATCAATTTTACAGATAACTCCAAACCCATTTGTTGGGATCCTTGAAAGGCGTAACATCCAACGTTAAAGTTGTGAAGAATGGCGAGATGAACCCAGGGATCAAAGGAACTGAGAAAGATCAGCCATGTGTGTGTGTGTGATGGATTCTTCAAAGTTCGGTTTCTATATTTCTTCTGATGCTATAGTTAAGCTGAAGGGGTACGAATTTCGCTTCCAGTTAGAGCCAGAGGGTTACATTCCAGAACGTGAGTTTGTGCCTTGTGTGTGGAGGAGGGGAGATGATGATCCAGAAGACGGGGCAAATGGTAAATCCATGGAGGATCCTATGGATACGTCGGAAACTAGTCATGATTCCCAGGTGGATGGGGCTGGTTCGTCTACAGTGCCACAGGGGCAAGAGACTTCAGCACCGTCCTTAGGCCGGGTTGTCAGTTGGTGGTTGCGGTCACGCCGTATAATGCTAATCCTACTAGTCCTCGTGGTATGGAAATCGTGGCTGCATTGCCAACAGATTCACCCCTTCGAACGAAGGTTGCTTCGGTCTCTCCGCGTGTTTCACAAGCTCAGCTTGTTGAGGCTCTCCAGGCTGCTTTCGAGTTGGCTGACTGGCCTAGGATGGCAGCTACTGCGAGGTCGAGGCCCAATGTTTTGGTTTGACCAATTCCTCGGGTTGCTTATCAGTCGGTGATTCAGGAGGTTGATACGGTGGCGTGTTCGCGAAAGCTGGCCCGGGAGGGGTCGGCTGACCGCGCTCTGGCGTGGGCGTGCAAATAACTCCAAACCAATTTGTTGGTATCCTTGAGAGGAAAAACATCCCAACGTTAAAGTTGTGAAGAATGGCGAGATGAACCTAGCGATCAAAGGAACTTAGAAAGATCAGCCATGTGTGTGTGTGTGATGAATTCTTCAAAGCTGGGTTTCTATATTTCTTCTAATGTTGTAATTAAGCTAAAGGGGTACGAATTCCGCTTCCGGTAAGAGCCAGAGGGTTACATTTCGGACTATGAGTTTGTGCCTTCTGTGTGGAGGAGGGGAGATGATGATCCAGAAGACGGGGCTAATGGTAAATCCACGGAGGATCCTATGGATATGTCGGAAACTAGTCATGGTTCTCAGGTGGATGGGGCTGGTTCGTCTATAGTGCCACGGGGGCAAGAGACTTCAATACCGTCCTCCTCTAGGCTTGGTTGTCAGTTGGTGGTTGCGGTCACGCCGTATAATGCTAATCCTACTAGTCCTCGTGGTATGGAAATCGTGGCTGCATTGCCAACAGATCCACCCCTTCGGGCGAAGGTTGCTTTGGTCTTGATGGCTCAATGCACGGCGCCCAAAAAAATGCTTGATGGCGGTGTTGATGTAGAGCTCGTTGGGAACCCCAAGAGGAAGGTATGATGAGCACATCAGCAAGTTTCCCTCAGTTATGAAACCAAGGTTTAATCAAACCCGTAGGAGCAAGGAAACACCTCAAAGGTGTTACTAGCTGAGCTTTGGCAGGGCGCACTACCGGTGCTAGTAGCAACGTGGAGACCTGCACAACACAACCACAGAACTTTGTCCCCAACTTGCGATGAGGTTGTCAATCTCACCGTGTTTTGCGGAAAACAAAGGATTAAACGTATCGAATGGAAAGAAGTAAAAGTTTGCAGAAAGTAAACACAAAGCAGTAAAAGATTGTAGATTGTATGTAAAGTAAAGGACCGGGATCTATAGTTCACTAGAGGTGACACTCCTTAAGATAGATAACATGCTGGGTGAACAAATTACAACGGGGCAATTGACAAACACCGAGAAAGCAATACATGCATATACTAATCATCTTGACTCCTTTGAGACTTGATTGGGCATTACAACATAATACATAGACCGCCATCTAACTGCATCTATGACTAATAATCCACCTTTAGGTTATCATCCGAACCCCCTCCAGTATTAAGTTGCAAGCAACAGATTATTGCTTTACGAACTGCGTGTAAAGTAAACAATACAATTGTTCTATGAACAAAAGATCGTTGTTTTCTCCCTAGTAGCAACAGCACATCTAGTACCTTAGAGATTTCTGTCACTTCCCCAGATTACCAGAGGCATGAACCCACTATCGAGCATAAATACTAACTCTTGGAGTTGCTAGCATCTACTTGGCCAAGATAGCTACTAACAACGGAAAGCATGCAAGATCTCAAATAACAAAGACATGATAGAATCAATAACCAATCTGAAATAGCATCTCAATATCCATCGGATCCCCGCAAACACAATATGTATGAATTACAAATATATGATGTTGATCATGAACGGAGCTCACAAGATCTAAACATGAAAGCACAAAGGAGGAGAAACCAGCCATCTAGCTACTACATGGATCCGTAGTCCAAGGATGAACTACTCACGCATCACACCGGAGGCTTGCATGGTGATGAAGAAGGCCTCCAGGGTGAATTCCCCTCTCCGGCAGGGTGCCGGGAAGAGCTTCAGATCCCCCCGATCTAGGGACAGAGACGACGGAGGCTACAGACTCTTTCGTGGATTTTTGATTGGGTCCTTAGGGTTTTCGTCCCGAGGGCAACTTATAGGCGGAAGGAGAGGCCGAGGGGGTGCCGGGAGCAGCCACACAACCCCCTGGCGCGGGCCAGGCCTGACCGCACGGCCAGGGGATGTGGTGGCCCTCTGGCCCCTCTCCATCTCGTATTCTGGCACTTGATCCCTTCCGGAAAATAGGCACTTTGGCTTTTGTCCCGTCCAATTCCGAGAATATTCATTTTCTGACTTTCCTGGAACCAAAAACAGCAGAAAACAGGCAGCTGGCACTGTGGCTCTTGTTAATAGGTTAGTCCAAGAAATCATATGAAAAGTACTCCAAAGTTGGAACAAAACACAAGAAAGTGGATAAAACCAAGCATGGAACATCAAAAATTATAGATACATTTGCAATGTATCAACATCCCCAAGCTTAACTCCTGCTCGTCCTCGAGTAGGTAAGTGATGAAAAGAATGAATAATTTTTGAGGTGACATGCACCATCAAAGACTTGATCAAAGTATTTGCAAAATATTCAAAGCTAGGATCATAGTACTTCAATCATAACATGAAAGACAAAGTTCTAGCAATAAGACAAAGAAACTATGATGCAACATGAAAAGGCACAAACAAAAGATTCATGAATAACAATGCTTTGCAAGACGCTTGTTTGTTTCACATAAAGAAAACATAGCATAATAGTATTCAGCTTGTCCCTCAATAGAGTAGCAAATATAAATGCATAGTACACCTTCAAAGTTCATAAGAGTGACTAGATACAATAGTTTAAAACAAGCAATATCAAGTTATGCATCAATCAACTAGTCTTGGGACAATGCACATAGAACTAAGAATGGCCACTATGCTCTCAAAGAAGGTGCATAAAGTTAGAAGGTGGAGACACAATATAATGGTGGAAGAAAGGCCTTTGTAAAAAGAAGTAGGGATTCAAGTCTCATAAAGAGCTTCCAAAAATTATGGTACTTATAGCTTTCAGCTCTCATTGCCCCTATAATAAGCATCTTGAAGGTGATTAAGGTTAAAGTGACACAACTAAGAGGATATGCTTGACAAGTTATAAACCGAAATCTCATGCCCCTTACTTACGAAGACCGATCCTCATGCTACTCAACTTTAGTCACAAGTAAGCTCTTATCATTGTAAGTATATGTGTATCATTAAGAACCGCCAACGGGGTACCCCTTGCACATGATACGAGAGCTTTCCCATAATCAAAATGACAAGGCAAGCAGACAATGAGCATCTCAGCGATCTTTTTATTTGCTATTTGCATAGCTTTTTATTGAGGATGCTTCATAGAGTGCTCATTATGGTGATGCTGCAAGTTTCCACCATGATTAGGCATGGCTTAGGCTAGCGGCCTAGGAGTTTCTCTAACACATATACAAACTCCATGATCTTACAAGTTCCACTTTTATTTCACACCGTCGGGATCCGTAAGCAAAAGAACATAATATCAACGGGGTACAAAGTACAAGTGCAATGTTGAAAGCGTTCCCCATGAAACATGGTTCTGCTAATTTCAACTTATAAAGCACAAGCATATACGCAAAAAAGAAGGACCCAATGGTTCAAGTTTATTAGAGGCAATAAAGTAAAGTGTGCCGTCAAGTTCGTGAGAGCTTTAATCACTAGTTTTCTCATAACAAGTGGAAGGTAAACAAAAGCATGAATATACTTGGAATAGCATAAGCTAGTAGGTAGGTATGGTGGACTCTTTGGAAAAACTTGGTTTAGGGAGTTGGATGCATGAGTGGAACACATACTTGGTTGTGGAGGCTAGCAAAAGACTGGGAGTGACAAACTAAGAGAGCAATAATGGCCATAATCATGCAGAGCGACAAAACATCATTGATCAAAGCATAAAGTGATACTACAAGTTGAAAACTAAAGGGTCATAAAGGCTATGGTGACTTGAGATAGTCATAACATGGTGTGAGCATGCGCCAAGTGAACCCAAATAAAGCATCAAAGGAGAATACCACTATACTATGCTTTAATATGCTAAAACAACGCATGATTCATCCAAGGCACATTAAGCAATCTCAATTGTTTATAACAAGTCATGCTACAGATAAAGCCAAAACAATATCGAGCATGGCATGACAAAGCATAGGCCAGAGTCAAAAACGAGCTCTTTTTATCACATAAGCATAAGCTTTCCTACTCTTTTTCAAACCAAACCAAACTATTTGCAAACCAAAGTGTGAAAGAGGGGGTCCAACCAACTTATTCATAAAACTAAGCAAACCAAGCAAACTAAAAACCAAAATGAAAACGAAAAAGAAGACTCTCCAAGAGAAACACAACTGTGCACGAAACAATAAAAATGAAGCGTTTGGAAGAAACCTGGAATTTTAATTGATGAAGAAGGGGATGCCTTGGGCATCCCCAAGCTTTGACGCTTGTACTTCTTGGATATTTCTTGGGGTGACACGCGTGGCATCCCCAAGCTTGAGCTTTAGTCCATCCTTCATCTCATTACTCATTCCTTCCATACACCTGAAATTTTCCTTCATACAAAACTTCACACAATCTCATTAGCAACATTAGTGCACTTAAGATAAATAAGTCTCAAGGTTAAGTTCTAACACCAAATAAACTTCCATTAGAACACTATCTACTGTAGCACTTCCCTCAAAAATCTCAATCCCCCAAAGTAACTCAAAAAGAAACTAACAAGAAGCAAATGCAGAAAATGGCAGAAATCTGTCAAAACAGACCAGCAGGTAAATACGAATTTTTTCGAAGAGCTTCTGTTGCTCAAATCAAAAAGTGTTAAACTAACTAAAGTTAGATAACAACCTGGTTCAGAATAACAAAAAATTACAGCTCAATCCGACGTAGAGATCTCTCTAGGGAATATTTACGGTGAAGCATAGAAATCTGTTTCGGGATAACAACTTTCCCAATCATTACTTCACTCTCATTAGAGGTTACTCTTGGCACAAAAAGCAAATAAAAAGGATAAGGAGAGGTTATTACGGAGGTAATAACTTCCAAGACTCATTTAAAACTTTTGGGTTATCTCCCAATAAGTACTTTTCTTTAACGCCTTTAAGTTAGGCATAAGAACCAAAGAAAGAATCAAGTGTTCTCAAATGAAGAAGCATTAAGACCAAATTTTGTTTTCATAGGAGAAGCAAAATAAATCTTTTCTCTCTTTTTAGGGAAGTGTTCTAGACCTTTCTTGAGTGGGAGTTGATATTTAATGGTGCCTTCTTTCATATCAATGATGGCACCAACAGTTCTAAGAAAAGGTCTTCCCAAAGTAATAGGACAAGAAGCATTGTATTCAACATCCAAAATATAGAAATCAATGGGGACATAGGAATCATTAACCATAATAAGAACATCATTAAGACTCCCCATGAGTTTCTTTTTAGCATTAGCATCAAGTGGGACATTCAAATAATAATCTTCAAGAGGAGGCAAATCAAGCATATCATAAATCCTTTTAGGCATAATAGAAACACTACTATCAAGATCACACAAAGCTTTGAAATCAAAGTCGTTCACTTTCATATTAATGATGGGTTCCCAACCATCTTCTTGTTTTATAGAAATAGAAGCTTTATGTTTCATCTTTTCTTCTTTAATCTTTATGAGAGCATCAGTAATGTGTTTTGTAAAAGCCATGTTCATAGCACTAGCATTAGGACTTTTAGCAAGCTTTTGTAGGAACTTAATAACTTCAGAGATGTTGCAACCATCAAGATCAAAATCAACCTTATCATTTAAAGTAGTAGAACTATTACTAGCCTAAACACTAGTGGTGGTGATAGTAGAAACACTAATGTTTCTAGCAATTTCATCTTCTCTTTCCCACTTAGCATGTAATTCAGCTAATAGTCTAACATTTTCATCAATTCTTACTTGTATGGCATTAGTAGCTGCAAAGGGATTCTCATTAGTTTCAGGTTTAGCATCCATTTTATTCAAAGTAGATTGAGCTTCAGCCAAAGATGCTATATTTCTTTCAGCATTAGAGAGTTTTTCCTCAATAGTTTTATTGAAAGCAGTTTCTTTACTAATAAACTCTTTAAGCATAACTTCAAGTTCAGAGGGAGCACTCTTATTATTGTTGTAAGAATTTCTATAAGCATTACCATTGTTGGGAGGATATGGCTTAGAATTGTTGTTACCAAAATTGTTCCTATAAGCATTATTACCATAAGCATTGTTGCCAAAGTTGTTATTTCTTATGAAGTTCACATCAACTTGCTCTTCTTGAGCAACCAAAGAGGCTAAAGAAACATTATTTGGATCAATATGGGCTTTCCCATTAACAAGCATAGACATAATAATATCAATCTTATCACTCAAGGAGGAGGTTTCTTCAACATAATTTACCTTCTTACCTTGTGGAGCTCTCTGAGTATGCCATTCAGAATAATTAACCATCATATTATCCAATAGTTTTGTTGCAGCACCCAAAGTGATGGTCATAAAGGTACCTCCAGCAGCTGAATCCAATAGGTTCCTTGAAGAATAGTTCAATCCTGCATAAAAAGTTTGGATGATCATCCAAGCAGTCAGTCCATGAGTGGGACAATTCTTTACCAAAGATTTCATTCTTTCCCAAGCTTGAGCAACATGCTCATTATCAAGTTGTTTAAACTTCATTATTTCATTTCTCATGGATATAATCTTAGCAGGAGGATAGTATTTTCCAATAAAAGCATCTTTGCACTTAGTCCAAGAATCAATACTATTCCTAGTCAAGGAATTCAACCACTCTTTAGCTTTTCCTCTCAAAGAGAAAGGAAACAATTTCAGTTTAATAATATCACCATCTATATCCTTATGCTTTTGCATCTCACAAAGTTCAACAAAGTTATTTAGATGGGAAGCAGCATCTTCATTACCAATACCAGAAAATTGCTCTCTCATAACAAGATTGAGCAAAGCAGGTTTTATCTCAAAGAAAGTATTTTCATCCATAGGTGGAGCAATAAGAGTGCTCATAAAATCATTGTTGTTGGTGCTAGTGAAGTCACACAACTTGGTGTTTTCAAGAGTAGTCATTTTTTTTGGGTTTTCAAATAAGAAAGCAAAACAAGTATAACAAATTTTTATGTGTTTTTTTGAAGAACAAAACAAGCAAACAAAGCAAAAAGAAACGAAGCAAAACAAAAGAAACAAAGTAAAGAGATTGGTTATGAGGGACTCCCCTTGTGAAGATGTCCTTATCTCCCCGGCAACGACGCCAGAAAAATGCTTAATAGCTCAATGCACGGCGCCCAGAAAAATGCTTGATGGCGGTGTTGATGTAGAGCTCGTTGGGAACCCCAAGAGGAAGGTATGATGAGCACAACAGCAAGTTTCCCTCAGTTATGAAACCAAGGTTTAATCGAACCAGTAGGAGCAAGGAAACACCTCAAAGGTGTTACTAGCTGAGCTTTGGCAGGGCGCACTACCGGTGCTAGTAGCAACGTGGAGACCTGCACAACACAACCATAGAACTTTGTCCCCAACTTGCGATGAGGTTGTCAATCTCACCGTGTTTTGCGGAAAACAAAGGATTAAACGTATCGAATGGAAAGAAGTAAAAGTTTGCAGAAAGTAAACACAAAGCAGTAAAAGATTGTAGATTGTATGTAAAGTAAAGGACCGGGATCCATAGTTCACTAGAGGTGGCTCTCCTTAAGATAGATAACATGCTAGCTGAACAAATTACAGCGGGGCAACAAACACCGAGAAAGCAATACATGCATATACTAATCATCTTGACTCCTTTGAGACTTGATTGGGCATTACAACATAATACATAGGCCGCCATCCAACTGCATCTATGACTAATAATCCACCTTCAGGTTATCATCCGAACCCCCTCCAGTATTAAGTTGCAAGCAACAGATTATTGCTTTACGAACTTCGTGTAAAGTAAACAATACAATTGTTCTATGAACAAAAGATCGTTGTTTTCTCCCTAGTAGCAACATCACATCTAGTACCTTAGAGATTTCTGTCACTTCCCCAGATTACCAGAGGCATGAACCCACTATCAAGCATAAATACTAACTCTTGGAGTTGCTAGCATCTACTTGGCCAAGATAGCTACTAACAACGGAAAGCATGCAAGATCTCAAATAACAAAGACATGATAGAATCAATAATCAATCTGAAATAGCATCTCAATATCCATCGGATCCCCGAAAATACAACATGTATGAATTACAAATAGATGATCTTGATCATGAACGGAGCTCACAAGATCTAAACATGAAAGCACAAAGGAGGAGAAACCAGCCATCTAGCTACTACATGGATCCGTAGTCCAAGGATGAACTACTCACGCATCACACCGGAGGCTTGCATGGTGATGAAGAAGGCCTCCAGGGTGAATTTCCCTCTCCGGCAGGGTGCCGGGAAGAGCTTCAGATCCCCCTCGATCTAGGGACAGAGACGACGGCGGCTACAGACTCTTTCATGGATTTTTGATCGGGTCCTTAGGGTTTTCGTCCCGAGGGCAACTTATAGGCGGAAGGAGAGGCCGAGGGGTGCTGGGGGCGGCCAGACCACCCCTTGGAGCGGGCCAGGCATGGCCACGCGGCCAGGTGGTGTGGCCGGCCCCCAGCCCTTCTCCGTCTCGTATTCTGGCACTTGATCCCTTCCGGAAAAATAGGCACTTTGGCTTTTGTCCCGTCCAATTCCGAGAATATTCATTTTCTAACTTTTCTGGAACCAAAAACAACAGAAAACAGGCAGCTGGCACTGTGGCTCTTGTTAATAGGTTAGTCCAAGAAATCATAATAAAAGTACTCCAAAGTTGGAACAAAACACAAGAAAGTGGATAAAACCAAGCATGGAACATCAAAAATTATAGATACGTTTGCAATGTATCAGGTCTCTCCGCGTGATTCAGAAGCTCAGCTTGTTGAGGCTCTCCAGGGTGCTTCGAGTCAGCGGGCCGGTCTAGGATGGCTGCTACTGCGAGGTCGAGGCCCAATGTTTTGGGTCGATCAATTCCTTGGGTTCCGTATCAGCCGGTGATCTAAGAGGTTGATATGGTGGCGTGTTCACGGAACCTGGCCCAGGAGGGGTCGGCTGACCGCGTCTTTGGTGGTAGCGTGCGGACGACGCCACATGAGCTGGCCCAGGCGGGGTTGGCCGGTGCGACGGTGGACCTTGCGGGGCAGGCCCAGGACAGGATGTGGCCCACCGAGAGGTGTGGGGGCCCATGAGTCGCCCGGTCTGGCGGGTCCGCTGGTGTCTCCCGCGAGAGATAGTTCGCGGCCCGTTGTGACGTTGGCCCAAGGTGGAGATCACGGAGTTGTATATGTTGTGGAGCTCTCGGGAGGTGGAGGTGGACCGATCCAGGAGGGGCCGGGCCTGCCTCTTGACGCGGCGAAGACCACGATGATGGACGATGGACCCCCTGCCAGCTTAGTGGGGGGGGGGTACACCATCCAGGAGGAGCTCTCGCCATTGTGTTGACGCCATCGGGGCGTCCGCCACTAATGAAGATTCTATGGTCAAACCAATGAGGCGCAAGGCGGAAAATAATCTTGATTCACCTGGTAAAAAAATTGTTAATAAGTCTTTCCTTTCTTTTACTACCCCAGACATTACTTCTAAGCTAGCCAATGTTGGTGTTATCTTGGGTAGTTCTCCTAAGGAATTTATTTTTCTTCTTCTAATGTTTTGAGGCATATGGAGGTTGACCGTCTAACGGTTACTCCTAATGTCTTTGTTGTTCCGGACCCTTCACTAGTGGAGGAGGAGGAGTTGCATTCCACAGTAAATGGTCAGCTCCTCTCTCACTTGGTTGATGAAGTATCAGAGGTGGGTTTTGATGAGACTGGTTTGGGCTCTTTATATGATCCGAAAGCATCTAGTCATAAATCAAAGAGCCAAAAGTCTCGCAAGAGATCCCGTGTACCCAATTCCCCTACTGTTTCTCAATGAATGGCATGCTTTCAAATAGCAAAGGTCTTTGTGACTTGGCTAAACATTTGTTCTTTACCGATTGTGTGAGATATTATAAGTTGGATTTTTTGGGTATTTCTGAGACCGGTAGTCGTGATTTTTCACAAACTCTACTCAATCACCTGTCTGGTGGAGGTGGAGTGGACTTTACGTGGATATCATGTCCGCCGCATGGTAGATCCGGGGGATCTTGTTAGGCGTCCGAGATGAGACTATGGAAGTCCTAGCTAGTTCAGTTGGAGATTTTTACATAAAACTCTATATATGAAACAAGGCTGGTGATTTCACATGGTCTCTGGTCGCTGTTTATAGGGCTGCTCAAGATGCTTATAAGTCTGACTTTTTACGTGATCTAGTGAACCTGGCAAAAGATAATCCATATCATATATTTATAGGTGGTGATTTTTAATTTGCTAAGATTCCCTCATGAGAAAAGTCAGGGCGGTTTGACGAACATTAGCCTTTTTGTTCAATGTTGTCATAGAAATCTTGGACTTAAGGGAGATTACCATGTTAGGAAGACAATTTACTTGGGATAATTATTTTCCGGAGCCAGCATACGAAAAACTTGATAGAGTGCCTATGGATACCGAGTGGGAAGAGAAGTTCCATATAGTAACTGTTCGCGCTCTAGAGTGTATTGAGGCCTTGTCGGATCACGCTCCTCTACTTTTATATGTTGGAACACCGCCACGAAAATCTAAGCATGAGTTCAAATTTGAACTTGGTTGGTTGATCTGTGATGGTTTCCATGAGATGGTGAAGGCTATTTGGGAGAAATCCATTAGTGGTAAATCGCATATTCAGCGATGGAACAATAAGATGCATGCTCTACGCAAGTTCCTTCGAGGTTGGGCTCGACATACTGTCGGAATCCTTAAGAATGAGAAAATATGTCTTTTATCTATTATTAATGACTTAGAAGATTCTGCGGAAGTCAGGCTGTTATCTGCATAGGAGATTGAGCTTAAAATCCAATCGAATGCGGAGATCGCCAGATTGCTGTGAGAGGAGGAACTTAAATGCTACCAACGGTCTAAAGCAAAATTCATTCTATAAGGAGATGCGAATACAAGATACATCCATGTTGTGGCCAATGATAAGCATAATAAGAAATTTATTCATTCTCTGAATTAGGATGAAGGTATTATTGAGGGAAAGTAGTAGCTAAAGTCCTATATTACAAGTTATTATAAAACCTTGTTTGGGGCACCTCCAGAAAACTCTTCTTTTAGGGATGAGTCACAAACGACGGATATCCCACAAGTTTTTGTCGCAGAAAACAACTTCTTAACTGCTCCCTACGTGGAAGAGCAGGTCAAGAAAGCTATTTTTCAAATGGAACATAACAAAGCACCAGAGCCTAATGGTTTCTCGGTGGAATTTTACCAAAAATTCTAGGAAGTCATCAAGGAGGACCTGATAAATTTGTTTGGGTTTTTTCAGCTCGGTTAACTAGATCTTTTTAGACTAAATTTTGGCAATATTATTTTACTGCCAAAGGTTATTAATGTAGAACGAATACAACAACATCGTTCAATCTGCCTTCTTAACGTTAGTTTTAAAATCTTCACAAAGGTGGCCACTATTCGTCTAAATTTAGTGGGTGGACATGTTGTCAAACCTTCTCAAACTGCTTTCATGCAAGGAAGAGACATCCTAGATGGTGTAGTAATTTTCCACGAAACAATCTATGAACTATACTAAAAAAACCTAAATGGTGCATTGTTCAAGATTGACTTTGAGAAGTCATACGACAAAGTTAATTGGTCTTTTCTCCAGCAAACACTCCGTATGAAAGGTTTTTTGCAGGAGTGACATTCTCTCATTTTGTCTTTTGTGTTTGGTGGAAGTGTTGCCATAAAAATAAACGATGACACTGGCAATTACTTTTGGACCAAGAAGGGACTGAGGCAGGGGGATCCACTATTACCTCTACTATTTAATATAGTGGCTAGTATGTTGGCTATCCTTATTGAGCGAGCCAAGGCTGATAGTCAAATTGAAGGATTAGTTCCTCATCTTGTTGATGGTGGATTGGCTATTCTTCAATACACAGATGATACAATCTTATTTACGGAACACGATATGGAGAAAGCTAAGAATCTAAAATTAATACTATTAGCATTCGAGCAAATTTCTGGACTAAAAATTAACTTCCATAAAAGTGATTTGTATTGTTTTGGCGAGGCTCATAACAAGGACCACCTATATGCTGAATTATTCGGCTGTGGCCAAGGGAAATTTCCAATCAATTAGCTGGGAATGCCGATTCACTATCGGTGTCTCACAATTGTTGAATGGAAACTCGTTGAGGAAAGATTATAAAAACGTCTTAATAATTGGAAAAGTAAATTACTATCCCTTGAGGGAAGACTTGTACTCATAAATTCAGTACTCACCAACATGGTACTGTATACGATCTTGTTTTTCTAGTTACCAAAAAGTGTCTTGAATAGATTGGATTATTTACGATCAAGATTGTTTTAGCAAGGGGATAGTGAAAAGAAGGAATATCGATTGGGCAGATGGAATGTGCTTTGCCGACCGAAAGAATACGATGGACTTGGCATATACGACATGCAATTTACAAATACCGCGCTTCTAGGTAAATGGCTTTTCAAGCTTCTTACAGATGATAGTATTTGGTAAACCATTCTATGGAGGAAATATGTTGGCTCCAAGGTTGTGTCTCAAGTAGTTTGGAAACCCGGTGATTCACACTTTTGTGTTGGACTAATGGTGTCCGAAAAGCATTTTCTTCCATTTTAGGATTTTTAATATTAAGGATGGATCACAAATTAGATTCTAGAAAGATAAGTGGTTTGGCCAAACTTCTTTTCGCGAATAATATCCACCTCTATATTCGATTGTTAGGCATAGAGGGGATACATTTTCCATAGTAATGGAATCTAATCCTCCTACTGTGTCTTTCAGAAGAAATCTGCTAGGCTCTCGACTGATATCTTGGAAAAATCTTTTATTACGATTATCCACGATACAGCTGTTGGAGGGGGTGGACGAGTTCAAATAGAAATTCCTAGAGAGCGGTAAATTTTCAATGGATTCAATGTACAGACTTTTGATTCAGCCTGATATTCAAGTAGATGATACTTGTAATACTTGGAAGGTGAAAATACCCCTAAAGACAAAGATATTCGCATGGTATCTTCGTAAGGGAGTAATTCTTACAAAGGATAATCTTATAAAGAGGAATTGACATGGAAGTACAAAGTGTGTTTTTATCATCAGGATGAGACAATCCGATACTTATTCTTCCATTGTAAATTTGCTCGTTCTATATGGTCAATCATCCAAGTATCCTCTGGTCTATCTCCCCCATGTTGGGTTGCCAATATTTTTGGTAACTAGTTGCATGGGATATATAACAAATACATGACGTTGTTTAGGGTGGGAGCGCTTACCATTATTTTGTCGCTATGGCTATGTAGAAATTACAAGGTTTTTAATAACATCGTGTCTTCTTCCCTCCAGGTTATCTATCGATCCATGCTATTCTCCGATCATGGACTACTCCTAGCATATGGAGTTTCGCGACTTGTTTGTGGAGGGGTGTATGCGATTGGAGGATATGGCAAGGAATATTTTCTCCCGACATGGATGGCAGCGTGATCTATGCATTGATCTTCCATAGCCCGAGGCCATTTTTTCTGATAGTGTTTTTTTAATGTTGGACTACTCTTTTTTGTTCTCTAGTCATGTGGTTCGATTGACTGTGTGCATCTCAGTTATACAGAGGCCGGTGTAAACATTAATAAGTAATAAAAGCACCCATTTCCAAAAAAAGAACTCCGTATGAAAACACGAGAGTGGAGAGTTAATAAGGTTGAAAAGAGTTGAAGGGTATGTTTGGTAGCCTGCATGGGTTTGTCGGCCCAGTCCGGCAGTGCTAAGATGGGCAGTGCCAGACTGAGATAGCCTCTATGTTAGCTTTTGCAGCCTGTTTGATATGTTGCATACACTTTTTCCCATGAGTGGTGAACATCGGTCCATCTGTTTGGTAGCCTGCATCAGCTCACTAAGAACACAAACACATCCGTTTGGTTGTAAACTGTGTCATTGTGGTAACCTCTCACATTGGAGTGGTGAGGATACCCACAAGCAGTTCATCACAATCACAACACATAGAAGCACTTCATCCTATTAGACGACACACAAATAGTTAAGCAAAATCAGATTACATAGAAATACTTCATCATAAGCAGTTCATCATTGGAGGGGCTACTCTATACCACCTCTGACCACAGTTTCATCAACCCTAGCTAATGTAGGGGATCTTTCACCACCTCCCAGAATATACACACAGTTCTTGTTCAATCAGATCATTCGCACCATCATAGAGCTAAGTAGTACGACTAACAAAGAAGCATAGGCATGCCCTCCTCTCAGACGTAGTTCCTGTGAAGCCAGCACCTCAACCATTCCCTCCTCTCACGTGTAGGCATGAAAGCGTACAACCAATCTTGATTTTGTTATCAGCAAGGTGGTCCATAACCCGGATCAACTGCTGACTGGTGTACAAATGCTTCTTAGTTAGAGGCTTGGGCGTGAAGATGAGCTCAAGCTGAGCATAATTATCCACTGGATTGGAAAGGAGATCTACCGGGAAACTCTAAGACAAAACAAAACTCTATTACTTAAGAAGCGGAGAAAAATCTTGAAACAAGTAAACATGAATTGAAAAAATCATCACAACATGTGATAGGTTCAGCTGCCTGGCATTCTCCATCCTAAATGATGTGGTGTCCAGACCCCATTCGACGCCGTCCAAATTGTTGAGCATGCGCATATAATCCCACTTCCTGTTCCACTTCCTCATATGGTTGAACACCTGAGTTGGGGTGACTTTCTTTCCAGTGAAGTCAAGAACATTATTGCACATACGCTGTAGGTAAACCTCTTTGCCATGGTCACACCTAACCCCTTATTTGACAAACTCACAAAGCCTGTTCAGAACAAACAGAGATAGAGAAGGCTCCCACAACATTGGTTTTTGCATGTACATAGCTCGAATGGGGATAACATTCTCAGACTCCATAATTATAACAACCACTTTAGGAAAATTTTGTGACTTGTCCAGCGAATTGTCCTACAATAATGAATAAGACACTAAGCATGATGGTCTCCAAAAATTTGTGCTACACATGCTAACAGAAACTACTAACAAGCAGAGCATCAGAAGTTCACACAACATCGAAGAATAGAGTATATATGCTCACACTAACTCACACAACATGCACAGATCTATGAGCATCAGAGTTAACATCGAAGAATGGAGTATACATGCTCATAGATCTATGTACAACTAGCCCAAGGTGAGAGATTTCTTACAACAGCTTCTAGAGGATGCATCACAGAGGTAGGAGACGAAGGACCATCTGGAGGCTACCAAACACGCCTGAAATCTTTCACAACAAGTGGAATCATCTCGTCAATGTAGAACTTTCTCGTGTAGAGATCATCATAAACCTAAGTATTGACATAAAGATAAAAGGAAAATTAAGCGTGCACTAAGAGATACAAAGAGACACTCACATATACGGTTCGCCTACTTCATAAAAGAACCGGTAACAACTTCAGCTATAATTCTCAATATATATACAAATTGTGCAACACAAAACTTGCGCGGAATAACAAAATGAAGCCACCGCCAAAACAAGTTTTGAAAAGATCGAATGTGCAAGAAATTTTGCAAAACTAATCTTCATGAACTTCAAGCGGAAACATGAAATGAGATAATATTGTTGACGGAAGTTGGAATCGTTCACAAAAATGAAACAATCTCTTCAAGACATCAACATAGGTTTTTTTCGTGTAGAAACCATCATGAATCCAAGGGTTGGCAGAAAGATAAGAGGATCAAGAGAGGGTATACGGTCCACAAAAAAACAGAAGACACCCACAAATAACGAGATATACAGTCCATCTACTCTCTTCGTTTAGACTCCGTTTAGAAATATAAGATGTTTTAGCCTTGTGAATCGGATGTATCTTTTTTTTTGGAAAAGAGTATATATTAATATCATAGGGATACCAATTACACCCAGCCTCTGCAACAACGCATGCCCTAGCGGCCCTACGGATGCACACAACCCAAAAAAAAGAAAGAAGAATTGCAAAAAAGAAAAGTCCCGCTACAGAGAACTAATCCTCAAAGAAATGACACTGACACCATCCGAACAACACCAGTAGTCCTCCACTCCAATAACAACGCCTTCAAGAACGAAACAGTGCCAAAGCGCCGTCGTTGCCCGATCAAAGATCATAGGTTTTCACCCTGGAGAAAGTCCTCACTCACAAAACAATGCCTTCAACAAGGTCATTGCCAGGCACAACCAGTTAAGGCCAGACCTTGGATTTTCACCCTGCAAGGTAAGACTGGGTGTTGGGGATATACTTTCCTGGTATCCTCACAGTTCCTCGCTGACCAGGGTGGCCCACTTCGGGTTAGAGCTTTGCTTCACGGGCGGCCCAGTTAGGAGAGAAGACGGAGTCCCATCCGGCTACGGGAAGGCCCAGAAGACTTACCGACTTAGGCCCATAATGTTACTTGTAGTTCAAGATGTACTCTGTAACAAACTCTTAGTCGTAGCCGGATTGATCTCTCTTGTAAACCCTAGGTCGGATATCTATATAAGCCGGCCTAGGGAGAGCCTTTAGGGCATAACACCTTACAACCCAATACTTTAGACCCTCAACTCGCACAGGCGAAACCCTTGTAACCCATATTCCGGCTCTGCCGTATTACTGGATTGCTAGCAGGAGTAGGATTCGTCCAAAGCCGGCGGATTCGAACCTGGGTAAACTTGTGTGCTCACCGTCCCGGAATACCGTACGTCTCACACCCCTCTCTTCCGCACGCCTCGAGGACCCCCTCATGGCATACTTGTCCTCAATCCGATGACAGTTGGTGCCCACCATGGGGCAAGTGAGCTCCGGATCTACGTTCCGAGCGGAATCTGCAAGAATCGGAATCGGCAAAACCATCGCCGTCGGTCGCATCCTCTACGCCAGCGATATCCCTCTCATCTTTCTCGACGAGACTTGGATTCTGGCTAGGGAGGCCGTGACTGCCTATACAATCATATCTTTTGGCGAGATCGATGTTTACATCGGTTTCGCTAAACCTGCCCAGCCCACCCCAGCGGTGATGATAGAGGCAGAAGTATCTTTTGGGTCCCCTTTGTCTGCGGAGGCGGCAGAGTTCCGGATCTCAGAAAACCCTAATCCCACCTAGCCCGCACCAGTTGCGGAGATAGTGGAGAAATCTGAGCCTGAAGAAGACCTCACGGTCCAAGTCGAATCTGGAGTGGATCTCCCTGGAGAAGCCGGATCCCAGATCGACCCACCCGTGGAAGTCGAAATCCAGGAGGAGCATATCAACGACACCAATTCCGGCGCTGACGATGCCGGGACAGACAAGCCTTTCCTCAGGTACACACTAAGACGTATGATACTGCAAGGCGCAAGCGCAGATGCAATCCTCGAGACAATTAAAAGTTTCGATATGGCTGATCGCGAAAGCCGCAGGTACCTCAGGAAGCACGCATCGCACTTCGTCGGGTATGTCAGATCCGGATCCGGCTCTGCCGATGCTGGAGAAAACACCGACTCGATGCTGGAGGCAATTGGAACAAACGCCGACGTTCCCGCATCCTCGGATGAATCCATGACGTCAGCAGATTTCCGAAAGTTCTCCGCGGAATATGAAGAGGAGTACAACTCCAAAGCTGCAGAAGAAGGAGAAGCCATGGATGAAGGATCCGGGGAACACTCTCCCAAAGCGCAGGATGACATGGACGTCAGAGATAATCCCGAGGTCCAGATGTCCGAAAGTACCGATCAGAGCTTGACTTCGGGAAACGGACCCAAAGCCGTCTTTGCTACCGACGCTGCCAAGAAGGCAAAGAAGAAGAACAAGACCCCAGCAAAGGACCCTCTCACAGAGGAGGTGATCGCCGAGGAATACGAAGAAGACTCGGATGGAGCACTCATCCTAGACGAGCCGAAAAAAGAAGCATCGGTGGATGGACACGTGATCACTGAAGGTGCGCGTAAACTCATCGATGCCGCTTTAACCGCACCTATCCCTACAGCTGCAGAACTTACTGCTGATGAGCTGGACGAAAGGGCCCAAGCCCTGGAAGCGCGCCGTCAACAACTCCTTGATGAAGCCAAAAACATCGAGGTGGAGAAGAAGCGCATGTCAAACAAGGAGTACATGTCCCGTCTACATCAGAAGACACAGAAGCGTCACATAGATGACAACCAATTCCCACGTGTCCGTGCCGTCCTTTTTGGAGATAAGATGGGGAAGCCACTGAAGGATAGCAACAGAGATTGGGTATACCCAACACCAGTGCAAAATACCGTGGAAGCTCGCGAAATTCTATCGGCTAATCCAGGGCCAGAGGAGATACGCTTGGGTATCGAGCTACTCAACAAGGGACTGGAGCAGCAGAAGGTCGCCCAGTCCGGAAGTCAAAAATTGGTCTCGGATTCTGACCAATGTCGCACAGATCCGGCATGGGCTGACGTAAGATCCCATTACGTTCAGGTGTAGTACCATCACCCCGAACGCAGGGAACACAATTATTCAAGAACCGGATCGTCGGGACAGCATCGCAGAGCTACACATAACTAGAGCAATGTCGCTCCAGCAGCCGAGAAAGACGTGATCGCTGCACTGAATCCGAGGAATCCTCCCCGACGAGAATTCAGCGATCGAAAGGGAGAAGATAAGGAGAAACGTCGGGATGAGGATCGTCAGAGAATGCCACCTCCTAGACATGAGAGTCGTCCGGCTGAGCCTCACCATGGTGGGAACGACGGACGAAGGAACGACGGAAACCACGCTGGAACAAGCCGGCAGGGGGCTCGTCATAGTCAAGAACCTCCTCGGAACCGGAATAATGACGCTCCGGACGGAGGCCGGCGATCAGCCGGAAACTATCCAGCTGCACCACCCTCTCCACCACACAGTTATCACAACAGCCCCCAAGGAGGACGACATGGCGGAGGAGGTGGTGGTAGAAGCCGAAGTCCGGCTCTAGGGCACCGCAGCCGCAGCCGACATTCGGGACGATCTCTATCCCCGAACGACGCAAGGCATAGGATCAACTCGAACATAGAGGCTCGGCGCTATGAAAACGATGACGTGTACGTGGGCCCAAAGTGCTTCAGACCATGCATTAGAGCTACAAAATTCCCGGAAGGATTTGCTATCTCAAGACATATCCAAGCCTACGACGGCATTGCTCGGCCAGACACCTGGTTACAGGATTTCTTCCAAGCTTGCTGCATCGGTAAAGGCGGAAACAGCCTGGTCGCAACCCGATATCTCCCACTTATGTTGTGGAAGACGGCACGATCATGGCTCAATGAACTTCCAGCGAATACCATCCATAACTGGTATGACTTGCAAAGTGTGTTCTTTCGGAATTTCGAAGGCACATATCGGAGGCCCTATACGGTTGGAGACCTACAACGTTGCACCCAGAAAGCCGGAGAAACTTGCCGGGATTACCTCGGACGATGGATCGACACCAAGAGCTCCTGTGAAGGAGTAAATGATCAAACCGCGATTGAAGCTTTCATCGCAGGTCTCCCAATTGGTTTACTGCACCATCGCTTGAAGTGTGACAAGGTTACTGATCTGGGAGAGATGATAGAAACAGCGAGCAAGTATGCAGATGCTGACGACGATGCAGAGGGATTACTCAATGTCCTGGTTGTGCCTCAGTCGGCAAAACAACCAAAGCAACAAGCTCAGAAGCGCAAAAACACCTCGGAAGAAAAACCCAACGCGGAGACAGCAGTGGTCACTACTGTTTCCGGGTCTGGAGGACGAGGATGACGTGGCGAAGGCCACGGGCATGGCCGTGGGACATCAAGGGTCCAAGGTAGAGGATAACAACAACTAGGCAAAACCTACACTTGGGCCGACATTGCCAATAACCCATGTGTGCATCACTTGGACGCCAATGGGGGCTCGTCCCACACCAACGCTGAATGTCGTTTTAACGACGACATCAAGAGAGATGATACCGCAGGCTACAAAGCTAAGCGGAAGAAGGTAAAGAAGAATCCCGAAAAAGACAAAGAGACCAAGGAAGATGCCGACATGGAGGAAGCTGATGCTTCAAATCCCAAGTCGGAAGGGAAGAAGACTTTTCCCACCAAGAAGGACACTTACGTCACCTTCCTCGGATCTCAACCAGCAAAGGTCAAGAAAGCAGTTCTCCACGAGCTCAACGCTACAGTTCCGGCTGTCCCTCAGTATTTGGACTGGTCGGAAGTGGCAATCATGTTTGACCGTGCTGATCATCCGCCTAAGCTACACAGGCGAGGAAAATACGCCTTAATCGTCAATCCACTTATTGACAGTTATGGCTTCTCCAAGACCCTCATGGACGGTGGTAGCAGCATCAATATTCTCTATGTCGAAACACTACGCCGGATGAAGATCTCGGAAACACAGCTGAACCATTTCTCTGTGATCTTTCACGGAGTTGTCCCAGGAAGACAAGCTAATTCCCTGGGAGAGATCACTTTGGATGTTACTTTTGGAATACCAAAGAATTATCGGACGGAGGCACTTTCCTTCGAAGTGGTCCCGTTCAAGAGCGCATACCACGCTATATTCGGACGTCCGGCTTACTAGGCTTTTATGGCTGGTCCGTGTTACATTTACAATATAATGAAAATTCCAGGTCCCAACAGCGTGATCACCATCAGGGGAGACCCGAAGAAGGTGCGAGAGTGCGAAGATGGAAATGCCGCCTTTGCCGAAGCCGTGCTGCACGCCCAGGAGTACCAGGAGATCAAGAAGAGCATAGATCCATCCGAGATGCCCGCAACGAAGAAGGAGGTGACAAAGCCAAATCCGGAGTTCAGGCATCAGAAGAGACAAAGCAGACGCCATTGAAGGATGATGACCCCTCCAAGGTGACCTAGATAGGCATAGGCCTAAGTAGCGCATAGGAAAGCGCGCTCATCAAGTTCCTCCAAGCAAATCAAGATATCTTCGCATGGCAGCCATCTGACATGACCGGAGTACCTAGGGAACTTGCCGAGCACTCTCTAAATGTAAACCCGAATGCTAAACCCGTCAAACAGTCCTTACGACGGTTTGGTGATGAAAAGCGTAAGGCAATAACTAAGGAACTAGCGCGGCTCGAGTTAGCCGGATTCATAGAAGAGGTCATCCATACTGATTGGTCGGCCAACCCCGTAATGGTCCCTAAAAAGGACACCACTGATTTAAGGATGTGTGTTGATTATACTGCCTTGAACAAGGCTTGTCCAAAAGATCCGTTCGCTCTGCCTAGAATTGATCAAGTTATCGATTCTACGGCAGGCTCGGAACTCCTCTGTTTTCTCGACACATATTCCGGTTATCACCAAATCCGGATGAAGGAATCCGACAAAGTCAAAACTTCATTCATAACCCCCTTCGGAACCTTCTGTTTTGTTACGATGCCCTTTGGGATGAAGAACGCAGGAGCTACGTACCAGCGCACGATGCAGCATTGCCTCCATGATCAACTCGGACGCAATGTACATGCATACGTGGATGATATCGCGGTCATGTCCAAAAAGAAGGAAACGTTGATTTCCGACTTGGAGGAGACGTTCGCCAATCTACGAAAATACAACATCATGCTTAACCCGAAGAAGTGCTTCTTTGGAATACCAGCCGGAAAATTGTTAGGTTTCATCGTGTCTCAAAGAGGCATAGAGGTGAACTGCGACAAAATCAAGGCTATTCTCAATATTTCCAGGCCAACTCGCCTGAAGGACGTACAAAGGTTAATTGGTTGCATTGCTGCGGTCAGTCGATTTGTAAGCCGGCTTGGTCAAAGAGCCGCACCATTATACAAACTCCTGAAGAAGACCAAGGATTTTGTCTGGACTAACGAAGCTAAAGCTGCACTACAAGACCGGAAGAAAGTACTCTCATCTGCTCCTATCCTTGCAGCGCCAGAACCTTAGGAACCGATGTTGCTTTACATTGCTGCGACAAATAAGGTTGTCAGTATAGTTATGGTGGTGGAGAGACCAGAGGAAAATCAGGAGCACCTGCTACAGCGTCCGACATACTTTGTCAGCGAGGTCTTGACAGAATCAAAACAGCGGTATCCGCACTATCAAAAGTTGGCTTACGGTGTTTTAAAAGCATCTCGTAAGTTACGACACTATTTTCAGGAGCATCCAATTACCATGGTGAGCAAAGCTCCCATGAGAGATATAATCAACAATAGCGATGCCACAGGACGCGTCGCCAAATGGGGCATATAGCTTGCAGCTTTCGATATTGAGTACAAACCCCGGACAACAATCAAATCCCAGATCCTTGCTGACTTTGTCGCTGATTGGACAGAGACCAAGGAGAACATGGTCCTCCCTGAGTCGGAATATTGGACCATCTTTTTCGATGGGTCTAAGGCTCGAGGGGGCTCGGGGGCTGGCGTGGTGCTCAAATCACCCCAAGGAGATAAACTTTTTTACGTGTTGCAGATCCACTTCACAGCGACAAACAACATTGCCGAGTATGAAGCACTGCTGCATGGAATCCAGATTGCTAAGGATATTGGCATCCGACGTTTGAAGTGTTACGGAGATTCGGATCTTGTTGCTCAGCAAGTCTCGGATATTTGTAATGCAAATAAGCACATGGCAGCATATAAAGCTACCGTGGATGATCTATCTAAATCGTTCGAGGGATTTGAAGTTCAACACATCCCTCGAGCAGAAAACGAGGAAGCAGATGCACTATCTCGAATAGGCTCTGCGCGGAAAGAGGTCCCGGATGGCGCATTTTTAGAGCACCTCAAAGTTCCCTCGATAAAGGGAGTAGATGAGGAATATCCGACCAAATCCAACTCACCTTTGATAGCAGTTCTGGCTGTAATTCCCAGCTAGACTCAACCCTACCTCGATTACTTGGTAGATGGAAAATTACCCGAAGACGAGGTGTTGAGCCGACAGATTATCCGACGAGCAAAAGCCTATACTATTGTTAAAGGTGAGCTCCATAAACGGAGTGTTTCTGGGATTTTTCAGCGCTGTGTATCTCCGGAAGAAGGAGTGGAAATCTTAAGGAAAATCCACGAAGGCGAGTGTGGTCACCACACTGCAGCCAAATCTTTAGTGGCAAAAGATTTTCGACATGGATTTTTCTGGCTTACAGCTCAGGCAGATGCCGAACGATTAGTCAAGACATGCAAAGCCTGCCAAAAGTACGCCAAGCAAGCTCATATTCTGGTTGATCAGCTGCGAACAATACCTATAACATGGCCCTTTGCGGTCTGGGGGCTTGATATGGTAGGACCTTTTAAACGAGCCCCAAGTGGATTCACTCACCTCTTAGTGATGGTGGACAAATTCACAAAGTGGATCGAGGCTAAACCTATCACTAGTTGTGATGGAGCAACAACCAAAAGATTTGTCGAGGATGTTATAATCTGGTATGGTTATCCGCATAGTATTATCACGAACAACGGGAGTAACTTTTCCATGGGAGAATTGGCTGAATTCTGCGACGAGCAAAATATCCGGCTTGACATTGCGTCAGTCGTACATCCACAGGCTAACGGACAAGTTGAAAGAGCAAATGGTTTAATCTAGGCTTGAAACCAAGACTCGAAGCACCACTAAAACGTGCTGCGGGGGCTTGGGCAGAGGAACTACCCTCTATAATATGGAGTTTACGAACAACCCCGAACAGGTCAATAGGATACACACCTTTCTTCTTGATCTATGGCGCAGAAGCAGTTCTTCCTAGCGATTTAATTTATACTTCTCCTAGAGTGGCCGCGTATATCGAAGAGGATGCCGAGATTTCTCGACAAAATGATCTCGACTTAGTCGAAGAAGTTTGCGTCGTTGCTAAAATGAGATCTACAGCCTATCAGCAGAAGTTACGCAAGTATCATAGCCAGAGATTCCGAACTAGATCTTTCAATAAAGGTGATTTGGTTCTCAGGCTTGTGCAACAAAGAAAGCACAAACTTTCCCTAGTATGGGAAGGGCCCTTTTTAGTTAGTCGAGTATTGCACAATGGATCGTACTACTTAACTGACATGAGGCCAGTCAAAGAAAGACCTGCTACTAAGAAGAAAGAGAGCTGGAGGCAGTACAAATCCGGATGAGTTAGACATACCGTGGAATATTGCTCAGCTACGTCCCTTTTATTCTTAGTTTATCCTTCTTTGTAATCATACATATGTACATGTTCTGTGAGAAATAAAAGTTTTGGTTACCTCAAAGTTTTTCTGAGAAGTTTTTACCATCTTATTTCCTAATGATCATGTCATAGTCGGAAATCCCAGAATGCTTGAAAGTACTTTATGCTCATGTTCGTTCTGGCTTAGATTTTCGATTTTAAAACTGCTACCTTCAGGTATAACTCTAAAAACTCTAGTCTTTGCTTGGGTTATTTGTCTGATTGCTGGATGCGGGTATTTTCCGAGTAGTGAATTGTTGGTACTAGAAGCCGGCTTTGTTTCCGAGTTTAAACTGGTTTAGCAATTGAGCTCCGTTGCTCGGCAAAGTTTCTGGCTGAAGGTTTAGCCGGCTCATGAAAGGGACGAAGCGGAAAGCCAGATAAACGATAAGTAGAGACGGAAAATTTCAAGTGCTTATGTAAACATTTCAGGCACAAAAAAAAGTCTAAGCCAAAAAGTGCTGAATAGATTAAAAGCTTAGCACTAGCAAAAGTCAATAGTACTTAATATTTACAAACGCATCATGTTCTTTCACAGAATAATACATAAGTTTGTGGTCTATGATGCAGGAGGAGATGAAGGAGCTATCGGCTCGCTGGTTACCCCGCCTTGATATCGTGCCGAGATGTCCGGATCCGAGGTGGTCCGTTCATCGTCGGAAACTTCTTCAGCTTCTTCTGGAGGAGGTGGTGGAGTAGCTACGCAGGTGAAGAAGGGAATCTCGTAGCTGGTCAGATCAGCTACCTGGCACCCATATCCGGCGCAGGAGTGCATGATGGCTTGAAGGTCTTGCTCCTGACCATCTTCGTCTACCTTGCAGTACCCTCTGGTCACTTGCCATATCTCCATGTTTCCATGGTGGATCATGACCATGGTGAGAGCGTTCTGCGCAGCAGTCCGCGCGTAGGACATGTTCCAGTCCCGAACAAGCTGCGGCATCTCCTTGGCCTTCTCCCGCACTTGAAAATCCGACATGCTTGGCATGTCCGGAATCCTGAGAGACTCGCCAATGTCCTCAAGAGACTGGCGGTAGTCATGAAGAAGATCACCGACTTGGGTAAGCCGGTGAGTGCGGGGCTCAGACGAGGAGGAGTCCGTCAAGTTCAGAGGACCTATACACAAAACAAGTTAAAAAAACCGACAATGATAGAAGTCGAAGAAAAGATAAGCCAGAGAGGGGAAACATACCAAGAATGACGTCGTCAATCCTGGCCTTCTCCTCCCGGAGACTCTGGAGTTCAGCCCGAAGCGCCTGGGAGATGTCCTTCTCTCTGCCAAGCTCATTCTTGAGGTCCGAGATAACTTTATCTTGAGCGGCAATCTTGCGATCGCGCTCTTGAGTGGCCATGGAGGAGGATTCTAGGACTTGAGCTATGCTCGTTTCATGATCCGCCTTGAGCTTATCCAGCTCTTGGCGAAGTTGCTTGTTTTCCACCCCCAGGGTCTTGAGGTTCTCGGCCTCTTCAATCACAGTGATGGATTGTTTCACCAATGCTGAAAAGAACAACAGTTCAGAAAAATTCGACATTAAAAAAGCAAAAGACAAGGTTTGAATCTCGGAATGTTTACCTTCGGCTTCATCCTTGGCCACCTTTAGCTCAACATTTTTAAACCGGAGAGCTATGATCTCTCTCTGCTTATCACAGACATTGGTTAATAATTCCTGGTTATAGGAACATACTTTCTGTAAGTCAGAATACCCAAAGTCAGAAAGCTACTTAAGACTCGGGCTAATATTTTTTGCTAAATATCAGCACGAGCCTTGGGGGCTACACTAGTTCATTCTTTGGCATCCTAATGAAGCATAAACTCGGATTCTATATCCTACTTCATGCTTGGGGGCTAGAGGATATGATATAACATAATGTAAAAACAAGAGTTGGAATTCCGACTTACATATTGCTCGCGGGTGAGTTTAGCTAAACCCGCGTTCACTTCAGCTGCCACCTTCTCAGCGAGGGTAAGAGGGATTACTGGGGCTGTTGGAAGCTCGCCAGTCCTGATCCTCTCGTCGCAAAGGCGGACTTGAGTGAGAAGGTCAGAGAACTTGATGTCCTCTGCTTCTTGCGCTTCCTCCTCGGCGGATAGATGGCTTTTGTCCAGGACTTGCCTGGCCAGCCGCTAGATTTCCTCTGCCGATTTCCGGGATAGGCCAAAATTGGCAAGTCCCGGATTGCTGAGGAGGTTTTCGTCGAAGACTTCAGCCGAGGGATCATTACCCAAAGAGGGTTCACCCCTATCTTGAGCTGACGCACCCACGGTGACATCAGTCTGCAACCCAAGGATCGCAGGCTCCGTTGGAGGAGCCGGATCTTCTGCAACCACCGAAGAAGGAATGACGCCGGAGTTGCAGAAGGTTGAGGGGCCGAAGTCGGAGGAGCCACGACAGGGGAAGCTATGGTAAGCTTCGTCTGACACAAGGGCTTCGAAGAAGTTCCCTTCCCCTTGATGATTGATTTTGCTCTGAGAAAGTAGTAAAGTCGGGAACATTACATCTCGGAAAGAAACTTGAGTAAAGTACAAAGGCGGAAAAGTTGTGAAAGAAGGTTACCTCTTCACGACTGGCACCTCCTTTGTGCCAACTGCCACTGTCGGAGATTTGCGCTTCTTGAGCACAAGATCTGGCAATGGGACTACTTCCGTCTCCTGAGAAAACTTAGGAGGGTATCCTTCGAGTGGAGCAAGCTCCGACTCGGGGAGGTCAGCAAGCTGAAAACAAGAAAGCATATCAGCATTGCAGTATATAACTTAAAGATTGAAACACATAAAAGGTGTACTCATGGAAGCTTACCGGCACCACGGGGTTTTCCGCCGTGTGCATGTCGAGAGAAACTTCCGGAATTTTCCTCTCGATCCGCTCCTTGATCAGCCACTTGATTTGGCTTATGTAACCCTGGGCGGTGTAGGCTTTGGGGCTAATGCGGAGGGAGTCTTTTTTGGAAGACGTGATGGAGTGCATCAGTCTATCCCTGTGGTACTGAAGTGGCTGGATCCGACGTGATACCCAACAATGGACTAAGTCGGATCCCTTCAGACCCTTGTGCTTGATCAAATACTCGATCTGCCTCTTAGCGAGGATCAGATCGTCGGTGAGAGCCGGAGCAGCCTCGTCCCAGGAAGGCTAGGCTGTGGCGGCTCCGTCGACAAAAGCCGGCAAAGCAGTAGCTTTGCCGGGAGCCGGAATATCCCTATGGTAGAAAAAAGTGGCTGGCCATTGTTTGACCGAGTCACTGGCAGAAATTTTGGGATATGCCCGTTCTCGTCTAACATAAAAGGTAATGGTGCCGGTGATGTAAGGAACACCGGCAGTGATGGAATTTCTTCGGATATGAAAATAGTACCGGAAGAGAAGCAAACTCGGCCTAATGCCGAGAAAGCCCTCGCAAAGCGTAGCATATGCGCTCATTTCTAGAAGAGAATTGGGAGGAAGATTGTGGAGTTGAACTCCATAGTGATCTATCACCTCGGAGAAGAACAACGAGGGAGGAAAAGACAGACCTCGGTCCAGATGGGTTCCGAAATGGACACGCTCGCCCTCGCGCGGGTTGGGGACGGTTTCAGCGGAGCCGGTCCGCCAGTCGCCGGCGGCGAGAAGCCCCTCCTTCTCCACGTTCTTGAGGCCATCCTCGTCAAGGGCGTAGGGGATCCAGATTCCCCGGAAGCTTTCCTTCTCCGCAGCTGCTTCCGCCGACGCCGCCGCCGCTGCCGCCGCCAAACCAGAGGAAGAAGATGATGAAGCCATTTTTCTCCGGTGAGAAAGTGACCTAAAAGGGGCGGCGCTAGGAGCTCTGTGGGAGGAGGGCGAGGAGGCTCTGAGCGCGTAGGGGGATTGGGAGGAAAGGAACGGCAAAGGACTGGTGGAAAGGAGAAGAAGAAATCCGAACCCTTATATCCACCTACCTGCGCCAAGATTCGTGCAAACACTACAGTGTAACCGCCACGCGTCGTGGAAAGAACTGGGAAGGGCCCGCGCGATGATTGCGCCGCCTCGATCTCCACACACGCATTGAAATGGCGCCTCGGTTCCGCGAACTGCGGACCCACCAACGGTCGTGCTGACGGAACGTCTGTCAGATGACGTGACTTGACCATGCTTGTGTCAGGTGGCGTTAGAGACCAAGTTCCGGCTTAGTTTAAAAGCGAGCTGGAAAATCCGAGTAACCTATTGAAAGGTCCGACTTACTTTTAAGACCCGGTCGTATTTTTTGTGAAGTTTCAGGAACCCTTCAAGATTCTGCAAGCCGAAGATCAAGCTAGACGATGATAAAATCCGACTTTGGATCTTGGAGGCCTCCGGGGGCTGCTGTTGGGGATATACTTTCCGGGTATCGTCACAGTTCCTCACTGACCAGGGAGGCCCACTTCGGGTTAGAGCTTTGCTTCACGGGCGGCCCAGTCAGGAGAGAAGACGGAGTCCCATCTGGCTACGGGAAGGCCCAGAAGACTTACCGACTTAGGCCCATAATGTTACTTGTAGTTCAAGATGTACTCTATAACCAACTCTTAGTCGCAGCCAGATTGATCTCTCCTGTAAACCCTAGGCCGGATATCTATATAAGCCGGCCTAGGGAGAGCCTTTAGGGCATAACACCTTACAACCCAATACTTTAGACCCTCAACTCGCACAGGCGAAACCTTTGTAACCCATATTCCGGCTCTACCGTATTACTGGATTGCTAGCAGGAGTAGGATTCGTCCAAAGCCGGCGGATTCAAACCTGGGTAAACTTGTGTGCTCACCGTCCCGGAATACCGTACGTCTCACACCCCTCTCTTCCGCACGCCTCGAGGACCCCCTCATGGCGTACTTGTCCTCAATCTGACGACACTGGGAACTCCCCCTATGTTGACTTCCCACACCAGCAGTCGCTGCAATGAGTCCCAGATCACACAGCCAGTTCTCCGTCACCACAAGAACTAAAATCACCATTGCTACCCTCATATTTCCGCTTTCCTGACATTCTCCGCATCTGACTTCACCATGGCTCAAAGAATGGCACTTGGTGGGAACAAACAACAGAGCTTCGCAACGCTCCCGCTGAAACCAAACGGCCAGAAAAACTAGGTGCGCACGACCGAATACCTTCCGATCCAACAATCTCTAGGCATGATACGCCCATGGGAGTTCATCGGCGGAGCCTTCCGGAACCCGCCTCTCCATACCAGATCAACGAGGGCAGACATCAAGCAGATCTTTGTCTTCGTGCGAAAGAAACCAAAGGACCACCCCCTTTATTAGATCCGACGCAGCGATCTCCACACCGCCGTCCGGTTCCCGAAGAACGGATCGAGCATGCAATTAGGGATAGAGAGGCGATCTAGGTCTTCCAAACGGATTCCCATCGCCGGCACCTCCTCCACCAGATCGCCACCCGCTCCACGCCGGTAGAGGCCGCCGCCTCCAGATCCAAGCTCCCATGAAGCCACCGTCGGCTGGAGCCGCGAAGACGTCGATGGCGAGGGGGGCCCCGTCCAGCGCCGACGTTCTCCTCCCTACCGCCACGCTGGGGCCGGGAGGCCAGATCTCGGCCGCCCCCATCACCAGCGCCACGCACTTAGGCCGGCGGCCCTCCGGGGGCGACGAGGAGGGGGAAGGATGGAGGGGGAGGAGGTGGCGGCGGGGTTAGGGTTTGGCCCCCTCGGTCGCCAGGAGGGGGCGACACGAGGTGGTGGACGTATGAATCGAATGTATCTAGACGTCTTTTAATGTATATGTTCGTAAAGGTTCGGAGTGAACATATACACTAAAAGGTGTCTAAATACATTTATTTCACAAATCTAAAATGTTTTATATTTCCGAACAGATGGAGTACTTCGTAAATATCGGATAACCACTTCGGGTCTGATGCCCCTAAAAAAACTTACAGTATGAAAGACATGTGAAATGACAAGATAATGTACAACATAAATGAATTCTGAAATGATCGAGCATGCACAAAGAATTCGGCCGAACTAATCTCAATGATGCCTGGCGAAAAATACAAATCTGGAGAGCTTCTTTCATCGAAACTCGGCAACGATTGTAGAAATAAAATTACCATGACAATGCAGACTTTTTGTCATAATAAAGTTTATCACAAACCGAATGTAAGTATTGTTGTACATATCGATAAGATGAGAGAACTATGAGTGCGAGACAACGAAGATGCCCCCATGGACAACAATTTATTTCTCCAATTATCCATGTATGTACGGACTAGCAGAGCGTGTGTAGACCATGTACATGTACCTCGTGTGGTTGTACGTATGCGCGCGTGATTCACGCATGCATGTGTACAAGAACATGCCCTATTATCATGCATATCCCCCGTCTCGTCCTCCACGATTCTATCGGTGTGTGTCCCACACCGGAAACAGTGGTCCGACGTTTTCCGTTTTCCAATTGGTCGCCACGGAAGGACCGCCACGTGGGGCGTTTAAAGGATCTGGGCCCCACGTGTCTAGTGGCGTCAGGACTGCAGCTAGATCCTCTATAAAGATGCGGCTTCGAGACTTTGAGGCAGCCATCGCCTCTACCTTGTCTGGTCTGAACTAGCTAGCGTGATACACACTCGTACTGCGATCTGAACTGAAATGCAGCTGAATAGAGGCGCCGAGGGTGGAGGGCACGGCTGCCGGGTGCCGGACGGGATGCAGCTGCGGTGCCGGGAGAGGGAGCTGGTAGCGCAGCTGCACGAGCTTCTGTTCCCGTCCACGCCCCCTTCTGCGGCCGTCGGCAGCATGTCCTGGTCGTCGTCGGCGGCCGACTTGTCTGTCGAGCGCTGCAGCTTGCCGGTGAAGGCGGCGGCGTCCTGCGGCAAACGGCGGGGCAGGGGCAGCAAGAGAGTCCGGGAGGGACACGCGCAGGAGGAGCAAAAGCAAGGTGGTGGTGGTTGTTCGACTGCGACGAAGGCTGGTCGTGGCAGGAGGAGGAAGGAAGGGACCCCGACCACCACGATCGTCACGACGGTTCCGGATTTCGACGGCTACCAGTGGAAAAAGTACGGCCAGAAGCAAATCGAAGCCGCCAAGTACCCAAGGTAAACACTTGCAACCATCAGCTGTTCCAATTTCTCGCCCGTGCGTTCTTACTGTGTGAGGTCGGAGCCAAGACAAGAGGGGTTGGCTTGATTTAGAAATGTGTCCAATTCTTATTCGACTGAGAAATAAGTTTAATAGGTAGATGATGGAATTTAATCTCAGTTGCAGACTTACTTGCAACTAGAAATATATCTCAGTTACAATTCGACTAAAAAATCTCAATTGCAACTTTGCTCGTAACTAAAGATCTCATTTGCAACACCGCTTACAACTCACAGGACGCACTCACGGTACATATCTAGTAGATTAGAATTTGACTGAGCTCTAACTTAATTATCAATTAACTAAGAATTAAGCAAAACCCTTAAGAAATATTTTTCAGTTTTTCTCAATCACCACAAAAATAGCAAACCGGCTGCTAATTAGGCTATGTATGAATCCTATTAAAAATAAACAAAAAATGTGTACATAAATACTCCTTTTCTTCTATCTAATAGGATGACAGGTGTCTTTAACCTCAAAAGCAATCTCAAAATCTTGGAGGGCACGCAATATGGCACCAGCCATCCAAGCTAACTAAAAGAGGACATTTTTTTAGAAACACGGTACAATCGTATATGTAAAAGAAGACATTTCGTTGTCGTACCGGACAGCTTTCGGTCACCCCCCCCCCCCATCTCTCCACAGTGATTCCCCACTTGTTAGTTGGGACATCGACCCCAGTTCATGCATGTAGTCGTGATACACGATGACGCATCCATCTCGATCACATCGGTCGCATCACCATGCATCCAGCAAGCTTACGTTGTACTTAGCTACACGCATGCTCGGCTCAATCGCAAATTCAGTATAACGTCGTACGATGACTAAAGCTAAATTACTTGATTTCATCCATGGCAGGAGTTACTACCGTTGCACCAACAGCATGGACCAAGCCTGCCCGGCCAAACGGACGGTGCAACGCAACGAGGACGGTGATGGCGACGGCGACGGCGGACAGCCCAAGTACACCGTGGTTTACATCTCGGAGCACAGCTGCAAGACAGCCGAGGCGGTGGCGGCCCCAGTTATCCTCGAGACTACCGCTCGAACCAAGTCCATAGCAGCTCCAGACGACGCCACGGTCTTTTCTAGCAGCTCTAGCGTCGTCAGTACCGGCACTCGATCACCGGCGACCTCGGACATCACATGGAGCGGTGGCACCGTCGCAGGCGCAAACCCGACGCCGACCGAGTTTGCGGCCGACAGTGGCTGCTGGGAGTGGGATCCGTCGCCGACGGCACCGGCTGTTGCTGCTGCCGCGTTGCTCCAGGAGATGGACTTCGCCAGGCCGATCATGTCGCCGGTGCACGTCGCGGCAACGGACGGAAGTTGGATTAACGACTTGTTCGTTAACGAGTCGTTATTTGTTCTCAACAGCTGCCAGCTGTTTGGTTTCTAGATCTTTGTAGGTGGTTGGTAATTAGTTTAATTTGGTATATATAGTTGCAAGTTGTCTGTTTAATTTTGCCATGATCAACAAATTTTATATCTTGGCCAAGCCCAGCGACAGGTAGAAGAAAATTCTATCGGTATGCTCTCGCCCTGAGGCGAGGGAGCTCCGCCACCCCATCCTCCGGACAGTCCCGTTCCCTCCTTCCCTCATCGCCGCCGTTGGTAGGGGTCGCGGCGGGAGGGCCTACTCTGCGCGCATCGCGTTCTATGAATGATGGCAGGGTGAAGCAGCGACGGTGACCGAACTGTTGCAGCGTGGTGGCGGACTTTGGGTCCGATTTGGGCTTGACCGAACCCTCTTGGGACTGGTGTGCCTCCTCGGGGGCTTTACGGGCCCGCTAGGCCCGTAAAGCCACGGCCGGTTGACTACCGCCTTCGGCGGTGGAGGTAGTTCCCTCATTCGTGGCCGTGGTACTATTGTCCCCATTTCAAGCTACTATTCGCCTCCGTCGTGCATGCCTCGTGACGTAGCTTCGATGAGATGACAATGGAGGCTTTGTGATCGTGGTGCGCATATTGGTGGGCGACGAGTGTGGTGATGTTGAGGCCTCGACCTCGCGGGGCTCCTGTGCAAAGGATCACTCGGGGAATGTGGATGGGTTTGTTTTGGGAGAAATCCTTGTTGGATCGCTTGACATCGATGTTGTGCCACCCTCGGGTGACGCCATTCCTTCCTAGAGGGCATTGTTTCTATCCTATGTCCACATCTGTAAGTGTCCTGGCAGAAACTCTAGGATCAGTGCGCTGGTACGGGCAGTAGCGCCGTCACTCTCCTTCTTGAAGGTGCTGCTTGGTACTTGACAATTCGTTGTTAGGATCTTCGTTTAGTCGATCCGCCTCTATCTCCATTTTCTTTTTTTCTTTTGGGCGTGTCTTTGCTGCTACCCCACTATTTTTTTGTTTGATTATCTCGGTTATTATATCAAGTGGTTGCTATATTAATATAGTGGGGCGCAAACCTCTTTCGAGAAACGAATTTATATCTTAATGAAATGGAAATCACGATCTCGGAGTAACTGAAAGAGATTTGTGTTGCTCTATGTGCTAATTTTTTGTTTTATGGATAGGTGTACCTAACATGGTAAAATTTTGCGTTGCACCAATATTATATGTTCACACCAGCTATTTAGTGCGGATTTTTAATCTACCGAGGTGAATGGTGTATCTGCCACACCACAAACATCGTGGCGTATCTTACGTGGCGAGAGATAAAAGTGTCGATGCAATTACGCGGGTTTTAAGGCCAACATAGAGGCACCGCGGGTTTTAGGGTGGCTCCCGTCTGCGTAGTTGTAGTGGCTACACTATAAGTACTTTGGAACACAAGTCTGGGATAAGTTCAAGTAAAAACTGTAGATTCTGCATTTTTAAAAGGTCTCGTGTAGATTGAAAAAGATTTCTTTAACAAAGTTTTTCTTAATGAGATGGTATGAGCACCATATTTGGAAGGATATTTCGCTCGGTGAGATGCCATTTGCTCATCGATGCCCATCATTCTATACCACCGTACAAATGAAAGATGTTTCCATCTTTAAGGTTTTATCACACATTTCACTAAACGTTGATTTTAGAAGGGCTTTGACGGTTAATAATAGTGGATTGTGGGGTTACACTTACGCTAAAGAATGATGGTGGGCCATCTTTCCAATGAGCCAGATAGGTTTGTTTAGATTTTCATGTGTCTTTTTGGTAAAAGTTGCACGGTGACCTCATGAGTCATATTAGGTTTGTTCGTAAATACCCGTGGAAAATAAAAATCCCACTAAAGACAAAGCTATTCATGTGGTTAGTCAGTATAATTCTTTTTTCTTTTTGAAATAGGGGAATGACACCCCGACCTCTGGCACACAGCCTCATTTATTACCAAGTTTAACATCCAATTAATACAAGTTCACGGATCACATAGAGTTGAAACATGAATCAATGAAATGAAAAAACGAAGCATACAGAGATCAAACATTATGTAATCTACTAGTATACCGCCAAGAAGCCTTGCTGAAAATATCCTGAGCGACCATCAGGAGCTGGCTGCCACCAACAATTCTTTTACTTACTAAAGATAACCTGGCTAAAAGAAACGCAAATGTGTATACAAAAATATTTATTTTGTGACTTGGACCACCGAACATTTGTTTATATATCTCGTTTTGCACGTCTTATATGGCAAAATTTTATTTTACTTATTATATTTCTTCACGAAACAATATATATCACAAGATGTTTGAGAATTTGTCAACTGGAATATACAAGAAAACTAAGGCTAGAATACACGTGAAAATGTCATCTTTATATTTGTGGGAATAACATAGTTTTTTATAAGACCAGCGTGTTCAACCTTTTGCACTTTACCTAGATGGCGCCCAGCCTTCCCTTCTTGTAATAAATTAAGTACTAATTTTGGGGTGGGTGGGTGCCAAAGAAAAATGAAAGCAACAAGAAGCTATCTATTTTGAAGTATATTGTTGTGCCGCCACCTAGTAGCCTAGAAATAGAAGTCCCGTGTAGCCATTAGCAGCCATTGCATCTAGTAGCCACGGGATCCCGCTGTTTCGCCGGGACTAGGAGGGAGCATAGTTCTATCGAGTGCATAGCGAGAGAATAACCTATAAAAAATTGTAACCATTTGTTTGTTAAATATAATACTATTTCCGTTTGTTCAAATGGACCGATATAAAGTTTAAACACCCACACAAATCTTAGCTTTATTTCTTTTGTCTAACCCATTCAACCAACTACCAAACATATTAGTAATATTAGTTGGAGTTGTTATGTTAATAGTGAAGTATATCATACGCCATATAAATTTGCGCGAACCTACATCAGAGCAAAATGTGTTGTATAGTCTCCATAGAGTCACAAAAACAACACTCTTGACTCACATGCCAATTATGTTTAACTAGATTATCTTTTATTGGCAAGACTATTGCAGTTAGGAATCACATAAAAATATCTTTAAAGGAATCTTGACCTCTAGTAGGTTGTTACATAAATTTTAGTGTGGCCATTCATTAGCTCAAGATACATAGATTTTGCAGTCGATACTCATGTGGTCGTAAGCTTCTCTACTATCTAAAAAGAAGTTCGATGTTCCGTTTTCTGTCACTACGTCTCGCTTCGTCCAACACCGTCGCCCTCGACAAATCAACCCGCAGTCTGGGACCGCAGGGTCAGCGGAAAACAAATCACACGCGCAAACGACACAGCCCCGACCGTCGCCACCTCAGCACGCTCTTAACCACAGCCTCTTCTGGTCGCTCCCCGACCGCCGTTGACGCACGCATCCCGTCCTCATTCGATCCCCCTTTCTCTCCTCTTTCCTCTGAGCGACGCAGGAGATGCATCGGCCACCGTTGGGAAGCCCCGATGCAACCACCCATCCGTCGGTGGGTAGTTCGATCCGGAAATCGCGTCTGCTCCTCAATTCATACCTTGCAGGATGTGGGGCATCTCGACCCGATGGCGAGGTGGTGGGGACTGGGGAGGACGAACGGCCTGAGGAATGAGGGCGCACGGGCCTGAACATGCAGGATCGCAGTTGTCCGGGGATGCCGGCCGGTAGTGGCCGATACGCTACGCCGCGCATCTCTTCCATTTTCTCTCTGCTATTCTATCTATCTCTCTGATTTTTTGGTTATATATAAGAAAGATGCAGGTGCGTGACCGGCAGCCACGATAGGAGAACTAATGGAGAACTCGAGGTGACCCTCATAGCAGGTGACCTCCAATTTGTTTTTTCGTGGCGGTTCATCAGACTTCAAATACGTCTAAATGTTTGCTGGTACTGATTGTATATATGCATATACATTTAGGTTATTTTGTTCTGAATTGCCAAGATAGCAGATACTATTAACTGATTATTAAGATGACATGGTAGTGTTTTTCACTGGAAGCAGCTTGCATCGTGCATGTCTTTCGATGCTTTTTGACTTCTCGCAGCAACATTACTTTTCTAGAATTAGCTTCAGCAACTGCCTATTGCTTTACAGGAGTTGTGGTGGCTCCTGTGATTTAATCATCTCTTAGAGAAGAAAAGCAGAGGAGGGATGGCCAAGAAAGGAAATCTGAATCATCAAATGGATCTAATAGCCTGAAACATGGATAAAGTTAGATTTCTCCAGTTAAATAATGCGCAGAGGCTAACATATTCTACTCTCTACTGCAAATCCGTCTTGAAAAAACAAGGTAAATGGAGGGGCTTTGATGTTGCAATAAAAAGAATCAACGACAATTTGTATTGCCAGTTATTGGGTTATTGCACGCGAGGCCCTATGGAGGTATTTCAGAAATGGTTTTCTTCGAGCAAGACAGAGATCAAAGGTAATTTACTTGGTACCTATAATTATCCTATCGTTTCTTTGCTCCGCACACGCCCCATTTTCACAATGCGCCGCTTTTGCATCTAGCTTTTAGTTTATTTGGTGGGATTTATTAGAGAATCGGGATGGAGATCTACATAACAGTGTGCCATCGTCGCCGGTCGTGGTCATGTCATCGACGTCGGCAGTTCTAATGTTGGTGTGTGGTACTACTTTTGAATCTAATCCAGGTTGCTTTCTCATCGCGTCCAATTCCGTGTCAACTAATATTTTTTTACCAACAACATGTTCATATTTTAGATTGTAAAGAACAATGACCTCAAAGAGCTCATGAACAAGGTTCTGAAACTATCGAGTGCATAGCGAGACGAATAACCTATAAATAATTGTAACCATTTGTTTGTTAAATATAATACTATTTCCGCTTGTTCAAATGGACCGATATAAAGTTTAAACACGCACACAAATCTTAGCTTTATTTCTTTTGTCTAACCCATTCAACCAACTACCAAACATATTAGTAATATTAGTTGGAGGTGTTATGTTATAAGTGAAGTATTATCATACGCCATATAAATTTGCGCGAACCTACATCAGAGCAAAATGTGTTGTATAGTCTCCATAGTCACAAAAACAACACTTTTGACTCACATGCCAATTATGTTTACCTAGATTATCTTTTATTGGCAAGACTATTGCAGTTAGGAATCACATAAAAATATCTTTAAAGGAATCTTGACCTCCAGTAGGTTGTTACATAAATTTTAGTGTGGCCATTCATTAGCTCAAGATACATAGATTTTGCCGTCGATACTCATGTGGTCGTAAGCTTCTCTACTATCTAAAAAGAAGTTTGATGTTCCGTTTTCTATCACTACGTCTCGCTTCGTCCAACACCGTCGCCCTCGACAAATCAACCCGCAGTCTGGGACCGCAGGGTCAGCGGAAAACAAATCACACGCGCAAACGACACAGCCCCGACCGCCGCCACCTCAGCACGCTCTTAACCATGGCCTCTTCTGGTCGCTCCCCGACCGCTGTTGACGCACGCATCTCGTCCTCATTCGATCCCCCTTTCTCTCCTCTTTCTTCTGAGCGACGCAGGAGACGCAGCGGCCACCGTCGGGAAGCCCCGATGCAACCACCCATCCGTCGGTGGGTAGTTGGATCCGGATATTGCGTCTGCTCGTCAATTCATACCTTGCAAGATGTGGGGCATCTCGACCCGATGGCGAGGTGGTGGGGACTGGGGAGGACGAACGGCCTGAGGAATGAGGACGCACGGGCCTGAACACGCAGGATCGCAGTTGTCCGGGGATGCCGGCCGGTAGTGGCCGATACGCTACGCCACGCATCTCCTCCATTTTCTCTCTGCTATTCTATCTATCTCTCTGATTTTTTGGTTATATATAAGAAAGATGCAGGTGCATGACCGGCGGCCACGATAGGAGAACAAATGGAGAACTCGAGGTGACCCTCATATCAGGTGACCTCCAATTTGTTTTGTCGTGGCGGTTCATCAGACTTCAAATACGTCTAAATGTTTGCTGGTACTGATTGTATATATGCATATACATTTAGGTTATTTTGTTCTGAATTGCCAAGATAGCAGATACTATTAACTGATTATTAAGATGACATGGTAGTGTTTTTCACTGGAAGCAGCTTGCATCGTGCATGTCTTTCGATGCTTTTTGACTTCTCGCAGCAACATTACTTTTCTAGAATTAGCTTCAGCAACTGCCTATTGCTTTGCAGGAGTTGTGGTGGCTCCTGTGATTTAATCATCTCTTAGAGAAGAAAAGCAGAGGAGGGATGGCCAAGAAAGGAAATCTGAATCATCAAATGGATCTAATAGCCTGAAACATGGATAAAGTTAGATTTCTCCAGTTAAATAATGCGCAGAGGCTAACATATTCTACTCTCTACTGCAAATCCGTCTTGAAAAAACAAGGTAAATGGAGGGGCTTTGATGTTGCAATAAAAAGAATCAACGACAATTTGTATTGCCAGTTATTTGGTTATTGCACGCGAGGCCCTACGGAGGTATTTCAGAAATGGTTTTCTTCGAGCAAGACAGAGATCAAAGGTAATTTGCTTGGTACCTATAATTATCCTATCGTTTCTTCGCTCCGCACACTCCCCATTTTCACAATGCGCCGCTTTTGCATCTAGCTTTTAGTTTATTTGGTGGGATTTATTAGAGAATCGGGATGGAGATCTACATTACAGTGTGCCATCGTCGCCGGTCGTGGTCATGTCATCGACGTCGGCAGTTCTAATGTTGGTGTGTGGTACTACTTCTGAATCCAATCCAGGTTGCTTTCTCATCGCGTCCAGTTCCGTGTCAACTAATATTTTTTTACCAACAACATGTTCATGTTTTAGATTGTAAAGAACAATGACCTCAAAGAGCTCATGAACTAGGTTCTGAAACTTTTGGAACTGTATATCATGGTAAATGGAGGTGCAACGGAGTGTGCAATATGAAGAATCAACGATAATTCGTATTCTTAGTTCTGTGGTTATTGTGACTCCGGTGAGGACCTACGGAAGTACTCCGGATATGGCTTTCTTCGAGCAAGACATGGATCAAAGGTAATTTACTTGGTACCTATAATTATCCTATCGTTGCTTCGCTCTGCACACACCCCATTTTCACAATGTACCACTTTTGCATCTTTTCAGTTTATTTGGTGAAATTTTATTAGAGAATCGGATAGAGATCTACAGAACAGTGTGCCATCGTCGCCGGTTGTGGTAATGTCGTCGATGCCAGAAGTTCTGAGGTTGGTGTGTGGTACTACTTTTGAATCCAATCCAGATTGCTTGCTCATCGCGTCCAGTTCCGTGTCAACTTTTTTTTTTCCACCAACCACATGTTCATGTTTTAGATTGTAAAGAACGATGATCTCAAAGAACAAAAGAACTTGGTTCTGGAACTTTTGAAACTCTATATCATGGGAAATAAAGGGGATCTGATGTTGCCATAAAAGGAATCAACGAAAATCGTATTGTCAGTTCTGTGGTTATTGTGACACCGGAGAGGCCCTACCCGGACATGAATTTCTTCGAGCTGGACATGGATCAAAGGTAATTTACTCGTACCTATAATTATCCTATCATTGCTTCGCAGTACACCCCATTTTCACAATGTACCACTTTTGGATCTTTCAGTTCATTTGGTGAGATTTTATTAGATAAAAAACTACTGTTATGTACTCCCTCCTTCAGAAATATAAGATGTTTTAGTTTTGTTAATCGAATGTATCTTGACGTCCTTTAGTGTATATAGGTTCGTAGAGGTTCGGAGTGAACCTATACACTAAAAGACACCTAGATACATTCATTTCACAAAGCTAAAATGTCTTATATTTCTGAAAGGAGGGAGTATATGATTTTTCTGTATATGGTATTGGAGTTAATTGGTGTTTTCACTTGCAGAATGTTTGCTGTTTTGTTGAAATCTAGCAGCTGAGAAGCTGGAATTTATTAATGAGATATCACTGATTTTAGATAAACAACTATTGCTATCTATAGGAGTTGCTTTATATGGTATTGGAGTTGGGTGTTGTGAATTGCAGAATGTTTATAATGGGTCCAAATTTAGAGTTAACAATGATGTATCAAATTGTCCAAATTTAGAAGTTGACAATGATGTATCAAATTGTCCAAATTTAGAAGTCGGTAATGATGTATCAAATTGACAGAGTCAAAATATATCCATGTATTCAGACGGCTATACCCATGATTTCATCCTCTTACATGTTTCGCTATAAAAGAGAAATAAAAGGACGGCTGTTATTTTGCAATCTTGCGTGTTTACATATCTCATGGTCAATTCAGATGCACGATAGCTCTATAGCCATAGTAGCACATGTGTTTGCATGAGGTGCAGCAATATTAGCTCATATTTTATGCTTAACGGTTGTCCTTTTCAATCTATTTTGAGTAATACATATATAGTTATTTAGTGGTTCCGCTCTTGGTGTATTTCTCAAGCACAATGCTTCAAAAAGCAGCCCATAAAGAAATCCAGTTACAGTTTGAATCAAATGATGGTGGTCGGGCTAGCGATGGCTACGAGCTCATCTTGGATGAAGCTGTCGACTGGCACCGATGCCGACAACGAGATGGGCGAATTGTCCTAGCTAGGGATGGCAATGGGGCCCCGAAACCCGCAAACCCGACAGGTACCCGCCTTAAACGGGGAGGGTTTTGATAAAAAATTAGACCCGCCAAGTCTAATGGGGCGGGTTTGGGGATGGCAAACCCGTACCCGCAGACCCGCATACCCGCTTTAAGCCTTAATCCTATCCCTAATAATGCTATGTCCAACCACACGTCCCACATGACCACGCACGCACACAATAAACATCACATACACGCAACACACGCATGCACGTGTCCATTGCCACCAACCCCATCCAAATATCCCATCGTTTTCTTCCCACATGCGCCAGCGTCACTCCCGTCGTACGCGCTGGCGGATACCCGTTGGGGCCCTGAACCCGGCCGGGTCACGGGTCTGGTAAAAAATTAGACCTGACTAATTAAACGGGGCGGGTATGGGGGTGGCGGACCCGGCCCCGAACCCGGCTGGTGCCATCCCTAGTCCTAGCCTCCTAGGGCATCAACATGAAGGTCACACCAAGGGAGCTCTCGGGCCCGCTTCTGGCCCAGGATAAGAGGGGCGACTGCCTGGGGCCCAGCCGAACAAGGGGCCCATCCCAGTACACGTATTACTACAGAAATAAAGGCCCAGTATTGATGCAGAACAGAGGAAATGAAGAAATGCACCTCACTATCTACACACAACTAGGTACATGTCCATGTATTCTGCAGGCACGCACGGTCACCGTTTGGTTCGTTTGCTTGGTATTCTCAGGTATCACACGCGTAGACAGAGGCACAGAGCGGCCACTGCTACAGTCTAAGGTGTAAGGAATTGGGAAGAGTGATCAAGAAGCAATTACCGGATGAAAGTTTCAATTGGCCTCAGCTTGCCGGAACTACCTTTTTATGTTCTCAATCTAATGTATTGTCTTATTTTTTACGTCACTTGCAGCCGATTCAGTCCGTTAGCGTTCTTTGGTTCACTTTGTTAGTCCTTGAAGTTGATAGTCAAATTCATAGATTGTTAATCAGGTGTGCTGATGTCCTCTCTATTTTCTTGAAAATATATTGGCTAAAAAGTAAAAGCGCACCTATTTTGTCATGATTATTGAAGGCTTGTAGGCTTATTAGCATGCTATTTCTTTTGTGTTGTAACTTCAGGTTCAAAATAGAAGTAAGAAAAAAATATATCAGATATTTCATGTTCTAATGAAAATTTATTGATGTTTATAGCTTTATAATGGTTTTATTCATTGTTGTGCTGAATCAATTTTTTATAAGGCAGATGACATATTGAAGGAGAAGAAGATTACCTGATCTTATCTTGGCGGTGGGATAACATTCGTCAAGAGAGACCTGTTTTTTTTATGGTAGCATGGCATGCTAAGAAAGATAACCTAATCCTCGATGGTAGCTGCATCCTCATCAATGTATTGCTCTCTGCATAGTAACCTCCCACGATGGTGCTACTTAACACTCCTATGAAACATGAAGCACGGATATAATGTACTCTCTCCGTTTTAAAATAGATGTCGAAAATTTATCAAAATTTGGATATATCTAGACACTATTTAGTACAAAATATATTCAAATTTAGATAAATTTGCGATATCTATTCTATTTTGAGACGGAGAGAGTAAGATACATTAGCACTTTATCGTCGCACCAAGCGCCTTTGTCTTGTCGACGAGATCTTATTTTGTGTCTCCACGGTGTAGTTATTTTCCTCCCATTGCATCACACGGGCATATTTCCTAGTCTAAACAAAAACATCTAGGTTTTGGTATAGATTAACGGAAATTAATTTCTAGCACGAGTGTATCTAGTCATTCCACTTTGTGCCAGTCAAACCCCTCCTGAACCCAATATTCAGTGGAGTTTGAGCAAGAAAATTTTCCACTAGGACATTCTTCCTTTGGCTAATGTTATATAACAAGCGATATTGATGAGCTAAAGATGTATTTCATAACCAAATGTCTTCCTAAAACCGAACCGTACTCACTAGTAGAAAACGGGCATTTAGTCCCGGTTTGTAAGGCCTTTAGCCCCGGTTGCTGAACCGGGGCTACGAAATCGGGACTAAAGGCCCCCTCTTTAGTCCAGGTCATGCCACAAACCAGGACTAAAGGCCCTCACGGGGCTATGGTCGAGCGTGGGACCTTTAGTAACCGGGACTAAAGATTTTTTTCCGAATTTTTTCGGAAGTTCACCCATCCTAACACTACTCCACCTCCATCACACTTAACATCTCCGTTCCATCAGGATGACCTTGCGCGAGGGAATTGTACCTTGTTGTCAACACTACTATATCAATCCTATTAACTCTTATCAATATGTCACACGTATTTATTTTTTGAAATTACAAACAATTGTTTAAATAACTACAATAAATAAGTAATAATAATATTTTATTCGAATGAAAACAAAATAACTAAATTAAATTAATATTTTATTTATTTATTGCCATTTATTCATTTAATATGGCTTTTTTCCCAACATCGTATGCAAAAGTTGTGGCCATTTGAAGTTTTTATGATATTTTTTTGCAAATTATGTCAAAATTCATGTTTGTTAATTTTCGTAACAACCAAATCACTTAATATAACTATAGTTTTTATAATGTTTTGGCATGCTTTTGAAACTAGAGAACGCGATCTCCTGCGCGGGGGGGGGGGGGGGGGGGGGGGGGGGGGTGGCTAGCTGTTATCCTGCCGCGGCAGAACCCGCGATTTTTTTTGCTCATTTCCCTTATTCCCGGTTGGTGACACCAACCGGGACTAAATGTGCTCGTATCTAGCGCAGTTTCCCTTTAGTTTCCATCGGTGTCTCCAATCGGGACTAAATCTTGCCGACGTCCTAGCCGTTGGAACCGGATTAATGCTCACATTAGTCACGAGTCCAACCACAACCGGGACTAATGCTCCGAACAACTCTGGACGAAAGGCTCTTTTTCTACTGGTGACTACCATTTCCAATTTTAAAAAACTAGGATAAAAAATCATTCTTAACTCTCATGAGGTCTTTCTAGAAAGAAGAATTCGTAGGTTTTGCTTCTACTTGCAGGAGAGTTTTATTGTTCAGGTATTTATTATGTAATAATTCTTGCGACATTCCTTCCTCGGTAAGTAAACTGAAAAGCCATTTTCTTAACAAACACTATTTTAGCTCGATAACCGCAATTCCCAAACCATCCTGGTTCTTAGGACGACATAGAACATTCCACCTTGTTAGTCTTTTTTTTATCATCGCTTTGCAAAAAACCGAGATCAAAAAAATCCAATCGTTTGGCATTCATAAAACAAAAGGATAAATATTTGTAAACTTGCTAATATTGAATTGGTGAGTACCAAACGGTCTTTCATAGGAGAGCAACTCTCCTTGCGAGCATCGTATCTTAGACATCAACCTACTTTCCATTGGATTTCATTCAGAATTGCATTGTTTTCTAAGATGGATATTACTCCAAGATACCGAAAAATCAGTACTAGACTCGCATCCAAATATCTGCTTGTATTGTTGTTCCATATCCTTTGCTTTTACAAAATAGAAAATTCACTCTTGTGAAAGTTAAATTTTAACCCGGATAGTTGCTCAAACATACAAAGAATGAGCTTCGTATTTGTCGTCTTCTCCATGTCATTCTTCATAAACATAATCATATCATCTGTATATTGCAAAATGAAAACTCCAGCCTTCACCAATTGAGGATTATGAGACCTCCAACCTGACCATCTTCTTTTGCTTTTGAAATAATGATAGCAAGCATATCCGCAAAATATTGAAAAGCATTGAAGAGAATGTATCACCTTGTCTCAGTCACCTTCTTGTCCGAAAATATTGTTCAATGTCATCATTAACCCTTATTCCCACACTCTCACCTTGTATATAATTTTTAATCCACTCACATCAAGTTGGATCAGAACCTTTCATCCGCGGCGCTTGTTGCACAAAAGGCCATTTAACCTTGTCATAAGATTTTTCAAAATCTTGAATAGCCCTCCATCGAGATCTTTCCGATGGAGTTCATGGATAGTTTCATGTAGAACTACTACCCCTTCTAAAATATATCGGCCCGATATAAACGCAGATTGTATAGGCTGAATCACCTTTTTCGTGAAATTGCTGATATGATTCGTTCCAACTTTTGTGAATATCTTAAAGCTAATATTCAGCACAGAAATTTGTCTATATTTTGAATTTTCATTGCATTTTTTGGTAGGAGAGTAAAAACTCCGAAATTGAGTTTGAATAATGGAAACTCTCCTATTTGTAAATGGATGAGCATAGTCATCAAGTTAGTTCTAATGACCTCCCAATATTTTGATAAAACCCAGCAGGGAATCCATCTGATCCGGAAGCTTTATTATGTTCCATCTCAGCCTCAAATAGTTCTTCCTCAAAGAAATCAGCTATAAGAAGAGCATTCTCCTCAATAGCCAACTGCGGGATATCCTCCACACATTCCTCCATCACGGAGAAAGTACATGACCCTCAAAGACTACTAATCTACTTATATGGTATACGTATTGCCAGGCCATGCAACAGAAACAAAGGCATGATGGGCCATGTTAACGTGAGTGATCTTCTAGAAGGTAGAAGGGCACGCCCGCACACACCAACAAATCGAAAAATATGCATCAATCTACGAATCCCACAAACACCTATGTCCGTGCTCGACTACCTCATCCATGCCAGGCCGCCATTGACATATAGTCCATCCGCCTTTGGCAAGCAAGGCTAGGGCTATCTTCAGTGCTTCGTCGACACAATGATCAACTCATTAGTGATCGACTGGACGCACCGTAAGAGTTAATTAGTTCACGATTTAGGTGCTCGTTGTCTCCTACATTTCTCCTATTTCTGATTTTTGATCATCATTTCGTCCACTCGTCGTCTCGCTGATTTCTTTTCCAGCCTCCCGATCAGAAAAATATGCCACTCCATTTTCATTTCCCGTCTCTAAGCGCGTGCGAAAAGTATGCCACTCCATTTTCATTTCCCGTCTCTAAGCGCGGTGCACGCACACGCACATCCCCGGTTTGACCGATCTGAGAGGTATACTGAATATTGTATTGCTATTCCTAATCTCTACCTTCACATACATAATGCATAACTTGTACCATTAAATATTTGATGGAATTTTTTCCAACGTTTTGTGTTATCAGGTCGGTCTTGTTGAAAATATAAGCAATAATCTATATGATTTAATCCGAATAATAAACTGATAAAATATGATCGTACAGATAGTACCAAAACCAATCATGCAGATCAACAAAATAGATAAACATATTACATCTAAATAAGAAAAACCTATCACATCTACACCGAACGCTAGAATAAGGAACTCTAGCAGAATCTGAAATAAGAAGTTCAGTGTTACGTACGGTAGAGCAGCGGCAGCAGCAGCCGCGGCAGTAGCAGCGTCGTCGCTCATGTTGAGGTTGTCGAAGAGGTCGGTGATGTCCGGGAAGAAGTCGCCGTCCGGGAACTCGTCGTCGAAAGACGTTGTGGAAGCCAGTAGTCGCGCAAAAGTGCTCCCCAAAAACCTGATTGCCCCTCACTCGTACATGTTCACAAGAGGCGGGGTTCCGGAGGCCTACTGTCTCAACCTGCGGTGCACGCCGCAAGCCGGGATGGAAAAGACAAAGGCAGCGGCGCAATAGACTGGAAGGAGATGCGTGTGGTAAGCGATACCGATTAGGTTTAGCGCAGGCGTTTATATAGAGCAAGTCAGGGAGACCGTGAGACTCAGCCCACGTCCGAATCGGTAACAGCCCACGTCCCATTAAGATTGGAAATGGCTAACTCATTAACGCGTCCGTTAATAACTCGTAATTAATCCATGATTAATTTTCCTGACTAGCAAAAATAAAGCTCGGCTCGGCGAGATTCCCGCAACCCACGGCGCGCGCACGCGTCGTGACGAGGCGAGGCGTGGCGAGGCGAGGCGGGCGGCGTCGGAGGAGGAGTGTGCGAGAGCTTCTCTTCTTCTCACACCTTAGTGAGTGGTGGAACAGCTAGTATATAAGGAGGTGTAACTCTCACTCAACTAGCAGTATGGGACTAAACTTTGACACCACTTGCACAGCCATATGCTGCCATGCACAAATGGGCCAAAGAAAATTTTAGAATTTGTCTAATGGGCCAACAGCCCAAAACTCATCAAATTCCAACAATTCCCCACAAAGTCTCATTGGCACATCACCTTATTTCCATTCCAGAATATTGTTTTATATACCGGTGTGTAGTGGAGACTATTAAGTTGAACTTCCACATTAAACTTCATGCTACACTAGCTAGCAACTTGAATAGTGGACTATGCCTTGAACTACAAGTTTTCTGCAAATTAGTTTCACACAAAATCTAGACCGGTACAGGGCTGCCGCAGGGCTTTCCCGCGGTTTGGAGCTTATGCGTCATACTCCAGGGCCTTTCATGAGTTTATTAGAGAGCACCCAACTCTCACAGACTGCGACGGTTAACAGTCAGTCTCATATAGGTATGTTCCTCAATAGATGTTCTGTAGGGCAACATCTCTGCTTAGAAAAGCCACTTGGAACACATTAAGATAAATATCAACCTGCCATGCAGAATAAGAGAGTATTACATCTTTATGGAGATGTAAATATAATATGGGCATACTCTCCTCTCAGCTGATCAACAGCTTGTCTCCTAGCTCTAATTCACGGGATCTCCGATCACATAGAGTGGGTTGCCACTGTGAACAACTCATTGTATGGGTCTCAAACCCATCATCCTCGATGCATTATCTATCACATTACGTGATAAACCCTTTGTGAAAGGATTTTCCAAGTTCTTAGATGTTTGGATATAATCCAACGCAATAACTCCGGAGTTTCTCAGTTTTCTGACAGATTTCAATCTCCTTTTCACATGCCTTGATGACTTCATATTATCCTTAGAACTGTTTACTTTCACGATCACAGTTTGATTATCACAGTTCATCGGGATGGCGGGTATAGGTTTTTCAACCATAGGTAAGTCCATCGAAAGCTCACGAAGCCACTCTGCTTCAACAGTGGTTGTGTCTAATGTTGCGAGTTCTGCTTCCATAGTTGACCTCGTTAAAATGATCTGCTTGCAAGACTTCCAGGAAACAGCGCCACCACCAAGTGTAAACAAATAACCACTTGTGGCCTTAATCTCATCAGCATCAGATATCCAGTTTGAATCACTATACCCCTCAAGTACTCGTGGATACCCAGTATAGTGAATACCATAACTCGCAGTGCCTTTCAGGTAGCGCAAAACTCTTTCAAGAGCATGTCAATGATCATCTCCAGGATTTGACACAAATCGACTCAGTTTGCTTACAGCAAAGGAAATGTCAGGCCTTGTAGCGCTGGCTAAATACATGAGCGAGCCAATAATTTGAGAATATCTCAATTGATTTTTAGCATTTCTTCGATTCTTTCGAAGTAGCACACTAGGATCATAAGGCGTTGGAGAAGACTTGCAGTCGCTATACCCAAAGTGACTCAATATCTTTTCCACATAGTGGGACTGAAGCAGTGTAATCCCACCATTATCATCCTTCAGTAGCTTGATGTTTAAGATTACATCAGCCACTCCCAAGTCCTTCATCTCAAAGCAGCAAGATAGGAACTCTTTGACCTCCTCAATAACAGTGAGGTTGGTCCCGAATATCAATATGTCATCGACATAGAGACACATAATAACTCCCTCGCCCCCACCATGGCGATAGTACACACACTTATCAGCTTCGTTTACAACAAAGCCTTCAGCGGTTAAAGTTCTTTCAAACTTCTCGTGCCACTGCTTAGGAGCTTGCTTAAGACCATATAAAGACTTCACTAACTTACACACCTTTCCTTCTTGACCATCTACTACAAATCCATCAGGCTGCTCCATATAAATTTCGTCATCTAGCTCTCCATTTAGAAAAGCTGTCTTAACGTCCATTTGATGAACGAGAAGACCATGTGAGGCAGCCAAGGATAGTAGCACTCGAATAGTGGTCAATCTGGCAACAGGTGAGTAAGTATCGAAGAAGTCTTCACCATCTTCTGGGTATAACCCTTGGCCACAAGATGTGCTTTGTACTTTTCAATAGTACCATCAGGTCTAATTTTTTTCTTGAACACCCACTTACATCCTACAGGTTTGCACCCATAAGGATGATCAGTGACCTCCCAAGTTACATTAGCTAAGATGGTATCCATCTCACTACGGACAGCTTCTTTCTAGTAGTCAGCATCTTAAGATGCATAGGCTTCTGAAATAGAGGTGGGAGTATCATCCACAAGGTACACAATGAAATTATCACCAAATTACTTTGCAGTCCTTTGTATCTTACTCCTTATAGGAGTTTCATTGTCGTCCTCCACAGGATCATCATAGTGTTCTATCGGCATAGTGGGTTCAGGAATTATAGCAAATTCCTGACTAGATGAACTAGTCATCTCCTGATTTGATGAGCTAGGCATACCTTTCATTGGAAAGATGTCCTCAAAGAAAGTCACATCATTTGACTCCATAATTGTACCAACATGCATGTCGGATACTTCAGATTTTACTATCAAAAATCTATAGCCAATGCTATGAAAAGCATATCCCAGAAAAACACAATCCACGGTTTTTGGTCCAAGCTTTCGCTTCTTGGGTATTGGAATATTGACTTTCGCCAAACATCCCCAAGTTCGTAAGTAAGAGAGTTTAAGCCTTTTCTTCTCCCATTCCTCAAATGGAGTTATGGTTTTATCCTTTACGGGAACACGGTTTAGGACATGACACGCAGTCATTAGCGCCTCCCCCCACCATTCCTTGGAAAGACCCGATGTATCTAACATGACGTTAACCAAATCAGTTAGAGTGCGGTTCTTTCTTTCGGACACCCCATTTGACTGAGGTGAATAGGGAGGTGTCCTCTCATGGATAATACCATGTTCCATACAGAATTGATCAAATTCATTTGAAAAGTACTCTCCACCACGATCCGACCTTAACCGCTTGATTTTAAGATCAAGTTGGTTTTCTGCCCCAGCTTTATAGTTTTTGAAGTAACTCAAAGCTTCATCTTTAGATTTCAGAAGATAAACATAGCAGTATCTAGTGGAATCATCAATCAACATCATAAAGTATCTTTTTCCACCTCGTGTCAACACACCATTCATCTCACAAAGATGAGGTGCTAAGTTTCTCGGTTCCGCAGCCGTATGAGATTTGCGGGGTTGCTTTGCTTGCACACAAACTTGGCACTTAGAACCTTTGACAGTGGTAAATTTCGGAATTAAACTCATATTGGCTAGCCGTGTCATGCAACCAAAGTTAATATGACAAAGTCGTGAATGCCAAATATTGGACTCATTATCATTGCAAACATGATTAATAACTTTAGTACATGAGTCTGACAAAGATAAGCGAAACAGACCTCTGCACTCATAACCATTTCCAACAAATTGTACATAGTTAGATATTACAACTTTATTGGATTCAAAAACCAACTTAAAGCCATCTCGACATAGAAGCGATCCGCTGACGAGATTCTTATTGATGGAGGGAACGTGCTGCACATTCTTCAGCTGTACGGTCTTCCCCGAAGTAAACTTCAGATTTACCGTACCAACACCATGAACAGAAGCATGTGAGCCGTTTCCCATCAGCACGGAGGAAGTCCTTGTGACCTGATAAGAAGAGAACATGGATATATCAGAACATACATGTGTATTAGCACACGTGTCAATCCACCAATCAGGAGAATGACATACCGAAAGGATACTAGGTAAAATACCGTACCCGACGTCCTTCATCTCAGTATCGCTAATAACAACATTAGCGGTCTTGCCGTTGTTCCCATGTTGCCGCTTATCAAAGCGATTAGGGCAGCTAGGAGCCCAATGATCAGGATCACCACAGACGTGGCAAGAGCCTTTCTTCTTATCATTCTTCCTCTTAAAGTTGGTGGAATGAGTGGCCTTGTTCTTGCCATCAACCTTCCCTTTGCCATCAGATTTGTGCTTATTCTTGAACTTGTGGGATTGGAAGTTTTTCTTCTGTACCAAATTGGCACTAGAAGCTCCCTCAAAGCCTCGAGCACGTGTCTCCTTTGCTCTCGCCTTCTCTTCCACATGAAGAGACCCAATGAGATCCATAACGGAAAACTCTTGTCTCTTATATTTCAGAGAAGTAGCAAAGTTCCTCCACATGGGAGGAAGCTTGGCAATAATGCCTCTGGCCACAAACTTGTCCGGTAAGGTACACTTGAACTACTCAAGTTTTTTGGCAAGTGATTGTATCTCATGAGCTTGCTCAACAACAGAGCGATCATCAACCATCTTGTAGTCATAGAATTGCTCCATGATATACAACTCAGTGCCAGCGTCCGAGACCCCAAACTTGGCCTCGAGCGCATCACACGCGTCTTTGCCATTATCAAATGACATATATGGGTCAACAATGTTGTCCCCAAGAATACTGAACAAAGCCGCCATAAACATATTATCGGCTTTCTTAAAGGCCGCTTCCTGCTCAGCAGAAAGATCTCCTTCAGGTTTACCAAGAGTGGCGCTATAGCAGTTTAGGTTTTTAAACCATAGAATTGCTCTCGCGCGCCATCTCTTATAGTGCATACCATCAAACGAAGGAGTCCTAGTAGCCGTGGCTACACCAGTGGAATTCAGTGCCTATAATCAGGTTTTTTGGATTGTTGAAAATATAAGCAATAATCCATATGATTTAATCCGAGTAATAAACTGATAAAATATGATCGTACAGATAGTACCAAAACCAATCATGTAGATCAACAAAGTAGATGAATAGATTACATCTAAATAAGAAAAACCTATCACATCTACACCGAACGCTAGAATAAGGAACTCTAGCAGAATCTAAAATAAGAGTTTCCGTGTTACGTACGGTAGAGCAGCGACAGCAGCAGCCGCGGCGGTAGTGAAGGAAATATGTCCTGAGAGGCAATAATAAAGTTGTTATTATGTATTCCTTGCATATGATAGATGTTTATTTTGCATGCTATAATTGTATTGATCGGAAACGTCAATACATGTGTGTTTAATAAACAAAAAGTGTTCCTAGTTATGCCTCTCTTATAGATTAGCTTGTTGATTAACAAGATGATCAAGGTTTCCTGATCATAGACATTGGATGTTGTTAATAACAAGGTCACAACATTTGTGAAATGATGTGATGAACATTCATACGAAGTATAGCATTACGATCAAGTCATTATATTTAAATTGCTATAACATCATACGAAATAATCTCTATCCTTAGACCATGAGATCATATTAATTGCTAACACCGGAAGAGTATCTTGATAACATCAAACGTCACACCGTAACAGGGTGACTATAAAGATGGGTTTAGTGCTATGAAGGTGTTATGTTGAGGATCATGGATCAAGAGTGGAATTTGTCAATCCCGATGACGGATAGATATACTCTAGGCCCTCTCGGTGATATAACATTAAGATAGCTTGCAAGCAAGTGATGTGATCACTAAAATGTTATATCACAGGACCGAGAAAAGAGTGCATGTCAGTAACAAGATCAAACTAGGTATTTGGATACCGATGATCGAATCTCGGACATGTATTATATCATGAGACAAAGAGATTAAGTTACTAGCGTTAAAGGTTATCACGATCACAGAAGTCATCGTTGAATATGCAGGAGTCAGTATAGATCTCCAGGTCCCGCTTCTGATTATTGATCTGAAGGAGTCTCAATCAATTCTGCATTATTCGCGAACTGTAGGGTGACACACTTAAGATTTGCCAGACACCATTTTGGAGCACATATGTTTCAGACGAAAGAATTGCAAAGCACAGAAATTGTTTCGATAGAAACCGGAATTGTTTCGGATGAAATTGCAGAAAGTGGTTCTACATGTGATATTGAAATGTTGCAAGGGGTTTTATGTGAATGTTTGTCAATTAAAGTAATTAAAAAAATCTGAAGAAATTTAATAAAAGAGTTTTATTAAATGAGAGAGCATTAAACTTAGAGAATTTTAATGCATTTAAAGTGGAGACTTTAAAAGGGAATGTGAAGAGGCATTTTAATGTGGAGGGAGTTACCACCACATGAATGGAGGAGGTGAGGGGTCACCTCCATGAGGCGCCGGCCATGGAGGAGGTACCCCCCTCTTCCTCCTTCTTCCTCCCATCTCCTCGTGAAGGATCTCTCTCCCCCTCTAGAATTATTCCCCCATGGTCTCGGATTAGCGAGATACATGTTCCCGGTGGCATTTCGTCTGGAAGGACTTGCTGCTTCCGCTGCATCGCTGGAGCGAGGAGTTGGAGGTTGTCCGGTGGCTTGAACGTGTGTGCGAGGATGGATGCGCTGCTGATTTGCGGCGCTCGGACTTACACACGATCTTGAGATCGGCAAGTGTACGACTACATCAACCACGAGTTCCTACTCATTAACAAAACTCGTTGTCTTCGAGGGTAAGTTCTCGATGGATGTATGTCTACCTTTTTCTCTGTATCTAGTAGATAGATCTTGGCGTATAGTTCTCATCGTAGGAATTTTTTTGTTTTCTATGTCACAGACCCAACAGTGGTATCAGAGCCTGATCTATGCGTAGGTGCTTTGCACGGGTAGTACACATATGTTTATATGTGGGCGATGATGATCATGTTATTGCATCTTCTATGTATTTTGGATATTGGTGGCATAGTGGGATGAAGCGGCCCGGACCAACCTTAGATGTCATCGTACATGAGACCGGTTCCACGACTGACATGCAACTTGTTTTGCATAAGTGGCTGGCGGGTGTCTGCCTCTCCTACTATAGTCAATATCTAATTTACAATGAGTTGCTAATAACTTGGTTATCCTCGTTGTGGTTCATGTTCATAGGTAAGACCGGTTCTATCTCCGAAAGCCCTAAGCCACGTAAAACTTGCAATTGATAAATTAGAGGCGTCTAGTTTAGATCGTTGCTGGACTAGTGTCTTGATATGGTATTGTTGTAAGTAGATGTATGATAGATACTCTTACAACACACTCAACGTGTAAGTTCCATAGACCTTGGCCTTACACACAAAGGAATGATAGAGATCATACCACGATGCAAATGATAGAGATCAAATGCATGGACCATATCATCTCACTTTACACATTAGATGTTACCATCTTATACTGCTAGTTTGGCGCTTTTTGTAGCATTGTAAGATGATCCCTCATTTAAATATCAAGATAAAATGTGTTCTTCCTTAAGTATGCACCGTTCTGTGGATCGTGTTTCGATACATCACGTGATGATCGGGTGCACTCGACTCTACGCTTTCATAAGAACGGATGTAAGATAGTTTTACACACGCGAATACTAAGGTTCTTACTTGGAGAGCCTAGCATGTACAGACATGGCCTTGGAACACGGACCGAAAGGTTAAGCATGAGTCATATAGTTGATATGATGCCCATATAGATGCTCGCCTTTGAAGCTACACCGACTCACATGATGATCGGACTTGGTGTAGTGGATTTGGTTTATGTAATCACCAAAAGGACACGAGGGATGTCATTTTTGAGTGAGAGTTCATTAGTAATTTGGATTAGTTGAACTCACTCTATCATAAGCTTAGTCTAAATAAACTTTACAAATCCTGTTGTAGATGGCACCACCTGCTTTTAATTTCAATGTGTTCATGGAGAAAGAGAAACTTGTTGCGAATGGTAGCAACTTCACCAACTAGGCTATGAATTTGAGGATTCTCCTCACTGCCGCACAAAAGCAATATGTGCTAGAGGCGCCGCTAGGCCCCCCACCAGCTCCTGATGCCCCTAACGAAGAAAAGAACGTCTATATAACTCGTCAGGAGGACCACAACTTAGTTCATTGCGACATACTGTATGGGCTAGTGCCAGAACTTCGAAAGCGTTTCGAAAATGGCAATGCCTTTGATACCATGGGTGAATTGGAAATGATTTTCGATACCCATACTGCTGTAGAGAGTTATAATGCTTCTGAAAAGTTCTTTAGCTGCATGATGGAGGAGAACAGCTCCGTTAGTGAGCACGTACTCAAAATGCCTGGGTATGCCGATAAGCTTGTGTCCTTGGGAATAACGATTCCCATTGACTTAGGCATACATCGTGTTCTCCAATCTCTGCCACCTAGCTACAAGAGCTTCGTGATGAACTATAATATGCAGGGCATGAAGAAGTCTCTTCCCGAGCTTCTGTCAATGCTTAAGACTGCAGAAGTGGAGATTAGGAAAGAACATCAAGTGTTGATGATCAATAAGACCACCGGTTTCAAGAAAGACAAGAAAGGCAAGCACAAGGGAAAGAAGGGTGGAAAATCTGTTGCCACACCTGAAAAGAAACCCCGAGCTGGCCCTAAGACTGACACCAAGTGTTACTATTGCAAGGGGACTGGCCATTGGAAGCGCATTTGCCCCAAGTATTTGGTGGACAAGAAGGCCGGCAAGGGAAACAAAGGTATATGTGATATACATGTTATTGATGTGTACTTGACTAGTACTCGCAGTAGCACCTAGGTCTTTGATACGGGATCGGTTGCTAATATATGTAACTCGGTTCAGGGGCTGCGGAACAAGCGACAACTAGCAAGGGATGAGGTCATGATGCGAGTCGGGAAAGGATCAAGCGTTGATGTGATCGCCGTCGGGACGCTACCTCTCAATATGCCATCGGGATTAGTTATAAATCTGAATAATTGTTATTTGGTGCCTGCACTGAGCATGAACATTGTATCCGGATCGTGTTTAATGCAAAGTGGTTATTCCTTTAAATCTGAAAACAATGGTTGTTCGATTTATAAGAATGATATCTTTTATGGTCATGCACCTGTGTTGAATGGTTTATTTTATTGGATCTCGATAGTAGTATTACGCATATTCATAATGTTGATGCTAAAAGGATTAAACTTGATAATGATATATCTGCATATATGTGGCACTGTCGTCTAGGTCATATTGGCGTTAAACGCATGAAGAAACTCCATTTTGATGTACTTTTGGAATCACTTGATTTTGAATCATTTGATACATGTGAGCCATGCCTTATGGGCAAGATGACTAGAACGCTGTTTTCCGGTTCAATGGAACTGGCGACAGATTTATTGGAAATCATACATACTAATGTGTGTGGACCAATGAGTGTGTCGGCACGAGGTGGATATCGTTACTTTTTTACTTTCACGGATGATTTGAGTAGATATGGGTATATGTATTTGATGAAACACAAGTCTGAAACCTTTGAAAAGTTCAAATTATTTCAGAATGGAGTGGAAAATCATCGTAACAGAAAGATCAAATTTCTGCGGTCCGACCATGGAGGTGAGTATCTAAGTTACGAGTTTAGCACACACATGAAAGAGTGTGGAATAGCTTCATAACTCAGGTCTGCCGGAACACCACAATGTAATGGTGTGTCAGAACGTCGTAATCATACTTTATTGGATATGGTTCGATCTATGATGTCTCTGACTGACTTTCCACTGTCATTTTGGGGTTATGCACTAGAAACCGCTGCATTCACTTTAAATCGGGCACCATCTAAATCCATTGAAACAACACCGTATGAATTATGGTTTGGAAACAAACCTAAGTTGTCATTTCTTAAAGTTTGGGGATGCAATGTTTATGTGAAGAAACTTCAGCCGGATAAACTCGAACCCAAAGCGGAAAAATGCGTCTTCATAGGATACCCTAAGGAAACGATTGGGTATACCTTCTATCACAGATCCGAGAGCAAGGTTTTTGTTGCCAAGAATGGATCCTTTCTTGAGAAGGAGTTTCTCGCGAAAGGTGTGAGTAGTCGGAAGGTAGAACTCGAAGAGGTTATTGAACCTTCTCTTCATGAAATAGCGAGTAGCGCCGCACTGGAAGTTGTTTCGGAGTTGACTTCACCTAATGGAGAGAGAGCTTATGATACTGATCATGAAACTCCGAAAGAGGACACTACCGAAGCTCGCAGGTCAAGTAGGACACGTGCATCTCCTGAACTGTACGGCAATCTTGTTGTGAATTTCATGGTTGATGAAATGGATGACCATGCGACGTATGAAGAAGCGATGATGAGCCCGGATTCCAACAAATGGCTAGAAGCCATGAAATCTGAGATGGAATCCATGTACGAAAACCAGGTTTGGACCTTGGTAGACTTACCTCACGATCGAAAGTCCGTTGAGAATAAATGGATTTTCAAAAGAAAAACTGATGTTGATGGTAATGTGACCATCTATAAGGCTCGACTTGTCGCAAAGCGGTTTCGAAAAATTCAAGGAGTTGACTATGATGAGACATTTTCTTCCGTAGCGATGCTAAAGTCGGTTAGGATTATGTTAGCAATTGCTGCATATTTCGATTATGAAATATGGCAGATGGATGTCAAAACTGCATTCCTCAATGGTAATATTGAAGAAGAGTTGTATATGATACAACCTAAGGGTTTTGTCGATCCTAAGGATGTTGATAAGGTATGCAAACTTCAGCGATCCATCTATGGACTGAACAAGCATCCCGAAGTTGAAATCTCCACTTTGATGAGGTGATCAAAGAGTTTGGATTTGTCCAAACTTATGGAGAGGCTTGTATTTACAAGAAAGTGAATGGGAGCAATGTGGCATTTCTGATATTATATGTGGATGACATATTATTGATTGCAAATTATATAGATCTTTTAAATAGTGTTAAAAGTTATCTAAACAGCAAATTTTCGATGGAAGACCTTGGTGAAGCATCATATATATTAGGCATTAAAATCTATAGAGATAGATCAAGGCGCCTAATTAGGCTATCACAGAGTACATACCTTCATAAGATATTAAATAAGTTTAATATGGACGGAAGTAAGAAGGGGTTCTTACCTATGTTGCAAGGCAAGACATTGAGCAAGACTCAAAGTCCGGCTACGGCGGAAGAAAGAGAGATAATGGATAAGATCCCCTATGCCTCGGCCATAGGCTCTATAATGTATGCCATGCTATGTACAAGGTTGAATGTGGCACATGCTATTAGTTTGACTAGTAGGTACCAATCTGATCCAGGTTCGGAACACTGGATAGCGGTCAAGAATATCCTTAAGTACTTGAGAAGAACTAGGGATATGTTTCTTATATACGGAGGTGAAGAAGAGCTAGTCGCTAAGTGTTATGTCGATGCTAGCTTTGGCACCGATCCGGATGACTCTAAGTCTTAATCCGGATACATATTTCTCTTGAACGGAGCAGCAGTTAGTTGGAGGAGTTCCAAACAACCTGTGGTGGCTGGATCAACGGAGGCGGAATATGTTGCTGCTTCAGAAGTAGCGCAGGAAGCAGTTTGGATGAAGGAGTTCATAACGGAACTAGGTGTGGTTCCTAGTGCATTGGACCCAATGGTGATCTATTGTGACAACAATGGAGCCATAGCCAACGCCAAGGAACCAAGGTCTCACAAGAATTCCAAGCATATTAAGCACCGGTTTCACTCCATCCGTGAGCATGTCAAGGATGGAGATATAAAGATTTGTAAACTACACACGGACCTAAATGTAGCAGATCCGTTGACTAAAGTTCTCCCTAGGGCAAAACATGATCAACACCAGAACTCCATGGGTGTTAGATTTATCACTATTTGAACTAGATTATTGTCTCTAGTGCAAGTGGGAGACTGAAGGAAATATGCCCTGAGAGGCAATAATAGAGTTGTTATTATGTATTCCTCGTATATGATAGATGTTTATTTTGCATGCTATAATTGTATTGATCGGAAACGTCAATACATGTGTGTTTAATAAACAAAAAGGGTTCCTAGTTATTGATACGTCCAAAACGTATCTACTTTCCCAAACACTTTTGCTATTGTTTCTCCTCTAAACTTGTGTGATTTGGATGCAACTAATGCGGACTGACGCTGTTTTCAGCAGAATTGCCTTGGTGTCTACTTTTTGTGCAGAAAACCAACTATCAGGAAAAATCCGGGAAAATATGCCAAAAATCCCATTTCACCCGAAGACTCCAGGAGCTAGAGTACGAGACGGAGAAGAGCCAGGGGTGGCCACACCACCTGGTGGCGCGGGACAAGCCAGGCCGCGCTAGGGGGTGGTGTGGGCCCCCCAGGCACCCCCTCGGCCTCACTCTTCGCCTATAAGGAGCCTTCTGACCTAAAAACTTCGGGGGGTTCGACGTTTTTCCAGAAGGAGTTCCGCTCCGCCGCCACCACCAGATTCTACGAAACAGCACCAAAAACTCTGTTCTGGCACCCTGCCGGGACGGGGAATTGGAGGAGATCATCATCATCACCATCGCTTCTCCATCGACCATCTATGTTTCCCCCATCCATGAGTGAGTAATCCCTCGTTGTAGGCCATGGGGATGATAGGGATTGGATGAGATTGTTCATGCAATGGCATCAGATCGTTAGGGCATGGTGCCTAGTATCTCTTATTAGTGCTTTATGACTTTGTTGCGACTTGTTGTGCTTAATGCTTGTCACTAGGGCCCGAGTGCCATGATTTCAGATCTGAACTTGTTATTGATTCATTATGATAGTATTGTTTATGGTCTTATATACAAGTTGTATACACACGTTATTGTCCGGAACCAATGGCCCCGAAGTGACAGAAATCGGGATAACCGGAGGGAATGGCTTTGATGTGAGGATCACATGTGTTCATGGAGTGTTAATGCTTTGCTCTGGTGCTCTATTAAAAGGAGCACCTTAATTGCCAGTAATTCCCTAGAGGCCCCGCTGCAAACGGGCTGGCAGGACAAAAGATGTTGTGCAAGTTCTCATTGCGAGCACGTATGACTATATATGGAACACATGCCTAGGATTGTCTAGTACTTGGATGCTTTATCTTATTTATCTGCAATTGCCCTGTGTTCTGATTTCTATGTGAATTGTCTTATCCATGCAACGCCCGTCCATCCATCCCTATCCCTACCGCACTCGAATCCCACTATTTACTATTATTGTTACTACTGTCTTTACTTTACTACTATTGCTACTTTGCTATTCCTACTACAAAACTGGTGCTACTGATAAACTGTTGTGAGCAAGATTGTTTCTAGGTGCAGCTGAATTGACAACTCAGTTGCTAAGGCTTATAAATATTCTTTGGCTCCCCTTGTGTCGAATCAATAAATTGGGTTTCACTTCCCTCGAAAATACTGCGATACACCCCCTATACTTGTGGGTCATCAAGACTATTTTCTGGCGCCGTTGCCGGGGAGCATAGCTTTGTTTATCAAGTTCACTTGGATTCTCTATTGTTTGCTGCTATCCATCCATCATGGGTAAGTCTCGTGATGGAAAGGTTCCTATTTTACCATCCACTACAAGAAGAGGTACGGTTCTGAACACCTCTGCTGCTCTTGATTCACCGTCTGTTATAAGTAAGCTCGTTACACCACCACATACACATGCTACACACACTGCTACTACTGCTGAATCTGAAACTTCTGATGCTTATGATGCTGCTTCTACTGTGCTTGATAAGAGTGGTTCGTTATGTCCTTTCTTAGATGCTACGATTGCTAGGAAATACCGAAACTCCTAATGAAGACACTACCACACCTGTTAGTTCACCTGAGTTTAGGGAAAGTTATGATATTGAAGATGGTTATGTTGAGATGACCGATGAATTTATTAAAGAATGTAAGAACACCCATGATAGGAGCGCTGCTAAGAGTCTCCTTGATAGGCGTACTATTACACCCAAATTGTCTCCTGTTGCTAAGTTTGCTGCTTCTCCCATAAACATTATAGATGAAGATTATGATTTCTCTCTCGATCTATCTTACATAGCTATTGTCGAGAAATAACCTTTTTGTGGGACTAAGAATGAAAGTGCGGTAGCACATATGAATGAACTTTCTACCATGAGTGGCTTGTTTTCTAATGATATTAAGATGCGTACTTACTTTGTTGCTAAGATTTTCCCTTTTTCACTGAAAGGAGAAGCTAAAACTTGGTTTAGTAATTTACCTCCTGGATCTATTGATAGCCCTGACTGCTTGATTAGTACTTTCTTGCAGAAATATTTTCCTCCTAGTGCTAGACATGCTATTTTGCAGGAACTTTTTGATTTTAAACAGGGAGAAAAGGAGGTATTGCCTGAATCTTGGGCAAGGTTTTGCGCTTTGATTTATGCACAAGCTGGAAGTCCATTACCTAAGAATGAGCTTCTTGATATATTTTATAATGGACTAACTGAGGAATCTAGGACATACCTAGATAGTTGTGCTGATTGTGTTTTTAGGAATAGGACTCCTAAGGAAGCTGAGGAATTAATGGCTAAAATAAGTAAGAACTATGAAAATTGGACTCCTCCTAAACAAGCTATACCTGAAGTAATTGTACCTGAACCATCTATTCCGGTACCTATTCCTACATCAAAGAAGAGGGGAGTTATTGAATTAAATGATGAAGTGATGAAGGAAGCTAAGAAATGGCTTAAGGAGAAGGGAATTAAAGCTGCAGATGTCAAGAATTTACCTCCTATAGAAGAATTATGTAAGGCTATCCCCTACTCATCCACTATTGAGGTACACTCTCTCCAACACTTTGATGAAGGTGATATCCCTTACTGTAAACCTCCTGATCAATGCTTAGAAGAGTTCGATATCTTTATTGTTAAGCAAGATAACTTTAATAAAAGGGTGCAAAATCATCTAATGGAAAACACTAGAGCTATTGTTGAGTTGAAAGATATTGTGGAAAGTACCTCTAATGATGTTAAAATGATTGTTAAACACTTTCAAATGGTTCAAACTCAAATAGATCAACTCGTTAAAGTGCAAAACGACTTGCTAGTCAATGCTGCTAAAGAAAAACATGCTTATGAAATTAGAACTAGAAGTGGTGCTGCTACCCAGGATCCTCTATATCCTGAGGGGCATCCCAAAAGAATTGAGCAGGATTCTCAATAAGCTGAAAATAGTGGTTCTACTCGTAAGAAAAGGAAAAAGAAACATAAAACTGTTGTAGAACCCTCTGAACCTACTATAGATCCTAATAGTATATCTATCTCTGATGCTAAAAATGAAACTGGTAATGAAGAAAATGAAGTTCCTAATGAAGAAAAAGTTGAAGAAGAACCTGAAAACCACACTAAGAATACTAAATACACCAAAGAAGATTTTATTGCTAAGAAACATGGTAGTGAAAGAGAGCCTTGGGTCCAAAAACCTATGCCTTTCCCTGATAAGAAACACAAGTCAAAGGAAGATGAACACTATAATAAGTTTTGTGAGTGGATGAAACCTTTATTATTGCAAATTCCTTTGACTGATGCTATTAAAATGCCTCCTTACTCGAAGTATATGAATGATATTGTCTCGAATAAAAGGAAGATCTCTAATGAACAAATTTCTACTTTGCTTGCTAATTACTCCTTCAATGGTAAGGTTCCTAGGAAACTTGGAGATCTAGGGATTCCAACTATCCCTTTCTCTATTAAGAATAGTTATGTTAGAACTGCTTTGTGTGATTTGGGAGCTAGGGTTAGTGTCATGCCTTTCTCTCTCTATAAGAGGCTTCAACTTGAAAAATTAATACCAACTGATATATCTTTGCAAATGGCTGATAAATCTACCACTATTCTTGTGGATATATGTGAGGATGTACCTATTCAGGTGGCTCACAATTGTTTGATATTAACTGATTTTGTTGTGCTTGAAATGCCTGAAGATGATAATATGTCTATTATTCTTGGGAGACCTTTTCTTAATACTGCAGGAGCCGTTATTAAGTGTAATCAAGGAAAGGTGACCTTCAATGTTAATGACAAGGAACATACTGTCTATTTTCCTAAGAAGATTGAAAGAACTTCTGGGTTGAATTCAATTGAACATGTTGAAGGCATTCAAGTTGGAGAAATATATTGTCCCATACCAAGAGAAAAATTTGAAACTATTATGATTGGGACCATTGCTATCAAGGTTGAGGTAACATAATCATTAGTGGAATACAAAGTTTTGGCTCATATGCAATTTTTTTGGTAGCAAGATTTGATCAACCTTGTTAACAAAAGGATTCCATTGAACAAAACAATGTTTTCATTATGATTATCTCCGTTTATTTCTACCCTTTGCATTTTAGTTTTAGCTTTGGTTTAGTTTTCCTTTTGTTGTTAGTTGCTTGCATGTTAGAGTGTCTTAGAACTTCTGTAGTTCTAGCCTTGTTTTGTCCTTGCATCATGTTTCCAAAAGAAAAAAAATTTGTCTGTCAGAAAAATTTGAAACTATTATGATTGGGACAATTGCTATCAAGGTTGAGGTAACATAATCATTAGTGGAATACAAAGTTTTGGCTCATATGCAATTTTTTTGGTAGCAAGACTTGATCAACCTTGTTAACAAAAGGATTCCATTGAACAAAACAATGTTTTCATTATGATTATCTCCGTTTATTTCTACCCTTTGCATTTTAGTTTTAGCTTTGGTTTAGTTTTCCTTTTGTTGTTAGTTGCTTGCATGTTAGAGTGTCTTAGAACTTCTGTAGTTCTAGCCTTGTTTTGTCCTTGCATCATGTTTCCAAAAGAAAAAAAATCTGTTTGTCAGAAAAATCATTCTTCTATTTCAGAAATAAAGTGTCTCGAAAAATTCCAGAAAATTCATATTAAATTTTTACATGAAAAAGGGGCAGAGGAGTGCCTGGGAGGTACCAGGGGGCCCACCAGGAAGGCACACCACATGGTGGCGCGGCCAGCCCTAGTCTGGGCCACCCCTGGCACCCCACTAACTCTCTCACCTGCCACTTTCTTCTCTCTCCCGAGTAAGCTCCAGTTCATTGCTCAAAATTGCATTCTTGCTATGCTTGCTCTCGATTTTTTCGATCTCCTTGCTCAGCCCTTCTTTCTTGCTGAAATTTGGAGCATTTGTTCCTTGGTATGTGACTCCTCCCCTTGTCCAAGTAGATTTGTGTTTAGTGGATTATATCTTAAGTATTTTGCTGCTATAGGTGACTGGTTATGAGAGCTTGTAATCTTGTTTGATGCTTAGAGATATAGTTTTAATGCATATTTAGGCCCCTTGCAAGTCCCTATGAGTAGAATATTTTATTATATTTACTTTGCAATCACTTGTTTATTAGGTGTTTAAATTTCATAATAGAAGATGAGTGACCACCACCTAAACCAACATGAGGTTTGGGTGCCTAAGGTCATGAAGGTCCACCGGGAGGAGGAAGTTTTTCCCTCCATTTATCCATGCTCTGAGATCATGAGAGCTGCATGAATTCTACAAGATTTCCGCACTTTGGTTTCTAATGCAGGGTTAGAGCACTTTTTGGAAGATGAACCTTGTCAATTTGTGAAGCTAACCATGTCTGTGGTGCAGGATTTCCAATTTAGTCACTCTTTGCCTAACCCCATGGTCCATTACAAAATTTACAATATTGCTGTCAACCTTTCTCTTGATGATTTTTGTGCAGCTATTAAGGTACCTCAATGGGGATCATGTAGGAAGATTAAGGAGAGACCTGAACCACTCATGGATTTATATGCAAAAATTTGCCAAGGGAGTAGCTTCTCGGAGGAGAGTGGAAAAATCCATAACATTCATCTTCCCTCCATTCGCTACTTTGCCTACTTTATTGCCAAGTGTGTTCTTGCTAGGAAAACTGCCAATAAGTTATCTTCGTTTGATCTAGCATTTATCTCTGCTGCTCTTAGACGAGATAGGTCTTACAACTTGGGTGCTTTGATAGCTTTCCGTATTGCTACTAACCGTGAGAAAGGTGGAATTTGTGGAGGCCTCATTGCTTCTCATTTACTAGCATTTCATGGTTTAGTGCCTCATCATCTAGACCTACAGTTTCCTATACAAAGGCTTGATCTTAATTCCATGATACTGCATAAATTTGTTTCCTCGTGGGCTAGTATGAGTGAGTTATCTTATGAAATAACCTTTCTCAAAGCTGGTTGGAGAAAGAGCAAGTCCGAGCGTGTTGTTATTTTTCCTGCACCTGTTTTGTTTAACCTTGATAATAGGGAAGGATGGTCCCTCACTGAGGAGGAGCTTGGCACATACTTGGGAGAGCTCTCCCAACAGGAGCAGTACACTAGAAGGGAGGTCACAGATGATTCGGTCCAGCCCTCGAATGAGGGAGAATCTTCATATCGGCAACCCGCTTATGATTGGGGAGCTTCTTCTTCTCATGGGCCCAGCTACGACCATTCTTACCAAGTCCGCCCGCTTGGAACCCCTATTCGTACATGGATTGGTACCCACTTAGGCCAAAAGCCTAAGCTTGGGGGGAGGTACGCCGACACCGTGCTCATCTCCATATCATGTTGCGTTGGTACTTTGTATATTCATGTTTTCTTTTTTTTAGTTTTTCGTTTTTTCTTTGCTTTTGCTTTCTAAAACACGAAAAGGGACCAAAATATTTCTGTTGTTTCTCTTTGGTTCGCTTCTTCGTTTTTTTCCTTGGTTTGTTTTTCCCTTTTTGTTTTGTTTGAGCTATTCGAAAAACCCAAAAATATTTTGCTTTGCTTGTTTTTCCCCTTTTGGTTCTTATTTAAAAATCGAAAACACCAAAATATTTGTCGTTCTTCTTTGGCTTTGTGAGTTTGCTACAGGGTGTAGCAGTCCTCAGTGGAATGTTGGTCTCATATTATTATTCAAGCAACACAAATGAAGAGCAATAATGAGGATTAATGACGACTTGAGGTGTGGTAAGAGGCTGGTAAAGAACTCTATTTGTTTTCATTTTTGTACATATACTCATCACTGTGAGCATGCTTAGTCTGTTCATGTAGGGTGTATGTTATCTTTGGATGCTTAGGAGTTCTTGCTTTCTTATGATTAGCTCTAGCTCGCTAATAGTTTGTAGCATGTCTTATGAATGTCTGCTTGCATTGCTCTATTCATCAATCGGTATGACACTGTGGTATCCTCCTCTGAACGTTTCATTTGAATTGACTTGGCACATGCTCACGCATGCACATGACTGTAATAATCAGTTGAGCCTCGATGAATTATTTTGCCTTGAGGATCTTGAATCACTTTCATGCCATGAGTAGTCCTGTTTTGTTGCAAGCATAATAATGACAGCTATTGCTCTCTCGTTTGTCGCTCCCTTACTATTGCTAGCCTTCACTTCCACTGAGTATTTTACTCAAGTTTCCAACTCCCTAAACCAAATATTTCCAAAGTGTCCACCGTACCTACCCATTAGCATCATTTGCTACTTCCGTGCATATTCAATATGCCTTGTTTTCTTCCGAATAAAATGTTTGCTTGTTATGAGAAAGTTAGTTATTAAAGCTCTCACGAACTTGATGGCACACTTTATTTTCTTGCACTTAATAAACATGAACCATTGCGTCCTTCTTTGTTACGTATATGCTTGCGCTTTATGAGTTGAAGTTAGCAGAACCATGTATCATGGGGACCGCTTTGAACACTTCATTGGTACTTAGTACCTAGTTGATATCATGTTCTTTTGCTTATGGATCCCGGCGGTGTGAAATAAAAGTGGAACTTGTAAGATCATGGAGTTTGTATGTATGTTAGAGAAACGCCTGGGCCGCTAGCCTAAGCCATGCCTAATCATGGTGGAAACTTGCAGCATAACCATAATGAGCATTCTATGAAGCATCCTCAATAAAAATCTATGCACATAGTAAATAAAAAGATTGCCGAGATGCTCATTGTCTGCTTGCCTTGTTATTTTGATTATGGGACAGCTCCCGTGTCATGTGCAAGGGGTACCCCGTTGGCGGTTCTCTATGATACGTATATACTTATAATGACAAGAGCTTACTTGTGACTAAAGTTGAGTAGCATGAGGATCGGTCTTCGTAAGTAAGGGGCATGAGACTTCGATTTATAACTTGTCAAGCATATCCTCTTAGTTGTATCACTTTCACCTTAACCACATTAAAGATGCTTATGATAGGGGCAATGAGAGCTCAAAGCTAAAGTGTACCATACTTTCAGCATTTGGAAGCCTTTCAAATTATTCAAAACATTTTCTTCTACTTGTTGAGTCTCCACATATTCCTTGATCACTTTCTTGAGAGCATAGTTGTCATTCTTTGTGTTTGTCCCATTACTTGATTATTTTGTGTTATGACTTTGATGCTTGAATCCTTGATATCTTTACTTCTAGTCAGCACTTGAACTTCAGAGGTGCCTTGACATTCATAATCAAAGGCAAGCGAGATACCACTCTATCATACCTTTTTATGAGCATTGTAATGTTGCTTATGTTTGTGCCTCATGCTACTTATTATTTTTGAGTTGGAATCTCTTCATGGCTTGCAATGACTATTAAGTAGACTTGGTTGTATACTCTTTATTATGAATTGTCTAAGTAGTTGATCGCATTGTTGATAATATTTACATCATATGAAGCAAATGTGTTCGTGAAAGTTCTTTTATCGCACTCAGTTTTCAACTGAATTGCTTGAGGACAAGCAATAAGCTAAGCTTGGGGGAGTTGATACGTCCAAAACGTATCTACTTTCCCGAACACTTTTGCTATTGTTTCTCCTCTAAACTTGTGTGATTTGGATGGAACTAAAGCGGACTGACGCTGTTTTCAGCAGAATTGCCTTGGTGTCTACTTTTTGTTCAGAAAACCAACTATCAGGAAAAATCCGGGAAAATATGCCAAAAATCCCATTTCACCCAAAGACTCCAGGAGCCAGAGTACGAGACGGAGAAGAGCTAGGGGGTGGCCAGAACACCTGGTGGAGCGGGGCAAGCCAGGCCGCGCCAGGGGGTGGTGTGGGCCCCCAAGCACCCCATCGGCCTCACTCTTCGCCTATAAGGAGCCTTCTGACCTAAAAACTTCGGGGGGTTCGACGTTTTTCCAGAAGGAGTTCCACTCTGCCGCCACCACCAGATTCCACGAAATGGCACCAGAAACTCCGTTCTGGCACCCTACTGGGATAGGAAATTGGAGGAGATCATCGCCATCATCATCACCATCGCTTCTCCATCGACCATCATGTTTCCCCCATCCATGAGTGAGTAATCCCCCGCTGTAGGCCATGGGGATGGTAGGGATTGGATGAGATTGTTCATGTAATGGCATCAGATTGTTAGGGCATGGTGCCTAGTATCTCTTATTAGTGCTTTATGACTTTGTTGCGACTTGTTGTGCTTAATGCTTGTCACTAGGGCCTGAGTGCCATGATTTCAGATCTGAACTTGTTATTGATTCATTATGATAGTATTGTTTATGGTCTTATCTACAAGTTGTATACACACGTTGTTGTCCAGAACCAATGGCCCCGAAGTGACAGAAATCAGGATAACCGGAAGGAATGGCTTTGATGTGAGGATCACATGTGTTCACAGAGTGTTAATGCTTTGCTCCGGTGCTCTATTAAAAGGAGCACCTTAATTGCTAGTAGTTCCCAAGAGGCCCCGCTGCAAACGGGCTGGCAGGACAAAAGATGTTGTGCAAGTTCTCATTGCGAGCACGTATGACTATATATGGAACACATGCCTAGGATTGTCTAGTACTTGGATGCTTTATCTTATTTATCTGCAATTGCCCTATGTTCTGATTGCTATGTGAATTGTCTTATCCATGCAACGCCCGTCCATCCATCCCTATGCCAACTGCACTCGAATCCCATTATTTACTATTATTGTTACTACTGTCTTTACTACTGTTGCTACTTTTCTATTCCTACTACAAAACTGTTGCTACTAATAAACTGTTGTGAGCAAGATTGTTTCTAGGTGCAGCTGAATTGATAACTCAGTTGTTAAGGCTTATAAATATTCTTTGGCTCCCCTTGTGTCGAATCAATAAATTTGGTTTCACTTCCCTCAAAAATACTGCGATACACCCCCTATACTTGTGGGTCATTAGTTATGCCTCTCTTATAGACTAGCTTGTTGATTAACAAGATGATCATGGTTTCCTGATCATAGACATTGGATGTTGTTAATAACAAGGTCACAACATTTGTGAAATGATGTGATGAACATTCATCCGAAGTATAGCATTACGATCAAGTCATTATGTTTATATTGCTATAACATCATACGAAGTAATCTCTATCCTTAGACCATGAGATCATGTTAATTGCTAACACCGGAAGAGTATCTTGATAACATCAAACGTCACACCGTAACAGGGTGACTATAAAGATGCGTTTAGTGCTATGAAGGTGTTATGTTGAGGCTGATGGATCAAGAGTGGAATTTGTCAATCCCGATGACGGATAGATATACTCTAGGCCCTCTCGGTGATATCACATTAAGATAGCTTGCAAGCAAGTGATGTGATCACTAGAATGTTATATCACAGGAACGAGAAAAGAGTGCATGTCGGTAACATGATCAAACTAGGTATTTGGATACTGATGATCGAATCTCGGACATGTATTATATCATGAGACAAAGGGATTAAGTTACTAGCGTTAAAGGTTATCACGATCATAGAAGTCATCGTTGAATATGCAGGAGTCAATATAGATCTCCAGGTCCCGTGTCTGATTATTGATCTGAGAGGAGTCTCAATCATGTCTGCATTATTCGCGAACCGTAGGGTGACACACTTAAGAGTTGCCGGACACCATTTTGGAGCACATATGTTTCAGATGAAAGAATTGCAAAGCGCAGGAATTGTTTCGATAGAAACCGGAATTGTTTCGGGTGAAATTGCAGAAAGTGGTTCTGCATGTGATATTGAAATGTTGCAAGGGGTTTTATGTGAATGTTTGTTAATTAAAGTAATTTACAAAATTCTGAAGAAATTTAATAAAAGAGTTTTATTAAATGAGAGAGCATTAAACTTAGAGAATTTTAATGCATTTAAAGTGGAGACTTTAAAAGGGAATGTGAAGAGGCATTTTAATGTGGACGGAGTTACCACCACATGAATGGAGGAGGTGAGGGGTCACCTCCATGAGGCGCCGGCCATGGAGGGGGTACCCCCTCCTCCTATAAAAGGCCCCCCTCTTCCTCCTTCTTCCTCATACCTCCTCGTGAAGGATCTCTCCCCCGTCTAGAATTATCCTCCCATGGTCTCGGATTAGCGAGATACATGTTCCCGGTGGCATTTCGTCTGGAAGGAGTTGCTGCTTCCGCTGCATCGCTGGAGCGAGGAGGTGGAGGTTGTCCGGTGGCTTGAACGTGTGTGCGAGGACGGATGCGCTGCTGATTTGCGGTGCTCAGACTTCCACACGATCTTGAGATCGGCAAGTGTACGACTACATCAACCACGAGTTCTTACTTGTTAACAAAACTCGTTGTCTTCGAGGGTAAGTTCTCGATGGATGTATGTCCACCTGTTGCTCTGTATCTAGTACATAGATCTTGGCATATAGTTCTCATCGTATGAATTTTTTGTTTTCTATGCTGCGGAACGAACAGGTAGCAGCAGCAGCGGTAGAAGCGTCATCGCTCATGTTGAGATTGTCGAAGAGGTCGGTGATGTCCGGGAAGAAGTCGCTGTCCGGGAACTCGTCGTCAGAAGATGTTGTGGAAGCCAGTAGTCGTGAAGAAAGCGCTCCCCAAAAATCTTGTCGCCCCTCACCCGTACAGGTTCACTAGTGGAAAACGGGCCTCCAGTCCCGGCCCGTAAGGGGCTTTAGTCCCGGTCCTGGTAACCGGGACTAGAGGGGCGGGACTAAAGGCCCACCCATGAGTCCCGACCCTCTTACGAGCCGGGACCAATGGGCATCCACGTGGCTGTCTCTGCGGGCACTGGGTGCCCCCCATTAGTCCCGGTTCGTATTACGAACCGGAACACATGGTTCTCTGTTGAAGCAGAATTTTAGGCACTTTCTTTGCTGCGGCAGAGAATTTAATTTGTATTCTTTTTTCATTTCAAAATAGTTTTCTATGCTACCACATACTGTACATGTTCGTGCATACGTAAGATAACTTCTCTTAAGATCGAGCATACAAATATATACATGATAGTTACACATGGAGATCACAATTATTGGGACTAGAGCCCGTCTATTCAATTACACGGTCGGGCATCATCGGCGCCTATTCACACTAAATTCTCCGGCATCAGCTATCATCTCGTTCATCAAGAATCCTGCCAGTTCTTCAGCAATTGCTACTACGCGTTGCTGTGGTGGGAGCTGATCCCACATTTTCTCGAACTATATAAGAAAAGGAGATCAATATGAATATCAATCATGATAACAAAAAGTGACGGTAATAAAAATAATATTATGAATGTATTGCTTACATCGACTCTATAATCATTCAGCTCACTGGTAAACGTGCGAATGAACTCGCAAACGTAGAATCCACATAGATTCGTCCCCTGTGGCTGCCTTGCGCACTTTACGAGAATAGAATTCAATCAAAATAATAATCCATCATCAGAATTGTATTGAAACTAGAAGTAAAGAGATGCCCCTACTACTTACCGAGACCGGCTTAAACGTCAGCTTCTCAGTAAAGTCACCCGTAACCGCACTCTTGAACTGGTTCCAAACCCTACCCGGTAAAGAAAATGAATGAGTTATTTATTACGTGATATCCCCGGAAATCAATGAAAGAGACCGCTGTAGCGTGAAAATTACCTCTGGAGCATGTCCTGCATGTCACTAAACTGTTCCAGGGGTCTCTTTAATGGGTCCATGACTTCAACTCTTCCCTTATCAAGTTGAATGTCCATGAGAATCCAGTGAAAACTGTACACGTTTATATATACATCAGTAACTCATCAATTACACTTAACATCGAGTAAGCAAAAGAGAATGTGTACAATAGAGTAAGACACTCAGTGAAATTGTAAGGAAACAGTATGTGGTCACAGAAATTTGGCTCCGTTAGAAACCTTAGAAGGTTTTCCTGTGTGTCCTCGGGTTTTTCCTTTAGCGTCCGACAATGTATTTTATCTGGGTCAATGAACCCAACACTGAAGATTGACCTTCTTTTACATTCCATGATCTTCATTCTGCATAATAATAGAGTACAAAAGGATATAATTAGGATAATTACATGCAATGAACTGAACAACTGAAAAAAATGAACAACTTATATATAGACAATGAATTCAACAACTTACAGACAATAGCAACTCATGAGACTTTTGTCGAGGGCGTCGAAAGTGTATAACTGGAAGAGTTCTGGAAACTCAACATGGACCTCTTCTTCTCGGAAGTAGTAGTCATGTGGGACTTTCGCCATGATCATTATTCTCTCCTCCTTTACGGCTTTCAAGTACCATTTATGTAAACTCCGCATTTGTGTTGGCAGTTGTTGGAACTGCTCAAAGCTGACGAGAGGCTTCCCTGGGACATATGTAGGGACTACATGAGCCTTGGGTAACTTGTCGTCCTGGGAACCTAGCAATTCCTCAACAGTCACATTCATAGCGACCGCAGGCTTCTTAGCTTCTTCCATATCCTGCTAGGGAGTGTCATAGGATACCACCTTGAGGGGTGGGGTCGATTTTTTGGCCTGTTCCCCGAGCTAGGGGACGCCCTTTCTTTTCCCGGTTGCACTTTGACTTGATGATTTGCTCCCGCTTGCACTTCTACTTGATTTGCTCTTCTTCACTTCCTTCTGAAGTGTGCGTCGATAGTCATCTGGCTTATGGTGCAAGTCATATTGTGATTTTGTGTTCAGAAAAGAAAGTGCATACGCTTTTTGCTTCTCGGTGTATACCAGGGCGGGCTCGGGTTTCTTCTTTTGAAGCTGCGCAACACATTCGGCCTTTACGATCATGTCGGTTTCCTCGTCAGTACGATCGTAAGGTCTAATAGGAAGATTCTTATGAGGTACTCTTGGGAGGGGCGACATTTGTCGTTTTGGGCTCCTATGTCGTTTAGTACTAATCGGAGGCTGCGGCGGAGATCGAGATGGACTCGGGCTGTGGTGGTCGTAGTCATGGGGTGGGCTTCTTGGAGGTGATGGAGGTGAAGGTGACATGCAACCACTCGGAGGCGGTGTTGGCTTTGGCGTCCATCCTAGAAGCTTGATGTTGTTATTGTCCCATAGAATGATAGCACCCAGTACTTCTCCGAGTGTCCTCTCACCTTCAGGTCCAGGGATGTCAAGCTCCATTGAATGCCACCCCATTGCGATTTCATCCACACCAACTTTAGCATAGCCAGCTGGAATCTCACGGCCATGCCAGCGTGCGCTAGGTGGACAAGGTAAAGCACATCCGACCGCCACCTTGATGGATAGGTTCTTCACCTTCTGATGGAGCTCACAAGATGCCTGCTCCTTGATTCCATCCACGGGGTAGCCGGGACCGCCATCTACCATACGTGCATCTTTAGAAGGGACCTCCGATTCAGCCACGCTGCTTTTCCGCTAAGATGGGACGGCGGTAATATCGAGTACAAGATCTTGCAGGCGCGCTGCTCCTCGAAGTTCGCCAATCTGTTGCTGATGCATTCGAAGTGTTCCTATCAACTCGGTGAACTTTTCTCCCTCCTCCTCGTGCCGTCGCCTCTTTGCTCTCTCTCGGCTCCTATAAGTATCTTTGTCTTTGGGAAACCCCATCTCCCACGTATAACTAGGGCCAAAGCCTCGTACACGTCCTCCGTGTTTGTCATTCCCGAGGACCTTTGTCAGCAAGTCTTTCTCTCTATCGGGACGGAACTTTGTTGTCCCCGCTTTAATCTGCTTCACCACTTTCTGCCCTGTATCCCGGGGTATCCTAATCCCGTCACTGCAAATAAGGTCCCCTGTACTTTCGTCATACTCACTCCCATGCCCAAGGAATCAATTCCTTGCCCTCAGATCCCATTCTTCGCGTATTGGTTCTAGAGTGATCCCTTTAGCAAGCAGCTCATTCTCTTTAGCATCCCACTTTGGCATGGCAGCCGCGTAGCCCCCTAGACCTAGGTAATGGTGATATTTCTTCATCGCGGCATTTTTCTTGTTTTTTCCGACATTTCCATAGCAGGTTGTGACTCCTTGTACTTCACGAATGCATCCCAGTTAGCCTGATGCTTCGTTAGATAGCATTCAAATTTAGGAGTCTTCTTTGTCTTCTGATACTTTTGCCATAATGCTTTCTTCCAGTTCTTGAATAGTTCAGCCATCCTCGTAAGAGTCCACTGCTTGACTTTCTTCCTCAATGCAGCTATGTCGGCATCATCCTCACATTCTGGCAGGGTGAAATGTGTCATGAGGTCATTCCAAAGACCCTCTTTGCACCTGTCAGAGACATACTCACCCTCTTTCGCCCCTTTGGTCTTATTCCACTCTCGAACGGTGATCGGGATCCGATCCCTAACCATAACTCCGCATTGTTGTTTAAATACAGTTTTAGCCTTTTCGGGTTCCACCGGTTCACCCCGTGGTGATACCCGCGTAATTGTATAACGCGTAGATGCGTCCAACTTTTTGGCCGGGCCTCGTTTGGAATATTTTTTGCTCGATGTGGAGGCCTAAGAGAAGAAACATTCGTCAATTTATATATATGTACAACTCAGTTAATGCATCTACTGATCACCAGACTTCATATATATACCTCGTCGTCAGCTTCTCCACCACCGGAGCCGTTGGCTTGTCCACCACCGGAGCCGTCGGCTTCTCCTTGATCATTTCGGTCGACCTCCTCTCCCTCACCAGAGGGGTTCAGATAAATCAACGGAGATTCGGGTGGATCAACATGGGGGTGTCGTTGATCATATCCCCGAGAATTTCTTCCTGTGCTAGGTCTCTCTGGATTGGATTCATAGTTTTCTACAAAATGCACACAATAACATTTTTCATTCAATATTGCTGCATAAAATAATACTAAACAATAATATGAACACACAATTTGCTACCACCCTAAGTCCGGGGGCCCGCGAGCACTACCACATTAACCCTAAGTCCGGGGGCCCGCGAGAACCACCACCCTAACCCTAAGTCCGGCTGCCGGCGAGCACTACCACCCTAACCCTAAGTCCGGGGGCCCGCGAGCACCACCACCCTAACCCTAAGTCCGGCTGCCCGCGAGCCCTACCACCCTAACCCTAAGTGCAGGGCCCCACGAGCACTACCACCCTAACCCTAAGTGCGGGGCCCGTGAGCACTACCACCCTAACCCTAAGTGCAGGGCCCGCGAGCACTACCACCCTAACCCTAAGTCCGGCTGCCCGCGAGCACTACCACCCTAACCCTAAGTGCAGGGCCCCGCGAGCACTACCACCCTAACCCTAAGTGCGGGGCCCGCGAGCACTACCACCTTAACCCTAAGTGCAGGGCCCGCGAGCACTACCACCCTAACCCTAAGTGCGGGGGCCCGCGAGCACCACCATACTATATACTACACTAACATATTATATAATAAACTAATTAACATACTACACTAATATATACTACTAAAAAAATAAAAAATACACTTTATATTACACTACTATATACTACTAAAAAATAAAAAAATATACTACACTAATTAACATACTACACTAATATACTACTAAAAAAATAAAAAATACACTTTATATTACACTACTATATACTACTAAAAATAAAAAAATATACTACACTAATTAACATACTACACTAATATATACTACTAAAAAAATAAAAAATACACTTTATATTACACTACTATATACTACTAAAAATTAAAAAAATATACTACACTAATTAACATACTACACTAATATATACTACTAAAAAAAATAAAAAATACACTTTATATTACACTACTATATACACTAATTAACATACTATACTAATTAACATCCTACACTAATATATAATACTATATATTAAAAAAATACACTTTATATTACACTACTATATACTACTTAAAAATAAAAAAAATACTACACTAATTAACATACTACACTAATATATACTACAATATATTAAACTACTAATATATTACACTACAAAAATAATATTACAATTCTAAAAAAAAAGAGGAGCCGCCGGCGCCTGGCCGGCTCGTCTGCGCCTGGCCGGCTCGCCTCCCCCTGGCCGGCTCGCGCCTGCGCCCGCTCGCCAGCTGCCAGCCGGCCTCCCCTGCTACACGCGCGGCCGCCAGCCTCCACCGGCCTCCCATGCTGCGCGCGCGGCCGCCGGCCTCCACCCGCTGCGCGCACGGTCCCCAGGCGCCGCCGCCGGCCTCCCCTTGCTGCGTGCGCGGCCGCGCGCCAATCTACTGCGCTCGTCGGTATTACCTGGCGACGGGGATGACGGCGGCTGGAGAGGCGGTTGTGCGGCGACGTTCGTCGGTGAGACGGTAGCGGCGCGGACAGGCAGCCTGGCAGCGTCGTTTCGTCTAGCTCGCACGCGATTTTCCCCTACAAGTGAGTAGTGGAGATGGTGGGGGAGTGAAGGGGCGCGCGTAATAAGGAGAATGCCTTTAGTCCCAGTTCGACCCTTTGCATGCCACCTACCGGGACTAAAGGGTTTTCGGCCCAGCCCAACAAGCGCGCGCTAATGCCACACCTTTAGTCCCGGTGTGTAGCACGCACCGGGACTAAAGGTCCCTTTTTCAAAAAAATTCACCCTAGGGCGCGCCTGTTTATAAAAATTCAATTAGCATATTATTTAAACATTTGAGTTTTAAAGTTTTTGCATACTTATGAATTTGAGAAAAATTTCAACATGAAAAGTTCTTGAATTTGAATAACTAATCCAAATCTATTTTCTGTTTTATAAAATAATTATTCTAACTAGTGAAACTAATAACCATTTTGCCATTTTCAATTTAAAAATGCATTAAATATTATATTTTGCATATTTTTAAATAAGTGATTCAAATCAATTTTCTGTTTTATAAAATAATTATTCTAACTAGTCAAACTATTAACCATTTTGCCATTTTCATGTAATTCCGACGCTCCGGTGGTCTTCCTCCGGCGAAACCCTAGACCGGTTTAGGGTTTTTGGTTTAGGGTTTAGGGTTTAGGGTTTTTGGTTTAGGCTTTAGGGTTTAGGGTTTTTGGTTTAGGATTTAGTGTTTTTAGTTTAGGGTTTAGGGTTTAGGGTTTTTAGTTTAGGGTTTAGGGTTCCCTCCTCTGACTTAGGGTTTAGGGTTCCCTCCTCCGAAGATGCCATAGGGCGTGTGCACCAAGGGCATCTTCGAGAAGTTCCGCCACGGGAGATTTCCCAACCTTTTCCTCCATCCATGGGGATGAAAATCTCCATCCATGTTGGCTTGGTCGTTGCCATAGCACATCTAGACTCATATCTGCCGCCTCTCTCCACTCTATCCCATGGCTTCCACCATACCTCTAACCCAGGGAGGCGGAGATGGAGTCTTTCACGGGCTAGCAGGAAAATATTTTCCGAGGCGGAACTTCCTAAGATGCCATAGGGCATGTGCACCAAGGGCATCTTCGAGAAGTTCCGCCACGGGAGATTTCCCAACCCTTTCCTCCATCCATGGGGATGGAACTCTCCATCCATGTTGGCTTGTTGAGTTGCTTGCCATGGCGTATCGATGCTCCTTTTATAGGCACAACGTCACTTCTACTTTGTCTTCTTCCTCCGACAGGGCGTCGTGCGCTACATGCTTTATCTCATCGAGCAGTGCGTCCACCCACGCGTCCTTATCCTACCGACAGCTTTAGTCCCGGTTTGAGCCCCCACCCGGTACTAAAGGTTACCCACGCGTCCTTATCCCACCCACAGTTTTGTTAGATGACACAAAAACCACCTTTAGTCCCGGTTGCACCCACCAGCCGGTACTAAAGGTTAGCCACCCCCCAGATAAGGCACTCCCAGGTAAGCCTCCCCCAGATAAGGCCCCTCATCTTTTGTCCTGGTTTGAGCCCCCACCCGGGATAAAAGTTTCCCGCGCCATTGCGTTCCCGCGCTTTCCACCGGTTCCCACCTCTGTCTTCCCGCCATTTTTTCAGTATATATATGTACGCTTGGCCTCCATTTACATATCACATCTAGACTCATCATTCTCTTCCCATGGCTTCCATCGTATCTCTAACCACCCGGGAGGCGGAGGCGCTTTGCGCCTCGAACTACCCCTGCCCACCGGGCTACCGTGTCCCCACCGGCTGGATGTTGAGCACGGGAGGCGTGCCGGTCCCTCCTGTCCCTCTAGGTGTGGAGCGCCGGATGGCCATCACGAACTACTACTACCTCGAGCTCACGCCAGAGCAGCGGAGGAATCCCAACTGGCATCCCGACTATTTCCTGACTTGGGAAGCCTTCTTCATCAATCGGCGTGAGAGGACGCTCGCCAGGCACGAGGAGGACGGCCCACCTCCTTCGAACTTCAACGAGGCCGGCCGTCGGCTGTGGTGGCGCGGCCGGACTCTTCAGAGTGTCATGGCCTACAATACGACCAGCAATAACCCCCGCCTACAGTACCCTCAAATCCAGCCCACGCGTGCCCAACCTTCAAGGTTCGACTATGGCGACCCCGACGACGATAGAGACGACGGCGCTGGTGACTACGACGACTACAGTGGCGCGTATTACAGGGCTAGGCAGGAGCATGACTGAATCACTCCAACCATTAGGCATGTTTCTTAATTTTCAGTTGTTCTATGTATCCTTAGTGTTTGTGGGTTCTTTCTCTTGTGATGGTTCCTTCTCTTTGTGTGATCACCTACCGCGGCTCAGAACGTCTAGTTTGATTGAGCAAGATGTATTACATGAGACTTTAGGTTTTGAAATTTTTTCTCTTTCATATTTACTATTCCCTTTATATTCGACGAGAAGCCAGACGGGACCTTGATACTGAAAAGGACTTCAAAAAAGATTTCCTTCTTTTCTTTGGTAAGAGCGTAGCTGGCAAGCCCTTGAAACTGCCCTGGATGCTTGCTGTCTCGTCCTTTATGATGTTGCTGGTCCTCCCGTGCTGCCGGGGTATCTTTTGACTTCCCATACAAGCCCAGGAAGCCTAGAATATTCACGCAAAGATTCTTCGTCAGGTGCATCACGTCGATTGCAGAGCGGACCTCATGCACTTTCCAATAGGGTAGCTCCCAAAATATAGATTTCTTCTTCCACATGGGTGCGTGTCCGGTAATGGGGTCTTTCGGAACAGGTTGTCCTCCAGGACCCTTTCCAAAGATTACATCCAAATCCTTGACCATACCAAATACATCAGCACCACTACGGGGGACAGGCTTCGTCTGGGTTTCTGCCTTGCCATTGAAATGCTTGCCTTTATTCTTTAAGGGATGACTGGGCGGAAGAAAACGACGATTGTACGGATACACATTCTTTCTACATTTATCCAGATATATACTTTCAGTCTCATCTAAACAGTGCGTGCATGCATTGTATCCTTTGTTCGTCTGTCCTGAAATGTTACTAAGAGCAGGCCAATCATTGATACACCTGGTTTGTGCTCATCCCACACACGTACACCTGGTTTAGCCCACAACTATAGAAGTTCATCAACTAATGGCCTTAGGTACACATCAATGTCATTGCCGGGTTACTTCGGGCCTTGGATGAGCACTGACATCATAATGAACTTCCGCTTCATGCACAACCAAGGAGGAAGGTTGTAGATACATAGAGTCACGGGCCAGGTGCTGTGACAGCAGTTCTGCTCCCCAAAAGGATTCATGCCATCGGTATTTAGACCAAACCATAAGTTCCTTGCGTCACCAGCAAAGTCCGGGAAGTCTCTCTCGATTTTTTTCCACTGTCGACCATCAGCAGGGTGCCTCAACATCCCGTCTTTCTTACGGTCTTCCATGTGCCATCGCAACAACTTGGCATGCTCTTTATTTCTGAACAAACGTTTCAACCGTGGTATTATAGGAGCATACCACATCACCTTGGCAGGAACCCTCTTCCTGGGTTGCTCGCCCTCAACATCACCAGGGTCATTTTTTCTGATCTTATACCGCAATAAAGTGCATACCGGGTATTTATCCATATTCTCGTACTTCTCACCGCGGTAGAGGATGCAGTCATTAGGGCATGCATGTATCTTCTGCACGTCTAATCCTAGAGGTTAGACAAGTTTCTTTGCTTCGTACGTACTGGAGGGCAATTCGTTATTCCTGTGAAGCAGCTTCTTCATTATTACCAGCAACTTTTCAAATCCCGAGTCAGTCATACCGGTCTCTGCCTTCCACTTCAACAATTCCAGTGTGCTACCCAGCTTCTTTTGGCCATCTTCACAAGTTGGATACAACAATGTGTTGTGGTCCTGTAACATCTGCTCGAACTGCAACCTCTCCTTTTCTGTGTCGCAGTCTCGCCTTGCATCACTAATGACCCGACCAAAATCATCAACGGGCTCATCTAGTTCCCGTTCTTCACCCCCTTCTTTTTCATTATCTTTAACTGCGGTATCATCGTATTTAGGGAACATAGATCGGTAGTTGTCATCATCGTTCTCTTCTTCATCGCCGTCTTCCATCATAACCCCTCTTTCTCCGTGCTTGGTCCAAACATTATAGCCGGACATGAAACCGGGCCGAAGCAGGTGGCTCTGAATGACTCTTGAGGAAGTGTGAGCCTGCTCATTCCGACATTCAACACATGGACAACACATAAAACCATCCCGCCGCTTGTTCGCCTCGGCCACAAGGCGAAAAGAACCCACGCCTTCTCTGTAAGCGTCAGAGCGTCGGTCACCATACATCCATGGGTGGCTCATCTGCATCATACAACCATGCATATATATCAAACGCAATCATGATGCTTAAATTAGTACCGCGCAGTCAAAACGAGAAAATAGTTGCTAACCTTTTAGGACACTTCAAAACAAAGAGGAGAAACCTTAAGTGTCTCTCTGGCACCTCATATCATATTTTGTCTTGTGTGAACTCAAGTGGCATCCCTCTAATAGGCATTTCACCGAACACCTCTAGTGCATATGAAGAAAAAAGTTAGCACAAAGTTATACCCACCTCTCACATAGGAAAAAAACAGGAGAGAGTGGAGGGCTAGGTGCATATATATAGGGCCAGACCATTAGTCCCGTTTTGAGATACAAACCGGGACTAAAGGTTCTGCCAGGAGCACGCGTGCCGGCCCAGACCCATTTGTCCCGGTTTGTATCTCAAACCGGGACTAATGGTTCCTCACGGACCGGGACATAGTGCCTCGGCCTCCTCGGGCCGTCTGGTTCGGACCATTAGTCCCGGCCCCAGCCACGGCCGGGACTAATTGCCCGAACGAAAGGCCCATTTTCTACTAGTGGTTCACAAGAGGCGGGGTTCCGGAGGCCTACTGTCTCGATCTGCAGTGCACGTCGCAAGCCAGGATGGTGAAGACGAAGGCTGCGGCGCAATAGACTATGAGAAGACGCGTGTGGTAAGCGATACCGATTAGATTTAGCGCAGACGTTTATATAGAGCAAGTCAGGGAGACCGTGGGACTCAGCTCACGTCCGAATCGGTAATAGCCCACGTCCCATTAAGATTGGAAACAGCTGACTCATTAACGCGTCCGTTAATAACTCGTAATTAATCCATGATTAATTTTCCTGACTAGCAAAAAGAAAGCTCGACTCGACGAGATTCCCGCAACCCGCGGCGCGCGCGTCGTGGCGTGGCGTGGCGAGGCGAGGCGGGCGGCGTCGGAGGAGGAGTGCGCGAGAGCTGCTCTTCTTCTGACACCTTAGTGAGTGGTGGAACAGCCTAGTATATAAGGAGGTGTAACTCTCACTCAACTAGCAGTATGGGACTTTGACACCACTTGCACAGCCATATGCTGCCATGCACAAATGGGCCAAAGAGAATTTCAGAGTTTGTCTAATAGGCCAACAACCCAAAACTCACCAAATTTCAACAGGTCTCGCCGCGGAAGTGTTAATTTGGTAGTGCTAAAATGAAACGAGCAAAAACGTGACATCTACCCCATCATAAGTGACTTTGCATTGAGAAATGTTAGAAGAAAATTTTAAGGTAATATATATAAATTCTTTGATATGTGTATTGCTTCTCGATGCATTTAAGTGTTATTGACAACATATATTTTACTTGTATAATATTTATTATTACTGTGATATCTATATTAAGGGCCCAAGTTTTAGTATTGCATGGGCCCCCAAAATCTCAAGACCAGTCTTGTGCACACTAGATTCATCTATGGTCATTCCACTCTTTTTGGATCGACATGAGATTGTTTCTACAAAATTGAATAGTTTGCTGATGGTCACACATGATACATACTACTAGATTACAAGATGCTTACTTGTACGATTGATCTCTCCCGTTGGTTGATTCAAGTATCGATCTTACATGATGTAATAAAGATGGATGTGTACATCGGTATATGCATAGGACACCCGCTATTGAAAAACATTCATGTTTCGAACGGAGTTGCATCACAGTTCGTTTCCTGATATTTTATTTCTTTCGTTGGCTGAACCACGTGCCAACTTTGCGCGACCCGTGTTTTGTAATAACTTGTAAAACTGTCTTAATAAAGTTATAAAAGTCGTATGCATCAACTGACGCAGAGGCCGGGTGCGCTCCATTTCGAGAAAAGTTGCATCGAAGTTTTGGAATCCTTTTCGTGTGAGGTAAAAGCTCGGAGATCTACATATAAAACAAGTTTTGAAATCGTTCAATTATGGCACATCATGTTTTTCTTGTAAGGGCGTTGCTTGTCTATTTGGTTACAAAATCAAGACACGGAATTACAAGCTGTCCATGTTTCCTGAGTAAGGACAGGGACACTGTACTAACAAACATGCTACATGCCGCTACGTGCCTGGCATTGTTGCTCATCACACACCAAAAAGTCGTCGCTTGCTTTTCAAGGTCATGTGTTTCCCTCGTGCTGCATGCCCCCACAAAATATCAACTTTTAGAGGTATATGTATATGAACATATGTGTACTAGCAGCTAGCCGCAGCAAAACACATCGAGGATAAGAGAGAAACTATTGGCTTATGTGCGCCCTTTTCAGTGCTGTTGTTTTCCTGACACGTACGTGTAGTCATTACTTTGTTTTATCACGTCATGCTCACGATTCTGAAGCAAGCTTCACGTCTGGTCTCAAATCCAAACACCAAACAAGTGGACTACTCCGGTACTTGTTTCGATCTGTAAATCCAATTAATTGTCATATACAGCGACGGAATTTTGGTTCAATAGAGTATTCATATACATATTTTTCATGTGAACGACTTATGTTTCAAAATATAAGATGTTTTAGTTTTATAAAAAGAGTGTATCTAGACTCCTTTTAATTATAGGTTCACTCTAAATCTAGATAAATCTAGCACTAAACGGGTCTAAATACACTCTATTCACAAAGCTAAAACATCTTATATTTGAAAACAGAGGGAGTAAATGTTTAACACACATCGTGACATAATAGCTACTCCTACTTACTTATTTTCATAATAATTGAAGTTCTAGTTTTATCCTAATTCAGACTACTCAACTCTGACCAAGTTTGCAGAATGTATATCAACGACCACAGCACAAAGTTGGTTTTATTAGATTTATCGTAGTATAAATATATTTTCATGATATATAGATTAAAAAAACATGAAAGAGTGCTAGGAGGAATTAGACATTTTTTTTGATAAAGTAGAAGCGGGTCGGCGTGAGAATTCCGAAAATTCGCCCCTGAAAGGGATCGAACTCCGATCGGTGGGATGCACCAATCCGCAGCACAACTCTGTACCGCCGCCTTCCCCGCAGTCGTGCCGCCACCGCCTGCCTCCACTCACGTCACCGCCTCCTTCGTGCACTCACTGTCCGTTCTCATGATATATAGATTTAACGTTATAAATATTGATATTTTTTCTGTAAGTCAGTTTAACCGAACCGGTACGTACGGAAGCAGCCAGGCAATTGGGGAGCAACCACCTAAACCCATCAAGGGTTCCGTCCCCTCGCCGCATACGCCTTGGAGGTGTGGCGGACCACGACTGTCGTCAGATTGAAGACATGTACGTCAAGAGGGAGTCCTGGAGGCGTGTGGTGAAAGGGGGTGTGAGGCGACGGTATTCCAGGACGGTGAGCACACAATCTTTACCCAGGTTCGAATCCGCCGGCTTTGGACGGATCCTACTCCTGCTAGCAATCAGTAATACGGCAGAACCGAAAGTATAAATTACAATAGAGGTTCACCTGTGTGAGTTAACGTTATAGATTGTGGGTGCCCTAAAGGCTGGTCCCTAGGACGGCTTATATAGATATCCACCCTAGGTTTACAGGAGAGACCTATCCCGCTATGATACATAGTCGGTTACAGAGCACATCTTGGACTACAAACAACTAAACAGGCCTAAGTCAATAAGTTTTCTAGACCTTCCCGTAGCCGGATTGATCTCCATCTTCTCTCCCTGACTAGGCCGCCCGTGAAGCAAAGCTCTAACCCGAAGTGGGCCACCCTGGTCAACGAGTCACAGTGGGTATACCCAGAAAGTATATCCCTAACAGTACGGAAGCCTCCAAGATCCAAAGTCGGATTTCATCGTCTAGCTTGATCTTTTTTCGGCTACAGAGTTTTGAAGGGTTCTTGAAACTCCAAAAAGAAAAGTAGGACCCGGGTCTCAAATCGAGTTGGACCTATGAGTATGTCATACGGTTTTCCAACTTCAAATTCAAACTAAGCCGGAACTTGGTCTCCGACGTAACCTGGCATTAGTCAAGATCAAGTCTCGTCACTGACAGACATTCCTGCCAGTGTGACCGTTGATGGGTCCATTTATCGCGGAACTGAGGCGACGTTTAATGCGCGCACGGAGATCGAGGAGGCGCAATCTTCTCGAGGAAGTTGTCCGATTTTTTCTGCAACGCGTGGCACGTTTTACTGTTTGTTCACACGAACCTTGACGCGGGTGAGTCTTATATGGGGGATCTCCTCATTTTCTCTCACCAGCGCCTCTACCTTCTTCTTCCTCCAAGTGACATCATGTCCCTGCTCCCTTTTCCTTCCCCCAAACTTCACAGCGCCGCCCATCCAAGGTCACCGCCCCCACCCAAATGGCTGACGCATCCTCATCTGGTGCGCCGGTGACAACGACAGTGACGTCTGCGGCGATGGAGAAGGAGAATTTCCATGGAGTTTGGATCTCATGCATCCTCGACGATGAGAAATTATGCGGCATCGAGAAGGAAGGTATCCTCTATGCCGGTGACTGGCGGAGCACTTTCGACAAGGTCATCCCCACCCCTCGCACTGGCGAGAGGGTTCACTTCTGTACTCACCTGGATAGAGGTTTGAGTTTACCCCCCTCAAAGTTCTTCTCTGAGGTTGTAGATCATTATGGATTTCAACTCTACAACTTCCCCCCAAACACAATTTTAGATCTTAGCGCTTATGCTTCTCTGTGTGAGGGTTATCTCGGAATAAAACCGAGCCTTGTTCTCTTCCGGTACTACTTTGGTACCCGAAGAAATTCTATCACCGCCGGTAATCCCTACATTACCGGAACACTGAGCCTGACCCTTACGAGAGACCGAGTCTATCCCAAGGTTATAGCTAGTGAGTCGGTGAAGAAGTGGCCGTCCATGTTATGTTACCATAAGGAAAAGCCGGCTCCTGGTAAAGAAGAAGCTTCGCTGGCTTTTGTCGACGGTGCCCCCCAAAGAGTCTTGGGATGCAAATGCTCCGGCTCTTACTGAAGATTTGATCCGCGCCAAGAGGCAGTTTGAATATTTGATAAAGCATAAGGGTCTGAAGGGATCCGATTTAGTCCATTGTTGGATGGCACGTCGGATTCAACACCTCCAATACCATGGTGTTCGACTCATGCACACAATCACCAAGAGCAAGAATGACAACCTAAGGATTAGCCCGCTCCCCATCCCAGACAATGATTATGAGACCTGGATTAAATGGTTGATCAAGGAGCAGGTTGACGAGAAGATTCCAGACATCTCTCTAGATATGTACACTGCTGACAAACCTTTGACACCAGTAAGTTTTACAACTGATTCTTTCATCTCAATGATTTTCTCATCTATACTTTGTTATTTATTTGCAATACTGAGGTATTCTGTCTTTCAGCTTGCTGACCTCCCCGAGTTGGAGCTTGCTCCTCTGGAGGGATATCCGCCTGAGGATCCGGTCCCTCAGGAGGATGAAGATCTCAAACTATTGCTGGAGGCGCTTACCCGAAAGCGCAAAACTCCAACTGTCGTTGTGGGCACTCCAAAAGTGCATGTTGTAAAGAGGTAAAATTCCTTACAAGGTTATGTATATTAAATCGTATTCTTCCTGAATTAATGATCTTACTATGTTAGCATCCAGGGCTAAAACATTTTTCAAGGGCAAGGGAAAAGGAAAACCAGGGAAGACTTTGCGCCAGCATAAGTTGACTCTGGTTTCACATGCTGCCCCGCCTCCAACGCCAACCCCAAGGCCATTATTAGCACCAGAGGGTACCTCCTCTCAACATGTTGAAGATGTTCGGCTCATTCTTCAGAGCCATCGAACCTTAGTTCATAGACCGATGTCACCATGGGTGACTCGGGACTTGATAAGGGTGAACCCACAAAGGGTAATGATCCCTCAGTTGAGACCTTCGTGGAGAACCTTCTGTAGAATCCGGGTATTGCCAAACTTGGCCTTACTCGGAAAAGCACAGAAGAGATCCAGAAGCTGGCTCTCCATCTTGGAGACTCGGAATATCATAGCAGAGGAGGAGGCGTAAGAAGCTGAGGACGTCAAACTTGTCGATCTTCTTGACCAAGTTCATCTTCACGACGAGAAGTTGAAGGCTGGCGTGGCCCTGCCACAACCAATGATTCCTCTGTCTCTCGCTGAGAAGGTTTCTTCTGAGGTGAACATGAGCCTCAACAAATTGACTCATGATCATTATGTAAATCATAATCCGACTCTTTTTATTATATTTCATATGATATCATCTAGCCCCCAAGCATGAAGTTGGATAGGAATCCGAATTTATGCTGTTATAGGATGCCAAAGAATGAACCAATATAGCCCCCCAAGGCTCGAGCCGATATTTAACTTAGTTAAAATATTAGCCCGAGTCTTAGTAGATTTCTGACTCTGGTTAACATTCTGACTTACAGAAAATTAATGCTTATTACCAGGATTTATTGAAGAATATTTGCAATAAGCGGAGAGAGATCAGGTCTCTCCGACCTGAAAATTCGCAACTTAAAGTTGCAAAGGATGAAGCTGAAGGTAAGCATTTTGGGCTTCACTTTGATAGTCTATTTTTTGAATCATAGCCGAATATTTATTCGACCTCATTTTCTTGTTATTTCTAGAACTTGTGAAACAGTCTTGAAAAATGATTGAGCAAGCCGAAGATTATAAAGTCTTAGAGGTGGAGAATGCCTACTTGTGTGTTGAGCTGGAAAAACTCAAAGTAGATCATGAGACCAACATCGCCAGTGTTCTTGAATACAACAATCATGCTACTGAGGCACGTGACCGCACCATAGCCAAACAAGACAAAACAATTTTGGACTTGCAAAATTCTTTGGATAGGGAGAAGGATACCTCCGAAGCTCTTCAGAATGAACTCCGAAGTCTTCGTGAGGAGAAAACCAAAGTAGATGATGCTATCTTTGGTAAGTTTGCTGTCTCTGAGTTATTGTTTTTGTGACTATGTATACTCGGATATATCATTGACATTGTTCTCTTATCTGCAGGTCCTCTCAACAATCTTGATGCCTCTTCATCCGAGTCTCGTACCAGCCGGCTTGTCGCCGTTGGGGACCTAATCCACGACTTTCACCAATCTTTGGAGGAAATTGGTGAGTCTGTCTAGCTCTTTGGCTTGACCTCAATGTCAGCCTTTGAGCACGAGACAAGGCAAAGGATATTCCCAAGCTTGTCAAGGATTGGAACATGTCATATGCATGCACAGCGGCACAAAATGCCCTAACAATGGTAATGAGCCACCATGGAAGCATGGAAATATGGCAAGTTACCAAGGGTTATTCGACTGTTGATGAAGACGGCAAGCCACAAAACATCAAAGAGATCTGGGATGCTCGTGTCAGATACACTTCCCGTGTGGCCGAGATGACCAGCTATGATGAGCCATTCTTTATGCCCATTGAAGTGCCACCTCCCCCAAGAGAAAAAGTTGCTGAAGCTTGTGAAGACGACGAGCAGACTGAGTCTGACATAATCGTCTCAGAAAGACATCGAGGTGATACGGGTGATGTTCTCGACGAGCGAGCAACTGCTTCGTCTCCACCTGCATCGTAGAATGTACAGAAAACAATGTGTTATTCTAAAAAACAATCTGATTGTAATAAGTAGGATATTATTTTGCTGGTTCTAAGATTGTGAGAACTTATGATTTACTCTTTTAGCACTTTTGGATTTTTTATTTGTTGTGCTCGAAAAATACTTAAGCACTTATTTTGTCTACACTTATTGTTTATCTGGCTTTCCGCCTCGTCCCTTTCATGAGCCAGCAAACCTTCGGCATCGAAACTTTGCCGAGCAACGGAGCTCAATTGCTAAACCAGTTTAGACCCGGAATCAAAGCCGGCTTCTAGTACCAACAATTCTCTACTCAGAAAATACCCGCATCCGGCAAACAGACAAAAACCCAAGTGTAGACTTAGAAAATCTAGACTTATACCCGAAGGTGGCATTTTTAGAATCGGAAATCTAACCAGAACAAACATGAGCATAAAGTACTTCCAAGTAATCTAGGATTTTTGACTATGACATCATCATTCGGAAATAAGATGGTACATAAAAACATCTTAGAAAAAACTTTGAGGAGACCAATACTTTATTTCACTTTGAACATTGATACCTTCGATCCGGATTACGGATGTAGTGTAACGTCTTTTTCCCTAGTAGACCTAGGTTATCGAATCCTCGGGAAGTGAATGCGTAGTAAAGTTACTTTAATGGACCTTCAGGAGTTTTAGGATTCTTTTTGTGTTTTTACTGGACCAATAGCTTGTGTCTTTTTGTTGTTGTCGATGATGGAGAGAGAGGGCCTAGGGTGTTTGGTTTCACCTATAACTGTGCAAAACTTCTGATGGGAATAAAAGATAGAAATAAAGTATGCATGTACTTGTTAGAGCAAGATAAATTCTATGTGGGCAGTGCATCCATAATTGCTATTGCCTCTGCAACCGCTTATAGCAATAGCTACTAGTCTTATCCATAGAAGAAAGATAACTAATGATATGCATAGTGATGTCACCATTAGTCCCAAGTAAATCCCTCACATACAGTCGTAGTACCCCTTCTGTCACTGGGGTTCCTAACCTGTAGATCACTCATTACTCATACTCCCTATACATGGATCAACCCTCGGGGTCTTGGGTACTTGACAAGTCCTTGGATTGAGGCAAGAGAAGATAAAATAATCATCATGTCATACAAACTAATACATGATCCCATCTATGATAAATAACATGCACAATTGCTACATGGCTAGGCCAAAGCCCTTAGCCCAAGGAGAATTACTCACACATAGAGATGAGATCAACAATCACAAACATTGTAATGAAAATCATAAGATTTATAGCAATAGTCTTATAATGTCTCCAATCGAAGAAGAGATCTAGTATTACAAGTGGTGGAATATGTCTATGGAGATGGAGAAGGTTTTTGAGATCTGGAGGCAGCTAGTGATCTGTGGCAGAGACTTTTTGGCAAGATCTGGCCTGTTTTCTCGTCGCCCAAGCCTTCTTTATATAGGGGTCCCTTCACGAAAGTTGTTATGTTTGACCTAATGGTGGCGGCACCAACTATACGACCGGAGCTATACAGCCGGAATTTTTGCTCCGGTTGTATAGTTGGTCGTTAAAGCGCCTGCCTCCGTCTTATGGCTCCTAGTTTCTTCTAGTTGTTGGAAATCTCGTATATTTGACTTTAATGTAGTGATTCTCTCCTTTAAACAACATTATCTGTACAGGAAAAATATAAAAGAAAGGATTGCATACCCCTCTGAATATTAGCATTAGTGGCAGGGTTTAGAGAGATATTTCATCAAAATTATAAATAATATCCAGTTTAAATGTGGATGTAGATGGCTATATTTCAGAGCCATCAACTTCCCCAAGCTTAAATTTGATTGTCCCCGAGCAAGAAAACCAAAAATCAAAATGGAACTCAGCAGTTAAACTGAAATAACGAGATGGTGATCTTACTCATGATTGGTAGACTTATGTTTCCTCCACTTCATAAATCTGAAAAACTTCAGCATAGATAGAGTAATGACAAGCATATCATATAGGATTTATGCATCCTCATAGTGCAGCAAAGTTATTATTACATGGATGATTCAAAAAGAGTAAACTTTATTCCATATCATGTAATCAACTCATAGGCTTGCCTTTGAAATAAATAAAGCATAATCATGTAAATTAAGAGCATGAGAGTTGTCATGAAAGCATATACACTAGAGTATCTCAATTCTCCCACATTAATAAATCAAGAATTTTCAAGCACTACTTTTCTATTCATTGTCCTTCAAGAATTTCAGTTTTTAAGTAACTGAGAGCATGCCAAAGATTTTTATTAGCTTATCGGGCTGTGATGAACACTTGTGGCATCACTAAGGTTTTTGTTCCTTTTGCATAATGATTTCTCATAACAGCCAGAGGAGTGATTCCATCATGATTACATCTACCCGGGAGTGCCAAGAATCTTACCCACTATAGCATTGTTGCTACAAGTGTTTACTCAACTCATAGCCGAAATCTAGGAGTTTCCTCCATGAAGATCGTTCGTAGGCCACCAGAGTTGTTGGCATCCCTTGAAGTTTGACACGCGTAAAGCTATATCATTCTCATGATTAACAAGTCAAACTTTGGCATGCTCACAAAAACCGCTAAACATAAATTCAATCGAACAAATCATTTTAAAGAGAGATATCAAGTCAATCAGCATTTTCAGTGGTGTTGAGTGTCTCTAGAAATAAACCTTCAAGACTGATGTCTACGCACTTCTATTCTTGTAGACAGTTGTTGGGCCTCCAAGTGCAGAGGTTTATAGAATAGCAGCAAGTTTTCCCTTAAGTAGATTACCCAAGGTTTATCGAACTCGGGGAGGAAGTGGTCAAAGGTATCCCTCTCAAGCAACCCTGCAATTAAGATACAAGAAGTCTCTTGTGTCCCCAACACACCCAATACACTTGTCAGGTGTATAGGTGCACTATTTCGGCAAAGAGATAGTGAAATACAAGTGGTACGGATATAAGACAACGGTGCCAGAAAATAGTTGTTGGCGCGTGGTTGACGTGGGAAGAGACTAAAGACAAACTGAAATAAAGATGGAAGCAAGCAAACATGTAACAGATCTAATTGCAAACGGTGTTTCAATGCTTAGAAACAAGGCCTAGGGATCATACTTTCACTAGTGAACACTCTCATATAAATATATTCTCTTTATGATACTACTCTGAACTACTCTTCGGTTGGACACTCTAATCCATGGTAGGGCTATAACATCACAACTCAAAGTAAGCCTTTCCCATCTAGATAACCCCACACTGTCACCTTGAGCACTAGATGGTTCCAACAAACACCACAATTTCATAAAGACATCCAACTCCAAATATAACTCATAACAAATATTTGTAATCTCTAGCCTAAGTGCCACCATGGTGTGCATGCTGTCACTTTCACACACATGGGGAGAGCAGAGATCTATTAAAGCACTTGAGTAGCAAGGTAGATATACTTGATTACAAAGCTCATGATCACAATATGATCATGCATAGAAAGAGAGATGAACACATAGCTACCGGTAGAACCCTTAGCCTCGAGGAAGAACTACTCCCTCATCATCATGGGAATCAGCAACGGTGATGGAGATGGTGGTGGAGATCGATGGAGATGGCTCCGGGGGCACTTCCCCGTCCTGGCAGGGTGCCGGAACAAAGATTTTCTGTCCCCCGAATCTTCCTTTCGGTGGCGGCGGTGCAGCGGAACTTTTCGTGGATTTCTGATTGACGATTTAGGGTTTTGCATCGGGGGAGATATATAGGCGAAGGAGGCAAGGTCGGTGGGCGGCCAGGGGGCCCACATGATGCCCTGGCGCGGCCAGGGGGACCCGCGCCCAGGGGTGGTGTGGCCACCCTGTGGCCCCCTTCGTCTCTCCTTCTAGCTCCTTGAGTCTTCAGGGAAAATAACGACTTTGGCTTTTGTCCGGTCCAATTCCGAGAATATTCATTTTCTGACTTTCCTGGAACCAAAAACAGCAGAAAATAGGCAACTGGCACTGTGGCATCTTGTTAATAGGTTAGTCCAAGAAAGTGTATAAAAATACTCTAAAGTTGGAACAAAACATAAGAAAGTAGATAAAAACCAAGCATGGAACATCAAAAATTATAGATACATTTGCAATGTATCAAAGACTAAGCACTACAACACCCAAGCCTTCAATTGTGAGACTTTTCTTATTACGATTGTTTAGCAATTTTTAGGCAAGACTTGGTTATTTATGAGAGCTGGAACAAAATTAACCCAATTAAATACACATGCAAATGAAAAATCTTACTACAATACAAAGACTCACTCCACCAAGATAATACCTTAACATTTACTACTAACTAGCATGGGTTTCTCAAACTTCCAAAGTGGGGAGTCATAAGGCATACCTCTCATGTTTAGTTCCACTTCTCTCTTCCTCTTTTTATTTGCTTCTTGGAAACTCAAAATCGATCACTCTCCTGCAAACATATGAAGACCTCGAGGCGGAAAGAAAAGAAAGATGGAAAATAAAGAAAAGGGAGAAATCTTTTTGAGATTTTTAAGAGATGGAATTTAAAGAATAGAAAATTGGAGACAAAGCTCGACTAGAAAATCTCGAAATCAAAATAAAGAACTTAAGAAAACAAAGTGTTGGGGAAAACAACACAAGTGCTTATAAACTCAAATAAAAACGCAACCTTGAAATAAATTAGAGCAAATGAACGCCAAATAAAGATACATGAGGAAACTTCCCAAGATTAGGCTATTGCAAGCCCTCAAATCATTGTGGTGGTGGGAAAAAGTCATTACTCCAATTCGCAAATTGACTTGAGATGTTACTAGTTGATTCTCGGAGGTTCAAAGAGAGGCTATGCATCCTATCCACAGTCCCTCCAAGTCCTTGAAAATCTTGATATGTGGCGAACCGGGTTTGTGGCTGCTCCTCTTGGTAAGGAACTCCTTGCTCCTCTTCTTGGTCCTCATCCTCTTCTGGAATCTCCTCCTCGGGTTGGTATTGATAAACCTGCAAGTCATATAGCAAACGTCATTCCTCAATAGAGAAAAGACCATTTGGCAAAGGAGCGGGGTAGAGAGGCCCAGCTCCAGCAATATGCAAATAATAAACACCACCTCTCCTAGTGAGCATTCCACAGGCTCTCAAGGTGGAGAAACCAACACGTGTCTCACCTAGCACGGGTTGCAACTCACCTAGATTGATGTCTAGGGCAGTGGCAAGCATGGTGAGTGAGGCCTCCTCCTGTGATTGGCCCTTGGCTTTGGGAGGCTTGGTGCTCCAGGTAGCGCACAAGGATGGCACCCAAGTTGAGTGACAGGTTGCAGTTGATGTAAGCAGCCTTTGTGTGGACTAGGATGTCCTCCTCATTGAGTCTCGTGAACTCATTACGTGCCCGCAAGGTGTTAGCAATAACATAGAACAAATAGTGAATTGCAGGATGTTGAATATTCTTCCCCTTGTTCACTCTAGTAGTGAAACTCATTCTATTATAGTATTGTTCAAGGGAAGGACTTAAGCCAAAGGATGCACGTAAGGCATGAACATCATTTTTTGGCAAATTAAAACATGCCCACCATTCATCTAATGTTAATGTATAGTTGTTATTCATCAGGCGGAAATAAATAGTGTCCTCTCCTTGCTATTGTTTAATGGTGCTTTGCAACAAACTTAGAAATTCAATGGTTAAGCGGCGATAAGTACGTACATCATTGTCCACAAAGTTTTACAAGCCAGCTCTATTGCAAAGTAAATTGAAGTCATCAGAAATACCGAGTTGGTTCAATATAATGGGGAAAGCCCACTTGGTGGCCTTCACTCCGCGGTTCTTGATCCCGTTAAAGCGATCATGATGGGCCTCATCCCTGAACCGTATCCCCATGCGTTCCCGAGCGGCTGCCCGAGAAGTGCTAGCGGTGGCACGAGCATGAGTTAGGCTCCTTGTGTTCATCATCTAAAACATTGAAGAAAGGCAAAAAATAAAACTTTTTGATCCAACAACAGTAAGTATAATATATTCCTCATCAAAACAGACTAAAGAATCTCCTCAAAATAATAATCTAGGCAAGAAAATCATTTCAATTGGTTCATATTAGTTCTCACCCTAGATTTATAATGACAATAGATCGAAGATGAATTTGCGAAAATTAATTGGGGGGATTGAAGGAGAAACATACCATAGATCACTCGTGTGCAAGGAAATCGAACGAAATTGAGTAGAGGTAAAGATCTCTTGAGGTTTTCATAGAGTTTGGAGATAGAAGAGAGAAAAAGGATTGAAGTTTTGGAGTTGGAGGTACCTTCCGGTGCGATTTTGTGGTTGAACGCAACTATACGGGCGGAACATATGTTCCTGCCGTATAGTTGGCTTTCTGTCAAAATATTAGGGTTTCCTCCTGGCGGCGCAGCTATACGGACGCAACTATACGACCGGAACCGGCGTATAGTTGGTCATTAAACTGTCTGTCCATGCGAAAGAAAATATACAAAGGCATCGATATCTATACAGCCAGAACTATACGGCCGGAATTTTTATTCCTGCCGTATAGTTGGTCGTTAAACTCTCAGTAAATTGGAAAAGAAATTGTACGAAGGCACTGATATCTATACGACTAGAGCTATACAGGCCGGAATTTTTATTCCTGCTGTATAGTTGGTCGTTAAACTCTCAGTACATATGAAAAGAAAATTGTCGATGGCAAAGATGTCTATATGGTCGGAACTATACGGCCATAATTTTTATTTCCGCCATATAGTTGAACGTTAAACTCTCTGTGTGCATAAAAAAAATATGTTTCTTCGAAAACTATTTCTTTTCCTGTAACTTAGTGATATACCTTGTTTACGATAGAAAATTGACAGTAAATATTGTCGACCAACAATAGCATGAATAAAGCAAGTACTACCGAACTTATACTCCTCAAATGGAGTTTTCTAGCACTCTTTATTAAACATGAACTTAAACTAAAACTAAAATGTTACTCAAACCTTTGTTTAATATGGGTTACCTCCCATGGAGCGCTCTTTTATGGTCAATAGTTTGACCTTAATGATACTCACTAGGGACAGATGAGTGGAACACTCACTCCAAAGTATTTGGCCTTCAAAGTGATGGCCTCCTTCTCGTCATGTTTGGCTTTATTTTTCTTGGGAAAATGGATAACAAAAGGATCCTGCGAAGGCAATTGCAACTTCATGTTCCCTTCATGAAGGTTAATTAAAGCCTTTATAGTTCTCAGGAAAGGATGGCCTAGTATTATAGGAGCAATAGTATCTTCAGGCATGTCAACAATAACAAAGTCAATTAGAGCAGGACAACCTTTGATGTAAACTAAAGTGTTCTCCTTAATTCCTACAGCTTGTTTGTAGGTAGAATCTGCTAGATGCAATTTTAATTCAGTGATTTCAAAGGAGCCAAGATTTAACTTGTTAAAATGACTCTTTGGGATTGTTGAGACGCTTGCACCTAGACTACAAAGTGCAGCTATCTCATTAGTCACAATCTTTATCTTAATAGTAGGCTCAAATATGTCATCTGGTTTAACATGTAACTTTTCAGCGATTTTCTTGTATTCCTCTTCAAGCTCGCATACCTTAATTGCTACTTGATCAACAAAGTGTTGATACATGGCTTCATCATTACCTTCACTTACCGAAATTTTGACGTTGGTCCTCTTACGAGATCTTCGATAGTGTAGCTTGGTGAAGGGGCATTACTATAATCAAGTTCTGTAGGCTCCTCCCTTTGGATCCTTGTCATTTTGAGTTCGTCAACAGGATTGGGCTCAGCTTTACCTACAAATTTAGCTAGAATGAGAGTTTGACACTCGGTTATCTTACCAAGTTGTGCCTCAACGATCCTCATTCTTTCTTGGAGGGCCTTCAAATCATTTCTAAAACTAACAGCTTGGTTAGATAATTTACCAAGCATGGCATCATGGTTCTCCATTATTTAAACAAGAATATTGTTTTGTTCATTTTGCAAGTCTATGAAAGACTTAAGTGTTTCTTGGAGACTACTATTACTAGTTCCCATATTATTATTAGAATTACCTGCAGGACTAGAATAATGTTTCTGAAAGTTAGGATTGTAACTCTTCTTCCAAGCAGGATTATAATCATTACGAGCTATGAAGTCTATTTCTTCAATATTTGTTTCAGGGGTGGCTCTTACCTGGGTTTCCTTACCTTTTATGGCTAGTATGAGCTCATCCAACTTAGCATTGAGTTCTTCGTTTTCTTGTGGTGAAATAGCGTTCACCTTCTTCATGTTTGATCTTTCCACATGCCATTGGGCATGGTTGTCTTGCATATTGTCTAACAACTGCTTTTCTTCAGTAATATGTTTACCCATGAATGTTCCTCCAGCTGCAGTATCATGCATAGACTTCGATACAGGATTAAGAGCATTATAAAATAAATGGAGGATTAACCAATCTTCCATCCCATGACTAGGACAATTTCTTAGGCATTCTTTCATCCTCTCCCATGCAAGCGCTAGTGGATCATGCTCTTCTTCTCTAAAACAAGTAATATTAGATCGGAGTTGCATAGTATTTCTAGGCAAAGATAGCAACCATTCTTTTGCTCTCTCTCTCTTAGAGAGAAAGGAAATAGACGTAATTTGACCGCATCAGGGTCAACGTCTTTTATACGCATCGTATCACATATTTCAGTGAAAGTATTTAAGTGCATACCTGCATCTTCAATAGCAGAGCCTCCAAATTGATTTTGTTGAACACAACTTAAATAATGGGGCTTAATTTCATAGTCATCAGCGACAATTGCTGGCTGAGTAATATGAGTACGCAAATAACCATTGTTGGGAGTAGCAAATCCCCAAGCTTATTTTCAGCCATATTTCCTATGTTTTTGGGTTTTCTTAAACAACGAATTATAATAGTAAAAGAAATAATTTAAAGGCTAACTAATTTTTTGGGTTTATCAAATAAAGACTAAAAGCAAACTAAGAAAAATTTAAAACAAGAATTAAAACTAGCAAGGTTCCTAATAACCTCACCAGGGTAGCTATTGCTTCCCCGGCAACGGAGCCAGAAAAAGGGTTGATATCTTCGGTCCGGATTACGGATGTAGTGTAGCTTCTTTTTCCCTAGTAGACCTAGGTTATCGAATCCTCGGGAAGCGAATGCGTAGTAAAGTTACTTTAACGGACCTCCGGGAGTTTTAGAATTCCTTTTGTGTTTGCTTGCGTCTTTTTGTTGTTGTCGATGATGGAGAGAGAGGGCCTAGGGTGTTTGGTTTCACCTGTAGCTATGAAAATCATGTGATGGGAATAAAAGATAGAAATAAAGTATGCATGTACTTGTTAGAGCAAGATAAATTATATGTGGCAGTGCATCCATAATTTCTATTGCCTCCGCAACCGCTTATAGAAATAACCTACTAGTCTCATCCATAGAAGAAAGAGAACTAATGATATGCATAGTGATGTCACCGTTAGTCCCATGTAAATCCCTCACATACAATCGTCCTACCCCTTCTGTCACCGGGGTTCCCAACCTGCAGATCAGTCATTAATCATACTCCCTATACCTGGATCAACCCTCGGGGTCTTGGGTACCTGACAAGTCCTTGGATTGAGGCAAGAGAAGATACAATAATCATCATGTCATACAAACTAATAGATGATCCCACCTATGATAAATAACATGCACAATTGCTACATGGCTAGGCCAAAGCCCTTAGCCCAAGGAGAATTACTCACACATAGAGATGAGATCAACAATCACAAACATTGTAATGAAAATCATAAGATTTATAGAAATAGTCTTACAATGTCACCAATCGAAGAAGAGATCTGCTATTACAAGTGGTGGCATAGGGCTATAGAGATGGAGAAGGGTTTTGAGATCTGGAGGCGGCTGGTGATCTATGGCAGAGACTTTTTGGCGAGATCTGGCCTGTTTTCTCGTCGCCCGAGGCTTCTTTCTATAGGGGTGCCTTCACGAAAGTTGTTCTGTTTGACCTAACGGTGGTGGCGCCAACTATACTACCGGAGCTACGGCCGGAATTTTTGCTCCGGTCGTATAGTTGGTCGTTAAAGCGCCTACCTCCGTCTTACGGCTCATGGTTTCTTCTGGTTGTTGGAAATCTCGTATCTTTGACTTTAATGTAGTGATTCCCTCCTTTAAACTACATTATCTGTGCAGGAAAAATATAAAAGAAAGGATTGCATACCCCTCTGGATATTAGCATTAGTGGCAGGGTTTAGAGAGATATTTTATCAAAATTATGAATAATATCTAGTTTAAATGTGGATGTAGATGGCTATATTTCAGATCCATCAAACATGTACATGGATATGATGACAAAGAAAGATATTTAAGAATAAAAGGAATGTAGCTGAGCAATATTCCATGGGCGGTCTATTTCATTCGGATTTGTATTGCCTCCAGCTCTCTTTCTCTGCTTAGTAGCAGGTCTTTCTTTTTCTAGCCTCATATCAGTTAGGTAGTAAGAACCATTGTGCAATACTCGACTAACCATAAAGGGCCCTTCCCATATAGGGGCAAGTTTGTGCTCTCTTTTTTGCGCTAATCGGAGAACCAAATTGCCCTTCCCAAAAGACTGGTTTCTGACTCTCTGACTATGATACTTGTGTAACTTCTGCTGAGAGGCTGTAGATCTCTGTTCAGCAACGACATGAACTTCCTTAAGAATATCGAGGTTGCTGAGAAACTTTAGCATCCTCTTCGACATACGCCGCAACTCGGGGAGAAGTATGAATAAGATAACTCAGAAGAATAGCTTCTGCACCGTGGACCAAGAAGAAAGGTGTATATCCGGTTAACCTGTTAGGAGTAGTTCATAAACTCCATATCACAGACGGTGATTCATTCTCCCAAGCCCCTGTAGCACGATGTAGTGGTGCTTCGAGTCTTTGTCATAGGCCTTGAAGAATTAGACCATTTGCTCTTTCGACTTCTCCATTGTCTTGTGGATGTGTGAATGATGCAATATCAAGTCGAATACCCTATTCATTGCAAAATTCGACTAGTTCTCCCATGGAAAAATTGCTCTCATTGTGTGTAATAATATTGTGTGGATACCCGAATCGGATGATCACGTCCTCGACAAATTTTCTGGCCATTGCTCCATCACAACTTGTGACGGGTTTTGCCTCAATACTTTTCGTGAATTTACCCACCATCACAAGAAGGTGAGTGTATCCACTTTGAGCCCGTTTAAATGGTCCTACCATGTCAAGGGGCATGTTCGTCTGCGGTACCAAAGTTCCCAGGCCAGTGCACCGTAGTACCTAGGTTGACTGAAATTGCCGCGTTTTGAAATGTTGGGCCACCAACTAGTGAGAGGGGCCATTTTGATGCAAACTCATCTCACCCCTGCCAAATTCAAACATTCCGTGAAACTACCCCGTGAAGTAGACGGCCGGGACCCGCATGTCGGTCATCTGTCCGTGACGCGACCGCCAACGCGGCAACCTCTTAGGCAAATCGAGGAACTAAGTGGATTGGATGCGTTGACCAATTTCACAAATCCATTCCCACCTTTCCCCTAGCACCGGCGGCGTTAGAATCCACCCTCCAGGCAGGACGATCCCTTCGGACATTTCACTTCCGACGCCTAGTTGGTGCGCCCAAACGCTGATCCCGAGCTCCAATGGTGCATGCCGTAGCCGCCGTTGTGAGGCTATAGCCCGCCTCCGCCACCAACGAGATGAGCAGCTCAGAGGATGGCAGATCCTACTACCAAGGAAGAAGAAGTTCTTGATACAAGCGGGTGAGCTACCCTTCTCTTTTCTATTCGCACTAATTATAACTGCTAGCTCGCTACTGAACCTAAAATTGTTTGTTATCCCAACGCTGACAAACATATTTTGTCCATAGTTTTCTATCAAGTGGGATCTCCGCGGACCACCCTTACCTGGTTACGGTAGTCCTCTTCAGGTACGACTCTAAGGGAAAGTGGTATGGACACCATTGTATCACGATGGAAGAAGCGCATGCGAAGATCTGCACTATATTTGGTATGGTTGTTGCTCTGTGTAATCATGATGAATTATGGCCGAAGCAGACTACAAAGTTCAACTTCATGGATGAACGTGCCATCATGGTTCCTCTAACATGATTGAGCTGAATTATGATGTATTGGATGTGGAAGCTGCTGCAACTGGGAGTCGCCCTTCTATTCATGGACATGGTGGTCGCTCGAACCCAGTTAGCTCCTGGTAAGCAAAAGTCTCTTGGGATTCGCATGTTTGTGCTCAATTGTAATTTTTGTTTCATTTACTCTGTAGATATTGGGCACTTATGCAACAGTCTTGTTTCTTTGACAAGAAGCGCCACAAGGTTAGAAACATGACTGGCGGTTCAGTCATTTTGCTGTCCGAAGAAGGTAAAAACGAGTGGAAAGATGATGTTGGACACGATTCTGGTGCCCATTACCCCGGCGATGTAGAGTACGTGAAGCTAAGAAAATTGGCACCGGGGAAGAGGAAGAAGGCGGGAAATGAAGAAGCCAGTGGATGTGAAGGCTTGGCACCCAGGCTGCGAAAGAAGGCTGCTGGTACTGAAGATGCATAGTAATGTGTTGAACTTGAACCTATATATGTAATTCGGTTAAATTCTGGCCTCTGTGGGTGGTACTTTGCTGGGCGAAACAATCTACCCATGTTCTCTGAGTAAAATGTACTACGACTTAGGGTTTGGAAACGCTCAAGTCAGTAGTTGAATCCAAAATTGTGATTGTGCCACTTCTATCTGAAAACAAGTAGCAACGGTTCCATGATTGCTGAGGGACATGAGGTCTCCAAATTTGATGGAATGTAAGTGGCACAAAAAGAAATTATTTAAGCTGCCACACTGCACGAAGCAACAACTTATTTCAGATGTTGCACAACGACGTGTGATGACCCACAAGTATAGGGGGTGTATCGCAGTATTTTCAATAAGTAAGAGTGTCGAACCCAACGAGGAGCAGAAGGTGCTGCCTAGTGGTATGGATCAGGAATTCTCTGCAAATACTTAGCAAACGGATTTTTAGGGTTTTTTGATAAAGCAAGCAAACAAAGTACGAGTAAATAAAAGACAGTAGGAATAAATGCAGCAAGTGGCCCAATCCTTTATGCAGCAAAGGACAAGCCGGTTGTATTACTTAAGATGACCAAACGTTCTCGAGGACACATGGGAAGACTGTCAAGTGCTTTCGCTTCATATAGTTGATTAATCTTCTCTAGCTTGCTAAGTTTGTGTGGGTGAACCTGTGCTAATGTACCGCCCCATTCAAGACTAATACATACTTGTGATTATACCCCTTGCAAACATCCGTAAGTACAAGAAAGTAATTAAGGTACAAACCTAACCACGGCTTTAAACTCTAAGACCCTTAAGTCCCTTGTGCAATGGTTTCCTAACAGGGGTTCAGGTTTCTATCACTCCGGCAACCCCTACGATTAGTAGCCAAATACACAATGCATTCCCCTAGGCCCATATAGGTGAAGTGTCATGTAGTCGATGTTCAAATGAAACCACTAGAAGAACTACACCACAACTTAAATAACAATCTATTGAATCTTTCTCAACACAACTCCACTACTAACAACAAGACTTCTCCCATGTCCTCAAGAACAAAACAAACTACTCACAAGACATCATATGGATCATGATTAGAGATGGAATAATGATGTATAACAATCTGAACATAAACAATAATTCAATGGTTCACTCAATAGCATCAACTACAAAGAGTAATCAACACCGAGAAAGTTTCCCCTATGAACTATGCAAGATTCAACCCAATTTTTACAGCAATATGGAGATGGTGATGAGGGTGCTGATGGTGATGATGGTGGTGATGATGATGATCCCGATTAAGTCCAGCTTGATGATGGTGTTGATGGCGACGATCTCCCCTCTGCGGGAAGGAATTCCCCTGGCAGAAATCTGTCTGCTGAAGAGATCTTTCTCTCTCGGTGTTTTCTACCCCGGAGAGGCGGCGGAATCTTTCTGTGGTTGCTCCTCCAGTCTTAGGGTTTCGGAAGGATGATATACGCTAGAGGGGAGAGGCTGGAGTGGTCAGGGTGGCCACACCACCTCCTGGCACGGCCTAGGGCTGCCCGCGCCAGGGGGTGGTGTGGGTCCCCTATGGCCCATCTCCACTCCGTCTTCTGGCATCCTTAGTCTTCTGGAAAAATAGGATTTTCCGTATATTTTCCCGAATATTCTGATCTTCGTGAATTTTGCCTCCAAACAACACCTTTTCCATCAGAATCCTGACTGTAGCGGTCCATGCTCCAAAAGTCATCAACCATGCAAAAACAGATGAAATAACATAAGTATCACCTCTCAATACGAAATATATCAATGAATAATAGTGAATTAAGACATAGAATAGTGATGCAAAATGGACGTACCAACTCCCCCCAAGCTTAGACTTTGCTTGTCCCCAAGCAAAACTGAGCTCAATAAACATGGCCTCGGGTTTATGGAGTGAAGAGTCGATAAAAGAATACGGACAAGAAGCATCACATTCATCAAAATCATAGATCATAATAGAAGACAACTCACTATTATATAACTCAACTTGTAATGGATAAAGGAAACACAATAAAGATACATAAAGTGAATCATAATTGGTAATGGCAAACTTAGCTCTTGGTCGAAGAATAGTTGATAATTTGCTGGAGTTCACACATAATTGGTTTTCAATGAAAGCTTTCAAAGTAGTAAACATCAAGATAAGAGCAATGTGCAAAGCAAGGAACATAAAACATGATTGCATAAATCATCATATGAATGCATGAAACACAACAACTCAAAATACTTGCCGAGGTAGAAGGGAGTAGGTTTACTGACTCAACTACAAAGTAAAAGAAAGTCCCTTCAAAGAGGGAAGCAGGGATTGCAAGTCTCATAAAGAGCTCCCAAAAATTATGACACTTACTAGCTTTCATCTCTCATTGCCCCTATCATAGGCATCTTTAGGTGATTAAGGTTAAAGTGATCAAATATGAGGATATGCATTGACAAGTTGTAAGTATAGAATCCCATGTCCCTTGAATACGAGGGCCGCTCCTCATGCTACTCAAGTTTAGTAACCGGTAAGTTCTTGTCATCGTAAGCATATGTGTATCATTGAGAACCGCCAACGGGGTACCCTTGACCGATGATACGGAAGAATACCCATATCAAAATGACAAGGCAAGCGGACAACAAGTATCTCATCAATCTTCTTATTTATCATGGGAATATGGTGCTTTTTTCTCTCTTTCCTCTTTTCATAATCTTATTTTTTTCTTTTCTCTTTTTCTCAATCTCGGACTCTTTTTTTATAAGAAGAATGCTTCATAGATACTCGTTATGGTTACGCTGCAGGTTTCCACCATGTCAGCATGGATTAGACCAGCGGCCCAGTCGTTTCTCTAACACACATGCATAACTCCATGGACTTACAAGCTCCCCTTTCATTTCACACCGACGACATCCATAGACAAAAGAACATGATATCAACTAGGTACGAAGTACCAGTGCAATGTTGAAAGCGTTCCCCATGACAACATGGTTCTGCTAATCCACAACTTACAAAGCGCAAGCATATACGCAACATAGGTGAGCACAATGGTTCAAGTTTATTAAGTGCAAGAAAGTAAAGTGTGCCATCAAGTTTGTGAGAGCTTTAATCACTAATTTTCACATAACAAGTTTAATTTGGGAGGTAGACAAAACAAGAATTTACTTGGAATAGCAATAATGCTACTAGGTAGGTATGGTGGACACAAATGGCATGGGTTTTGGTTTAAAGGAGTGGATGCACGAGAAGAATTCCCTCTCAGTACAGGTTTTTGGCTAGCAAGGCTGGGTAGAAAGTATAAGAGTTGAAGGAAACAAACAAACAAACATACAAGTGATAAAAACAAACATGCAATCTTCCTTTGAAGCACAAAAGATCTTAACTAGAGAATACTAAACTTATGAGCAAATCAAGAAAGAAAGATGATGAAATTATTTTTCTTTAGAGTACTTCTATCTTTTTCATTCAACTCTCAAAAAAAGTGTTGCTACTGACCGAGCCAGGTTTGCCAAAACCAACTAAATTAACTCAATGATCCCAAAGTGATACCAAAACTAACAACAAGATCAATCATATAACCACGAATTGAAAACTAATATAAGCTATGCAAAAGAGTGAATGATAGAACTTCTCGTTAATATTTCATAACGGTAACTCACACCAAGGGATACATATCTAACGAGAGAGGGGACACTTCCATAATGCAAACCATACTACAATAACTCCTCTATTCATGATATGACTCTACTAATAAGGTCAAAAGATAGAATATAGTGATGTGATACCGCGGCACTCCCCCAAGTTTGGAGCAAACCAAGGGGATGCCAAACCTGATGACGAATTACTCCTTCGGTGGTGATGGTATCCTTTCCATGAGCTCTCTGATCAATTTCCCCAAGTCCTCAATCTCGAAGGTGAGATTACGAATCAGCTGTGAATTTTGCTCAATGCGGCTCATGATCATGTCGTGTTGAGAATTCCAGCTCTTGCTAAGCCTATTATTCTCCCATTGAAGCATGTCCACCTTCCTCTGCAAGTCTCGATACTTTTCGCTGAACTCCTTAATGACAAGTAGGGCTTCCGTTGATGCATGGCTAGGGACTAAAGGTACCGGCCCCTGCTTGGGGTCTTGAAGATCTTCCTCCATCAGCTCCTTTCCTTTATCCTTGGCGGACACCATGGTGCTTCTAAACTTTCAAAGAGTATGTCCTGGCAGAAACAGATCAAAACAAAAACACGACGAGAACACGATATACAAACCTCGGGGGATCCAGGGGGTTATATATTACAAAGTTTCATATCAAAAGGAAGGTACTAGGAGAAAACGAGTCGGAGGCGGAGTCCGGGGTGGACTCATCACCTGGTGGCGCGGCCAGGGGTGGGCCCGCGCCACAGGGTGGTGTGGGCCACCATGGCTCCGTTTCCGTCCCTTTTTCGCTTCATAACTTCCCTTATTGACTAAAAACTGCAAAATATAGTTGGATTGTATTTTTGCAGAACTTTTCTTACCAGAACTATTACGTATTTGAAAACAGACTCTATAGGTCTCTGAATTTGGTCCTTCATGAATTTCTCCAGAGTTATAACTTGAAAGGCATCAACATCTTCATTGTAAGAATCTCCAGCAATATAGTGCTTGAGTCGCTGCCCATTCACTACTTGTGTAGTATTATCTTTTAAAGAAGAAATTTTTATTGCTTTTAAACGGTATACTTCTTCAATAATGAAAGGTCCTTCCCATTTTGATAGTAGCTTTCCTGCAAAAAATTTGAGACGAGACCTATACAATATAACTTTCTCACCAACATGAAATTCTCTCTTAAGTATTCGCTTGTCGTGCCATCTTTTAACTTTTTCCTTAAAGAGCCTAGCATTTTCATAGGCTTCACTCCTCCATTCATCTAAAGAACTTAAGTCAAATAATCTTTTCTCACCAGCGAGCTTACAATCTCTATTTAGTTCTTTAACTGCCTAGTAAGCTTTGTGCTCTAATTCTAAGGGTAGGTGACAAGCTTTCCCATAAACCATTTTATAAGGAGACATCTCGATAGGATTTTTATAAGCAATTCTATAAGCCCATAAAGCATCATTCAACTTTTTAGCCCAGTTTTTTCTAGATCTATTAACAGTATTTTGCAACATTGATTTAATTTCTCTATTTGATAACTCTAATTGCCCACTAGTTTGGGGGTGATAGGCTGAAGCAATTCTATGATTAACATCATATTTAGCAAGGGTCTTTCTAAAACCACCATGAATGAAATGAGAATCCCCATCAGTCATGAGATACCTAGGAACTCCAAACCTAGGAAAGTTAACATCTTTAAGCATTTTTGGAGAGGTTTCCCCGTCAGCACTCTTCGTAGGAATGGCTTCTACCCACTTAGTAACATAATCAACGGCAACAAGAATATGAGTATAACCTTTCGAGGGAGGGAAAGGACCCATACAGTCAAATCCCCAGCAATCAAAAGGTTCAATAACTAGAGAGTAGTTCATAGGCATTTCATTGTGTCTAGAAATATTACCAACACGCTAACATTCATCACAAGATAAAACAAATTTCCTTGCATCTTTAAAAAGGGTAGGCCAGTAGAAACCTGATTGTAGCACCTTTTGTGCAGTTCTATCTCCTGCATGATGTCCTCCATCAGCACTACCATGACATTTACGCAATATCTCCTTTTGTTCATATTCTGGAACACATCTTCGCATAATACCATCCACTCCTTCTTTGTATAAGTGTGGGTCATCCCAAAAATAATGCCTCAAATCATAGAAGAACTTCCTTCTTTGCTGAGCAGTAAAAGTTGGAGGCAAATACTTGGAGACAATCAAGTTAGCATAATCAACGTACCAAGGGCTCCCTCGCGAGCTCACCCCTACTGTAGCTAACTGTTCATTTGGGAAACTATCATTAACAGGCATAGGGTCAAAAGAGATGTTTTCCAATCGAGATAAATTATCAGCTACAAGGTTTTCAGCACCCTTCCTATCTACTATATGTAGATCAAACTCTTGTAAAAGCAGCACCCATCTAATAAGCCTAGGCTTAGCATCCTTCTTCGTCATAAGGTATTTAATAGCAGCATGATCAGTATGAATGGTGACTTTTGAGTCAACAATATAGGGCCTAAACTTACCATAAGCAAAAACGATAGCTAGAAATTCCTTTTCAGTAGTAGCATAATTCCTTTGAGCAATGTCTAGAGTCTTACTAGCATAATGGATAACGTTTAACTTCTTATCAATTCGTTGCCCAAGGATAGCACCTACATCAAAATCACTAGCATCACACATTATTTCAAAGGGTAAACTCCAATCAGGTGGTTGAACACTAGGGACTATAGTTAAAGCTTTCTTAAGAGTTTCAAAAGCTTCCTTACAATCATCATCAAAAACGAAGGGTACATCTTTTTGAAGAAGATTAGTAAGGGGTTTTGATATCCTAGAAAAGTCTTTAATAAACCTTCTTTAGAAACCAACATGACCAAGGATACTACGAATACCTTTGATGTCTCTTGGACATGGCATCTTCTCAATTGCCTCAGCCTTAGCTCTATCTACTTCTATGCCTCTTTCAGAAACTTTATGCCCAAGGACAATCCCTTCATTAACCATGAAGTGGCATTTCTCCCAATTAAGAACAAGATTAGTTTCTTCACATCTCTACAAAACTTTATCAAGGTTGTGCAGACAATTATCAAAAGAAGTTCCATAGATAGAAAAGTCATCCATGAACACTTCTACAATTTCCTCACAAAAACCATGAAAGATAGCAGACATGCACCTTTGAAAAGTAGCAGGAGCATTACATAAACCAAAAGGCATACGTCTATAAGCATAAGTTCCATAAGGGCAAGTAAAAGTTGTTTTTTATTGATCTTGTTATTTAACAACAATTTGAGAGAAACCAGAATAACCATCAAGAAAACAAAGATGGGTCTTTTTAGACAACCTTTCCAACATTTGATCAATAAATGGAAGCGGGTAATGATCTTTCTTAGTAACTTTATTGACTTTTCTAAACTCAATGCACATCCTATAGCCTAATACTATGCTTTGAGGAATAAGCTCATCATTATCATTAGGAACAACGATAATACCTCCTTTTTTAGGAACACAATGAATAGGACTAACCCATTCACTATCAATAATAGGGTAAATAATACCAGCATCAAGGAGTTTCAATACCTCATTCCTTACCACTTCCTTCATCCTGGGGTTTAAACGTTGTTGGTGATCTACTACTGGCTTTGCATCTGGTTCGATGTTGATAGAATGCTGACATATAGTAGGTGAAATCCCTTTTAAATCATCCAGAGTATAGCCCATGGCTCCTCGGTGTTTCCTCAAAACCTCCAATAGCCTTTCTTCTTCCTTTCCTGAAAGTTTAACGCTAATAATAACATGATATATCTTTTTATCATCAATATAAGCATATCTAATATCGTTAGGGAGAGGTTTTAGATCGAAAACCGGGTCCTTTTTAGGTGGCAACGTGGTACCCAAGTCTTCTACAGGCAAGTCATGCTTTAGCATTTGGGGTTGACGATGGAAAATCTCGTCAATCTCATTCCTTTCTTCCATGAAGATCTCACTTTCGTGATCTTCCATAAACTGCTGCAAAGCATTGTTAGGAGCAAGAGAGATAGAAGCAAGTTGTTCAACTCTAAAATCTTCATTATGGGTTTCCTCTTCGCAAGGTTCTTTAGCAAATTTCGAAAAATTAAACTCATAAGATTCCCCATCAAACTTAGTCAAGATTTTCTCCCTCTTGCAATCAATAATAGCTCCACAAGTACTCAAGAAAGGTCTACCAAAAATGATAGGATAAGTTTTACTAGCAGCCGAACCAAGTACTAGAAAATCAGCAGGATACTTAATCTTACCACAAAGAACTTCCACGTCCCGTACGATACCAATTGGAGAGATGGTCTCTCCATTAGCAAGGTGAATAACCACATCAATCTCTTCCAATTCGCAGGGACTGATTTCATGCATAATTTCTCTGTAAAGCTCATAAGGAATAGCACTAGAACTTGCACCAATATCACATAAACCATAATAGCAATGATCACCAATTCTAACAGAAAGCACGGGAACACTAGCTTTTTTTTAGTTCTATTAGGATGTGAAACAATATTAGAAGCATCAAAAGACTATGTGTCCCTCTTCTATGCTTTTAGTGACAAGGTCTTTCACAATTGCTACCATAGGTTCAATGTTTATTTGTTCATCAGGTTTTACAGTTCTCTTTTCACTTTTAGTGATTACATTAGTTATCATAGGATGATCCTTTACCTTATCTGGAAAGGGAATCTTCTCAATATAAGGTTCAGGTAAGATATGATCAATAATGTAACACTCAGTGCTCCCAACAGGAACACTGTCAACAATTTCTTTATAAGGTGCATGGTACTTATTCCATCCCCTTTTTGGAATTTCAATATAAGAAGCAAAAGCTCTAAAGCAATTCGTAATAACTTGCAAATCAAGACCATAAGCATTACTAATATTTTGAAAGTCATCAGTTCCCATAAAAGATTCAATGCATTCATAATCATAATTTATACTTGACTTTGTACCTTTGTCATTCTCCCAAGCTTCACAATTGTCTTGAATACAGTCCAGAAGATCCCATTTAGCTTCTTCTTCCATGCGAGTGAATGATCCAGCACAAGAAGCATCCAATAAATCTTTATCATGAAGAGAAAGCCTTGCATAAAAGTTATTGGTAATAATATTGTTGGGGAGCTCATGAATGGGACATTTGAGCATTAGTAACTTCAGTCTCCCCCAAGCTTGGGCTGTACTCTCTCCATCAAGAGGCCAAAAGTTGTATATTTGATTCCAATCTTTATGAATCTCACTAGGAGGATAAAACTTTGAATAGAAGAGAGGCACTATTTCCTCCCATTCCAGAGCTTGACCATTCTTCAACAGCTTATACCATTCCTCAACTCTTCCTTTTAGTGATAATGAGAATAACTTCTTAACTTGATCTGTAGTAATACCTGCACACTTGAACAACCCACATAATTCGTGTATAAAAAGTAAGTGATCACCGGGATGGACAGTTCCATCCTCAACATAGTAGTTATCCATAACACGATCAATAATTCTTGTAGGTATTTTGAAAACATCATTCTTAGCAGGTGGTGGATTATCTACTACCTTAGCAGTGGTAGTAGCATTACCAAATAAGAAACTCAATGAATTATCCATAACAAAAATAAAGCAACTAACAGAAGTAAACAATACTCACAGTATAAGTTTCCTTTACCAGTTCCACTCTCCAATAGCGCTTCACTCCCTGACAACGGCGCCAGAAAATAGTCTGGATGACCCACAAGTATAGGGGGTGTATCGCAGTATTTTCGATAAGTAAGAGTGTCGAACCCAACGAGGAGCAGAAGGTGCTGGCTAATGGTATGAATCAGGAATTCTCTGCAAATACTTAGCAAACGGATTTTTAGGGGTTTTGATAAAGCAAGTAAACAAAGTACGAGTAAATAAAAGACAATAGGAATAAATGCAGCAAGTGGCCCAATCCTTTATGCAGCAAAGGACAAGCCGGTTGTATTACTTAAGATGACAAAACGTTCTCGAGGACACATGGGAAGACTATCAAGTGCTTTTGCTTCATATAGTTGATTAATCTTCTCTAGCTTGCTAAGTTTGTGTGGGTGAACCTATGCTAATGTACCGCCCCATCCAAGACTAATACATACTTGTGATTATACCCCTTGCAAACATCCGTAAGTACAAGAAAGTAATTAAGGTAGAAACCTAACCCCAACTTTAAACTCTAAGACCCTTATGTCCCTTGTGCAATGGTTTCCTAACGGGGGTTCAGGTTTCTGTCACTCCGGCAACCCCTACGATTAGTAGCCAAATACAAAATGCATTCCCCTAGGCCCATATAGGTGAAGTGTCATGTAGTCGATGTTCACATGACACCACTAGAAGAAGTACACCACAACTTAAATAACAATCTATTGAACCTTTCTCAACACAACTCCACTACTAACAACAAGACTTCTCCCATGTCCTCAAGAACAAAACGAACTACTCACAAGACATCATATGGATCATGATTAGAGATGGAATAATGATGTATAACAATCTGAACATAAACAATAATTCAATGGTTCACTCAATAGCATCAACTATAAAGAGTAATCAACACCGGGAAAGTTTCCCCTATGAACTATGCAAGATTCAACCCAATTGTTACAACAATATGGAGATGGTGATGAGGGTGCTGATGGTGATGATGGTGGTGATGATGATGATCCCGATTAAGTCCATCTTGATGATGGTGTTGATGGCGACGATCTCGCCTCCCCGGGAAGGAATTCCCCCGGCAGAAATCTGTCTGCCGGAGAGATCTTTCTCTCTCGGTGTTTTCCGCCCCGCATAGGCGGCGGTATCTTTCTGTGGTCGCTCCTCCAGTCTTAGGATTTCAGGAGGATGATATACGCCAGAGGGGAGAGGCTGGAGTGGGCCAGGGTGGCCACACCACCTCCTGGCGTGGCCTAGGGCTGCCCGCGCCAGGGGGTGGTGTGGGCCCCCTATGGCCCATCTCCACTCCGTCTTCTGGCATCCTTAGTCTTCTCGAAAAATAGGATTTTCCGTATATTTTCCTGAATTTTCTGATCTTCACGAATTTTGCCTCCAAACAGCACCTTTTCCATCAGAATCCTGACTGCAGCGGTCCATGCTCCAAAACTCATCAACCATGCAAAAACAGATGAAATAACATAAGTATCACCTCTCAATACGAAATATATCAATGAATAATAGTGAATTAAGACATAGAATAGTGATGCAAAATGGACGTATCAACGTGGCAACATAAACAGCAATGGCAACCGATAATGCCCAGATGCTTGAGCCCGTTTATCTCACCGCCTCCCTGCTCCTGCATCCCCTCCGTCTGGCGAAGCTCCCGGATCTCCATTAACCGGGTGTACGTCCTTCCACTTTATAAATTGTGGCTGTGCCATTTGCATGTGGCACAATCCACGTAGATTACGTTTTAAACAAACCACCAATGTCAGAATACCACCATGATACTGGGTGTGGTTCATGAAAAGAACACACATCCAATGACACTGGTGGATCCTTATGTCGTTTGTGAGAAGAACATACATGCAATGACTCTAGTTGTGGTTCATGAGAAGAACACAGATGCAATGACACAGGTGGATCCATATGTGGTTTGTGAGAAGAACAAATATGCAATGACTCTAGCTGTGGTCCATGAAAAGAACACACATGCAATGACACTGGTGGATCCATCTGTGGTTTCTGAGAAGAACACACATCCAATGGCACTAGGTGTGGTTCATGAAAAGAACACACATCCAATGACACTGGTGGATCCTTATGTGGTTTGTGAGAAGAACAGACATCCAATCACACTGACACTGGTGGATCCTTATGTAGTTTGTGAGAAGAACAGACATCCGATGATATTGGGTGTGGTTCATGAAAAGAACACACATCCAATGACACTGGTGGATCCATGTGTGGTTTGTGAGAAGAACACGCATGCAATGACACTGGGTGTGGTTCATGAAAAGAACACACATCCAATGACACTGGTGGATCCTTATGTGGTTTGTGACAAGAACAGACTTGCAATGACTCTACCTGTGGTTCAGGAGAAGAACACACATGCAATGACACTAGTGGATCCATATGTGGTTTGTGAGAAGAACAGATTTGCAAACCAATGTATGATAGAGGGGGTCCAACCAATTTATTCATAAAACTAAGCAAACCAAAGCAAACGAAAACCAAAAAGAAAATGAAAAATAAGACGCTCCAAGAAAAACACAACTGTGCATGAAACAATAAAAATGAAGCGTTTGGAAGAAACCTGGAATTTTTATTGATGAAGAAGGGGATGCCTTGGGCATCCCCAAGCTTTGACGCTTGTAGTTCTTGGATATTTCTTGGGGTGACACGCGTGGCATCCCCAATCTTGAGCTTTAGTCTATCCTTCATCTCATTACTCATTCTTACCATACACCTAAAATTTTTCCTTCATACAAAACTTCACACAATCTTTATTAGCAACATTAGTGCACTCAAGATAAATAAGTCTTGAGGTTCAGTTATAACACCAAATAAACTTACATTAGAACACTAGCTACTGTAGCACTTCCCTCAGAAAGCTCAATTCCCTAAAAGAACTCAAAAAGGAACCCACAAGAAGCAAATGCAGAAAATGGAAGAAATCTGTCAAAACAGACCAGCAGGTAAAGACGAATTTTTTCGAAGAGCTTCTGTTGCTCAAATCAAATAGTTGTTGAACTAGCGAAAGTTAGATAACATCCTGGGGCAGAAGCACAAAACATTACAACTCAATCCGACATACAGAGCTCTCTCACGAATTTTTACGGTGAAGCACAAAAATCTGTTTCGGGACAGCAACTTTCTCAATAATTACTTCTCTCTCATTAGAGGTTACTCTTGGCACAAAAAGCAAATAAAAGGATAAGGAGAGATTATTACAAAGGTAATAACTTACAAGACTCATCTAAAACTTTTGGGTTATCTCCCAATAAGTACTTTTCTTTAATGCCTTTAAGTTAGGCATAAGAAGCAAAGAAAGAATCAAGTGTTCTTAAATGAAGAAGCATTAAGACCAAATTTTGTTTTCATAGGAGAAGCAAAAGAAATCTTTTATATCTTTTTAGGGAAGTGTTCTATACCTTTCTTGAGTGGGAGTTGATATTTAATGGTGCCTTCTTTCATATCAATGATGGCACCAACAGTTCTAAGAAAAGTTGTTCCCAAAGTAATAGGACAAGAAGCATTATTCAACATCCAAAACATAGAAATCAACGGGGACATAGGAATTGTTAACCATAATAAGAACATCATTAAGACTCCCCATGTATTTCTTTTTAACATTATCATCAAGTGGGACATTCAAATAGCAATCTTCAAGAGGAGGCAAATCAAGCATATCATAAATCCTTCTAGGCATAATAGAAACACTACTATCAAGATCACACAAAGCTTTGAAATCAAAGTCATTCACTTTATATTAATGATTGGTTCCCAACCATCCTCTTGCTTTATAGGAATAGAAGCTTTATGTTTCATCTTTTCTTCTTTAATCTTTATGAGAGCATCAGTAATGTGTTTTGAAAAGGCCATGTTCATAGCACTAGCATTAGGACTTTTAGCAAGCTTTTGTAGGAACTTAATAACTTCAGAGATATTGCAACCATCAAGATCAAAATCAACTTTATCATCTAAAGTAGTAGAACTATTACTAGCCTCAACACTAGTGGTGGTGATAGTAGAAACACTAATGTTTCTAGCAATTTCATCTTCTCTTTCCCACTTAGCATGTAATTCAGCTAATAGTCTAACATTTTCATCAATTCTTACTTGTATAGCATTAGTAGCTGCAAAGGGATTATCATTAGTTTCAGGTTTAGCAGCCATTTTATTCAAAGTAGATTGAGTTTCAGTCAAAGATGCTATATTTCTTTCAGCATTAGAGAGTTTTTCCTCAATAGTTTTATTGAAAGCAGTTTGTTTACTAATAAACTCTTTAAGCATAACTTCAAGTTCAGAGGGAACACTCTTATTATTGTTGTAAGAATTTCCATAAGCATTACCATTGTTGGGAGGATATGGATTATAATTGTTGTTACCAAAATTGTTCCTATAAGCATTATTACCATAAGCATTGTTGCCAAAATTGTTATTTCTTATGAAGTTCACATCAACTTTCTCTTCTTGAGCAACCAAAGAGGCTAAAGGAACATTATTTGAATCAATATGGGCTTTCCCATTAACAAGCATAGACATAATAATATCAATCTTATCACTTAAGGAGGAGGTTTCCTCAATAGAATTTACCTTCTTACCTTGTGGAGCTCTCTCAGTATGCCATTCAGAATAATTAACCATCATATTGTCCAAAAGTTTTGTTGCAGCACCCAAAGTGATGGTCATAAAGGTACCTCCAGCAGCAGAGTCCAATAGGTTCCTTGAAGAATAGTTCAATCCTGCATAAAAAGTTTGGATGATCATCCAAGCAGTCAGTCCATGAGTGGGACCATTCTTTACCAAAGATTTCATTCTCTCCAAAGCTTGAGCAACATGCTCATTATCAAGTTGTTTAAACTTCATTATTTCACTTCTCATAGATATAATCTTAGCAGGAAGGTAGTATTTTCCAATAAAAGCATCTTTGCATTTAGTCCAAGAATCAATACTATTCCTAGTTAAGGAATTCAACCATTCTTTAGCTTTTCCTCTCAAAGAGAAAGGAAACAATTTTAGCTTAATAATGTCACCATCTATATCCCTATGCTTTTGCATCTCACAAAGTTCAACAAAGTTATTTAGATGAGCAGCAGCATCTTCATTACCAATACCAGAAAATTGTTCTCTCATAACAAGATTGAGTAAAGCAGGTTTTATTTGAAAGAAAGTAGCTTCAGGAACAGGTGGAGCAATAGGTGTGCTCATGAAATCATTGTTGTTGGTGCTAGTGAAGTCACACAACTTAGTGTTTTCAAGAGTAGTCATTTTTTTGGGTTTTCAAATAAGAAAGCAAACTTGCAAAACTAATTTTTTTGTGTTTTTTTGAAGACCAAAACAAGCAAACAAAGCAAAAAGAAACTAAGCAAAACAAAAATAACAAAGTAAAGAGATTGGTTATGAGGGAAATCGCTTGATGGCTCAATGCACGGCGCCCAGAAAAATGCTTGATGGCGGTGTTGATGTAGAGCTCGTTGGGAACCCCCAGAGGAAGGTATGATGAGCACAGCAGCAAGTTTCCCTCAGTTATGAAACCAAGGTTTAATCGAACCAGTAGGAGCAAGGAAACACCCCAAAGGTGTTACTAGCTGAGCTTGGCAGGGCACACTACCGGTGGTAGTAGCAACGTGGAGACATGCACAACACAACCACAGAACTTTGTCCCCAACTTGCGATGAGGTTGTCAATCTCACCGTGTTTTGTGGAAAACAAAGTATTAAACGTATCGAATGGAAAGAAGTAAAAGTTTGCAGAAAGTAAACACAAAGCAGTAAACAGTTTGTAGATTGTATGTAAAAGACAAGGACCGGGATCCATAGTTCACTAGAGGTGGATCTCCTTAGATAGATAACATGCTGGGTGAACAAATTACAGCGGGGCAATTGACAAACACCGAGAAAGCAATACATGCATATACTAATCATCTTGACTCCTTTGAGACTTGATTGGGCATTACAACATAATACATAGACCGCCATCCAACTGCATCTATGACTAATAATCCACCTTAAGGTTATCATCCGAACCCCCTCCAGTATTAAGTTGCAAGCAATAGATTATTGCTTCACGAACTGCGTGTAAAGTAAACAATACGATTGTTCTATGAACAAAGGATTGCTGTTTTCTCCCTAGTAGCAACAGCACATCTAGTACCGTAGAGATTTCTGTCACTTCCCCAGATTACCAGAAGCATGAACCCATTATCGAGCATAAATACTAACTCTTGGAGTTGCTAGCATCTACTTGGCCAAGATAGCTACTAACAACGGAAAGCATGCAAGATCTCAAATAACAAAGACATGATAGAATCAATAATCAATCTGAAATAGCATCTCAATATCCATCGGATCCCCACAAACACAACATGTATAATTACAAATAGGTGATCTTGATCATGAACGGAGCTCACAAGATCTAAACATGAAAGCACAAAGGAGGAGAACCAGCCATCTAGCTACTACATGGATCCGTAGTCCAAGGATGAACTACTCACGCATCACACCGGAGGCTTGCATGGTGATGAACAAAGCCTCCAGGGTGAATTCCCCTCTCTGGCAGGCTGCTGGGAAGAGCTTCAGATCCCTCCCGATCCAGGGATGGAGATGACGGCGGCTACAGACTCTTTCGTGGATTTTTGATCGGGTACTTAGGGTTTTTGTCCTGAGGGCAATATATAGGCGGAAGGAAAGGCCGAGGGGGTGCCGAGAGTGGCCACACCACCCCTGGCGTGGGCTAGGCCTGGCCGCACGGGCAGGTGGTGTGGTGGCTCCCTGGCCCTTCTCCCTCTCGTATTCTGGCACTTGATCACTTCCGGAAAAATAGGCACTTTGGCTTTTGTCCAGTCCAATTCCGAGAATATTCATTTTCTGACTTTCCTGGAACCAAAAACAGCAGAAAACAGGCAGCTGGCACTATGGCTCTTGTTAATAGGTTAGTCCAAGAAATCATATGAAAAGTACTCCAAAGTTGGAACAAAACACAAGAAAGTGGATAAAACCAAGCATGGAACATCAAAAATTATAGATACATTTGCAATGTATCACTTTGGTTCATGAAAAGAACACACATGCAATGACACTGGTGGATCCATGTGTGGTTTGTGAGAAGAACACACATCGAATGACACTGGGTGAGGTTCATGAAAAGAACACACATACATTGAAATTGGTGGATCCTTATGTGGTTTGTGAGAAGAATAGACATCCAATGACACTGTGTGTGGTTCATGAGAAGAACAGACATGCAATGACACTAGTGGATCCTTATGTGGTTTGTGAGAAGAACAGACATCTGATGACACTGGTGTGGTTCATGAAAAGAACACACATCCAGTGACACTGGTAGATCCATATGTGGTTTGTGAGAAGAACAGACATGCAATGACACTGGGTGTGGTTCATGAAAAGAACACACATCCAATGACACTGGTGGAACCATGTGTGGTTTGTTTAGAAGAACACACATGCAATGACACTAGTTGATCCATGTGTTTTTTGGAGGAACAGACATGCAATGACACTGGGTGTGGTTCATGAAAAGAACAGACATGTAATGACACTGGGTGTGTTTCATGAAAAGAATAGACATGCAGTGGCACTGGTGGATCCTTATGTGGTTTGTGAGAAGAACTGACATGCAATCACGCTGGTGGATCCATGTGTGGTTCATGAAAAGAATAGACATGCAATGATAGTAGTGGATCCATGTGTGGTTTGTGAGAAGAACACACACCCAATGACACTAGGTGTGGTTCATGAAAAGAACACACATCCAATGACACTGGCGTATCCCTATGTGGTTTGTGAGAAGAACAGACATGCAATGACACTGGGTGTGGTTCATGAAAAGAACAGACATGCAATGATACTGGTGGATCCATGTGTGGTTTGTTTAGAAGAACACACATGCAATGACACTAGTGGATACATGTGTGGTTTGTTTAGAGGAACATGCATGTAATGACACTGGGTGTGGTTCATGAAAAGAACAGACATGCAATGACACTGGTGGATCCTTATGTGGTTTGTGAGAAGAACTGACACGTAATGACTCTAGATGTCGTTCATGAGAAGAGTAGACATGCGATGACACTGGTGTATCCTTATGTGGTTTGTGAGAAGAATAGACATGCAATGACACTGGGTGTGGTTCATGAAAAGAACAGACATGCAATGACACTGGTGGGTCCATGTGTGGTTTGTTTAGAAGAACACACATGCAATGACTCTAGCTGGGGTTTGTGAAAAGAACACACATCCAATGACACTGGTGGATCCATGTCTGTTTTGTGAGAAGAACACACATGCAATGACACTAAGTGTGGTTCATGAAAAGAACACACATCCAATGACATTGGTGGATCCTTATGTGGTTTGTGAGAATAACAGACATGCAATGACTCTAGCTGTGGTTCATGAGAAGAACACACATGCAATGACACCGGTGGATCCTTATGTGGTTTGTGAGAAGAACTGCCACTGTGTGTTCTTAGATTTGCTCTAGATTTGCTACCTGATCGGAGGCAAAAAGAGATCCAAAAGGGAACGAATTATCGAAGAGAGAATCTTCTATAGATTTGCTACCAATTTGGGCAAAATGAAACATATCTATTTAGCGAGAGAGGAAAATGGTACTCTTTCAAACTGCCAGTTAACGAGCTACCACCTTGACAAGTGATACATTGCAAATGTATCTATAATTTTTGATGTTCTATGCTTGGTTTTATCTACTTTCTTGTGTTTTGTCCACACTTTGGAGTACTTTTCATATGATTTCTTGGACTAACCTATTAATAAGTGCCACAGTGCCAGTTGCCTGTTTTCTGCTGTTTTTGGTTCCAGGAAAGTCAGAAAATCAATATTCTCGGAATTGGACCGGACAAAAGCCAAAGTTGATATTTTCCCGGAAGACTCACGGAGCCAGAAGGAGAGTCAGAGAGGGGCCACTGGGTGGCCACACCACCCCATGGCGCGGGTCCCCCAGGCCACGCCAGGGCATGGTGTGGGCCCCCTGGCCACCTACCGACCTTGCCCTCTGGCCTATAAGAAGGCTCCCGATGCATAAACCCTAAGTAGTCAAGCCTCCAGCCACGAAAAGTTCCACAGCGCCGCCGCCACCGAAGGAGAGATTCAGGGGACAAAAAGTCTCTGTTCCGGCACCCTGCCGGGACGGGGAAGTGCCCCCAGAGCCATCTCCATCGATCTCCACCGCCATCTCCATCACCATTGTTGATTCCCATGATGAGGAGGGAGTAGTTCTCTCTCGAGGCTAAGGGTTCTACCGGTAGCTATGTGTTTCATGCACAAAAGGTCTTCGGAAAAATTCGTTACCTGCTGGTCTGCTTTGACAGATTTCTGCCATTTTCTGCATTTGCTTCTTGTTGGTTCCTTTTTTAGTTCTTTTGGGTAATTGAGATTTTTGAGGGAAGTGCTTCAGTAGCTAGTGTTCTAATGAAAGTTTATTGGTGTTGGAACTGAACCTTAAGATTTATTATCTTGAGTGCACTAATGTTGCTAATAAAGATTGTGCGAAGTTTTGTATGAAGGAAAAATTTCAGGTGTATGGAAGGAATGAGTAATGACATGAAGGATGGACTAAAGCTCAAGCTTGGGGATGCCACGCGTGTCACCCCAAGAAATATCTAAGAAGTACAAGCGTCAAAGCTTGGGGATGCCAAAGGCATCCCCTTCTTCATCAATAAAAATCCCAGGTTTCTTCCAAACACTTCTTTTTTTATTGTTTCATGCACAATTGTGTTGTTCTTGGAGCGTCTTCTTTTTCGTTTTTGTTTTGGTTTTTCATTTGCTTGGTCTGCTTAGTTTTCCAAATAAATTGGTTGGACCCCCTCTTGCATACATTGGTTTGCAAATAGTTTGGTTTGGATTTGAAAAGAGTAGGAAAGTTCATACTTAAGTGGTAAAGAGAGCTTGTTTTAGACTATGGCCTATGCTTTGTCATGCCATGCTTTATATTGTTTTGGCTTTAGGCTTAGTATTCTTTGCTGTAGCATGACTTGTTATAAACAATTGAGATTGCTTAATGTGCCTTGGATGAATCATGTGTTGTTTTAGCATATTAAAGCATAGTATAATGGTATTCTCCTTTGATGCTTTATTTGGGTTGACTTGGCACATGCTCACACCATATTATGACTATCTCAAGTCACCATAGCCTTTATGATCCTTTAGTTTTCAACTTGTAGTATCACTTTATGCTTTGATCAATGATGTTTTGTCGCTCTGCATGATTATGGCCATTATTGCTCTCTTAGTTTGTCGCTCCCAATCTTTTGCTAGCCTCCACAACCAAGTATGAGTTCCACTCTTGCATCCAACTCCCTAAACCAAGTTATTACAAAGAGTCCACCATACCTACCTACTAGCTTATGCTATTCCAATTATATTCATGCTTTTGTTTACCTTCCGAATTAAACTTGTTATGAGAAAACTAGTGATTAAAGCTCTCATGAACTTGATGGCACACTTTACTTTTCTTGACCTTAATAAACTTGAACCATTGTGTCGTCTATGTTGTATATGCTTGCAATTATTTGTTGGGAATTAGCAGAACCATGCTTTCATGGGAAACGCTTTCAACATTGCACTTGGTACTTGTACCTAGTTGATATCATGCTCTTTTGTCTATGGATGTCGTCGGTGTGAAATGAAAGGGGAGCTTGTAAGTCCATGGAGTTATGTATATGTGTTAGACAAACACCTGGGCCGCTGGTCTAATCCATGGTGACATGGTGAAAACCTACAGCGTAACCATAATGAGCTGTCTATGAAGCATTCTTCTTACAAAAAAAAGAGTCCTATATTGAGAAAAAAGAGAAAAAGAAAAAAAGAGATATTATGAAAAGAGGAAAGAGAGAAAAAAGCACCATATTCCCATGGTAAATAAGAAGATTGCTGAGATGCTCGTTGTCTACTTTCCTTATCATTTTGATATGAGGATTCTTCCATATCATCGGGCAAGGGGTACCCCGTTGGCGGTTCTCTATGATACACATGTACTTACGATGACAAGAACTTACCGGTGACTAAACTTGAGTAGCATGAGGAGCGGCCCTCGTATACAAGGGACATGAGATTTCCGACTTATACTTCGTCAAGCATGTGCACCATAGTTTGTTCACTTTAACCTTAATCACTTCAAGATGCTTATGATAGGGGCAATGAGAGCTTAAAGCTATAAGTACCATAATTTTTGGAAGCTCTTTATGAAACTTGAATCCCTACTTCCTTTTACAAAGGCCTTTCTTCCACCGTTATATTGAGTCTCCACCTTCTACCTTTATGCACCTACTTTGAGAGCATAGTGGCCATTCTTAGTTCTATGTGCATTGTCCCAAAACTAGTTGATTGATGCATAACTTGATATTGCTTGTTTTAAACTATTTGTATCTAGTCACTCTTATGAAATTTGAAGGTGTCCTATGCATTTATATTTGCTACTCTATGAGGGACAAGCTGAATGCCACTATGCTATGTTTTCTTTATGTGAAACAAACAAACGTCTTGCAAAGCATTGTTATTCATGAATCTTTTGTTTGTGCCTTTTCATGTTGCAACATAGTTGCTATGTCTTATTGCTAGAACTTTGTCTTTCATGTTATGATTGAAGTACTGTGATCCCAGCTTTGAATGTTTTACAAATACTTTGATTAAGTTTATGATGGTGTATATCACCTCAAAAATTATTCTTTCTTTTTATCACTTACCTACTCGAGGACGAGCAGGAGTTAAGCTTGGGGATGTTGATACATTGCAAATGTATCTATAATTTTTGATGTTCCATGCTTGGTTTTATCTACTTTCTTATGTTTTATCCACACTTTGGAGTACTTTCTATACACTTTCTTGGACTAACCTATTAACAAGTGCCACAGTGCCAGCTGCCTGTTTTCTGTTGTTTTTGGTTCCAAGCAAGTCAGAAAATCAATATTCTTGTAATTGGACCGGACAAAAGCCAAAGTTGATATTTTCCCGGAAGACTCACGAAGCCAGAAGGAGAGTCGGAGAGGGCCACAGGGTGGCCACACCACCCCAGGGCACGGATCCCCCAGGCCGCGCCAGGGCATGGTGTGGGCCTCCTGGCCGCCCACCGACCATGCCCTCTGGCCTATAAGAAGCCCCCCGATGCATAAACCGTAAGTAGTCAAGCCTCCAGCCACGAAAAGTTACGTAGCGCCGCCGCCACCGAAGGGGAGATTCGGGGGACAGAAAGTCTCTGTTCCAGCACCCTGCCGGGACGGGGAAGTGCCCCCGGAGCCATCTCCATCGATCTCCACCACCATCTCCATCACCATTGCTGATTCCAATGATGAGGAGGGAGTAGTTCTCTCTCGAGGCTAAGGGTTCTACCGGTAGCTATGTGTTCATCTCTCTCTCTATGCGTGATCTTATTGAGATCATGAGCTTGTAATCTATAGGTCTACCTTGCTACTGAAGTGCTTTAATAGATCTCTGCTCTCCCCATGTGTGTGAAAGTGATAGCGTGCACACCATGGTGGCACTTAGGCTAGAGATTACAAATACTTGTTATGAGTTATATTTGGAGTTGGATGTCTCTATGAAATTGTGGTGTTTGTTGGACTCATCTAGTACTCAAGGTGACAGTGTGGGGTTTTCTAGATGGGAAAGATGGACTTTGAGGTGTGTTGTTATAGCCCTACCATCAATTAGAGTGTTCAACCGAGAGTAGTTAAGAGTAGTATCATAAAGAGAATTATTTATATGAGAGAGTGTTCACTAGTGAAAGTATGATCCCTAGGCCTTGTTTCTAAGCATTGAAACACCGTTTGCAATTAGATCTGGTACATGTTTGCTTGCTTCCATCTTTATTTCAGTTTGTCTTTAGTCTTTCCCCACGTCAACCACACGCCATCAAGTTATTTTCTATCACCGTTACCACTTATAATTATCCGTACCACTTCTATTTCACTATCTCTTCGCCTAACTAGTGCACCTATACACCTGACAAGTGTATTGGGTGTGTTGGGGACACAAGAGACTTCTTGTATCTTGATTGCAGGGTTGCTTGAGAGGGAATACCTTTGACCATTTCCTCCCTGAGTTCGATAAACCTTGGGTGATCCACTTAAGGGAAAACTTGTTGCTGTTCTACAAACCTCTGCACTTGGAGGCCCAACAACTGTCTACAAGAATAGAAGTGCGTAGACATCAACAAGCTACAAGACACATACATAAACATCACACAAAGAGGTTTAAATTTATTTTACTACTCTAACTTGAGGCGCTAGACATCTTGATAAGATAAATGAGTTCCACAAAATAGAAACATAACACTGAGAAGTAAAATTTAATTCACTTCTCATTAGCCCACTTGAGGCGCTTGCCATCGTTCCTAGGCGACCAACTGCGATCATTCCAGGTGGATCTTACATTATTGGCATGCCATAGCTCATGAAATGCTTCGTCCCAACTGGGATCTGACTTGCCTTCCCTATCTTCAGCGTCCTGTGACACAATTAGCGGTGCTCACAGAACTGATTGTTGCCGCTAGAAGATGCTGCCTCTCTGTTTGCTGCTTCAGCTGCAGCCTCTCTATCAGCTGCTTCAGCTTCAGCTGCAAGCTATCTTTCAGCTGCTTCTGCAGCCTCTCTGTCAGCTGCTTCAGATGTAGCCATTTCCTTTGCATATGCAGCTTCAAACTCAGCTATTCTGCATTTTCTACAAAGGGCTCCCCTAAGCTCGTCTTCCCTCTTGCAAATAGGGAAAAACACGAGGTAACTCAGAAAAAATGGATCTTCTTGTACAGCTGGTAGGTCACGTAAGCATCTATGGCTGCATACTTCAGGTTTATATCAGACAACGGCCACTCATCCCAGAAATCGTGCCTCTCCGTAGAGAAATCTGCCTTCATTATGTCGTACGACTCATCGAGGATTCTAGTTGCGAGTGATGCCATTCCATCCTTCCTCGAGCCCCCTAGGATCTTGACAAGACTCTAAATATCGATCTAGTTGTGCGCAGGAATTATAATTCCCTCTCGATAAAATTTCGAAAAATCAGTTGTATTGTCAACAGTGCAGAAAACAATTACCTTTTCTACAAGGAACTGGCGTAGCGCCGGACAATTCCTCTCAGTCCTGAAAGTATGTAGTTTGTCATCACCAAAAATTTGAACTACAAATATTTTTTCAATGAAAGATCATCATCCGAATATAATTTTGAAAAGTTTAGTAAATGCAAGATCAAGACTCTCAACATTGTCTTGTCATAATTTATTTCGTCCTAAATAAAATCTAGTAGTTGCAAGATGAGCAAATGGATAAAGAACAAGAGGAGAAAACCCTAAAAGCGGTTAGCTACAGAGAGCAGATCTACAAACCGGGAAAGGTGGTAGACGAGGACGTGTTTCCTCATGGCCAGTTGAACGACGACGACTTCACTCCCTTCATATGGGTGCTCCGAGGTGTACTCGAGGTCCAATCCCACAAACTTGTCCTCGTCTTTCTAAAGCCAACCCTCATACATCCTTAGGACTCGCACCACTGTCTCCTCCCCGTTGGTGTAGACAACGTCTATCTTCTTATTGTCATGGGTAGTGAAGCTTGTCTCTAGAGTGCGACGACCTTCCATGGCGACAAGGAGAAGATGGGAAGAAGACAGATGACAGGAAGAAGAAGAGTGGTTTCTGCGAGGCAGGAGAACGGTGGACCCGTCAATGTACTTTTAAGGTAGTGGTTAACGACGGGGACGGAAGTCCAAGGAGAGACGCGTGGCGGTGCCCATTCCAGCTTCTGAGTAAACAAAAAATAATTATAACACCGATACATGTGTCCTGTTTTGTCACGTCAATACACTGGGCAGGGGGTGTTGTCCTATCCACTGTGCCAGCGCTACAATCCTACGTGACAGCCACCCCGCCAAAGCGATGGGAGTGACATAGCGGCGAGAACTGACAGGGGGGCCCAACTTGACGGTCGTTAGCCTAATATTTTGTATTGAAACGTAAAGTTGAATTCATGCCGAAAAAGACCCTATGAGTATTTGGCACGCCAACTTTGGGCAACGCAGCTAATTGTAAGCAACTTGGGTACCACGTTGCCTAGACACCCCAACTTTCGAGCCACAAAATGATATTCTCCATGTCAAGCCTTCAGACCGCAAAAGGCCATGTAATTGGAATTGTTCGCAGCTGATCAGCCAGAACGTTGGCTTGTTTGGCGTATTTTTTGCAACCTTTGCACATCTTGACTAGACGTTCGGCATCTGCCTTAGCTGTAAGCTAAAAAAGTCATCTCTGAAGGCTTTTGCCACTAAATATTTGGCTATAGCGTGATGTCTGCATTCTCCTTCATGGATTTCCCTTAAGATTTCCACGCCTTCTTCCGGTGAAATACAGCAACGGAAAACCCCAGACGCACTCAACTTATAGAGCTCACCTCCGTGTAGGATTTTGCTCGTCGGTCGATCTGTCGGCTCTGAACTTCGTCTTCGGCTAATTTTCTCTCTACCAAGAAATCAAGGTAGGGTTGTGTCCAACTGGGAATTACATCTAGAACTGCTATAAGTGGTGAGTCGTATTTGGTCAGATACTAGGGTGACCCAGCATACCACTGCATGATGTAGTACACTATAGTCGTTGACATAACACCAATGAAATACCATTCACTAGTATTACGTCCCTCAGAGTGGTACAACAGAAACACAACAGGTCCAAGACATGGCTATAGATTACAACTCGACTCCTTACAAAATATCTAGAGAGCATTCTAGGTTAAAGAGAGAGAAAGAAAATTCTTACAAAGAAGAACCAGAAAGAATAACTCAGGACTATCTTTGTACTAAGACTAGTAAATAAACTAATTGGCTTGCAATTGCTGCTATTCCAATGCTCTATAGAAGTAGGTGTTATGGCGTAGAGTCTCTACTCCTATCTAGTCAAGATCTTCGCCTTTGCTTCGGTTGATCTATATGTTGACTTCATTGACTTTATTGAAGAACTTGAGCTGCCGATGATGGTTTCTTGAGCAGAAATTGATGTTGACGTCGTCTTCAATGGCTTAGAATCTAGCAAGGTTAAAAAGGTACGGTTGAGTACGAGTGTACTCAACAAGTTCGCTAAAAAGAAGTGTATGATGTACTATCTCTACAGCCGCAGACCAAAGGTCGTAGGTAATGCAGATTTTCGTAAACATTTCTTCAAAGGTTGCTTTTATTTAGAAAACTATGTCCGACAGTCTTCACAGGTTGACCAGAACCTTTGTGGGGTTCCTTTCCTGCCGCGTTTGTAGCTCTTTCCCGGAACAGGGGGTAACAAGTTATAGTTCTTACACTCTGCCGTGGTGCGTTACTTTACCCATGAGATACCAAATCCTTGTTGCACAACCGGACAGCTTATTCCCGTCCGCAATTCCTTGATGTGGGGCCTAGTAGATGATCCAAGCCAATCACTGCCCCCTTCGTGACCTCGCATGTCCTCTTGGTGTGCGCCATACCCACATCTTGAATTACGACAATGGTTGGTACAGACCGTTCAGATGCTAGAACTATTGTGGGACGTTGAGGGTTCCCACCCATATGCTGCATATCCTCTACGAATTACCAATTGATTCATGCTACAAGGATAACAGCCATGACCTAAGCATCCAGATACATGCGAGAGGAAGAAGATACAGCTGACTTCTCCATCCCATTCCAAATCTCATGGTTAACGTGTAATATACGCTAGAATCACTGGCGACATTGGTTATTAAGTCCTAGTGATATATTCCTGGACAATGGTATCCCAATTGCTAGACTTAATAGATTAGCTGATTACCCTAGATCAGTAACCAATATTTTACATTACTATTGAAAATAGTGTTTTATGACCTTTTTGAAATGCAGATGATGACAACATTTGAGTTACAAGTATTTGCTAGAAAATAACCAAAGGACATGAGCAAGTGTGAATTTACCTTTTGTGATTGCAAGATTATGCACTCACGGTCTTCAGATACTAGAAGATCCAAATTCTGTGAACATCATCATTGGTCCGGTAAGGACTAATGTTTAAAGAAGCAGGATGCAATTATGCATAAGTAATATAATGCAGTTTGATAAACGTGAATTCCCAAAATAATCGTATCTGATCTAGGGTTTGAAAATTGGGAATGGCTTCTTTGAAATGTGTTTCACTTTTATATTAGATTCACATTTGTGCTTCTTTTTAAGGCTTGTGAGAGTGTGTGAAACAATATGTAAATACAATAAGTACTAAACAATACTAAAGCATACAAGTGTGGAATGATATCTAAAGACTTCTTAAAATCATACAATTATTATATTTAATATTTTTGTGATAAAAAATAATATTCTAGGAGTTCAAAAAATAATTTGATTTAATTTTAGCTCTTCTTAATATTTTCTTAAAATTCTATGAAGGAAATAAGATTTTATTTTATGCAAACTTACTTTACTCAACTAAAATACAAGTTAATATTTTTATAACTTAGTATATCCATTTAGGATCTTAAAAGTGAATTTTTATTCAATTTTAAGTATTTTATTTATTTTTATAAAATTCTATGTATGGATATACATAATTTCTATACTAGATCTTAATTTTAATTTTTAAAATTATTAATTATTATTTTTATTGGGTAGAGGATATTTTTGTGATTTCATACACACATTATTTGTATTTTTAGGATTTTTATTTATTTTTCTAGAGATCATCTAGTTCTAGGGGTATATTTGTAATTATGTATTCTACATAAGTCCTTTTAAATCACAAGCCTAGCCCACTGGGCTAGACCAGCCCGACCCGACCCATCTGGGTTGGGTCAACCCTCTTGGATCACCCGGTACTGGCCTAGTACCCCTCTCTTCCTCGCGCACTCGTGTTCTCCCCTTGGTCGTTCCCCTCCATGGCAATGTGGTCTCGCCGCCATCGCCGTGCGATTCTGGCTGCTCCTGGACTTCCTGGTTGCCACCGTGACGCAAGATGGTTCAGTCTACGATGCTCCATCGACTGGTTCAGCGTGATTTGGCACCCGGACGCTCCCCTGACCACGCCGCCTACACCCCGACACCTAGGGTTCGGGTGTCGCCGGTGATCTGGAGCTCCGCCGCTTCCATGGTGCTGCTCTGGTCCCCTAGTGGCTATGTGGTGCTGCCAGCACCTTCGGGATCCTGTGACTGCCATGTTTGTGGCCTAGCGCGGGTCGCAGCGCCTTCAGGTGCTCCCCGTGCCGCCGTCAACACCATCGTCGACCACACTGCTTCCACTTCTAAAACTTGCGAGGACCACCGGTGCGTTTGCCTTCCTTTCCCCTCTCTGTTCTTTATCTCACCTTTCTACCCTTCATGTGGTTGTTTATTGTGATTACCTACTGAATCTAGGTTGTGTAGCACTCCTTGATGTACTAAGGTTGGGAATGATGACAGTGGTTTCTATCAATGAACAATTGTCTGAACTTCTACTTACTGCCCTATACCTGCTTGGTGAGTCTATGGTTAGCATCTGGATTAAGATTGACTCATTGGTTCTGATTGCTATGCTTTGGGATGAGAGCATCAGAGTTGGATAACTGTTGTAAACATTATCTGATGATTTTGTAGATGACAGAAATGATTCCTAACTATTGTTTTTAGGAAAATGATTAAGCATTTCCTTGAGAAGATTTGGCTATGGAGCCTATGTATCTGGATTACTTAGTTAGTATGGGTCTTTGTGACACCTTCCATTGAATGGTACACAATCCCTTTCTAATTCTAAGTTTTTCCTAAACTGCGCTCTGTATTGGCTTATATTGTAAGCATTTGAAGAACTTCTATCAAATACAATGTTTTACTTCTTTAATATATTGGCCTATGATACTGGTTTGAGGCACTTATAGGTAAAAATAGATATTTTTACTTGTTGTCCCCCTTCCCATGTGTTCCATGTGTTAGTTATGTAAATGATTCCTAAATCTTTTAGGAAGATGATTATGTGCGTTTAAGAAAGTAGCCTGGTGCTTGTACTCAAGCAACATCGAATCTACTAGGTACATAGGTGCTACCCTCTAGGGATGTGCCTTGTATCCTAGGAGTTGTGGATCGTATAAATCTAGTTAAAACTAGATGATAGGCTTCATGATGCTAGTTTGAAACCCTTTGTGCAAGAACACAAGTTTTATATTGGCTATTTATTATATCCCATGATGAAGTATACACCCCACTTGGGTGTATCTTTGAGAATTCTTCTTATCCAACATATATTTCCTTTTTGAATGGATAAGCACAGATACAAATCATGTGTGCTTTATGAATCACCATCCTGTTAGTAATTGGTGAAGAGATGTGGTTTTTGACTTGTCCTAGCCTTGCTGATGAGCATGTAGATCAGCTTCTAGAATTGCTACTCCTCCTTTTCCTTGCTCTGCACTTCCTAAACCACCCCATCTAGGTCACCATCTTATTGATGATCTGATTGGTTTTCTGTGGTGAATGGTTGGTTTATCTCTTGGGGATCTGGCAAGATCTGAGGTGATGTTGGTTGTGTTCTTGATAGATTGTGATGATGTGAGACTGAGATAAAAGCTAGCAGTTGTGCTACAGCTGTGTGACCTATTTTATGTGTATTGGGTTGCTGCTATTGTGTTGACAACACACAACATGCATGAAGTGATCAAGCTGCTTACTCGTTGACTCGACTGGACTCAAGTTTTATTGGTTCAGATATTTGTCTATAGATTGGTTCAAATCCCAGTTGGTATGGTCCTCAGATTGTTATTTTTTTCTCATTTGAAATGGTGAAGCTTGCCCTAGGCCAATGATGTTGTGCTGAGGTTTAAACTTTGAAAAGAATAGACTCTACACTTGATGGGTTTTGTCCCTTCTTTAAAAGATTTGGCTCAGTGATGTTTGGAAAACAGTGCATTACACTGTTAGAAACTGAGAGCAAAACTAACTCTAACCCTCTGTTTGTTTATTTCTTCTTTTGTCTTATTTGCAGGTACAAGACCAAGTGATCAGGAGAAATAGTTTAGGATTAGATTAGGACTCGATAAGTATTAGTTTAGGGCTTTCTGTTATTTTATTTTATAATATGTTATTTCTAATCTTTGTAAATATCAATGTAATATATATTCATTATTTATTAAAGCTTTTATTTCTTTGAGAATGTCTCTGTGGTGTTTTTACTTCAAATAGATTTGTATTTATTTAATACTTGTGGGATAAAGGATAGAATTAAGAAGTACTATTTGAGTTATACTCTTATATTGTTATCAATGTCTTTTATTATTTTATAAAGGTGATATATTCAAAGAATAATGATAACTAATTCTTTTTTGGAAATCAAATAAATACTAATTACCTCTAATTTTCTAACCTTATTCGAACGTTTCAAAATTTTAAATATGAAATCAATTTATTCACCCGAGAACATTATAATCCCTAAGGATCAAAGGTTAAGGGTTTATTTCTAACTAGGTAATTATAGTTGATGTCTCAACCTAGAGTGAGATATTGATATAGCCTCTTATTGTGATCTTGATTAAAGATTTCTCTAGAATTCCTATCCTCAACACTTCACTAAGCTTGGGTCCTAGTTAAGGAATCCCTTTCCTAAATATACTCTATTTAAATCTCTCATCTGCTTCACTAAGATCTCTTCTGTCTAATTGATCTAGTCAGCTGGCTCCACCATATCCATCATCATATGATGACATGGTCATGTCACTTTTACATTATTCCTTCATTTTGCTCCTAGTATATATATACAGCTTCCATTTACGAACTACCCTTAAGTAAGTCACTCATCTAGTTAGTTATAACTTCATTATTCCATTCTCCTAGCATTCTTCCTTTACTCCTAACTTGCACTTCTTAACTAACCTTGATGAATCCATCCATGTAGTTGTTTCTAACTCTATCCATAAACTCCTTTATATTAGCCTTGCATCTACTTCCAAGGCTTGCAAGATTACATTTCTCTCCAGATCACATGTGATATCAAACCTCTGGAATAGGTATGGTACTACCCTCCATAATACAAGTTTGTCCTTGTATTAGCTTGGTTAAACTACTATGCCTCTAACTACTCCATATAACTTATGTTATGTACTTCTTCATTCCCTAGCTTGACTTCTCATGATCAAGCTAGATAATTCACCTTACTAGGGTTTTGCCTAATTTGGTATACTCACAACTCTTCTTTAACACCTAGTCATCTATTCTCAAGTGACTTGAGAATCATGACCACCAACCCTTGATCATGCTTAGCTTAGGCTTCTAATTTTTTGATCAAGATTTATTAACACTAAACAGTAGACTTGTACAAGTCTCTTTATAAAATTTATCTTATTAAGGAAACTTACTTTAGGTTTATACCTACTTGACTTAACAAGATTATCATTGAAATCTCTACTACTACTAGCTTTCTCATAGCTTCATAATTACTTTCTAAACTCTTAGGTTTAGATGCTTCTTCTAGTTAACTCATGAGTGAGTTAACTCCTCCAATATCAGATGGTTTGATCTCCACTAAGGATCTCATTCCACTGATGATGGCACACTCTACCATAACTTGTTTCTTTTTCTTATTAATTTACTTAAGGTCTTTGGAGATCAATATAATAGGTCCAAGGATGAGAGTCAATAAGTTCTAGGTCAGGAATTGATCACTCAACATTGATGCTCACTTGACACTAGGACTTGGTTAAATAGGTATGCCACCACTTAATATGATATTAAGGATATGTGATGAATGGTCTTGGCTTGACTTCCCTTTCTACTCTATTTGCGATAAGAGTTAAGGTTTAAGAACTACCATGATACCCATGGTAGGAATAACTATGGCAAACAAGTGTGTCAAGATTTAATTATGGGGTTTCTTTACTTGGAGTTATATACTTGATTGAGTATTCAAGAGTGATTGTAATTAATACCATGATATGATCTCTATAAGATCCTTTTTAGTGTGTTGTGAGTTTAGCTTGGTTCTATTTGATCTACCCATAGATCAAATTATATTACCCAAAGATAAGGTTTTAGCAAAAGGTCATATTGAAACTTGTCGTGGTTAACTTGATCGTCTACTTCAGTTCCACCAAGTCAAGAGAAGCTTCAATCACTTTGACAAGTTTTATTTAAAAGTGCAAAAAATATCCAGATTTTCTATGCATGAACACCTCATCTTAGCTTATTTCTAAGCTCTAATGCTGGGATGTTACAGATACTCCTCGTCAACTCCTATGATAGAGGGAACAATCAGGTGCTCCAAAAAAGCACCGTTTGGGACATCTTTCCATGCAGAGCCTATTCTTGATAGAGCATCTGGTTCCCTGTTTTCTGTTCGGGAATGTGTTGGACTTTAAACCCTTCGAACGATTTAGACAATTCATCCATGACAACTTTGTATGCTGCAATGCGTTTATTTGCATTACAAATATCGGATACTTGCTGGGCAACTAAATCCGAGTCTCCGTAACACATTAGTCGGCGAATGCCGATGTGTTTTGCAATTCGAATTCCATGTAGTAGGGCTTCATATTCAGCAATGTTATTTGTCGATGTGAAGTGAATCTGCAGTATATAGAAAAGTTTATCACCTTGGGGTGACCTAAGCACCACGCCAGCCCCTGATCCCCCGAGCACTTTAGACTTGTCAAAGTCTAAAGTCCAAACTTCCGTATCTTAGAGACCTATGTTTTCTACTATCTCTGTCCAATCAGCGATAAAGTCAGCAAGAATCTGGGATTTGATTGCTGTGCGAGGTTTGTACTCAATGTCAAAAGCTGCTAGTTATATTCCCCATTTAGTGACACGTCATATGGCATCGCTATTGTTGATTATGTCTCTCATGGGAGCTGTGCTCACCACGGTAATCTTGTGCTATTGAAAATAGTGTCGTAGCTTTCTGGATGCGAAAAACACACCATAAGCTAACTTTTGGTAATGAGGATACCTTTGCTTTGATTCAGTCAGGACCTCGGTGAGATAATAAGTCGGAAGCTGCACCAGGTGTTCCTGTGTTTCTTCCAACCGTTCCACCACCATGACGACACTGACAACTCTGTTTGTTGAAGCTAGATAGAGCAACACCGGTTCCTGTGATTTTGGTGCTGCAAGAATAGGGGCGGACGAGAGTAGGGCTTTCAGATCCTGAAGTGCAGATTATCTTCATCAGTCCAGATGAACTTCTAGGTCTTTTTCAAGAGCTTGTATAAAGGTGCGGCTCTTTCACCGAGTCGGCTTACGAACCGACCGACCGTGGCAATGCAGCCAGTTAGCCGTTGTACGTCCTTCAGGCGAGTTGGTCTGGCAATGTTGAGTATAGCCTTTATTATGTCACGGTTCACCTCTATGCCTCTTTGGAACACAATGAATCCTAACAATTGTCTAGCTAGTATTCCAAAGAAACACTTCTTTGGGTTAAGTATTATGTTGTATTTTCGTAGGCTGTTGAACGTTTCCTCTAAGTCAGAAATTAGTGTTTCCTTCTTTTTGGACATCACAGCTATGTCATCCGCTTATGCATGTATATTGCATTCAATTTGATCGTGGAGGAAACACTGCATAGTGCGCTGGTATGTAGCTCATGCGGTTTTAGCCCAAAGGGCATTATCACATAGCAGAAGGTTCTAAAGGGGTGATGAACAAAGTCTTTATTTTGTCTGACTCCTTCATCCGAATTTGATGATATCCGGAATATGCATCGAGAAAACATAGGAGTTCCGAGCCTGCTGTTGAGTCGATAACTTGATCGATTCTAGGAAAAGTGAATGAATCTTTGGGACAAGTCTTGTTCAAGGCGGTATAATCAACACACACCCTTAAATCAGTGGTGTCCTTTTTAGGGACCATTACCGGATTGGCTGACCAATCAGTATGGAAGACCTCTTCTATGAATCTGACTAACTCGAGCCAAGCTAGTTCCTTAGATATTGCTTTAGGCTTTTCATCGCTGAAACGTCATAAGGACTGTTTGACGGGTTTAGCATTTGGGTATACATTTAGGCTGTGCTCGGCAAGTTCCCAAGGTACTTCAGTCATGTCAGATGGCTTCCACGCGAATATATCTTTATTGACTTTGAGGATCTCAACGAGCATGCTTTCCTATGCGTGGCCCAAGCCTATACCAATCTAGATAACCTTGGAGGGGTCATCATCCTTCAACGGTGTCATCTTCATCTCTTCTGATGCCTTTAACTCCGGAGTCGGCTTTGTCACCTCCTTATTTGTCGCGGGCATCTCAGATGGGTCGATGTTCTTCTTGATCTCCTGGTACTCCTCGGCATGCAGCACGACTATAGCAAGGGCAGCATTTCCGTCCTTGCATTCTCGCGCCTTCTTAGGGTCTCCCCTGATGACGCCATTGGGACCTAGAATTTTCATCATATTATAAATGTAACACGGGTGATCCATAAAAGCCCAGTAAGACGGACGCCCGAAGATAGCGTGGTATGCACTCTTGAATGCGACCACTTCAAAGGAAAGTGCTTCCGTCTGGTAGTTCTTTGGAGTTTTAAAGGTAACATCCAAAGGGATCTCTCCTAGAAAATTTGCTTGTCTTCCGGGGACAACTCCATGAAAAGTCATAGAGCTGTGATTCAGTTGCGTTTCTAATATCCTCATCCAGCACAACATTTCGACGTAGATGATGTTGATGCTGATGCCACCGTCGATGAGGGTCTTGGAGAAGCCATAGCCATCAATAAGTGGATTGACGACCAAAGCGTACTTTCCTCGCCTAGGTGGCTTAGGCGGATGATCTCTTTGGTCAAAGGTGATTGTAACTTCCGACCCGTCCAAATACTGAGGGACAGTTAGAATAGTTGCATTGAGCTCATGCATCACTGCCTTTTTAACTTTAGCTGGATGGGATCCAAGGAAGCAGAAATAAGTGTCTTTTTTGGTGGGGAAGTGATGTCTACACACTTCTATTCTTGTAGACAGTTGTTGGGCCTCCAAGTGCAGAGGTTTGTAGAACAACAGCAAGTTTTCCCTTAAGTGGATCACCCAAGGTTTATCGAACTCAGGGAGGAAGTGGTCAAAGGTATTCCCTCTCAAGCAACCCTGCAATCAAGATACAAGAAGTCTCTTGTGTCCCCAACACACCCAATACACTTGTCAGGTGTACTAGTTCGGCGAAGAGATAGTGAAATACAAGTGGTATGGATAATTATAAGTGGTAACGGTGATAGAAAATAGCTTGATGACGTGGAAAAGACTAAAAGCAAACTGAAATAAAGATGACAACAAGCAAACATGTAACAGACCTAGTAGCAAACGGTGTTTCAGTGCTTAGAAACAAGGCCTAGAGATCATACTTTCACTAGTGAACACTCTCATATAAATATCTTCTCTTTATGATACTACTCTTAACTACTCTCCGGTTGGACACTCTAATCGATGGTAGGGCTATAACAGCACACCTCAAAGTAAGCCTTTCCCATCTAGAAAACCCCACACTGTCACCTTGAGTACTAGATGAGTCCAACAAACGCCACAATTTCATAAATACATCCAACTCCAAATATAACTCATAACAAGTATTTGTAATCTCTAGCCTAAGTGCAACCATGCTGAGCACGCTGTCACTTTCACACACATGGGGAGAGCAGAGATTCATTAAAGCACTTGAGTATCAAGATAGATCTACTTGATTACAAAGCTCATGACCACAACAAGATCATGCGTAGATAGAGAGATGAACACATAGCTACTGGTAGAACCCTTAGCCTCGAGAGAGAACTACTCCCTCCTCATCATGGGAATTAGCAATGGAGATGGAGATGGCGGTGGAGATTGATGGAGATGGCTCCGGGGGCACTTCCCTGTCCCGGTAGGGTGCCGGAACAAAGACTTTCTATCCCCCGAATCTCCCCTTCGGTGGCGGCGGCGCTGCGGAACTTTTCGTGGATTTCTGATTGACGATTTAGGGTTTATGCCTCGGGAGGCTTCTTATAGGCCAGAGGGCAAGGTCGGTGGAGGCCTGAGGGGCCCACACCACCTGGTGGCGCGGCCAGGGCTAGCCCATGCCACCACATGGTGTGGCCAGCCCCTGGCCCCTCTCCGTCTCGTCTTCTGGCTCCGTGAGTCTTCCGGTAAAATATCGACTTTGGCTTTTGTCCCATCCAATTCCGAGAATATTCATTTTTTGACTTTCTGGAACCAAAAACAGTAGAAAACGGGCAACTGGCACTATGGCATCTTATTAATAGGTTAGTCCAAGAAAGTGTATGAAAAGTACTCCAAAGTTGGAACAAAACATAAGAAAGTAGATAAAACCAAGCATGGAACATCAAAAATTATAGATACATTTGCAATTTATCAACATCCCCAAGCTTAACTCCTGCTCGTCCTCGAGTAGGTAAGTGATAAAAAGAAAGAATAATTTTTTGAGGTGAAATGCACCATCAAAGACTTGATCAAAGTATTTGTAAAACATTCAAAGATGGGATCATAGTACTTCAATAATAACATGAAAGACAAAGTTCTAGTAATAAGACAAAGAAACTATGTTGCAACATGAAAAGGCACAAACAAAAGATTCATGAATAACAATGCTTTGCAAGATGTTTGTTTGTTTCACATAAAGAAAACATAGCATAATAGTATTCAGCTTGTCCCTCATAGAGTAGCAAATATAAATGCATAGGACACCTTGAAAGTTCATAAGAGTGACTAGATACAAATAGTTTAAAACAAGTAATATCGAGTTATGCATCAATCAACTAGTCTTGGGACAATGCACATATATGCTCTCAAAGTAAGTGCATAAAGAGAGAAGGTGGAGACTCAATATATAAGTGGAAGAAAGGCCTTCAAAGAAGGAAGTAGGATTCAATTCTCATAAAGAGCTTCCAAAAATTATGGTACTTATAGCTTTCAGCTCTCATTGCCCCTATCATAAGCATCTTGAAGTGATTAAGGTTAAAGTGAACAAACTATGAAGTATATTCTTGACAAAGTATAAGTTAGAAATCTCATGTCCCTTGTATACGAGGGCCGCTCCTCATGCTACTCAAGTTTAGTCACCGGTAAGTTCTTGTCATCGTAAGTACATGTGTATCATAGAGAACCGCCAACGGGGTACCCCTTGCCCGATGATATGGAGGAATCCCCATATCAAAATGACAAGGCAAGTAGACAACGAGCATCTCAGCAATCTTCTTATTTACCATGGGAATATGGTGTTTTTTTTTCTCTCTTTCCTCTTTTCATAATATCTCTTTTTTTCTTTTTCTCTTTTTTTTCTCAATATAGGACTCTTTTTTTATAAGAAGAATGCTTCATAGACATCTCATTATGGTTACGCTGTAGGTTTCCACCATGTCACCATGGATTAGACCAGCGGCCCAGGTGTTTCTCTAACACATATACATAACTCCATGGACTTACAAGCTCCCCTTTCATTTCACACCGACGACATCCATAGACAAAAGAGCATGATATCAGCTAGGTACAAGTACCAAGTGCAATGTTGAAAGCGTTTCCCATGAAAGCATGGTTTTGCTAATTCCCAACAAATAATTGCAAGCATATACAACATAGACGACACAATGGTTCAAGTTTATTAAGGGCAAGAAAAGTAAAGTGTGCCATCAAGTTCATGAGAGCTTTAATCACTAGTTTTCTCATAACAAGTTTAATTTGGAAGGTAAACAAAAGCATGAATATACTTGGAATAGCATAAGCTAGTAGGTAGGTATGGTGGACTCTTTGGAATAACTTGGTTTAGGGAGTTGGATGCATGAGTGGAACTCATACTTTGTTGTGGAGGCTAGCAAAAGACTGGGAGCGACAAACTAAGAGAGCAATAATGGCCATAATCATGCAGAGCAACAAAACATCATTGATCAAAGCATAAAGTGATACTACAAGTTGAAAAATAAAGGATCATAAAGGCTATGGTGACTTGATATAGTCATAACATGGTGTAAGCATGTGCCAAGTCAACCCAAATAAAGCATCAAAGGAGAATACCACTATACTATGCTTTAATATGCTAAAACAACGCATGATTCATACAAGGCACATTAAGCAATCTCAATTGTTTATAACAAGTCATGCTACAGCAAAGAATACTAAGCATAAAGCCAAAACAATATCAAGCATGGCATGACAGAGCATGGCCACAGTCAAAAACGAGCTCTTTTTACCACATAAGCATGAACTTTCCTACTCTTTTCCAAACCAAACCAAACTATTTGCAAACCAAAGTGCGAAAGAGGGGGTCCAACCAACTTATTCAGAAAACTAAACAAACCAAGCAAACTAAAAACCAAAACAAAAATGAAAAAGAAGACGCTCCAAGAGAAACACAACTGTGCACGAAACAATAAAAATGAAGCGTTTGGTAGAAACCTGGAATTTTTATTGATGAAGAAGGGATGCCTTGGGCATCCCCAAGCTTTGACGCTTGTACTTCTTGGATATTTCTTGGGGTGACATGCGTGGAATACCCAAGCTTGAGCTTTAGTCCATCCTTCATCTCATTACTCATTCCTTCCATACACCTTAAATTTTTCCTTCATACAAAACTTCACTCAATCTCATTAGCAACATTAGTGCACTTAAGATAAATAAGTCTCAAGGTTCAGGTCTAACACCAAATAAACTTCCATTAGAACACTAGATACTGTAGCACTTCCATCAGAAAGCTCAATTCCCCAAAAGAACTCAAAAAGGAACCAATAAGAAGCAAATGCAGAAAATGGCAGAAATCTGTCAAAACAGACCAGCAGGTAAAGACAAATTTTTTCGAAGACCTTCTATTGCTCAAACCAAAACGTGTTGAACTAACAAAAGTTAGATAACAACCTGAGGCAGAAGCACAAAAATTCACGCATCAAAAAGACTTTCAGAGATTTTACATGAATTTTTACGGTGAAGCACAGAAACCTATTTCGGGACAGCAACTTTCCCAATCATTACTTCTCCCACATTAGAGGTTACTATTGGCACAAAAAGAAAATAAAAATGATAAGGAGCAGTTATTACAGAGATAATAACTTCCAAGATTCATCTAAAACTTTTGGGTTATCTCCCAATAAGTACTTTTCTTTAACGCCTTTAAGTTAGGCATGATAGTTTGAGAAGATGCTCACATAAGAAATATGAATTCAAGTAAAAGGGAGCATCAAGAACCAAATTCAAAGCACATTTAAGTCTAACCCACTTTCTATGCATAGGAATATTGTAAATAAACAAGTCATAAAAGCACAAAGCAAGAAGCATAGGAAAGCAAAACAAGTGCAACTTCAAGACTTTCAACATAAAGAGGGTAAACTTAACATTGTTGAGATGCATAAAACCATGCTTCCCTCTCTCATAATAACTTTCAGTAGCATCATGAATGAAATTAACAATATAACTATCACATAAAACATTCTTATCATGAGCCACATGCATATAATAATTATTACGTACTCTCCACATAAGCATAGTCATTCTTATTAATTGTAGTGGGATCAAATTCAACAAAATAGCTATCATTATTATTCTCATCACCATAATCATCAAATATAGGAGGCATATTGTAATCATGATTAATGGTGTTCAAAGAATTCATACTAATAACATTGCTATTAGCATGCAAATAAAGTTCCATAGGTTTTTTAATTTTCTCTTCAAACACTTCATGTCCTAACTCAAGATAAATACTATAAAGCTCTCTAATTTTGTTTTTTTCCATTAAGCCTAACTAGTGAAAACAAGAAAAAAAAGAAAAAATTGCAGAATCTAAAGGAAATAACTTCGAGCACTCACACCAGAAAATAGGCGTTTACCGTGGGAGGTTCTTCTTCTTTAATCCTCTAGTGTGAATACCTTTTACCTTTCCTCCCGGGCAACGGCGCCAGAAAATAGCTTGATGTCTACGCACTTCTATTCTTGTAGACAGTAGTTGGGCCTCCAAGTGCAAAGGTTTGTAGAACAGCAGCAAGTTTTCCCTTAAGTGGATCACCCAAGGTTTATCGAACTCAGGGAGGAAGTGGTCAAAGGTATTCCCTCTCAAGCAACCCTGCAATCAAGATACAAGAACTCTCTTGTGTCCCCAACACACCCAATACACTTGTCAGGTGTATAGGTGAACTAGTTCAGCGAAGAGATAGTGAAATACAAGTGGTATGGATAATTATAACTGGTAACAGTGATAGAAAATAGCTTGATGGCGTGGAAAAGACTAAAAGCAAACTGAAATAAAGATGGCAGCAAGCAAACATGTAACAGATCTAGTAGCAAACGGTGTTTCAGTGCTTAGAAACAAGGCCTAGGGATCATACATTCACTAGTGAACACTCTCATATAAATATCTTCTCTTTATGATACTACTCTTAACTACTCTCCGGTTGGACACTCTAATCGATGGTAGGGTTATAACATCACACCTCAAAGTAAGCCTTTCCCATCTAGAAAACCCCACACTGTCACCTTGAGTACTAGATGAGTCCAACAAACACCACAATTTCATAAAGACGTCCAACTCCAAATATAACTCATAACAAGTATTTGTAATCTCTAGTCTAAGTGCCACCATGGTGAGCACACTGTCACTTTCACACACATGGGGAGAGCAGAGATTCATTAAAGCACTTGAGTAGCAAGATAGATCTACTTGATTACAAAGCTCATGATCACAACAAGATCATGCATAGATAGAGAACACATAGCTACCGGTAGAACCCTTAGCCTCGAGAGAGAACTACTCCCTCCTCATCATGGGAATTAGCAATGGTGATGGAGATGGCGGTGGAGATCGATGGAGATGGCTCCGGGGGCACTTTCCCGTCCCGGTAGGGTGCCGAAACAGAGACTTTTTGTCCCCCGAATCTCCCCTTCGGTGGCGGCGGCGCTGCGGAACTTTTCGTGGATTTCTGATTGACGATTTAGGGTTTATGCCTCAGGAGGCTTCTTATAGGCCAGAGGGCAAGGTCGGTGGAGGCCTGAGGGGCCCACACCACATGGTGTGGCCAGCCCCTAGCCCCTCTCCGTCTCGTCTTCTGGCTCCGTGAGTCTTCCGGTAAAATATCGACTTTGGCTTTTGTCCCGTCCAATTCCGAGAATATTCATTTTTTGACTTTATGGAACCAAAAATAGTAGAAAACATGCAACTGGCACTATGGCATCTTGTTAATAGGTTAGTCCAAGAAAGTGTATGAAAAGTACTCCAAAGTTGGAACAAAACATAATAAAGTAGATAAAACCAAGCATGGAACATCAAAAATTATAGGTACATTTGCAATGTATCAGGAAGGTCTTCTTTCCATCCTACTTGGGATTTGAAGCTTCTGCCTCCTCCATGTAGGAATCTTCCTTGGACTCCTTGTCTTTGTCGAAATTTTTCTTTCCTTTTTGCTGCTTGGCCCTGCAACCAGCGGATTCGTCTTTCTTGATGTCGTTATTGAAACGACACTCAGCATTGGTGCGGGACGAGCCCCCGTACGCATGGATTATTGGCAATGTCAGCCCAAGAGTAGGTTTTGCCAGGTTGCTAGTCTCCTCTACCTTGGACTCTAGAAGTTCAACAACCTCGTCCCCGGCTTCCTCCGCAGCCTCCTCGTCCTCCAGAGCTGAAAGTTGCATTGACTATTGTGGTTTCTGGATTGGGTTTTTCTTCCAAGGTGTTCTTGCGTTTTGGGGCCTACTGCTTCGGTTGTTTTGTCGACTGTGGCACAGCAAGTATGTTGAGCAGTCCCTCTGAATCATCGTCGGTGTCAGCGTATTTGCTTGCTGTCTCTATCATCTCCCCCAAATCAGTCACTTTGTCACACTTTAGGTGATGACGAAATAAACCAATTGGGAGACCCGCAATGAATGATTCAATTGCGGTTTGATCCTTTACTCCCTCGCAGGAGTTCTTTGTGTTGATCCATCGTCCGAGGAAGTCCCGGCAGGTTTCTCTGGGTTTCTAGGTGCACCGCTGCAGGTATACAACCATGCAGGGCCTCCTGTATGTTCCCTCGAAGTTCTGAAAGAAAGCACTTCGCATGTCATACCAGTTGTGGATGCTGTTTTCCGAGAGTTCATTGAGCCATGATCGAGCTGTCTTCCTCAGCATAAGCGAGAGATACCAGGTCGCGACCAAATTGTTCCCTCCTTTGGCTATGCAACAAGCTTGGAAGAAGTCCTAGAACTAGGTGTCTGGCCAAGCCACACCGTCATAGGGCTGGATGTGCCTTGAGATATTAAACCCTTCCGGAAAGTTTGTTTGTCTTAAGCGCGGTCCAAAGCATTTTGGACCCACATAGATTTTATCCGACTCGTAGTGTCGTGCCTCAATGTTTGAGTTGGTCTAGTGCCTGGCATCACTTGGTGACAGGGTGCACTGTCTTGGTTGTTCACAGTGGCTACGATCCCCATGAGCCGGACTTCTGCTTCTCCTTCCACCCCTCTGTCACGGTACCCCCTGGCCTCCATTGGGACCATTATGGTGGCTACTTGGTAGAGATGGTGGTGCTAGTGGATTGTTACACCCAGCTGGGGCTTCATGGTGACATCCATTGACGTGGGCATACCTTACAGGTACTCGATCTTGGCATATATGGTCCAGGTCTGGCAGAAGCCCACGACATTACTAGGGCCCAATCCAGGATTCGGGTGACCCATGGAGACTCCGACTGCTTGCAGCACAAGGAAAGATCACAGATAGAAAGTTTAAAGGGACAAACCCTAACCTGTAATCGACTCGACCTGCTACCCAAGACCTAGCCTATCTATCTAAAGGCTAGGAGGGGTGGCGAGGAGGAAAATCGCAACCCTAGTTTCCACAACCATCGCTAGATTGCATCTGTGCACCCCTTGTAACTTTCGAATCCCTTGATAATTCCAAGAGCAGACAAGCAGGAGTAGGGTCCTCTACGAGGCCTGAACCTGGGTAAACCTTGCGTCTCTGTGTGCTTGTTTGCTAGCCGATTGATGCCTCCAGTGCTCTGATACATTGCAAATGTATCTATAATTTTTGATGTTCCATGCTTAGTTTTATCCACTTTCTTGTGTTTTGTTCCAACTTTGGAGTACCTTTATTACGATTTCTTGGACTAACCTATTAACAAGAGCCACAGTGTCAGCTGCCTGTTTTCTGTTGTTTTTGGTTCCAGAAAAGTCAGAAAATGAATATTCTCGGAATTGGACGGGACAAAAGTCAAAGTGCCTATTTTTCCGGAAGGGATCAAGTGCCAGAATACGAGACGGAGAAGGGCTGGGGGCCGGCCACACCACCTGGCCGCGCGGCCAGGCTTGGCCCATGCCAGGGGGTGGTCTGGCCAACCCCAGCACCCCATCGGCCTCTCCTTCCGGCTAAAAGTTGCCTTCGGGACGAAAACCCTAGGTACCCGATCAAAAATCCACGAAAGAGTCTGTAGCTGCCGTCGTCTCTGTCCCTAGATCGGGGGGATCTGAAGCTCTTCCCGGCACCCTGCCGGAGAGGGGAATTCACCCTGGAGGCCTTCTTCATCACCATGCAAGCCTCCGGTGTGATGCGTGAGTAGTTCATCCTTGGACTATGGATCCATGTAGTAGCTAGATGGCTGGTTTCTCCTCCTTTGTGCTTTCATGTTTAGATCTTGTAAGCTCCGTTCATGATCAAGATCATCTATTTGTAATTCATACATGTTGTGTTTGCGGGGATCCGATGGATATTGAGATGCTATTTCAGATTGATTATTGATTCTATCATGTCTTTGTTATTTGAGATCTTGCATGCTTTCCGTTGTTAGTAGCTATCTTGGCCAAGTAGATGCTAGCAACTCCAAGAGTTAGTATTTATGCTCGATAGTGGGTTCATGCCTCTGGTAATCTGGGGAAGTGACAGAAATCTCTAAGGTACTAGATGTGTTGTTGCTACTAGGGAGAAAACAACGATCCTTTGTTCATAGAACAATTGTATTGTTTACTTTACATGCAGTTCGTAAAGCAATAATCTGTTGCTTGCAAGTTAATACTGGAGGGGGTTCGGATGATAACCTGAAGGTGGATTATTAGTCATAGATTCAGTTGGATGGCGGTCTATGTATTATGTTGTAATGCCCAATCAAGTCACAAAGGAGTCAAGATGATTAGTATATGCATGTATTGCTTTCTCAGTGTTTGTCAATTGCCCCGCTGTAATTTGTTCACCCAGCATGTTATCTATCTAAGGAGAGCCACCTCTAGTGAACTATGGATCCCGGTCCTTGTCTTTTACATACAATCTACAATCTTTTACTGCTTTGTGTTTACTTTCTGCAAACTTTTATTTCTTTCCATTCGATACGTTTAATCCTTTGTTTTCCGCAAAACACGGTGAGATTGACAACCTCATCGCAAGTTGGGGACAAAGTTCTGTGGTTGTGTTGTGCAGGTCTCCACGTTGCTACTAGCACCGGTAGTGCGCCCTGCCAAAGCTCAGCTAGTTACACCTTTGGGTGTTTGCTTGCTCCTACTAGTTCGATTAAACCTTGGTTTCATAACTGAGGGAAACTTGCTGATGTGCCCATCATACCTTCCTCTTGGGGTTCCCAACAAGCTCTACATTAACCATGAGCCATCAACACTTTTTTGGGCGTCGTGCATTGAGCCAGCAAGCGATTTTCTGGCGCCGTTGCCGAGGAGTCAAGGACATCTTCACAAGGGGAGTCACTCGCAACCAATCTCTTTACTTTGTTGTTTTTGTTTTGCTTAGTTTTATTTTTTCTTTGTTTGCTTGTTTTGTTCTTCAAAAAAAACACAAAAAAATTGGTTTTACTTGTTTTGCTTTCTTATTTGAAAACACAAAAAAATAGTTCCTATCTTGAGTTGCCACTATGTCTAGCCTTTCTCCAATCACTATGTCACCTGAGGAAATGATTCTCACTTTTAAATAAGGAATTTAGGAAAGTTTTAAGGAAGCTTGGTCTAGAATCTCTGATCTACATGAAAAGACTGAGCCTAAAATGATTCAAGGCTTGTTCCTTAGCAGTTTTTACCTTGGAATTGCTCTTTGCTATAGATATGCTTTAGATGCTATTGCGGGAGGAGATTTCCTCCAAAGTAATGAGGATGATGCCATTAATGCTATAAAGAAATTGATCCTCACTTACAACTTCCCTAGCCAAACAGATACTTCTTTCGCAAAAATATTTGCTAGGTTGGACACTCTTGAGGCTAGCATTACTAGATTGGAAAGTTGCTATAATACGCTTAGGGAGCATCATGATTATGTTCCAATAAACTCTGAACCATCAAAGTGGTTCCCTACAGTAAAGATTGAGATGAACAATGAAACTTTTCAAGCCCGTTCTGATATCATGTCTGAATTTTGCCTTATGCCCAAAGATGTTTATAAATCTCTGAATACTTGGGGGCTCGTTGAAGGAGGAAAATAAATATCTCTCACTGATAATACTACCATATTACCTCTTGGAATAGCTGAAGGAGTGTTTACAAAGATCCTTCGGAAAATGATTTCTATTGATTATCTTGTTATTGAATGTGCAGGAAAAGGACAAATTACACTTGGAAGGTCCCTATTAGAACTCCTTGGAGCAATAATAGATGTGCGAAAGGGGACCATGCACCTTTCTTATCCACCAAACAATCATATTTTCCCCAAGGTTAAGAATAAAAATAATAGAGGTAAGGGCAAGAAAGTTGGTCTTAATGATTCTTCATTTGAGAACACTTGATTCTTTCTTTGGTTCTTATGCCTAACTTAAAGGCGTTAAAGAAAAGTACTTATTGGGAGATAACCCAAGAGCTTTAGTTGAGTATTGAAAGTTATTACCTCTGTAATAATCTCTCCTTATACTTTTTATTTGCTTTTTGTGCCAAGAGTAACCTCTAATGAGAGTGAAGTAATGATTGGGAAAATTGTTGTCCTGAAACAGATTTCTGTGCTTCACCGTAAAAATTCCTGAGAGAGCTCTGTACGCCGGAATGAGCTGTAATTTGTTGTGCTTCTGCTCCAGGTTATTATCTAACTTTCGTTAGATCAACACTTTTTTATTTGAGCAACAAAAGGTCTTCGAAAAAATTCGTCTTTACCTTCTGGTCTGTTTTGACAGATTTCTGCCATTTTCTGCATTTGCTTCTTGTTAGTTCCTTCTTGAGTTCCTTTGGGGACTTGAGATTTTTGAGGGAAGTGCTAAAGTAGCTAGTGTTCTAATGGAAGTTTATTTGGTGTTAGAACTGAACCTTGAGACTTATTTATCTTAAGTGCACTAATGTTGCTAATGAGATTGAGTGAAGTTTTGTATGAAGGAAAATTTTAAGGTGTATGGAAGGAATGAGCAATGAGATAAAGGATGGACTAAAGCTCAAGCTTGGGTATGCCACGCGTGTCACCCCAAGAAATATCCAAGAAGTACAAGCGTCAAAGCTTGGGGATGCCCAAGGCATCCCCTTCTTCATCAATAAAAATTCCAGGTTTCTTCCAAACGCTTCATTTTTATTGTTTCGTGCACAGTTGTGTTTCTCTTGGAGCGTCTTCTTTTTCATTATTGTTTTGGTTTTTAGTTTGCTTGGTTTGTTTAGTTTTCTGAATAAGTTGGTTGTACCCCCTCTTTCGCACTTTGGTTTGCAAATAGTTTGGTTTGGTTTGGAAAAGAGTAGGAAAGTTCATGCTTATGTGGTAAAAAGAGCTCGTTTTTGACTGTGGCCATGCTCTGTCATGCCATGCTTGATATATTTTTGGCTTTATGCTTAGTATTATTTGCTGTAGCATGACTTGTTATAAACAGTTGAGATTGCTTAATGTGCCTTGGATGAATCATGCGTTGTTTTAGCATATTAAAGCATAGTATAGTGGTATTCTCCTTTGATGCTTTATTTGGGTTGACTTGGCGCATGCTCACACCATGTTCTGACTATCTCAAGTCACCATAGCCTTTATGATCCTTTAGTTTTCAACTTGTAGTATCACTTTATGCTTTGATCAATAATGTTTTGTCTCTCTGCATGATTATGGCCATTATTGCTCTCTTAGTTTGTCACTCCCAGTCTTTTGCTAGCCTCCACAACAAAGTATGAGTTCCACTCATGCATCCAACTCCCTAAACCAAGTTTTTCCAAAGAGTCCACCATACCTACCTACTAGCTTATGCTATTCCAAGTATATTCATGTTTTTGTTTACCTTCCACTTGTTATGAGAAAACTAGTGATTAAAGCTCTCACGAACTTGATGGCACACTTTACTTTATTGGCTCTAATAAACTTGAACCATTGGGTACTTCTTTGTTGCGTATATGCTTGCGCTTTATAAGTTGAAATTAGCAGAACCATGTTTCATGGGGAACGCTTTCAACATTGCACTTGTACTTTGTACCCCGTTAATATTATGTTCTTTTGCTTACGGATCCCGGCGGTGTGAAATAAAAGTGGAACTTGTAAGATCATGGAGTTTGTATATGTGTTAGAGAAACGCCTGGGCCGCTAGCCTAAGCCATGCCTAATCATGGTGGAAACTTGCAGCATCACCATAGTGAGCACTCTATGAAGCATCCTCAATAAAAACCTATGCAAATAGCAAATAAAAAGATCGCTGAGATGCTCATTGTCTGCTTGCCTTGTCATTTTGGTTATGGGAAAGCTCCCGTATCATGTGCAAGGGGTACCCCGTTGGCGGTTCTTAATGATACACATATACTTACAATGACAAGAGCTTACTCGTGACTGAAGTTGAGTAGCATGAGGATTGGTCTTCTTAAGTAAGGGGCATGAGATTTCGGTTTATAACTTGTCAAGCATATCCTCTTAGTTGTGTCACTTTAACCTTAATCACCTTCAAGATGCTTATAATAGGGGCAATGAGAGCTAAAAGCTTTAAGTATCATAATTTTTGGAAGCTCTTTATGAGACTTGAATCCCTACTTCCTTTTTACAAAAGGCCTTTCTTCCACCATTATATTGAATCTCCACCTTCTATCTTTATGCACTACTTTGAGAGCATAGTGGCCATTCTTAGTTCTATGTGCATTGTCCCAAGACTATTTGATTGATGCATAACTTGTTACTACTTGTTTGAAACTATTGTATCTAGTCACTCTTATGAACTTTGAAGGTGTCCTATGCATTTATATTTGCTACTCTATTGAGGGACAAGCTGAATACTAGTATGCTATGTTTTCTTTATGTGAAACAAACAAACGTCTTGCAAAGCATTGTTATTGATGAATCTTCTGTTTGTGCCTTTTCATGTTGCATCTTAGTCTCTTTGCTTATTGCTAGAACTTTGTCTTTCATGTTATGATTGAAGTACTTTGATCCCAGCTTTGAATGTTTTGCAAATATTTTGATCAATTCTTTGAAGGTGCATGTCACCTCAAAATTTCTTTCTTTTTATCACTTACCTACTCGAGGACGAGCAGGAGTTAAGCTTGGGGATGTTGATACATTGCAAATGTATCTATAATTTTTGATGTTCCATGCTTAGTTTTATCCACTTTCTTGTGTTTTGTTCCAACTTTGGAGTACTTTTATTATGATTTCTTGGACTAACCTATTAACAAGAGCCACAGTGTCAGTTGCCTGTTTTCTGTTGTTTTTGGTTCCAGAAAAGTCAGAAAATGAATATTCTCGGAATTGGACAGGACAAAAGTCAAAGTGCCTATTTTTCCGGAAGGGATCAAGTGCCAGAATACGAGACGGAGAAGGGCTGGGGGCCGGCCACACCACCTGGCCGCGCGGCCAGGCTTGGCCCGCGCCAAGGGGTGGTCTGGCCAACCCCATCACCCCATCGGCCTCTCCTTCCGCCTATAAGTTGCCTTTGGGACGAAAACCCTAGGTACCTGATCAAAAATCCACGAAAGAGTCTGTAGCCACCGTTGTCTCTGTCCCTAGATCGGGGGGATCTGAAGCTCTTCCTGGCACCCTACCGGAGAGGGGAATTCACCCTGGAGGCCTTCTTCATCACCATGCAAGCCTCCGGTGTGATGCGTGAGTAGTTCATCCTTGGACTATGGATCCATGTAGTAGGTAGATGGCTGGTTTCTCCTCCTTTGTGCTTTCATGTTTAGATCTTGTGAGCTCCGTTCATGATCAAGATCATCTATTTGTAATTCATACATGTTGTGTTTGCGGGGATCCAATGGATATTGAGATGCTATTTCAGATTGATTATTGATTCTATCATGTCTTTGTTATTTGAGATATTGCATGCTTTCCATTGTTAGTAGCTATCTTGTCCAAGTAGATGCTAGCAACTCCAAGAGTTAGTATTTATGCTCGATAGTGGGTTCATGCCAATGGTAATCTGGGGAAGTGACAGAAATCTCTAAGGTACTAGATGTGCTATTGCTACTAGGGAGAAAACAACGATCCTTTGTTCATAGAACAATTGTATTGTTTACTTTACACACAGTTCGTAAAGCAATAATCTGTCGCTTGCAAGTTAATACTGGAGGGGGTTCGGATGATAACCTGAAGGTGGATTATTAGTCATAGATGCAGTTGGATGGTGGTCTATGTATTATGTTGTAATGCCCAATCAAGTATCAAAGGAGTCAAGATGATTAGTATATGCATGTATTGCTTTCTTGGTGTTTGTCAATTGCCCCGCTGTAATTTGTTCACCTAGCATGTTATCTATCTAAGGAGAGCCACCTCTAGTGAACTATGGATCCCGGTCCTTGTCTTTTACATACAATCTACAATCTTTTACTGCTTTGTGTTTACTTTCTGCAAACTTTTATTTTTTTCCATTCGATACGTTTAATCCTTTGTTTTCCGCAAAACACGGTGAGATTGACAACCTCATCGCAAGTTGGGGACAAAGTTCTGTGGTTGTGTTGTGCAGGTCTCCACGTTGCTACTAGCACCGGTAGTGCGCCTTGCCAAAGCTCAGCTAGTAACACCTTTGGGGTGTTTCCTAGCTCCTACTGGTTCGACTAAACCTTGGTTTCATAACTGAGGGAAACTTGATGATGTGCTCATCATACCTTCCTCTTGGGGTTCCCAACGAGCTCTACATCAACCACGAGCCATCAACACTTTTCTGGGCGCTGTGCATTGAGCCATCATGCTCCCTCCTTCTCCAAAACCCAAGTCCATAACAATGGGCATTGCTGAGTTTAACCCTCGTCAATTGGCACCAACCATGGGGACTGGTAGTGCTGATGTCGCGGCTTCTTCAACCCTATCAACCGTGATCTACAACTCTGCAACAGCAATGGTTCGCCTCCTCTTCGGCGCCTTTGACTTCACTGTCCAAACGCTGGCCACTCGCCCGGCTTTCGAGTCTGTAGGCGATGGGATCGGCCCGACGATCGAGAGCTTATGCTTCCAAGTTGGTCAGCTAGGCACACTTCGCCTCCATGATCAGCTGACGGTTCCCGCGATTGCTCTAGCATCGTGGTTTCCACCACCGATTGGCACCCTAAGCGAGCTCAACGCCTGACAACAGTTGGGAGCACGGACAGCGAAAACAGTCGCGAATCCGATCTGGGTGATCTGGCCATAGAGGATGGAGCCTACGGCTCCGGATCTGAAAGTTGTGGGAGAAGTAGCTTCCCCAATCACTACATGTGCACCGTCATCAACGCAGGCGACACCGGTGTCAATCGCGACTACACCGGTACTGGTCGGACCAACAGCGGCATCCTAGTCGAAAACGGTGGTCCTGCCAACGGTGCACCCACCAACAATGGGACAAGAGGAGACCCGCATCTCACAGCGAATGAGCGCACTGAAGAGAACGTGCTGATCAAGCTCAACGACTATGAGTGGGCCTGCTATCGAGAAGCTCTGCGAGGCAATCCCCTGCCCCCAAACTCATCACAAGACATGCTGATGGGTTACCATTGGCTTCTAAAGGAGTACAAGCGCCAACAACAAGTAATCGCGCAACTCAACGCGCACAGAAAGGCTTCGGACAAGTCAAGCCTCCGGCGGGCTTAGCTCTCTTCCATGGGAGGATCCTCCTCCAAGGGCAACGATCATGTGGCCGCCAAACGATCCTCACGACTGGCCTACCTCACCAACAAGGAGCGAGAAGAGGGCATGCAAGTCCTCGACTTCTCATCCATGACGGTGGATACACGGGCAATGTGCTCCCAAAGACACCGCAAGCAGCGGTGACAGCGGCCACCATGTACTTCCTCAATAACCAACCACCGGCTAGGGATCCACGAGCTTCCATGCACTAATCTACGATCACGGGCTTGGGGCTAGTCGAAGTTGCCCTCATCAAGGAGCCAACACTGGAGCCAAAGAAAAGTAAAGCACCGGCTAGGCGCTATTCATTGCCCTCCTCTAGCGATGATAGTCACGACTTGTCTCGGCGGCGCCGCTCACGGTGGCATGACCGCGACTACGGCGTGCATGATGACATCACACAGTGCAAGGTTTACAAGATGCGCGCGAGGCGTGCATATTTCACTGACTCAGAGGATGACTAGAGCTCTGTGGTGCTAGATGCTTCAGCAAAGCCATTAGGCAGAAGCGAATGCCTAAGGGGTTCAAACTCCCATCGGAAAACCCGAAATTTGATGGCCTGCAGGACCCAAAAGTCTGGCTAGAAGATCACGTCTCCTCCGTCAGGCTGCATGGCGGAAGCTCGAGCACGGCAATGCAATGCCTCCAGCTACAGCTGCAAGGCGTCACTCGTGCATGGCTTAACAATCTCCTGCTCGAATCAATTGACAATTGCGAAGAGCTAGTCTACAGCTTCGTGCGAAACTTCAAGGGCACTTACAAAAGGCCCGGATCAATCGAGGAATTGAGAGGCTGCCACCAAAGTTCTGGCAAGTCGCTGCGCTCATACATCTAGAGATGGTCCATCATCAAGAATTCTGAGGATCGCGAAATCGACGCGTTTAATGGCGGCGTGCACCACAGAGAGCTCAGGGAGGAGTTGAGCCGCTCGAAGCCCAAGAAAATCGACCACCTGATGGAGATCGTGAATAGGTGGGCCAATGGAGGGGACTTGGTGAAAAACCATGCCTAGTTCGATGATGACGACGACCTCGGGCGCAGACGTGATCACCGAGGGAAACGTTGAATGCGTGTCTACAAGGACCGCGAAGAGGTCGACATGGTCGCGGCTTGCTACGCCGACAAACGCGACGACAATCGCAACAGCGGGTACCGCAGCAGTGGATACCATGACAGCGGAAAAACCACGCAAGTGTGGCAGCACCGCACTCGTGATCAGGCACCTGGAATATCCATCCAGGACAAATTGTTCGGACTGTGCAACGTACACTTCTACATCAACAAGCACGATGGCAAGAAAAAGTCTAGCCTCCTTCTTAAGGACTGTCGTGAGTTCCCCTCCATGAAGGCCTGGCCCAGATGAATCGCGGCGCGATCAACCACGGCTATAGAGCTACCCCGGGCACTGCGGCTCATGGGGCACCACCACCACCACCCGGGCCACCACCACCTGTGGCTGCGCCAGTCCAAAACCATGGAGGCGAGCCGTACCAACGAGCGTTGGGAAACATGGGGATGATCCAAAAGGGACGCCCCTCAAATCGAGTGTAGAAGGCAACCACTCGCCAAGTCAATTTGGCGGTGAACTCTCCGCCCTCCACCACTGAGTACCTCAGTGGAGGCGAGTCCTGCATCACCTTCGACAAGCACGACCACCCGCACCAAGTACCTCGCCCGGGCCACTGTCCCTTGGTGCTTGAGGCGCAGATCGGAGGCTTCGAGATGAGTCGTGTCTTCATGGACGGCGTAAGCGGCATTAACCTCATGTTCGCAAGTACCTTGCGTGCAATGAGGACCCCTCTGACATGTCTGGAAGTTTCAGACACAACGTTCCACGGCATTGTCCCAGGGAAGGGCGTATACCTCCTGGGCAAGATTAGCCTCAATGTCATCTTTGGCACACCGTAAAACTTTTTGCGAGAGCGCATTGAATTTGAAGTTGTCGACTGGCCCTCACAATACCACTGCATCCTCGGACGTGTCGCATTCGCGAGGTTCATGGAAGTGCCGCACTACGCCTACCTGTAGATGAAAATGCCGGGCCACATGGCATCATCACAGCCAACGAAAGCTTCGAGAGATCCGACAGCTGCGATAGGGAGTTCAACAGAATCTCCTAGTCTTTTGGCATTCAGGAGGAACTGGCGAGGTTGAAGGAATCGACAGACAACAGTCTGCTTCTCCCGAGCAAGCCAAACTCACCTGAACAATCTTTCAACACGTCGGTGCACACCAAGAGAGTTCAGGTCCATCCAACGGACCCAACCAAGACGACCCTCATTGCCAACAACTTGAGTCCCGCATAGGAACTCGCGCTCGTCGAATTCCTCTATGAGCACTGGGAAATCTTCACCTGGTGTCTAGCGTACATGCCAGGAGTTCCCAGGGAATTCACCGAGCATGCACTCAATGTGAATCCTAAAGCAAGGCCAGTCAAGCAAACAATCCGGCGACTGTCGGAGCCAAGGGAAAAAGTGGTCGGTATGGAAGTCAACAGACTCCTCGATGCTAATTTCATATGCGAGATCAGGGAAAGCACCTAGGTCACAAACCCCGTGCTCATTCCCAAAAAAGACACGGATATCCTACGGATGTGCATGGACTTCACCTCTCGGAATAAGCATTACCTAAAGGACCACTTCCCATTGCCGTGGATCGATCAAATAATCGACTCCATCGTGGGATGCGAGCGTCTCTGCTTCCTCGATGCCTACTCGAGCTATCATCAAATTCGAATGAAGGAGGAGGACCAGGAGAAAACGGCATTTGTCACGCCTTTCGCTGTCTTCTACTACACAATGATGCCTTTCGAGCTGAAAAACGCAGGAGCCACCTACTAGCGATGCATGTAGGCCTGCCTCAAGAGCCAACTTGGTCGCAACATCCTAGTCTATGTTGATGACATCATCGTAAAAACCAAGGAGGAAGCCTCGTTACTCGACGATCTCTGCAAGACCTTCGATAACCTTGACTGCTACCAGAGCAAACTAAATCCGGACAAATGCGCCTTCGGCGTACCATCTGGGTAGTTGCACGGGAATCTCATCTCCGCGAGAGGGATCGAGGAAAACCCGAAGAAAATAAAGGCCATACTGGCCATGGAGAAGCCGAAGAATGTAAAAGGCGTCCAGCAGCTGACTAGGTGAATCGTGGCGCTCAGTCGATTCATCTGTTGCATGGGCGAAAAGGCACTGCCCTTCTACCAACTTCTCCGCAAGGCTGATACATTCAAGTGGACAACCGAAGCACAAGAAGAATTCGAAGACCTCAAGCGTCTATTGTCCACCTCGTCAGTGTTAGTGACACCCCGCGAAAAAGAGCCGCTACTGCTATACATCTCCGCCACCAACCAGGTGGTAAGCACTGTGCTCGTGGTGGAAAGAGCCGAAGAAAACAAAGTCCACGGGGTAGAACACCCAGTCTACTATCTCAGCGAGGTGCTCATGCCAACCAAACAGCGGTACCCGCATTATCAGAAGCTGGCATACCGCGTCTTCATGACAGCCAGGCGACTGTGCCACTACTTCCAGGAGCATCCAATCGTAGTGGTTAACGACGCCCCAGTTGGGCACATCCTCAACAATCCCGATGCCACTGGATGAGTCGCTCTTTGGGGGATATAGCTATCTCCACGAGACAACACATATGAGAAGCGCGACGCGATCAAGTCGCAAGTTCTCCCGGACTTCCTCGTGCACTCGATGGAAAACTAGCTCCCCGACAAGCTAGATATGTCCAATCAATGGACAATGCACTTCGATGGGTCCAAGCGCAAGGAAGGAGCTGGCGCGGGTGTCATCCTAACATCGCCACAAGGTGACAAGATGAGGTATGTTCTATGAATGCAGTTCACCGCCTCCAACAATGAAGCTAAATACGAAGCCTTGCTCCATGGGATGTGGATGGCAAAAGCCTACGGCGCCAAGCGACTCGTCATCTACGGTGACTCCAAACTGGTGGTGAACCAAAGAATGAACGAGTGTGATGCTGTGAGCGACAATGTGATCGCCTACCGCAACCTCTATGACACACTCGAGGGAGACTTCGATGGTTGTGAGCTGCGGCACATCAGCCACGAAAGCAACGAGGAGGCAGACACACTCGCCAACATCGGCTCCACTTGTGCCCAAGTGCCACCCGGAGTATTTCTCGAGCGCATCTGCGAGCGCTCCATCAAACCAAAAGCTCCAAAGCATAAAACCAGCATGTCAAAGGACTCGGGGGCTACACCACCCAACGAGCCAACAACACTCGATGACACGGCGCCAGACAAGGGACTCAAAGGCCCCATGGAGGTCATGATGATCGAGCCATCCTGGACACAACCATATGTCACATACTTGCTCAGCAAAAGGTTGCCAGATGACCCGACTGATGCGCGTCATATAGCATGGTGATCCAAGGAATTCGCCCTCATCAATGGTGAACTGTACAAGCGTAGCATCACAGGAGTCCTTCAGCGGTGCGTCTCCAACAAGGATGATAGGGCAATCCTCCTCGACATATATGAAGGCACTTGCGGCCACCACGCCAGCAGTCGCGCTCTCGTCGCCAAAGCTCTACGAGCAAGATTCTACTGGCCAACGGCCATGCGCGACACCAAGGATATTGTCCAGTGTTGCAACGCCTGCCAGTGATTCACGGACAAGCCGCACGCACCTGGCGTGGAGCTTAGGCCCATACTCGTGCCTTGGCCTTTCGTGCAATGGGGACTCGACATGGTCGGAAAGCTCCAGAGATCCTCACGAGGAGGATACGTTTACCTCCTAGTCGCGGTCGACAAGTTCAACAAGTGGATTGAGGCCATGTCGGTGTGATACATTGCAAATGTATCTATAATTTTTGATGTTCCATGCTTAGTTTTATCCACTTTCTTGTGTTTTGTCCACACTTTGGAGTACTTTTCATATGATTTCTAGGACTAACCTATTAACAAGAGCCACAGTGCCAGCTGCCTATTTTCTGCCGTTTTTGGTTCTAGGAAAGTCAGAAAATGAATATTCTTGGAATTGGACAGGACAAAAGCTAAAGTGTCTATTTTTCCGGAAGTCATCAGATGCCAGAGTACGAGACGGAGAGGGGCCAGGGGGCCACCACACCACCTGGACGCGTGGCCCAGCCTAGCCCACGCCAGGGGGTGGTATGGCCACCTCCGGCTCCCCCTCGGCCTCTCCTTCTGCCTATAAGATGCCCCCAGGACGAAAACCATAAGTACCCGATCAAAAATCCACGAAAGAGTCTGTAGCCACCGTCATCTCCATCCTTAGATCGGGAGGGATCAGAAGCTCTTCCGGGCACCCTACGGGAGAGGGGAATTCACCCTGGAGGCCTTCTTCATCATCATGCAAGCCTCTAGTGTGATGCGTGAGTAGTTCATCCTTGGACTACGGATCCATGTAGTAGCTAGATGGTTGGTTCACCTCCTTTGTGCTTTCATGTCTAGATCTTGTGATCTCCATTCATGATCAAGATCATCTATTTGTGATTCTGCATGTTGTGTTTGCGGGGATCCGATGGATATTGAGATGCTATTTCAGATTGATTATTGATTCTATCATGTCTTTGTTATTTGTGATCTTGCATGCTTTCCGTTGTTAGTAGCTATCTTGGCCAAGTAGATGCTAGCAACTCCAAGAGTTAGTATTTATGCTCGATAGTGGGTTCATGCCTCTGGTAATCTGGGGAAGTGACAGAAATCTCTAAGGTACTAGATGTGCTGTTGCTACTAGGGAGAAAACGACAATCCTTTGTTCATAGAACAATCGTTTTGTTTACTTTACACGCAATTCGTAAAGCAATAATCTGTTGCTTGCAACTTAATACTGGAGGGGGTTCGGATGATAGCCTGAAGGTGGATTATTAGTCATAGATGCAGTTGGATGGCGGTCTATGTATAATGTTGTAATGCCCAATCAAGTCTCAAAGGAGTCAAGATATTATTATATGCATGTCTTGCTTTCTCGATGTTTGTCAATTGCCCCGCTGTAATTTGTTCACCCAGCATGTTATCTATCTTAAGGAGAGCCACCTCTAGTGAACTATGGATCCCGGTCCTTTTCTTTATATACAATCTATAAACTGTTACTGCTTTGTGTTTACTTTCTGCAAACTATTACTTCTTTCCATTCGATACGTTTAATCCTTTGTTTTCAGCAAAACACGGTGAGATTGACAACCTCATCGCAAGTTGGGGACAGAGTTCTGTGGTTGTGTTGTGCAGTTCTCCACGTTGCTACTAGCACTGGTAGTGCGCCCCTGCCAAGGCTCAGCTAGCAACACCTTTGGGGTGTTTCCTTGCTCCTAGTGGTTCGATTAAACCTTGGTTTCATAACTGAGGGAAACTTGCTGTTGTGCTCATCATACCTTCCTCTTGGGGTTCCCAACGAGCTCTACATCAACACTGAGCCATCACGGTGACAAACCAATCAGGAGTCAACGCTGCCAAATTCTTCGAGTCCATCGTCTTCCGCTTCGGAGTGCCACATAGCATCATCACGGACAATGGGACGAACTTCACCTCTAAGGAGTTCCAGGATTTTTGCGAAAACCTGGGAATCAACATTAGCTACGCCTCCGTGGCGCATCCTCAGACCAACGGTCAAGTCAAAAAGGCCAATGGCCTCGTCTGCGGTGGGATCAAGAAAAGACTCCTCCGGCCACTCGAAATAGTTGTCGCATGCTGGCCAGATGAGCTGCAATCGATACCATGGAGCCTGAGCACAACTCCAAATAGCGCTATAGGCTACACTCTGTTCTTCATGGTACATGGTGCCGAGGCGTTACTACCCGCAGAGGTGCGCTACAAGGCCCCATGGGTAGTAGCATATAGCGAGGCAGAATCAACCCTCGCACTCGAAGACTCCGTCGACCTCCTCGATGAGGCACGCGAGATTGCAGTGGAGAGATCCACGATCTACCAGCAGAACCTCCGCAAGTACCATAGCAAAAGGCTACACCCCAGATCCTTCATCGAAGGAGATCTGGTCATGCGATTGAAGCAACAAGGGTACCTCAAGTTCGAGTCCCCTTGGGAAGGACCTTATGTGATTACCGAAGTAATCCCAGGTGGCGCATATCGCCTTAAAGACTCCAAGAGCAGACTCGCATACTCCAATCCCTGGAACATCATGCAGCTATGTCGTTTCTACCCCTAGTTATTTTTTACTTTACAAATAAGGCTATTCAGTCAGGCTACTTAGCCACACATTGTACCTCGTGATATTCTGTGAATAAATAAAGCTAAGTGCCCCAAATCCTATGTTTTTTCTATTTTCCTTGCAATTATTTTACTCGGGGGCTGTGCCACCCTTTACACCTCGTTCCACGAACAACACAGTATCCTGAGTAGCTGACGCACTACCAATCGAACCCTTGATAATACCAACCCAGCTATAACGCACCTGACAGGTTGGCAAGGTGCTGAGATGAATATACGCTAGGCTAACGAAATGGAACTGTATATTAAGATACACTCAAAAAATATACAAGCTAGCAAGCTCTTTACAGATTAACGGGTATCAAATACACCCGGTACAATCGTATGAATTTTACAACACTTATACATCTATGTGTAGGGTATAAACCACACTACTGCTGCAAAAGGAGAATATTTGTTTGCTCTTGAAAGAAATCGACGATATCTTCGGCTGTCCGATCAACCGCCTAGTAGTGTGGCACCATGTTCTAGGTCATCCCTTCTGGCAGAGGCGGTGGACCAGCAGCAACAACTGTGATATCCACATCTGGCCGATGCAATCGAACAACCACCAGCGCAGCCTTGGCACCTGCAACCAGTTGTTGGTGCACGCAATCACGGACCACGCTGATATCTTGAAATTTCGCCAGCAGAGCTAACAAGCTTGATGGCACCACATCCAGGGGAAACATCGCTTGGAAGATATGCCTAAGGCATGACTGCGGCTTCTTCAAATACTAAAGCACATGCGAGGCATGATCCTGCAGCGTCGCCAATGCGACTACGCGGTCATAGTCCACCTAGAAGTAACCGCTAGCTTGCAGTTGCTCTTGGGTCAGATTATGCAGGCGAATGGCAATCCGATCTCTCTCATCCTACGGATGACGAGCGCTAACAACTACAAGAAACAGAGCAAAGCATAAGATAGAGCATCACCGCGAATGGCCAAGGAAAAGGATAAGAAGATAGAGAGCTAACACTTAAATTGTTCGTTCAGCTGCGCAACTTCGTCCAGGAGATACTTCTTGCGCACGCTGGCCTTCTCAGCCTTTGACTTCCATACATCTGCATTACCGCGGATCACGGGAAATTCTCGCTCCAACTACTTCACGCGATCGCGCAGTCATGCAAGCAGCGACAACTCCTCCACTCTTGAACATGGTTGCGCCATAGTTTCATTAATGGGAGGAGAGTCAGGAGGACCACTTGAAGGATCCTATTACAGCCAAACAAGAGGCGAATAAGACCAACTATACATTAATAAGGAGTGCATTCAAGTTCAACCAAGTATCAAAAGAGGTACCCCCACAAAATAAGGTTCATCAAAAGGAAAGCTAAGCTATTATAGAAGGCAGCTAAGGAATGCTCTGCTTTTTCGATTTTGACTTCGAGGGATTCCTCGAATCTGTGGCAGTCTCCGACGCCACAGACTTCCCAGTTGTAGCCCTAGATGCCCCAGCCTTCGCACTCTTCAATCGTCGCAGCTCAGTCGAATAAGCAACGACTGTATCAATGAGCCGAGGCCCATACTTACTGCAACTAGTGGCGAAAGGCTGAAAGACTACCTCCTGGCCATCCACAGAGACCAACATCGCCGAGGAAATATCGCCGAGGTCCAGCTCCACGCCATGGGCTTGCACCAAGTGCCATGGTCGCGCCATCTGACCTCTGCGAATTCTTGAAGTCCATCGGGATGCCCTCTGCAAAGGACTCCACCAAGCCATCAAAATTCTCGATCATCTGGGCCTTGGGAAACATCCCCTCTTGAAGACGACCTAGTACGCCCTTGGCCTTCTCTAGTGTATCCTACATATAGATGATGCGGTCTTCGACTGTAGTCACAGCGCTGGCCAAGGCGTCCGCATGAGTAAAAGCTTGGGCGTCAAAGTCTATGCTGTCGACATCTACAAGAATACACATATGAGCACAATAGTATGAAGCAAAAGAACATGATGAATACAAGCAAGTCAGTGTCATACCTGAGAGCGCTTTCGCAACTGAGAAGAGATGTTCTACGAACACCTTTTCTATGTCAACAGTGGAGGCACGCAAATCTTCCTCGTGCTTATGCGACTCCTTAAGAGCCTTGACTGCCTCATCACGCTTCTTCTCTACCGCGGCAATTCCCTTTTCGAGGGTAGCGACGCGACGAAGAAGCTCATTATGCTCACTTACAAAGGATATAAACATGGCAATATCACTTGCTAGTCTCTACACAAAACAATGCAGAGAAAAGTTTAAAACTAGCCTTCAAAGGCACGATGGAGGTTGTCCAGCAAGGCATGTTGTCGACCCAAGGAAAGGATCTGCTCAGCAAGGAGAGTGGAGTCCTTCATGATAGGCTACAAGAAAAGAGAAGCAGTGTCAGCGTTAACGCAAAATTCGAGTGCCAACGACACGAAGAAAACTCACATGTTCCTTCAGGGACTCCAAAGATTCTTCTAGAATGGATGTCCGGGCAACAACTTGATGCTCCCCAGCATGGGGGAACTCGAGGAATTGGCACCGGAGTGGGCCGCCACCGGAGGAGAAGAAGACCGCACAACCACCTCCTTGTTCTTGGAGTCTGCGACTCCGAACTCCTTGACGAATTGGCAGTCGTCAGAGGACGATGACACCGTTTGACTGCAAAGTACCAATCACCACTTCAGAAGGGGAAAATCTTCAAGAAACATAAGACGAACTCACAAAAATAAAGACTTACCCATCAAAATTCTCGAGATCAAAGGAATTACCAGACGACTCCTTCGACAACCTCAGCTTCTTCCGCGAGGGAGGAGCCATGGCGCACACAACAACGGTAGGGATTGGCTCCTCCACTGCAGTAGGAGGATCCTCTGGCATCGACGGTGAGGAAGCATCCGAACCCTTACTACGGGAATGCTTGCGAGTCCCGTGGTCACTGGACTCGGGTGCTTCCTGCTCCTCCCTAATAGGGACGGTGGAGCCCGACTCGTCCTCTTCCTCCGCTTGTCGCGGGATAATTCCTTCAGGCTGAGGAGGCAAATTGGCAGCCACTTTCCAGTCCTACAATCAGAAGAAGCATCAGTATATGAAGCACCTAGCAGGCAATCGAAAAGTCAAGAAAACTTTACACAGAAATCCACCTCAGGTGGAGGACTGCTAGCGTAGAATGGAGGCACGACTGTGTCACCCGAGAGATCCTCCTTGGTGGTGTACTTGGTCACCAGCCGCAACCTCCTGTCTACTTCACCCAAAGAAATTCCCTCTGCAGAGATGCGAGTGACATCACCAGTACCGATCCAGCGGAACATCGGATGCACCCTGGCCTCTAGAGGTTGTATGTGGCGGCACATCCAAGTGCGAATGAGCTCTATGTCGCCTACTTCTTTGCCTACGCGGTGTTTGAGGTTGCAGACGCGCTGATACAGGGCCTCTGTTTCCTCGACTTTGGCGGGCATCACAACATTCTTCCAGGATATCCTCCTCTTGCAGACCGCCACCGGATCAAAGGGCGCGAGTCTGTAGTGCTCTCCATCGGCCTTCTGGTTGCGGATGTAGAACCACTTATCCCTCCACCCTTGGACAAACGCGGTGATCTTGATGGCGAAATAAGTGACATTGGAGTCGACATGGATCCCTCAGCCACCTACATCGTAGACTACTAAACCCGACCCCGACTGACATTTGAGATTAAAGAGTTTTTTGAAGAGGCCGAAGTGTGGCTTGATTTCGAGCTAGCACTCGCAAAGAGTGATGAAGCAGGCGATGTGGAGGATAGAGTTTGGTGACAACTAGTGCAGCTAGAGCCCGTAGAAGCAAAGAAGACCCCTAACAAATGGATGAAGGGGGAGAGAAAGACCGCGAATGATGAACACAAGGAACATCACTCGAAAACTCGCAGGAGGACTGGGGTTTACCTCATCGCCGAGTACGCGAGAGTCATCCTCCGTAGCAGGAAGTGCGCCATCCTGGTGCTAGGTGAACAGCTCTGATGGCTTGATGGTGTATGGGCACCATGACCCATTGGTGACGCGAGTACCCGCGCCCTTCTTCTTCCCCGCCGTGGCGGCATCACTGGTGCCCGTGGTGGCGGTGCCCTTCTTCTTGGGCGCTACAATGGCAGTCGCAGATCCAGCGGTGGATCCTCCCTTCTTCTTTCCCATATTTCATTGGAGGTGTGAGCGCAATAAGTAGTTGGGGAAGGTACGGAGTTGGTCCAGCGCCACGGAGGAGATGCGAGCAATGGAACAACAAGAGCATCAATGGCAGAGGTGCACGAGCGAGAAGAAGATGTGGGGGAATTACCGCACGGTGAACCCGTACTTAACCTCACACCAGATGACATCCAACGTCCAGGAGAAAACCAACCCGACGCGTGGCACACATCGATGTCGACGCGTGGCAAGGGTAACCCACGAACCGTCGCCCCACTCTGCCCATTATGCGTGAGTATCGAGGAGACACAAATAAACCAAAAGATTATGCATGCCTGGTCAAATCCAAGTCAGAAAGTGGGACCCACTACTTGTCACGTCCCGTCAAAGCCGCTCATGCGGGTAACTAAGGTCATCTCATCGTCAGCGTTGACGTCATAAACTCCAGCAGGAGCACCTTTTTGACTGCTTTAGTCCTTACTCGAGTCTTCGACTCGACCAAGCAACCGAGGGCTACTCCTAACAGGAAGTGCTGGCCGCGCACTCAAGGAAATTTTCTAAGACATTCAAGCATTATGACAAAATATTTTATTCTCAAAAACCCTTCACTCGAATTAATGATTCGACTGTGGACTTTGGGTTACTCCCATAGGGAGCGCTGAAAGCACATTCGACTGAAGCAAGCAAAAGATGACAGCAGTCGCAAAGTACTTATAGTCCCTACTCAAGTCTATGACTCGAATAGGCACTCGGGGGCTACTTCCATAGGAGCGTTGGTCATGCACCCTATGATTTTTCTTACACATAACTGTGTGTTGACTACGTCCACACTCGAAAGCTTCGGAAACTCCGTCCCATATTTTCCTTGCAAAGAGACTATGTCTCCTGGGTCACCCGAATCATCCTCGCGATGATAAAATTTGGATGTCGCGTTTACGACGTGAACATAAGACCTGAATAAGGCCTGGCAACGCATCTTCTGCGCTCTACCAGAAACAATTCGTGTCTGCGGGTACGATGAAATATGCCTTGACAGACGCGTCGAGTGCTTACACTTACACTCTGGGATTTGACACTATAAGACCTCCGCGACCTGAGTCGAATTACTCTAGTACTTTTCTGAATTCGAGTCCGAGGACTCGAGTTTGAGTAGATTGCGTTGTTTTTCCCTAAGGCAGTTAACTGATCCCGATACATAGGATGAATTAGGCACGTATATCAAACAATCCCTATGATACAAATCAAGAGCACTCAAAAATACGCTCAGCTATGCACTCGAAAGACTTCATAAGTCTCCGCTCAAATCTGCGATTCAACCAAACACACGGGGGCTACTGATGTGGGCATACCTTACAGGTACTCGAGCTTGTCATATATGGTATAGGTCTGGCAGAAGCTCACGGCGTTACCAGGGCCCAATCCAGGATTCGGGTAACCCACGGAGACTTCGACTGCTTGTGGCACAAGGCAAGATCAAAGATAGGAAGTTTAAAGGGGCAAACCCTAACCTATAACCGACTCGACCTACTACCCGAGACCTAGCCTATCTATATAAAGGCTAGGAGGGGGCAGCGAGGAGGACGATGATAACCCTAGTTTCCACAACCATCGCCAGATTGCATCTGCGCACCCCCTGTAACTTTTGACTCCCTTGATAATTCCAAGAGTAGACAAGCAAGAGTAGGGTCCTCTACGAGGCCTAAACCTGGGTAAACCTTGCGTCCATGTGTGCTTGTTTGCTAGCCGATTGATGCCTCTAGTGCTCCCTCCTTATCCAAAACCCAAGTCCATAACAATGGGCATTGATGAGTTTAACCCTCGTCAACCATCATGCCGGCTTGATCCAGTGTTATGTTCATCATTCCTTCGTTCGTCGTTGTCGTCGTTATGTCGTGGCTCAGCTGGACGGCTTACATGTCTAGGAGGGGGCATCCTTTGCCGGTCCTGCTCTCGATGTTGAGTTTGTTCATCTTCACTGCTATTGTTCGACTGCACCGGGGAGGTTGGACCATCACTGCAACGGTGTCTTGCTTTGCGGCCAGAACGAAATTGTTCCAGCTTCGTGCGAGTTTGTGTCGGTGTCCCGACGATCCGGTTCTTGAATAGTTGTCCTCCTGAGGGTCAGGACAGTAGTGTCGTTCCGGCTCCCATCGGGGTCTTACATCTTGCTGTCGCCCCGTGTTCGTGCGGCATTGGTCGGATCTGGAGACCAACTTTTCCATGCCGAACATGGTGACCTTTTGTTGTTCCAAGCCCTTGGTGAGTGCTTCACACTTAGCCGAGTCTGCTATGGACTCAGGTTGTTTTCCAAGAGATCTCGAGCCGCAGCAGCATTTTCTACCTGCGTGCCATACACCCGTTACCCTTGCTATCGATCTGAGGTTTCCATACATCTATATCTCCTTCAAAAAGGGTCCTGTGAACATCCAGATATTTGTTAGCCAACTCAGGGCCATTCTAGGTCTTCTGATGCTGCCGGGTGCTAGGTAGCCCCGCAGCTGCAATGCGCTGCTTCTCCTCGAGGATATTTGCGGTTTCCTCAAGGAGTACTTGATGGTGCGCTTCTAGGGCTTGAGCCCTGTCCTCCAACTCTGCAGGTGTAAGTTCTGCAGCTATCGAAATAGGCATAGTAATCGCCTCTCTGAGGAGTTTATGAGCACCAAGAGTAACCACGTGCCCATCCAACGAAGTACTTTTTGGCTCATCTAGGATTAAAGCTCCATCTGAGTCTTCTTCGTATTCTTTGGATATTACCCCGTCAGTTGGAAGGTCCTTAGCCGGAGTCTTCTTCTTCTTTTCCTTCTTGGTTGCACCGGTAGAAAATACGACTTTGGGTCTGATTCCTAGAGTCAGGCTTCTATCAGTACTCTCGGACACTTGGACGTCCGGATTATCTCTGAGATCCATACTGTCCTGTGGATCGGGAGAGTTCTCTCCGGATCCTTCATCCATGCTATTGTGAGGGCTTTGATCCATAGCTTCTCCTTCTTCCATAGCCTTGGAGTTGAATTCCTATTCATATCCCGCGAAGAACTTTTAGAATCGACCGATGTCATGGAGTCATCCGAAGATGCTGGTAAGTCAATGTTTGTTTTGATTACCTCCAGCACTGAGTAGTTGTCGTCTCCAACATCGGTAGAGCCAGATCCGGATCCAACATATCCGACAAAGTGTGATGTGTGCGTCCTGAGGTAGTTGCGGCTCTCTTTGTTGGCCTCCTCAAAACACTTGATAGTCTCAAGGATCTCTTCCATGCTAGCGTTCCCGCACAACATCATACGCATCAACGTGTGCCTCAGAAGTGATTTTGCCGCTCCGACATTGGCAGAGCCAGATCCAGAGTTGTTGTTGCTTTGATCTTCCTGAGATTCAACCTCTTTGGGGAGAGCCTCCTAAGTTTCGACCTCCTTGGGGAGATCTGCTTCAGGTTTAACCTCCTTGGGGAGATCCTCTTCAGATCTGATCTTCCACACTATCTCCGCTTCAGGTGTGAGCTATGTGGGATTAGGTTTTTCTGAGACCCGAAACTCTGCTGCTTACGCAGACAAAGTGGATCCAGAAACTTCTTCCGCCTCTATCGTCACCGCTGGGGTGGGTTGGGCGGGTTCTGCAAAACCGAGGTAAACATCGATCTCGCCGAAAGACATGATGGTGTAGGTGGTGATAGGTTCCCTAGCTAGAATACAGGTCTCATCGAGAAGGACAGGAGGGGCGTTGCTGGCGTAGAGGACCCGACCGACGGTGATTGTCTTGCTGATTCCGATTCGCGCAGATTCCACCCAAAACAAAGATCCGAAACTCACCTGCCCTACGGTAGGGGACAACTGTCGTTGGATTGAACACATGTACACCGAGAGGGGGTCCTCGAGGCGTGTAGTGAAAGGGGTCCTCGAGGCGTGTGGTGAGAGGGGGTCCTCAAGATGGTATTCCAGGATGGTGAGCACAAGCTTTACCCAGGTTCGAATCCGCTAGCTTTGGATGGATCCTACTCCTACTAGCAATCCAGTAATATGGCAGAGCCGGAAGTCCAGATTACAATAGAGGTTCGCCTGTGTGAGTTGAGATTGTAGATTGTGGGTGCCCTAAAGGCTGGTCCCTCGGATGGCTTATATAGATATCCGGCCTAGGGTTCCCGGAGAGACCTGTCCGGCTATGATACAGAGTCGGTTATGGAGCACACCTTGGACTACAAGTAACTAAACAGGCCTAAGTCGGTAAGTCTTCTAGGCCTTCCGATAGCCGGATGGATCTCCCTCTTCTCTCCCTGACTGGGCCACCCGTGAAGTAAAGCTCTAACCCGAAGTGGGCCACCCTGGTCAGCGAGTCACAGTGGGTATACCCAAAAAGTATATCCCCAACAACGACCTCTCGCCGGTGGGAGGGTTTTTTGTTTTTGTTTAGCCTTTTTAGTGTCTTCTTTGGGATTTTGAGGCGGCGGTTGCGCCCTGAAGTCAGAATAAGGTCCTCCCCACCCCAATCCTCGCACCGATGGTGTGTCTAGTGTCGGCAGAGGGCGCGTAGAGTCGTGTGTCCAGTCGATCTCTTGGTATCCTATAGTTTTCTGTATTCGTCGGTGTGGTTTGAGGTCAGTCTCTTCTGATCTACTGTTATCATCTTTGGCGATGGTTGCTGCTCTTGTGCGTTGGTTCTATAGGGCCTTAGCACAACGACTTCCTTTCTGTCTACTACAACAAGCTCTACTATGACAAGTTTTGCCTGACTTCGGTGGTGGAGGGGCGAGGACGGCGGCACGCCTTCAACTTGTGCTAGTGTCTGTAGTCGTTGTTATGTGGTCCAATGACCTATTTGTAATTTCTATTACTTTTAATGCTCTTTGTACTGTTGTTGATGATCATTAATAGATCGATGGAATTTCGCAAAAATACTCAATAAGTTTGACTTAAGAAAAACATAGATATTCAACTATCTTAGAATAGAGGGAGTACTACTTTATATTTACCTAGCTACTCGTCATATATGTTAGTATGTATTCTATATTCGGTTATTATATCAAAAGAAAGTTCCCTGATTTTTTCACCCATACGGCGGCCCAAGAGTTAGATTTGTCCTTATAAGAACAGAGGAGCTGATTGCATACAGGGAATCTTTTCAAGATCTGAATTTTTTTTTTAAAATATCTCTTGAACCATCAATTCGATTGATGATCTATCTTTACAGTTAGGTTCATCTTGACGAGTACTTCATAACAATATCTCATCTTGATATATTTTGACGATATTTTTTTCCGTCGCCATTTACCGGATTACTATATTATAGCTACCAGATTGATAGTTGACCGTTACCAGTAAAAGAATAAATAGTCATCAGATAATTTTTACATGTTTCTAGTGATAACAATGATTTATATGTACAAAATATAGGTACTTGATCCATTCTAAACAGGTAAAATGCTATATTACCATCATATAAGACTTATATTTTTGAAAAACAAAGTTCAAAAACCTCTGACAACCATTTGATTTTAATCTATTAACCAGTCTGGCTTTACCTGGTAACCAAGGGTCAGTAATCTGGTAACTAGGGTCATAAAAAAGTTGTCAAAATATATCAACATGAGATCTAGTTTCGAAGATCTCTACGTGAAAAAGATAACCATGAAAACAGATCTTAATTTCAAATTATAGTTCAAGAGATAAACATTTTAAAGTTTCAAACTCAAAAGGAATCCTAGGTGGCTGCATGCATGCGTGACCGAGTTACCATATTAATCCGTGCCCACGGAAAGCTAATCTAGGACACGTGCCCTGCATAGCATAGTCCTTCTATACTTGACATCGATATCTAAACTTATGCAAGCTATATTTTTACAATCTATTTGCCCATGGTCGTATCTAAAATTCCAGCCGGTGGATGGGCTCATAACCCACTGGCTAGGGTGTGGCGGTGTCTCTTGTGTGACTTGAGTCCAAATCCTATGGACAAAATAAAATCGCACTAGTTTATGTTACGGATTTACCTGTGTTTGACGTTTTATAACTTACAATAATTAAAAGAGTCACGGGGAATATGTTGTTCCTCCCACTTTTTTTTGCTTCACACTTTTCTTAATTTAGCAGTGTGTTAGTTTTTTCTTTTTTTCAAGTAAAAATAAAATTTGTCATTTCGTAGCTTGGAGAGGGAGTCATGCAATATACTGTGTTTGACAATAGTGTCAGACATGACCTCTGGGGATGCTGGTTCATAGTGTCTGCCATTTCGGAGGGCCTCTCCACACCAGCGACACCGCAAAATGGACCTTCAAACGTTATTCATAAATTGAAAATTACAAATAATTCAAATTCGTGGCCACCTAGGCCAGCGATTCTGAAACCATACAAGTTCGGTGATCATACAAATATGATGGTGAGGTCCACCTCAAACTCCCTATGGTGGTGCTTCCGGGGGTCGTTCGAGCGCCCCCGCTTCGTGCGCGCTAGCTCTTTTGCCAGTTTAGGCTGTGACATACAATGCCGCTCCAGCAACAACCGCTTCCACTTCTTTCTTAACCGAAGTCATCGAGGGTCGTTGGTTCTAGTTAACCATCATGACTTAGTCAGTTCAACCCCCCCCCCCCTACAAAATATCTTCCACTACAAAAATGTCCCCTATGCGCGGCACATTTTTTAACAGCACAAGCGAAGAGTACCTGCAAAAGTGTTTTACCTCATTGATGAGCATTCACATCAACTTTTTATGTAGATGCCATGTATACACGATACTAACACGTATTAGTGATGTGTTACATGGCTAGAAAGGATGGCGCATTTTAATGCCGCAATTGATGATTGGACATGTATACTAGTGTGTTGTGTATTGTACATGACATTTACAGCGCGTCCTACGTTGCAAACTAACCAACCATCCCTCATACTGGTCACGCTTATCAACCTGACTTGCACTATCACACGGAGCTCGGACGCTAGCACTTATAAGACACTGAGGCACAGCCTTAGTCGTCGCGCTCGTGCTGGCACGACAAAAAACACTGTCACGGATAACTGCGACGGGATTCATGAACGATGGCGGATTTTTTGGCGCGGAACAACGTGATCCACTGAGCTAGCGCTTCCGTGGTAGAAAGGCACTATGTACATGATGTGGTAGTTGTGAGACGACGGCATGAAGATACTGTCTGGTTCAAAACTCTAAAATAGGGTCCTATGACACTATTTTTAACTAACAATTATAATGTATATGCTAAAGTATCTTACGTAGTAATTGGATATGAAGAAGAATACCTATTAAACTCATGCTTGCATCATGTTTATTTGAATAACATCATTCTTTGAGTGTTCTTCGAAATGAAATCTTTAATAATATCTGCATAATCAATTTTCTTCAGCACTTCACTCTCAAGTGCTATTGTGGCCAAATCATTGAGTCTTTGTTGTGTCATCTTAGTACACATATAGGACTTTAGTAGCTTCGATTTAGAAAAGATTCGTTCTGCTGATGCAACCGTCACAGGAATAGTCAACAAAATTCTATATACAAATACTTGCATTGGGAAAACAATCATGCCGCTTCAAAAAATTCAGAACTTCAACAGTTCCCATATTATCTTTTGGAATGAAATTTTTAAGAAGCTTTATCTCAACATACAATTCATTGGCATCAATATCAGATTTTCTTTCTTCATCGGCATCAATGTCAGGTTTTCTCTCCTTTAGGGCAGCCTCAAGATTATCACAAGAAGTTTTCAAGCTATCATTATCCAATGACCGCAATTTCTCAGAGGTAAATAAGAAAGCAAAAAAATTCTGGTAACCATTATATTGTTCAAATCTGCTTTTGAGTGAGGAAACTGCTTGATCAACAAGAGGTAGAAAATAGTTGATTCGAAATGATTCCCCTGTAGACTGTGTGGCAACAGTTGTGTCATCCAGGTTCTCATCAAACTGTTTGTTTCTTTTAATTACTCGCTTTTCAGAAAATTTTGCACCAATATCCAACCCAAGTGAAATTCCCTTAGCTAACTCCAATGCTTGTAAGAAACCAGTATCTTTGTACTCCTCGAAGAAATAAATAAGCTCTTGCACTTTCTCAATAGCAACATCAATAAGCATATCCTTTGTTTGCAAGTTTTTGCTTACTAAATTAACCATAAACAATACCTCATACCAAATGACGATTTCCACAATAAATTCATAGTCTCTAAGTTTATTTTTTTGCCAAACCTAATGTCTGACTGCTTGTCATTAGATCATTATCAGTTTCGGCTACCTGAAATAAAGAAAGGAATTGAATGTTATAGTTGGATGTAGACAAAGATCAAATAAATTACATATCTATCAATAAAAAATAATTGTACCTGAAGTAGAGCCTCTCGAATGTCTACACATTGGAATCTGATAGTTTTAACACTTTCAATATGACTCTCCCAACGTGTAGCTGACATAGACTTGAGAGTCCATCCTGATATGTTATCTTTCAGAATATGCCATTTTTAGTAGAATTAGCAAAAGTTATATAGATGTGTTGGATGATTCCAAAAAAATCCTTAGCTCTACCACGAGTCTTGGCTATATCACAAAGTGTTAAATTAAGGCTATGGCAACCGCGAGCAGAATATAAAGCTCTAGGATTCACAAATAAAAGCCTCTTTTGTACCCCTCGATGCTTCCTTTCATGTTTGACCCATTGTCATAACCTTGTCCTCACACATCATTTATATCCAGATCAAGACGCTTTAGTTCATTCTCTAGCACATCAAAAAGTCCATGCCCACTTGTATCATTTACATCTAGAAATCCTAGAAAGAATTCTTCTATGCAAACATGACTCGAAGATAAATTCACATATCTTATAATTATAGACATTTGCTCTTGGTGACTTGCATCAGGGGTACAATCAAGTATGACAGAGAAATACTTTGCACGCATTATTTTCTTGATGATTTCAGACCTGATAGAAAAAGCGAGCAAGTGTAGCAATTCGTTCTGAATCTTATAATCAAGATAGTGAGCATGTGTTTCTTCATTTGTAATACGTCGAACATGCGCCTAAATAACAGGGTCAAATTCAGCCAACATCTCTATCAATCCCAAGAAATTACCATTGCTATCTTCATATAGTTTGATGTTACTACCACGAAAAGCTAGATTATGCTTGGCAAGGAATTTCACAATGCAAACAATTCTGAACAAAACCTTTCTCTAGTGGTCCTTTTCTTTCTCAAGTTAACGTTGAGTAGCTTTATCAATAGTCTGAGGTTTTTCCAATCTGCTTCGCAACTCATACCAATTAGTCATATTCAAAACATGATCTGCACTGGTCTCATACTCTTTTAATCTATTGATAATATGTCCAATCATTACATCCTTCATTTGCCAACTGACCTTTTCGCTGACCTTTTGTAAATAATTTACAACCAAAGCAAAAGGCTCTATCAAGCTCCTTGGAGTAGACAAGCCAATCCCTATCATAATGCTCACCATTTGATAGAAATCTAGAATATGATTGCATAGAAAACCTTCTAGAATATCTATCTTTAGGACCTTTTTTAATTGATAAGTCTCTTCTTGGACCCTTTTGTGCTAAAATATCAATCTGTTTCTGATTTACATAATCCTAGTATCTTTGATCAAATATATCAGGTTGAACATTATTTTCCTCTACATCAACATTATTTTCCTCTACTTCGACAATATCTTCCTCTACTTCGATAGTATTTTCGGTCTCAGCCTGACCATCTCTAGGACCAACATAAGGAATAATAGAAAGTGCAAGACTAGAAGGATCAACTGACTGGTTACTGAAGACATACGACACTTGTGATTTATTTTTAATAAACCGGTCCATTGCCCCCTTTTAAGATTGAATTAATTCTTCTTCCTTCTCCTTTCTTTTACGCTTTTGAAATCCGGATTGATGCTTTCCCATAAACTCCTACAAAATAAATAAACAATAGTACAACATAATTAAACAAATTTAAAAACTAGAACAGTACAAAATAATTAGACATAGGGTAGTACGGCAAAGACCTGAAAAGAAAACACCTAAGATCTTGTTTTAATCTGAAGGGATGAACACACCTAGCCCAGCTGATTAATAGATTCAATCCACAAATTCAGGCAACGGATGAAAATTTGAATTGCAGAAACTAATGAAGATCGACAGAAACAGGCCACGTCGAGTCTGGCGCCGGCATCCGTCACTCTCACCTCGCGATCCCGATTCCCAAAATCCAAAGTCGCTTCGGCGTCTAATATGTTGCAAACGTATCTATAATTTTTGATGTTCCGTGCTTGTTTTATATCTACTTTCTTATGTTTTGTCCTCACTTTGGAGTATTTCTATACATTTTCTGGAACTAACCTATTAACAAGATGCCACAGTGCCAGTTGCATGTTTTTTTTGCTATTTTTTGTTTCAAAAAAGCTGGAAAAGAAATATTCACGGAATTGGACTGGACAAAAGCCAAATTCGATATTTTACCGGAAGACTCATGGAGCCAGAAGACGAGACGGAGAGGGGCCAAGGGCTGGCCACACCACCTGGTGGCGCGGGCCAGGCCAGGCCACGCCAGGGGGTGGTGTGGGCCCCTCCGGCCTCTACCGACCTTGCCCCTTCGCCTATATATGCCTCCCGGAACGAAAATCCTAAACAAGATCAGAATTCCACGAAAAGTTCTGCAGCGCCACCGCCACCGAAGAGGAGATTTAGGGGACAGAAGTCTCTGTTCCGGCACCCTGCCGGGACAGGGAAATGACCCCGGAGCCATCTCCATCGACTCTACCACCATCTCCATCGTCGTTGCTGACTCCCATGATGAGGAGGGAGTAGTTCTCTCTCGATGCTAAGGGATCTACCGGTAGCTATGTGTTCATCTCTCTTTCTATGCATGATCTTATTGAGATCATGAGCTTTGTAATCTATAGATCTATTCTGCTACTCAAGTGCTTTAATGAATCTTTGCTTATTCCCCATCTAGTGTGCACACCGTGTGGCACTTTGGCTAAGGTTACATAAATACTTATCATGAGTATAATTTGAGTTGGATGTCTCTATGAGATTGTGGTGTTTGTTGGAACCATCTAGCGCTCAAGGTGACAGTGAGGGGTTATCTAGATGGGGAGTACAAACTTTAAGGTGTGTTGTTATAGCCCTACATCGTCCAACCGGAGAGTAGTTTAAGGTAGCATCATAAAGAGAAGATATTTATATGACAGTGTTCACTAGTTAAAGTATGATCCCTAGGCCTTGTTTCTAAGCATTGACAATATCTATATGAATATGTAAAAATATTTCAGTTTAGATGCAGTGATCTTGGACTAGTACTAAAAGAATGCTATATAGGCATTTCTAGTCACTTTAATTTTATTAAATAGTAATTTTAAACTTTATAAAATATGACCACCACTTTAAATCACATTCCCAAGTGTTAGAGTATGTGGTGATGACATGTGTCAACATGATCCCATATTTTAATTGGAGAATATTAAATCTTAATTATTTTCAATGAGTAGAAAATACTTTTCTAAAATAAGAAAGATAAGACCAAGTCTTTATTTCATGTAATGATTGTGATGATGCTAGATCATCAAGTGTGAACCTTAGTGTGCTAAATAGATGTAGTTAAGTATTGTTTGGTGATTGTGTACCTCGTATTCATTTATAGACGCTAGTACCGACCTGGGATACGAGGAGGAGGAGTACTATGAAGAAGAAGAAGAGAACTTCAACCACTACACTAATCAAGGCACGCCTAACAGTACAGGTAACTATGCAAGCCACCCTTGGAAGATAACCTATGCAAGATGCATTAGGCATACTTGGTTATGCAATTTTGATTATACCAATCCCAAGTTTTACTTGCAAGCTTTATTCTTTTACTTTTACCAAAGTTTTTTACCTTTAGTTAGTGATTTGTGAGTATTGGAAAATAGGATAGATACCATAAAGAGTATAAAACAAGGCCTAAGTACTTATACTTGAATGTCATTAAAACAAGATTCGATAGTTACACTTGATTAGCACCCCTCATTCGTGAATACCCTCAACCTTAGTGGCTAGTGCTAAGCATAAAAGGTGATCACATTAGATGGGAATACTTGGTGAAAATGGTTATGAAAACCCGTGAATGATGGTTCATTCTATTTAAATGTTTTGACATGTGTTGAGAAACACAATGGTTGGTGATGAAAATGTTGAGGCATGAGCCTTGGCCCTTTGACAAAAACTGATGGTTGGGTTCGGATGCGATACCATTCCAATTTTACCGTACAACCACAATACCTGAATTGGGTAGGGCTTAACTGGAAGCTTATATGCCTTAGTATGGGTTCCCTCGTGGAAAGAGGTTGAGCTGAGGCTACCTCCTGTGAATGTCCACCTATGAAGTGCCCAGGATGGCAGATGGCCATGGCTGGGAGGCCAAGCTCATAGGGGAGGTGCCTATACTAGGGTGTGTAATTGAAACGTTATGATTGATTATCCGCATACTAAGTATGATGATTTAGGGTTATCTCTAATGGATGTATCAAATTTTGTGGTGAAAGTGTACCACCTCTGCAGAGTGTCAAACTATTCGAATAGCCGCGTCCGCGGTCATGGACAGTTGGAGTGGCCATACTGTTCTGTTGTCAGATGTTTTCCCAAAAATGACTTGTGAATTGAACTAGGACTTTGACTTGACCACAATAGGATTGTGGATAAGAAAACTAGATTCCCATTTAAGTGATGTAGAACATTAAATTAGTTTTCTTTACTTCTAAACTCAGTATGAAATAAACCTGGCTTTTTGCAAATAAACCTAGAGCTTAAGATTTCCTACTAGAACTACCTTACTTGTTAGTTACAGTTTGCGAGTACTTAAAGAGTACTCATGGCTTTGTCCCTAGCTATTCCCGTGGCCAGACTATGAGGAGGACTACCAGGAAGATGGACAGCAGGAGGTCTATGACAACTAGGATCATCTCCCATCGCCAGCATTGCCTGTGACCCTGAAGATGGAGCCCCTACTACGTTTATTTTCTGTTGCTTTGATTGTATTAAGACTGGATCATCTCCCATCGCCAGCATTGCCTGTGACCCTGAAGATGGAGCCCCTACTACGTTTATTTTCTGCTGCTTTGATTGTAATGGATGATGTACTGTGGTACCAATTCTGTTATGTCTCGCCAAAATGGTAATCATGGGATTGCGGTGTATGGCATAACAGGCATCTGGGATTAAAAATTTGGGTGTTGACAAGTTGGTATCAGAGCCATCCTGACCATAGGAGACCCTAGTTAGAATGGACGCCTGAACCAAAAACTTAGTTTCCAAACAAAAGAAGTGAGTATTTATGAAAACCTATTCCCACTCTTATCCTTGAGATTCTTTCAAAAAAAATCATGTTCCTCAAAAATTCTTGCAAACCTACATAAAAATTTGACACACTTGATCACCTCACTAACTTGCTCACCCTAAATTCTTATAGATGGAGGTCAAGTATTGCAAGTTCTACCAGCTAGGCAACGGAGGCCACCTGATCTTTGAGAGGGATCTAGATGCACTGTCAGAGTATCTGGAGCGCCCGCACCCGGAGTTTTTCGGGGAACAACTCAACAATCATGTAGGAGGAGATCTACAATGGTGATAGTTGCAGATATCAGAGGAAAGATGGAAGCACCCACTTTGGAGAAGATCTAGCTCAGCTTGAGGGAGAAGAACTGGCTAGATGGATTAGCCAGGGCTATGCATGAAGCTCTTGCCCGTCTGTGTGGACAAAACATCAACTAGACCCAAGGAACTCGCTTTGCTCACTACGCAAGGCGTGATTCTATGGGAATGCCCTTGGAGATGCCAGGAAAACCGGAGCTGAAGCACCAGGTGGATAATCTCGACTTCATGTTGTATGATAGACAAAAGGAGTTGGACAATGCCCGTGCCTACGCCAACCACAACCATGCCATTGTAGTCAAGAAGGACCAGACCCTCGCCATCCTCGCCAAAGAGCGTCAATCACTTCGTCGTCAGCGTGACAAGAAGGATTGCATCATCGATCGTCTTCGCAAGAAGGTGGCCACTCTCGAGAAGACCATCCGTGAACAGGAGATCCAGCTTGAAGCGAAGGAGGAGGAAGGTGAAGATATCCGTGGAGATCTCTACTCTTACCTCAGTGATGATGACGACTACCTGGAGGAAGATGCCATGGAGTTCCACACTAATGATGATGATTCTGCCTTCATTGATGATGATTAGATGCACTTGAGCACTACCGTAGGACTGAGTTGTACCGGTCCCACTGTATCTTAGTTTCACAGAATGGTGCTTAAAACCATCTGTTTTCTGTTTATGTTGTGGTGTGTGTCTGTATTGTGTGCTTGAATAAATAAATGAATGAATGAGAGGAAGTTGCTAGTTTGCAAAACTTGAGTCAAACTCAAAGTTTAAAACTTTTGAAACAAAACCATGAACCTTAGAAATTTCCCCCTTGTCTTATTATCTATCTCAATCTTCAGATGACTCGCGGTAATCCCGGAGGGAGAAGTTCATCTCAGGACCCAATGTTGCAGATTCTGCAAATGTTAGTTTCTGACCGTGAAGCTAGTAGAGCCGAACGCCAAGCCAACTTAGCCACTCTTCAACAGATAGCTCAGATGGCCCACGATAATCAAGGTCACGGAAACCAGGATAACCATGGATCCAAGCTCAAGAACTTTCAAAACACCAACCCACCTATATTTAGTAAGTCTGAGGATCCCTTAGATGCTGATGACTGGCTGCAAACCATGGAGAACAATTTGGAGGTCGCAGGAGTTGAGGCCAATGAAAAAGTATTATTTACCACCCATTATCTGGCAGGTGATGCAAGAGCCTGGTGGAATAGCACCCGTACCATGAACAAAGGGCAAATGATGACTTGGAAGGCCTTCAAGATCAAGTTCAGCCGTACACATGTGCCCCAAGGTTTGGTCACTAGGATGAGGGATTAGTTCAGGGAATTGATGCAAGGGAGAATGACTGTGATGGAATACTTTGACAAATTCTTATCTTTAGCTAGGTATACCCCTGATGATATTAGCACCGAACCAAAGAAGAAGGAAAGGTTCCTGAATGGGTTACATGATGAGATGCAGACAATGTTAGTCAACATCTGTTTTGCGGATCTAGAAGAACTAGTGGACTCTGCTATTCAGATGGAAGGAAAGATAAACCAAGCCAATGCCAACCGTAAGTGTCGCATGATACACCTGCCTGGATCCCACCATACCCAGAAGTATCGCCCCAACCCGTCTACATGATATGCCCCAAGAAACAATAGACCCCCTATGTCCCGTCCAAACTACCCCAATCCTAGCGGGTGAAATTTGAAGTCTAGAGGAAACCACAACAACAACCCCGGCAACTCCAATAACTTCAACTGTGCACCGCCCAAGTCCAACAACAACAACAACAATACTACCCCAAGGACTGGAAGCAATGTTGTGCCTATCGCAGGAAAAGACAAGTCCCTGATTACTTGCTTTGAATAGCGTTTGTCGTACTTGTCCATGGATCGGGCATGTGATCCTGGAATGAATTTATATTATTTAAAACCATGGCAAAACCTATATAGCGTATGTGTACATGTTATTGACGATCGAATCAATACTCACCACTTTACCTCGAATACAAACGGATACAAATGAAGATCTGTCAAAGTGCTTATGCATACTAGACATTCCTAACCTATAGAGTCCAATTTCCTTGGCATCTTCGGATCGAAATTACTAACATATAGATCTCATTTCAGATCAACGGGATTTAATATGTTAGGAAAAACTGCGCACAAGAACAAGGTACTAGGGAGGACCGTTCGATCAGGCGGTCGAGGTCGTCGGAGAGGTCCGCGCAGCCACGGTCGAGGGTGCCAGAAAGGTGTGGAGGGGAGGTTACACTACAAGAAATCTACTCACTAGTGACCTTTTTTTTAATGACCATGCATTTTTGGTCATGGATCTATGACCATTCTGAACCACTTGGTCGTAGGAAATTTAGGAGGGTCCAAACCTTAAAAAATAACGACCAATTTAGTCAAGAAGACCATGCTGTCCTAACACGAAAAGGTTATAGGGTTTGAGACCTTTTATTTGGTAGACTAAAACCAATTTAAATGGTCGTTATGGTTAAATTTTGAGGCAAAAAAATTACAACTAAGCAATATCACCTTCATGTCATGTCCATGTGCCATTTTTTCTTACGTGGCACCCAGGATGTGGAAAATTCACGTGAGGGATCGAACTCATAACCTCACTGACCACGCCACGGGATACTAACCACTGTGCCACTGAAGTCTTTGTTGTAAGATAAGGAGCTCGTTCTTTTTTAACCATCACCACACGCGCACGAATATATTGCAAAAATAAGAACAAAAGAGCACTCGAACCCGTGACCTAACCAACTCCGAAAGGGTTACTTACCACTACGCCAATTAACTTGTTCATGCAAGATGAGGAGCTCGACCTCATTTAACCAGCACCGGGTACATAAAGGCACAAATATATGACAAAAAGAAGAGCTCCGAAGTTTGAACATGCGACCTCCTCCTCTGAACAGACCATCTAACCAACAGCCCACCATATACTTTGTGTAAAAGTAAGCCGCAGAGACTATTACCACGTCTAAAAACCGGGTTGGGCCTAGACGGTAGAAATCCAAAATATTTTTTTCCTTGTGATTTTAGCCAGTGGCTGGGCCACCGGCCCATAGACTTTAGAAGGTCAGTTTTGGGTGGCAATTGTGGGCTTCTTATAACTTTTGAGCACACATAATTAGAGGGGCTTCAATTTTTTTAGAAACTCTAAATATAAATTCAACTTCAATTTTGCATGTGACCTCGGATTAAGATGATATAAATATCATTTTGGTTCATCTCAAAGATATGTATAGCCTTCATATTGGCGAGTTTCTTATTTTATATTATCCCAAGTGTATGGTCTATCTTTTTTGTTCTTGTGCTCTCAAAATGCAATCAAAACGGTGGACATGAATGTTCTTAGCTAGGGGTTGGGTCATGCAAAAGTTCAAGTGGATCTCTGATAAAACAGTATATTGTGAGGCTAAAAAAGATTTTTTCAAAAAATCATGACCATTAGATAATGTATCTGTGGTTCAAATCAGACCCGCTTCCTACCGAATCGGCCATTTAAGGTGGTTTAGTATTTTTTTAAATAGGTTGGCACCATTTTGAAACTGTCACTTGGTAGTTGCTTAACAAAACTCCCCGTTTTTGCCACTCGAAAAATAGAACATGGCTTTTCTGTGCGACGAAAAGGAAAATTTCCTCCTACAACATTGTTCGCCATCCCAAGGTACATGTGTGTGTACAATATGAACAAATTATAACAAACTATACTTCAATTCAGGACATAACATTGGTCGTTTGACCTGAAAGCCATGAAACCTTGAACATGATAGGTCATTTTTGAGAAGGTTTTTTTTTGAGATATCTACAATATAGCAAGTTTGGTATTTTTCCTTACAACTATGTCACATAATATGACACCACGTGAAGGATTCACCTTGTTTGGACCGTTTTTGAATTTCGTATACCCGTTTCAAACTATAGTCAAAACGGTGGACACGAAGGTTCTTAGCTAGGGGTTGGGTCATACAAAACTTTCAGTGGATCTCTGATAAAACAGCATATTGTGAGTCTAAAAATAATTTTTTTAAAATCATGGCCATTAGATAATGTACATGTCGTTCAAATCGGACCCGCTTCCTACCAAATTGGCCGGAATTTGTCTTTTTCGCAAGGGGTGGACGGAAAGGTTTGAGACACCCCGGTTGGGACATTGGCCATTTAAGGTGGTTTAGTATTTTTTAAAATAGGGTGGCACAATTTTGAAACTGTCACCTGGTGGTTGCTTAACAAATTTGCCACTCAGAAAATAGAAAATGACTTTTCTGTGCGGCGAAAAGGAAAACTTTCTCCTACAACATTATTCGCCATCCCAAGATACATGTGTGTGCACAATATGGGCACATTATCACAAACTATATCGCGATTATGGTCGTATCATTGGTCATTTGGCCTGAAAGCCATGAAACCTCGAACATGATAGGTCATTTCTGTGAAGCTTTTTTCGAGAAACTTGCAATATACCAAGTTTGGTATTTTTACTTAAAACTATGTCACATAATACGACACCACCCGAAGGGTTTACCTTGTTTGGACCGTTTTTGAATTTCTTATGCCCGTTTCAAAATTTCTCGTTTCAAACTATGTCCAAAACGGCGGGCATGAAGATAAGGGATGAGCCTTGCTAAACTTGCATTGGATCTCTGAAGAAACATTATATTGTGAATCTAAAAATATTTTTTTCAAAAAATCATGAGTGTTAGATCATGTACATGTAGTTCAAACCGGACCCACTTCCTACCGATTCGGCAGACATTTGTCTTTTTCACCAGGGGTGGATGAATTTTTTTTTGAACCCCCGGTTGGACATTGTTCATATAAGGTTGGTCTAGTATTTTTGAAAAATGGGGTGGTACTATTTTGTATTCACCGTTTGGTGTTGCTTCACAAAACGCCCCGATTTTGGCACTAGCAAAATAGAAAATGGCTTTTCCATGCAACGAAAAGGAAAATTTCCTCCTGCAACATTGTTCGCTATCCCGTGATATACATGGGTGCACAATATGGGCATGTTATCACAAACTATGACACAATTCGGGTCATATCATTGGTCGTTTGGCCTGAAAGCCATGAGACCTCGAACATGATAGGTCATTTCTGTGAATTTTTTTCGAGAAACTCGCAATATACCAAGTTTGCTATTTTTCCTTAAAAAATTATGTCACATAATACGACACCACGTGAAGGGCTTACCTTGTTTGGACCGTTTTTGGATTTCTTATGCCCGTTTCAAACTATGGTCAAAACGTCGGACATAAAGGTTCTTAGCTAGGGGATGAGCCTCGCTAAACTTGCATTGGATCTCTGATAAAATAGCATATTGTGAGTCTAAAAATGATTTTTACAAAAAATTATGAGCATTAGACAATGTACTTGTAGCTCAAACCGGATCCACTACATTCCGATTCGGCAGGAATTTGTGTTTTTTGTCAGGGGTGGAAGAAAAGGTTTTAGATACCCCAGTTGGGACATTGGCCATGTAACATGGTTTAGTATTTTTTTTAAATATGGTAGCAGTATTTCAAAGCTTTCGTTCGATGGTTTCTTCACAAAATACCTCTTTTTTGACAATTGGATTTCTGGCCAACCAATGAGAGTGCAGGAACCACGATGCCACAGATCAACCTCCCAAGCTCGATCTTAGCCGTCCATACGGTCACAATCCAACGCCCAAAAGCACCCGTCCACCGCCGCCACGAGGCCCACGACGCCACCCATCCAGATGACGATGGAGAGGAATCCCCTTCCCAGCCCCTCAAACCCTAATCCCGCTCAGAAGTCAGACCCGCCGCCATCGACAACCGCCGAGCTCGCTCCCCTTCAGCCCCCGTCTCCCACCACGACACCCACCAGATCTGCTTCTCCCTCCCCACAATATCCGCTGGCAGCCCCGTAACGGATGACCGCGAGCGGCGCCTCCGCACGGACAACCGCGAGCGGCATCGACAGCTCCTTCGCACGGATGACTGCGAGCGGCGCCGGCCGGGGTATCTCTCTGCAGTCACCACCAGGTGCGGCTGGACCAGGTCAGAATCTCCTGGTTGCGCCTCGCCCCCTTTGTCGACACCCCGCCGCACCGGCGTGATTCCCGGTTGTCCGATGTGGAGTCAGTCCCTAGAGGGGTCTCTGCGCTGGAGACCCTGTGGCGGGTGCTCTCCTACGAGGTGCTCTCGTCCTCCTCCGATCCTGGTGGTCGCCCAGCGTGAGGTCCAGATCCGGAGCCGATACACCATCACCTTGTGAGTCCCTTCCTCTCCCATCTCCCCAAAATCCCCTTCCTCCGTGTGTGTGCCCTGCTGATAACTTTGTCGTCTGGTATCCCTAGCAAACCCTAGAAAGGTGCGCTCCCATGGGCAAAACCCTAGCAGGACGGGTGACCTTTGCATCACCGATGCCTACTACCGCATGTTGGAGGTCGCGCCCGAAGGCGGGGGCTGGCCACGCCGCTCGTGACCGAGGCCTAGGGCATGGGCTTCATTTTCACCAACAACCAACCACAACGTCTAATTAATCGACAAAGAATGTTCGTCATGAAAAAATTCCAATGCCCTTCCCCTCTCTTCTGGTAAATCTCGTTCACATATTTGTACTATATCCGTTGCCTCACATGTTAGCAAATTTGTGTACACTTTACTGCTTTGCTGTACTGGTCATAGTCTTAACTAAGGAACCGTAATCATTTTGCATTTTCGAGTATAGCTATTTTAATTGCTCAATTTTTGTTTCTGAAATAAAATGAATTGGCTTCTGTTAATGAATTGCTCAAATTACCAGGACCGAACGTCCAAGGAGATGGGGCTGAAACCAGAGAGGAACAGAGATGAGTTCTGTCAGCTGATTGACGAGCCGGCTATTGCAAAATTGGCTCCTTGCGAGAAGTTTCTTCCTATTGAGTTCAGGTACGCACTTAGGTAAGGTACTCCCAGGCTTTTAGCTGCAGCATCAAGGGAAAAAGAAGAGTATATTACACAGTAGCACACCGCAATGTGACAAGCTATAGTGATGAACTTCAATTTATAGTGGATCTAAAATGTGGTCTATTTTTACTATTTTGCTCTCGATGAATTTACTCTTAACACAAATGGAACATGCTGTTTAACCCTCTTGACGACAACATTCCTATTTAGGCTTTTAGGATTTTACTCTCGATGAATGTACTCTAAAACGTGATTATGGATTAGTTGCAGACTTTGAGGATTTCAATGCAGCATTCCTATTTATGCTTCTAATTCTGACAGCCTTTGAGTTGTGTAATGTGTTCTTTGTATGTTTCGAATTTCAACTATTTTGGTAGCATGTGGATGTGCGTAGTAAGTGGTTGGAAGCACTCTCACAGCATATTTTTTAGGAGATATTGCTATTTGCACTTTTAGTTCATATTACATCAGAATATACACACTACATAATTACCATGATGCATGTACAATGTACGGAGGCTGCTGCTGTCGAGATATATAATCAAGTTGGCTTACACATGCTTAGGAAAGTTTAGATTGTGTACGAGCAATAGGATAGTGGAATGTTTAGGTTGTGTTTCGATCTGTAGTTTCTTGTGCCGTTGGGGCTGAATCTTTCTTGCTCTATTGTCTTGTAGGTGATGAAAGAGCCGAGCTATTCAACCGTTGGCAGTCAGTGGAGCAGATTCATGTGATTGTCGCAAAGGGCAGAAGTGTTGTTGGTACCGAGGCAAATGGGCATGCTTCTTTCTTTTTGTTTCTTGCTGATGTATATCCTGGAAGATTGTAAGTGTGCTATGCTTGACCTGGGCATCTGCCATTGATATGTTGGTCCTGGTTATGTATGGTATGTGCCATTGTGCTACATCGTATAGCTGCAACTAGTATGTTGCACCATTTCCATTTTATTTTATTATGAGCATCTATTTTCTGTAAATCGGCACTGTGTGTACTTTTAGAGCTAATATTTATGAAATAAAATGTGTTCTCTATCATGTGAATGAAATATTAGCAATTTATTGTGAAAATATAGAATATTGAAATCTGACATGTGGGCCTAGAAAAAGACTGAATAGTTGGGCCAAATAGTTTACTTTTTGGGCTCTAAAAGGGCCAAATCGGAACAAATATGCTGAAAATGTGTTGTAGAAAGGTAAGGCCCTAACAATAAATGAATCTTAAAAAGACCAACGTCCTAATAGAAATGGACTGAAAATAGCAAGCATGCCGTGTAAAAGGGCTGGAATTATTGGGTTTGGCCCATATAAAACACCTAACTGGACTGAGCTAAATATGATCGACGACCTTTCGAATTGGTCACAGATTTGCCACGTAGGATCGGCCACGTAGGATTTGATGTAGACATGGCAGATAGTCTGTGACCAATACTTAAAATCTGTGACCAACTGTATTGGTCATAGAAGTCTATGACCAATTCAGAAAAAAGGTCGTGGTGTTTAACTAGTGACGCTCAGCTTTTGACCTTCTGTATTTGGTCACAAAAAGGTCACAAATTAAAAACTATGATCTTTCAGTGACCAATATAAAGGGTCATGTATCACCAGATTTCTTGTAGTGTTAGGTGTAGAGAGAGAAGTACGGCGGCGTGGATACAAAATACTCCCAAGTGTTGTATTATATACTACTGGAGCGACATAGATCTAGGCTTGTCCTATGGGCATGACTTTCCTAAAAGCCTAAAGGGCATAGTGGGCCAATGCGGTGGTCTTCTTCTTGTAAATACAAAACTGCAAGAATCAATCATCGTGCAGATATATATTCTTAACTAATTTCTACATAAGAAATACGTGCTACAAAGTGCATAATTAAACATGACTACTTGAGTTTGTAAAAAAAATACTTACTAAACAGGTTAGAAAAAGCTAAACTTCATTCCTTGGGAACGTGTTTGAATCCAATGTGACAGGGAGGTCATAACCGGCCGCAAGCCAGGAATAACTGTGTTGCACACTGTTTTAGTCACCCTAAGCGATTAACTGATCTCCTTCTTTGCTGTAAATTTTGTGTCCTGCTCGTGCTCTTCTTTCTCCTCGTCCTCCAAAGCGCCAAATGCCGACGATCGATCATTGTTTCCTTCCACGGTTAATCTCTCCAACGTACGCTGCATCACATCCGAGTGCGCAGCTTGATCATACCACATAAGGTTGCAGCACCTCGGTATGTTATAGTTGCACCCAAGGAATCTGCGGTCGTTGTCTTTGTCCACAAATGTGATGTACCTGCGGGAAAGCCTCTCACAGTAGCAAGTGAGGGAGAAGTCATTTGCTATCACACACCATCTAATGTACAATCATAGATCCACTTTGACACTACGTCGCGCCGAGAAAACCCCGACTTGAAGTTCATGAGATCCAAGAACCAAAATGCGAGAAAATACCCAGTATGTTATTGATTGACGGAGAGAATAAACGAATAACTTACCAATCCTCCGCCGATCTCAGCGCTCATCGTCGTCTTCCTATCTCGATCGCTGACTGGGGACCTCGCCTGAATTAACGCCACTGTCACTGCTACTAGGTCGCCAAGGGAGGATTGGGAGATGAATAAACTATGGACTGCGGTTACGCTATTTAGAATGAAATGCTTGGACGTGGTGGCCACACCAGTCAGTGACATGTGGTGGACATGCCAAATCCACGGCAGGGGAAATATCCGCCACCGCTTCATTTGGCCCACGTACCAGGGCACTAAAATGTGTCAGTGCCACGTCAGCCACGACGTATAATTGGCCGCCATGAAAAATGGTGTCGCCAATCCTCATCTGCCGCATAACCAACTATTGCCGGTTCTTTTCATTTGTGCCGCTCCAAAAATCCGCCGGGTATGGGGAGTATTTTTGTAGTGTTGTGTGGCCCACCACCAGTGAGGCTAGCCTTTATATCTCCATGTTTCCGTGAAGATGGTTGAAGTACGATATTAGGGTCGCGAGTCTTCACTTAGCATGCTTCGCCTGTGGTTGAATGGAGCTCCTTATCTTTTATTAGTCTTAAGCTTTTGAACTTTGTTTATAAGGAGCTAGTAATTCTCCTATGCAACTTGTTTTATACTATGTTATGTTCTAGATCATTCGATGTAATAGAATTATAACCTTTGTTTCTTGATATTACATGCTGTGTGCTAGGGAGTCGATTCAAGAATTAGCAATAAATAGCATAGAGACTTGGGCCCCTACTGGATCGGGTCACTTCATTAATGTACCGAGGCTCATCATCTATGGTGCTCGCGCAACAAGAATAAAGGCCCTAGTGGAGATACAACTATGTCAAACTTGGCGTCATACCAAGATCCTGTTCCAAAACTTACTTACAATATTAGGATATAGTACACATTTTCTCAATTTCTTATTTTTGAAAAACATAATGGTTGTATTATTTGAGAAAAGTTTGTTACTTGATAAAGTTTCAACTGGATAGGTATGCGCAAATTTGTTTTAAGATTTTACAGAATCTACAAATGCATTTTTTTTGAGAGCTATCGTGTTATTATCATTTTTCACATGGATATCAAAACCAGATTCGGTCAAGGTTTTCTTTACCGGCAATTTTTATACAAGAGGGAAAAAATAGGGACGTGATTGGTTCACATTGTCATTTCTTGTGCTCTCGAAAACAAAATTCTCTGGGGGCATGTGTTAGATTTGCGACAAGTAAATAACGAAGAACGAAAACAAAAATCACCGCAAGGGGACACAGATTTAACGTGGAAAACCCTCTCCAACAAAGAGAGGAGAAAAACCACGGGCGCCAGCCAGCGAAACTTCACTATAACGGAGAGTGTTTACACAACGCCGGGGATTTTACAGATGCAACTTATCCCAGTCGGCGGTTTACAAGAAGTATATATAGCGGTGGTAACCTAGGTCATCAACGATCCGTACCGCGGGGGGCTGTCGCCCCCCACATCCCCCACAGGCGCCGTCTGAAGTTGGCCTCTACTTTGTGGAATTTGGATCAACATATAACAGCATGGCCACCTGAGAGCATGCCCTCACAATGAAAAACTGAAGTTCTTATTTTATTTGGTCACCTATGTGGTAGTTGGCATGGTTCCGAGAAAAATGTGTGGTGGCTTTGTGCTTGGCATATGAGAAAGATATGCAACCTATCGCGAAAAACAAGAGAATCTATCCCGCCTACTTTGTGCCAATGGTCTTGTCCTAGAGAAATGCTCGATTCGAGAGCATTCCCGTGGAGCCTGCTCCCATCGTGTTTTGATGCGCATGCTTGCAATTCTTTTTAGAGCAGGTACAGTAGTATCTAGTCAGCTGACTATAAGAAAATCCACGTAAACTAAATCCTATGTGGCAAAGACTTAATTGAAGGAAGAGAATGGAACGGGCGCTACAGCTATCGCCCCCGCTGCTTCACGAGAAACAACGAGCTATCGCCTGCATGCAGCCTAGTGCATGTGCTAAAGCCGGCTACAAGCATTAAGTACATGTACGGTTAGTATTGCATGCAAGCAAGGCATGGCTATCCTCTCCTAATAGCCAACTTATTATACAAGTATTTATTAGTGAGGGCTGTAGGTGACATGTCACTAGGTTGCAGCCGGCAGCCGGCTACTCTATTGTTCTTGCTCTTACACGAGTCGATTGGTAACAGGCATCTTACCTACCAGTCTACCACCATGCATTCTACAACACGCCATAAATCCGACCGCCAGTTTGTTGCAACGTCTAATGTCAAATGGCAGAACAAAAGAAACAACTCAGATCGAGTTGAGACGCCCTCAATTGCTACCGCGCCAGACAGATCGTGTTGGCAGCGAGACTGAGAGAGAGAGGAGAGAACGGACCATGGCTACGCTTACGTCAAGAGCACGACGTCATCCGTGTCACCGTGTGGACGTAATTTCTGGTCTGTCCAACCAACGCTTCGCACAGCCTAGTACTGGACCGTACTACTACTAGGTTCCTATGGTTCACTGGACTTGGACGAACGGATTGGACATGAATCTTTATGCCACGTTGACGCGAGACTTTGTGCGTGGATGAATTCCTGCCTACTTCCAGCCAACGCGTGGACCAGTAGTTATGTAGTGTGTCTTTATATGCAACGACTTATATTCAGAAGGAGTACATGCGTTTCAATCTTACGCATGAGGAAAATGGTAATGAGTGTATGCGAATGTTGGTTTCGCAAACTAGAAAACTAGTACAAAACAGACTGTGACATGCAACTTAATTTATCATGATTAATTTGGTTACTTTTCGGTTCGGTACACTACCTATTTTCTGTGGTTACTGTTGAGCTCGACGTCGACGAGCTGCTTTTGCTTTGTGTGGGCTGATGGCGTCGTTGTACCCTAAACATTACAGCCGCAAATAAATTACTCATCTACTCCCTCCGTCCGAAAATGGTTAGAAGCGCAGCAATATCCAGCCTTATACAATATTGTGCATAGGACCAATGTTACCGTGGCACAGGTATTATCTCAAGTATCTTTAAACATTGGTTTTAGGAGGGTACTTAATGACTGCCTGGCTACACCTATGTCAAAAACTTATGATGGTTCAGCTATCGGCGGAACATGATAAGTTTGTATGGAACTTAATTTTTTCTGGGGTGTTCTCAGTAAAATCCATGTATGAAGATCTTATGAATGGTCACACGGTCTTCCTTCGAAAATATTTGTGGAAGTTGAAGATCCCGCTTAAGATTAAAATTTTCATGTGGTTCCTTCAAAACAAAGTGCTCCTTACTAAAGATAATTTGGTTAGAAGGAATTAGGTAGGATGTATCAAGTGTTGTTTTTGTGGGTCGCAGGAAACCATCGAACATTTGTTTATATCGTGCCCTTTTGCTCGGTTGTTATGGGTATTGTCAATTTTTCTTACGATCTACCACCTCCAACTAATATCACAAACATGTTTGGGAATTGGTTGAATGGTGTTGATAAATCTTCTAAGGCTAGAATTCGCATTGGTGTCTCTGCCTTATGTTGGTCTATCTGAAGATGCAGGAATGGCGTTATCTTTAATAAATCAAAATCTTTTAATGTATTGCAGGTTATCCATATGGTGCATATTGGGTGCAGCTTTAGGCGTTCCTCCTACCGCCAGACCAGCGGGATATTATGGCTACTGGGTGCAGCCATTTGCTGATGGTCGCCCACCATATATTCAGTCAGTCGTGCTGGCAGCCGCTTGATCGACTACATGATGCTTAGTTTTCGTTTGCTTCATATTTTTCGTTGGTTGATCCATGTATCAACTTTAAGCGACCCATGATGTGTAATATGTGTTGATGTTGGATCTTGATTTTAATAAAGGCTGTGTGCATCAACCGATGCAGAGGCCGGGGTTTTCTCCCCTTTTCGGAAAAAAAACCCTCCGTCCGACTTCTAACTTTTGTTTTAAGTCAAACTTTTGAACATTTGACCGATTTTATAGACAATTGTAACATATGTACAATCAAAATGGTTTATTTCAAAACGGATCTCATGGTACTAATTAAGTATTATAAATGTTGTTATAGTATTTTTCTATAAAATTGATTAAATTTTATTAAGTTTGACTTGGACGAGGTTAGAAGTACACTTGTTTGAGGAACCGGCGAATGTACTCATGGCCTGGCGCTTCGGAGATGAAAATGGCTTTGTGTAACACAACTCCACGTGCATCACACAACCATGTTAGTGTCAGTGTGTGATAGAGGGTAGCAGTCGGCTCCAGCTCTCACTACAACTCCACTAGTCAATTATACAGCTCGGGCCATGTGATCGTCTAGAGTGTGTTTGGTTAATTATAAGCCAGGTCCTGCTCAGCCTATCACTTTTGCCAAATGTCCGACAGAGATTTCAGCATATATTGAATTGCATTGAGAATCGACAGAACTTTCTTTTTTGCGGGTAAACAAGAACATTTTTTGTTTGGTTGCCTGCAGTAGGCTAGTCACATTAGTATATGGACACTTGTTTGGTTAGCTCCATTACTTCAACCGTGCTCACCTCTTCGAGAATATCATTTTGCGGCGCAGAAGATGGAGCGCCCAGGCAACGCGGTACCAAGTTGCATGTAATCAGCCGCGATGACTACAGTTGGCGTGCCAAATACTCAGAAGGTCTTTTTGGTACGAATTTAACTTTACGTTTCAATACAAAATATCAGGCTAACGGTCGTCAAGTTGGGCTTCCCTGTCAGTTCCCGCCGTTATGTCGCTCCCTTCGCTTAGGCGTCAATTAGGCTTGCAGCGTTGGCGCATACATCCATTACGCGTCTTCTTCCCCGGAGCGGCAATTTGTGGGGCGTCGCGGCCGTGGCGCGGAGCTGGGACGTGGACGAACTTGCTCGGCCCCGCTCTCCTCGTAGGCTTGCAGCGTTGGCGTCTACATCCATTACGCGTCTTTTTCTTTTTCAGAGCGGCAACCTATGGTCGTGGCCATGGCATGGAGCTGGCACGTGACGAACCTGCTCGGCCATGCTCTCCTCCCCATCCCGAGTCAGAGCTCGCCCTCACCATGGACGCACCCATGACACGGTGCGGGGACGAGAAATGATTCCCGGTGAGATCTGTCACCGTGTCGACCATGCTCGGTCATGTTTTCCTCCTCCAGAATCCGAGCTCGCTGTCGTCGTGGTCGCACCCGCACCAATTCTGCCACCTCTACCGAGGTCTCTGTGGTAGCTCAAGTTCTTCCATGTTGGACCTGTAAGCGAATTCGGAGCTGGGCGGCGGCAACCTGTTGTAGTTCCATATGAGAATAAATCATATGAATACATCGTACAAACCATTCATATACATATGCATCATACGAATCATTCAAAGATCAGAAACAATTCAAAGATCATATATGTAGTTCCATATGAGAATAAGTCAAGGGTCTTATAATTTTTTTCAAAGATGGAGTTGGCGAACCAAAGTACCAACATCACAACCTATATTGGTTTTGTGCACTGTTGCCTTAGGTTCACCAACCCATCCCTAAAACACGACACCATCATACGTGTCTCCCCTTGAACTCTTTTGGGAAAATTTCAATCATCGGCCACGGTGACAAACTGAAATGTAATTCTTATACACTATGAATGCATGGAATAGATAATTCAAATATCATAGTTCTATGAATATAGAATAAAGATTGCGGCCTTATAAGTTTCTTCAGGGATGGCGTAAGCGAACCAAGTAACAATTGCACAACTTATATTAATCTTGTACATGGCCCCAGGTTCGCTAACTCATTCCTGAAAAAATCTGACACCAATGTGTCTGCCTCTCTTTTGGGGCAAATTTGAATCATTAGCCACAATAAGAAATTGAAATGTAATCGTACAAAACAATATTCAAGGATATACATATGCATTATACGACGCATTCATAGATGAGAAACAATACAAAGATTATATATATAGGTTCCATATGAGAATAAATTAAGGACCTCATTTTTTTCAGAGATGGAGTTGGCGAACCAAAATACCAACAACATAACCTATATTGTTTATGTACATTGCTGCCTCAGGTTCACTAACCATCCTAAGAAAACGACACCATCAGATGCCCTTGCACTATTTTGGGGAAAAATTGAATCATTGGGCTCAATAAGGAATAGAAATATAATGTTATAGGCATGTTGTGTATTGAAATCAACACTCAACTAGCAAACTCAACTAGACGGCAGATGAGCAGATTGGGGTTTTGTGACTAGATTGCAGATGCATCAATCGACTGTTCGAACCATATATATACTACCCTACTTCAAGAGCAAAATAATTTATACACGATTGAGCAAATCCTATGTATAAACAGTGAAATTTATGGCTGCGACTAGAGAAGCTAGCAATGTAGTACCTCAGACTCCTCATCAGGGACCTCCTCCTCGAACTCGTTATTCTCCGCGATTGCGTCGAAGATTTCTTGGACGGTGATGGGGTCGTTGATGTAGAGCACCGGATTGCCTCCGCCTGCCGCCTGCCCCCCATCTAGATCCGCCACTGGCACCACAATGTTGTCGGCCATGACGTTGTCGGCCACCTGCTGCTCGGCGGCGCCGACTACTGGTTGGACGGATGAGCTCGAACCCTCGATGGTGCGGCGATGAGCGGCGTTCATGCCCAGAGAAGACGTCTCCGCCTGCTTGGCGACGACTGAGCCATCTGCTGCTGCGCCTTCAACTGGCTTCACCTCCGGCTTGTCTCCACGCGTACGCTTCATGGCGCACCTAGGGAAGGAGGTAGTGCAAGCGAAGGAGCTTCGACGCGCGCGGTAGGTGCAGATTGGGGTTTTGGGACTAGACAGATTGAGGAAAATGACACGAGCACATGGAAGAAGAAGGCCGAGCGGGTTTATAAACACTAGACCGTTTGTAGTCCTCGAGTGGACACGTGTGGTGGGCGGGGGTTGGGGCTACCACCATCTCCACCTTTTTTGGGGGGTTCCCTTTTTTTTGAAACAGCCACGATCTCCACTTTAGAGCTGCATTGAAAACACGCTCATGGCAGACCTCGATTCCACTGCATGCAAGTGGCGCGGAACCAATTTCTAGCAACGTTAGATCTACTCGAGGGGGGTCCTTGACTCATGGAAGTTACTTGCGGTAGGGCCCAGTTGGAAGTGAGATTGAGAGCGCTGCGTAAAAATGGGATATGTCTTATTAAAATCAAGTGGCAATAAATTGTAGTGTCCCGTCGAGAACCGTGACTTGATGACCCCGTTGCCCTGTGCATGTGTTGTAGTAGCAGTAGTAGCCTTTGTAGACTAGATTAAACGTGACATGATCACTCGACGACTTTTTCCATGGACGGCATCATGTTCCTTCTTGTAGAAGTCTTGTTGAGGGAGACGTCTGTGCTGTCTCACGCTGTATTGTGAAGGGCACGACGTGTGCAATGATCCTCGTTGGGTCACACAGGATCAACGGTTGGTGCGCACGATCCGCGTGAAAATTGTGACAACCAATTAGGGCGTAGCAGACAGAGTGAGCACAGGTTGGGGCTTCTACGAAAGAGAGAGAGAGGGCAAACCTGAGTAGTATCAAAAAACAAAGGGCAAAACTGAGTAGTATAAAAATGGAAAGTGAGTGTCTTGTACAATGAAATACATCGTGGCATAATTCAAATTATGCCAAGATAGATCCACTAGAGTTCATTGGATGTGTATTCTTCTCATAAACCACATATGGATCCATCAGAGTCATTGGATGTGTGTTATTCTCACAAACCACCTATGAATCCATCAGTGCCATTGCATGTGTGTTCTTTTCACAAACCACATATTGATCCACCAGTGTCATTGCATGTGTGT